>CM057845.1:97885719-97914739 GCA_030068395.1 Apalone spinifera
TCTCTCCCAATCTCCATGAGTTTTCAAAGATAATGGCCAAAGGCTCTGCAGTGATATCTGTCAACTCCCTCAGTACCCTTGGATGCATAAAATCCGGACCCATGGATTTGTGTATGTTTAGCTTTTCTAAATATTTCCTAACTTGTTCCTTCCCCGCCAACGGCTGTCCACCTCCTTCCCATACTGCGTTGCCTAGTGCATTAGTCTGGGAGCTGACCTTGTCTGTGAAGACAGATGCAAAGAAAGCATTGAGTACTTCACCACATCACCCATCACTAGATTACCTCCCTCATCCAGTAAGGGCCCCACACCCTCTCTGATCACCCTCTTATTGCTAACATGCCTGTAGAAGCCTTTCTTGTTACCTTTCCCTTGCTAGCTGCAATTCCAATTGTGCTTTCGCCTTCCTGATAACTCCCCTGCATTCTCGAGCAATATATTTATACTCCTCCCTAGTCATCTGTCCAAGTTTCTACTTCTTGTAAGCTTCCTTTTTGTGTTTAAGCTCACCAAGGATTTCCCTGGTTAGCCAGTCTGGTTGCCTATCATATTTGCTTTTCTTACCGCGCATCAGGATGGTTTCTTCCCGTGCCTTTAATAAGGCTTCTTTAATATACTGCCAGCTCTCCTGGACTCCTTTCCCCTTCATGTTAGCATCCCAGGGAATCCTGCCCATTAGTTCTCCAAGGGAGTCAAAGTCTGCTTTTCTGAAGTTCAGGGTGTGTATTTTGCTACTGTCCTTTCTTGATCTGAAGAATTACTTCTTATGTCCTGCTTACAATAATCCTGCTAATACATCCCAGAATGATTTTACTTTTTTGCAACAATATGATACTGTTGACTCATATTTTCTTTGTATTCTCCTAGGACTCCTTGTATCCTTATCTGTAGTACTCCTTCCTAGGTCATTTCTAGTGTTATGTGTGTGCAATTGATTGCTCTTTCCTAGGTGGAGTACTTTTTATTTGTCCTATTGAATTTCATCCTGTTGACCTCAGACCGTTTCTCAGTTTGTCCACCCTTAATAAAACCCTTCTAGATTTTAAGATAAGTCTTGGCAATGTCCTTCCAACTATACTTCCTAATAAAATTGCAACTCAGGCCACACTGTTGCTATTTGGGCCCCCATACTACAACTGAAAACTAGCATGGTCTTCCCCTACATAGTGAAAACTAGGGTTGGTGTACTAGCCGTGCCATGTTGAAGTGACATATAAATTTGTGGTAGATCTACATTTATTATCCTAAACTCTCCATCCCTTCAAAGAGGTTTTGTTTTTGTTTGGTTGGGGTTATTTTTTGTTTTTGTGGTGTTTGTTTTCCCCATATGTTGCTCATCGTATCCCAGAAGCCAGCTGAGTGCCTGGCTCACAACATCCGTGAACCCATCAGCGACCACCCTGCATCCTGGCCATGAGATGTCACAAAGTCCACAAAAGAATCATGAGCTGGGACTCCAGGCACTGGTGCTTTTCCCTATGGTCGCACATAATTTCTAGCCCTTTGCACTTGTTGGGTTGGAGAGGGGCGTTAAGGTCTCTCCACGCCAGGATGGATGTGATGTCAGGAGTCATCTATTGCACCGCACCAAAAAGTAGGGCCATAGACTGGGATGGAGAGAAGACAGAAGGGAACTCATCATAAAGCTCTCAGAGCTAGCAGCAAAAGAGATGTCTGTATGGAGGGGTGTGTAGATAATGGAGACATCTGCTGACTGTTGCCCTTTGTGATTTCATAACAGAGACGTCTGCTCTCCTAAGGAGACTGATAGAGAGGGCCCCATTAGAAAGTGTATGGTGGAGTCTTGGGTACATGTTCTCTCCATGCTTGGGTGGCTGACCGCACAATAGATGAACCTATTGGAACAGTAAAGATTCAGGAGGCCACAGGCTGTGAGTGTGCCAAGAGCAATGTGGATCTGGCAGGACAGGGATTGCTTGTGGTACTTGCTGCCAAAGTGGTGGGATTGTGGACAGCTCAGGTAGAAAAAGGGAGGGATGGAGATTCTGAGTCACCCGGTACAGCTCCTTCACAAGAAGCTACACCCTACCTCCCCCAGATGTGCTTCCCCCTACCAGAGCTGTGCCCCGTGCTCCAAAGAGAGGTTGGTATAGAGAGTCCCCAGATTACAGGTTAGTGACATGTTGTGTGGGTTTTCAAATGCCCATCGTTTTCTCCACTGACATGCTCAGTCTAGAGGAGAGTTAACAACATTGAAGGGATCTCTGTCTGGCAGGGTCCTGAAATGCTGCCAGGCAGTTCCCTCTTACCCTCTCACTCAGAACTCTGCATTTTTAAAATTTCTTCTAAGTGCTACCTGGTACCACTGCCCCTGCCAACATTCACCTTTCTCCCTATCTGAACCCACAGCCTTAGGGATGTTGTGTGATCCTTTCTGCAACCTAAGACACCCTTGGAAAAACTGGATCATATTGAGAGCAGCTAAAAAGAGCAGTCACTTTTGGGGAAGAAAATCTCTCTCCTCGGGCCCAGATGCAGATCCGTCACAAACAGCAGACCGCCACTCAAAAAAAGAGGAGGAAGCACTGGATGCAGAGTGGGGTTCTCTCTTATTTTCCATATCAGCCTGTATGCGGGTGGGGGGGGGGGAGGGAGGAAGCAAAGGGTATAAAACAACCTCCCTATGGTCCCCCAAGTAAGCATGCTCCGGCTGGCATGGGGAAGGCAGGAGTGCCGTGGTGCCCGAGCCTCCCTTTCCCATGCTCTGGCCACTGGGGGAAGACTGGGGCTGATTTCCCTGCTTACTTAGGGGAACCATGGGGGGGGGGCATTCACACCCTTGTGGTCCACATTTACAAAAAAAAGCACCCCCACACACACACAGTAATTCCTGCGTATGGGCCTGAATAGGTCCTCCACCACGGACATCCCTTCTAATCAAGGAGGGTGGCCCATTCCAACTGAAGAGTGAGATCACCACCATCACCACCTCTTCTTCCCATTAAAAATATTCCAGTGTCTGCTCCCGGCGTCACTGATGTAAGTGCTGGAGTGGGGAGGGAAGAAAGCAGTTTTCTTTTTTAGCCCAGCTGGAAAAGAGTCTGACAGCTTTCCAATGACTGCTAAGGCAAGTCACAATCGCATAAGCCTCTTAATTTTTTATGCAAACTTCTATTTTTAAAGAACCCATAACAGAGGAGATGTGACTTGTCCTCATCTTCCCAAACGATTAGATTCACTTTTTTGGGCTAGCTGGCAGATTTGGGACTTTATGAAGCTGGTATTCAAAGTCTTAGCTTGCCTCTGAGCTAATGTGACATACGTATCTCCGCAGTGGAACAGACAGGAGTAATGATAAATTTCCCATTAATTTCAATGGTAACAGAGTTGGGTCAAAGTGAATGCTTGAAAATCACGCACACTAAATCCTGGTAAATATTCCCATCCTGCCCCAGCCGGGAGACTCTTAAGTTGCTTCAGGCTATGTCTACACTATGCATCTTATAGCGACAAAAATGTGTCCATACAGGCCTGTCACTAGATGTCGACAGATGTGAATGCAGCTGATTGTTGGCACTTTTGCCGACAAAAAACTTCTAGACTCCATAAGCAGCTTTCGCTTTGTCAGTAGGAGACCTGCCAACAAAGCAGTTTTCACACTTTCACCTGCTGCAGCAAAACTTCTGTCATTCGTGGAGGGGAAGGAGTGGCGTGAAGCACCCATGAACCACAAAAGTTTTGTGGATCAACTGCAAATGAGGACAAAGCCTTAGAGAAGAGCCATGCAAATGCTTTTGGAACTGGAGGTCTGAAGAGAGAATTTTAAATATAATCAGCACAAATTCATTCCCCTGCTTAGACACAATATGTAACAGTGGTGGGAAACCTGCCACAAGTTCTATGTGTCGCCCTCAAGACATTTGGCTTACCGTTGCCCATGCACAGCATTGCCAGATTCTGCTGGTTTTCAAATGCATAGGTTTTTTTCCTACTAGTATTACACAAGTGACACACTCCTAAAGCAGAGGCACATGAAGTGTTGATTATACACAACAGTGTGAGAGCCATGAGCTCCCTCTGGATCCAATCAAAGTACTACTATGGCTTGATCAGCACACCCCACAAATTCCAGGTACACAAGTGCAATTAGCAAAACTACCCTCTCCTGAGAGACCATCTTGATTACAACAGTCTTGAGACCCACTGAGATGAAGGAGGGCCACTCACACAGCTCACTCTTTAGCCTAGGCTGCCCCTTCCAGTGTTTTACCAAGCTGGGCTTCTTGGAGTCCAAGAGTTAACCTAAATTCCCATGCTTTGTTCTGCTGGTAATTTGGAATGGCCCTGTAGATTGATTAAGGAGCCGAGTCCTTATCAAGAGCGCTCACATTTAACACACCTTCCGCATCATTGGTTTGTTTTTCGGTGGATTTAGAGCAGCTGCGACATTTCACCCCATCAATGAGCTGGCTGAATCCATGTGTCCTAGTCACTGGACAAAAGACTATTTTGATTAAGCTGACTGACCTACAGCCCTTTCAATGGCTCTCCGGACTGCCTCCTTGATTAAATACGACACACTGGATGTTACACATCAGTCATATCTGACTTGCACTAGAAAATCCTAACGAGATTAATGGAAAATGAAAATCTCTATAATTTTTTATACAATTCAGTGAAGAACAGCATCTCTGTTGTAGTAAAATGAGGGCCTAAAACATAAGCCATAGGCCTGGTATGAACCCTGAGGCCTATGCAATAATGGTCGAGAGTTTGCTAATATAAAACAAAGTAAAGCTGTAAGCAAGAGGCAGGCCCTTGTTCATAGAACTTGGCACGAACAGGGCTGATGGTGCAGAAAAAATAATTGGTACTAGACACAGGCTGTAAGCACATTTCAGAGGGATGGTAACACCACCTCATTAAGAAACATCTCGTCCCAACACTCTCCGCACCGATAACAGGGACATATACACCCAGATTCAGGACAGGCTCTAAAACAGCAGCATGATAAGAGACATTTTTGATCAAACCACCAGCTGCAAGGTCATGGGTGGCACCTATGGAACATCAGAGGGTGGCACCCTGATACGAGTGATGTGTAACTTGTTTGTATCTGTGTCTAAAGATTAGTCTTAAAGGAGCTGCTTTGTTCAGATTAGGGGGCACTGAAGAAACCTGTATCACTGACTGAGCTGAGTCCGTTGTCAGGGGGTACATATGTAGTGGATGAGGGCCCCAGCTTTCCTGGATCTGGCCCCCGAAGCTCAGGGCTCCCCCCAGCACTGGGGAGCCCACACTGGCACTCCAGCCCCCCTGCTGCCCCACCACGGGCTGAGGCACACAAACTCTACTAGCCTGGGCCCGCTTAGTCTCTGCTATGTGAGGGGACTGTGGGGAGTGTCTTTCTCCTTCTCAGTCGGGGGCCACGTCAGTGAGGGTTCGTTCGTTAGATTAGTTGCTTTGTTGTTGTTTTCTTTTTTTGCTTCTCACTTGTGTGCAGTCCCCAACTGATTTTTCTGTGGATCACCAGCGCCCAGCCCCAAAAAAGTTCCCCAGCCCTGGTGGTTGAGTAGAGTCTACTGACAACTATTCCTGTACTTCATTTGACAATAAACCTGGACTGGTGCCTTTGATCATCTGATTTTGTAGTCTTTGGGGGCGCTTTCTGAATCTGATGTCTTGGCTACCTGTGCAGAGCCAGTACAGCATATGGGGCAGCACATCCATACAATCATCACTGAATGGAGTAGAATAGCTCAGGACACCCCACCGGTGACTTCTGACCCACATCTGACACTGCATTCTGCAGCAAATAGCAAAATAAAAATAATTAATTTCGCTGTTGAAAGGATTTCATTCTCTATTCAATTCTGTTGGTTTTTCAGAGTCATTTTTATAGGCCTGTACTAACTTCATATGCAATCATATTGGTAACATCGCTATTAAATTCTATGGGTCTTTCTGCAAGGGCCTTTCCATAGATTTCAAAGCACTTTCAAATATTGATTCTCATCCCACCATGGAAGTCTTACTCTCTCTATACCACAAATGGGAGGAACTAAGGCACACTAAAATTACAAGACTTGCTTGAGGCCACACAATACATTTGTGACAAAGCCAGGAACTGAATTCAGATCACCTACCTCCTAGTCCGGTGCTTGAACCCCCAGTCCAGCCTTTCACCCATCTATAGGAACAGCAATGGAGTTTTTTCAGACATCCAAGTCATTGGTTGGGCCTTTCAATGGTTCAGGGCTGCCTTAAGCCCCCTTGTGTGCTCCAAACCCCTCCTCTCTGCTCCCATCCCAGAGCCCACATCCCCAGCCAGAGCCGCAACCCACTACCCCAGCTTGGTGAACGTGAGGGAGGGAAAGGAGGGTGGTGTGAGGGAGTGGCCTCAAGAAAGAGTGGAGCAGGGGTGGAGCCTTGGGAAAACAGCAGGGCAGAGGAGGGGCAAAGGTGCGTGGCTGTGTGTCATTAGTGGAAGCTGGCAACTCTACTGATGTGCTGGCTCCAGCTGTGATCAATAGTGAGGCCTCCATTGTGTATCAGAGGAAAAAAATCCTTCTTGTCCCTTGTAGGCGACCATATATAGCCCCTTGCATAAAGCCACAGCTGACACTTCCAGGAGAAAGAGATTTTAATTATCATTTCTGCCTACTTCTGATAGCCCCAGTTCTGACCACTGCAGACCCAAGTTAATGTCTGAGTCCACTCATGGGGTCAGGATCGGGCTGCACTGAGAGGCTGGGAATGAGGATCTGAACATTAGCTGTACTCAGGGCCCGATTAAGACATGCTGAGGCCCTAAGATATGTCAAGTTTAAGAGGCCCCATAGCATCACCCCCCAAAATGTTTATTATTCTAACAGAAAGGACAATGAAAATAGACATTATAAAGTTTTATATTTACATATATACTAGTACATAGGCGAGGATGCAACTAAAACTAGGAGGCCCCCCCATAAGCTGAGGCCCTTACTTAGCTTGTGAATAATCCAGCGCTGGCTGTACTGGATTGTAGCTCCCCTTGCACCAGGAATGTGATTTCCAAGACGTGAATCTGGCTGCCTTCACAAATGGAGAGCTTCCAAAGCCTCCCGCCTGCTTAGCTGTAAATTCACTGGCATGACACATTTTTGCAATGGCTGCTATATTAGGAGCAGGAGCTAAAGTAGCGAGGCCATCTTGCGACCACCATCCGCAACTGCACTTTTCTGGTTTGTTTTCATTTCAACTCCCAAGTGGGGTGTCCCAAGGGAGGTTTCACTCTAGTGAGAGTTTCCAGTCAGGGCTTGGGGGACTGAAGCATGCAGCTGCATAGATAAGGAGTCAGCTGCAACCCCAAAATTGCTGGGAGAGCTTTGGCTTGTTCCGTCAACTTCTTATGTGTTCTGGCTTTGGAACAAGTTATGTGATAACAGCAAAAGGAGACGACAGAAATAGCACGCGACCTCTGGAGCCAGCATGGCATAATGGCCTCCACCTACTCTGAATATTTACATCGGAACTCGCTGCTTAAAGATACAATTTAAATACTGCTCACAAGTCAGTGTTACATTTAAATTGGGCTGCAGAGCCCTGCCTGGGCTCCTGACCTTCCCATGCACCCGGCACTAGCTGCTAGTCCAGTCCTAGGGGCCCAGGGCAGAGCTGCTCATGCACCTCCATGCTGGCCTGCAGCATCCCCTGCTCCTCCGGTTCTCTCTCCCATCCACCCTGCACTGCACCTGAGCTGCAGGTGCCTCCAGATATGCCCCAAACACCATGGTCCTGACCAGGGCCGGCCTGAGCCATTCTGGTGCACGGAGCATGCGCGGCGCCGCCCCTGCCTGGCCTGACATCCCCACGCTGCACCTCCTACAATGGGGTGCCCCAGGCGGTAGCCCGGCTGGCCTGTGCCTTGGGCCAGCTCTGGTCCTGACCAGAGTTCCCTGCGAGCTGAACATTTGGGCAGCCACTCAGGACAGATTCAAATGCTGCCCAACTGATCAGCAGAGCACCCGCTCCCATAGCCAACAGCATGTGTTTGTAGTGGTAGTGCACATCTGCACAGGCTTCAGTGCACATAACAAAATATAGTCCATGCATGGATGGAAAAAAATTAGAAGGAACATTGGTCCTGATCTGCAAACACTTCCTCAGGCCTAAAATCAGCCCTGCCCCACTGAACAAACAAACACACAAGCTCTCTTCTAGGGTATTGCTCTTGCTATACCTCCTGCTGTTGCAGGCCTGCATCCCCATACCTCACTCCTGCCTTGCAGCAACCTCTACTGTAGGGTTTCAGCGTCACAGATGTGAGCTCCCACTTTCCTTTGGATTGACCAGCTCCGATCAGGGTCTGACAAAGGAGGAGGTCTCTGTAGGTCCCTCCTTGGGATGGATGTGATAGGTTGGATGCAACCTTCATTTAAAATAGTTATGAAAACCATTTAGGCTCTTATGTGGAAGCAGGTAGCTGAAGCAAGAAAAGCCTCCATCCACAACACAGGCACACCCAAGGCATTTGTGGGGGGAGAGGTTCTGCTACATTGCATTTTGAGGGGGGGTGTCTGTGGAAGAGAGACAAAAAGGCAGAGAAGCAGGGAGAACCCCAGCAAGGACAGAGTCAGGATAAGCACTGGAAGGGGGCCCTTAAAAAAAAAACAAAACCAGAGAGTTGTGGGGCTCTATGCTGAAGCTTGGAACTGTGTGAGTGAAGACACAGTCTCTTATTTAGCTCCTACTGTGGTCAGTGAAACGGGATTTTGTGCAGTCCTTGGGACAAAAAAACAAAAAACAAAAAACAAAAACAAAAAACCCCACAAGATTGCCTGACTCCTGTCCCAGCTTCTCCTCATAACCCAAGAAATACCTAACTCCATCGTAAGTTTCTCCTCTTAGCTCTAAATTTGGCTAATCACTTGAATCAAAAAGGAACAACAATGTACAACAGTGTTTCTTAAACTTTTTAAAACCGAGGAACATCAAACAATATATTTTTTTAATGAGGAACACTAAGGATTTTTTGTTGACCAAAAAAAGAGGGGAGAGAAGGGTCAGGGGGATAGTTATTGAGGGGAAAAAAGGGTCGGGGGAAAGTTATTGAGGGGAAAAAAAGGTCACCTGCCCCTTTAAGAGTGGCCATTTTGAATTCTTCTGTTCTTCGTGGCACACCTCCTACTGCCTCGCAGCACACCGGTGCGCCACGGAACACAGTTTAAGAAACACTGGTGTACAATATTTCTTTCATTCTGGGAGATGTGTGAGGGGAAGTTACAATTTGGTGTGCCTTTCCCCTTTAGATTAGCCACCTCCACCACCACCACTGACAATGATTTGACTTCTTTAGCCACCAAAATACCCACAGCCCTGGCCCAGAAGGATGGTCCTGACAGATTAAGCTTTGGGTAGCTCTGGAAAAATGCAGCACTTCCAGGAGCAATGACTCATGATGAGGAGAGTTCCTTTACAAAGAAAAATCAAGAGACAAAACCGAGGCTGTGCCACTCAGGAGAGACAAGATAAAGGATTTAATGGAATGAATGGAGAGGTCCCTAAGTCCATGTCGGAGAAGAGCCTCTGTGACCTTCGACCATCTCCACTCCAGGGCTGAGTCTCTCCTGTCCTACCCGCTGAAGCACTGGGGACTCTCAGCTGTTTGAATCAGCTCCAGTGTGTGCTCCCCAGGAGGCAAATAAGGTGCATCACTGACTCCACACTGACCCTGGAGAGCCTTCTGTGGTAGCCCCTGTTGAGCCCATCAAATCCTCCAGGGGAAGAGAGATCAGCTCACAAGTCCTGCTCCCCTCGGCAAATGGAGAATCCTCGAGTCATCTGACAGTGAGACGGGATGCATCAAACAAGCCGGGAGGGGGGGCGCAATGGCCCTAGCAGTGGGACTCTAGCTCTGTCAGCATCAGGAGGCCCGATCGAGTGGAAGGCAGGGCCTGTCCCACACCTACACCAAAAGGCAAGTCCTTGTCCGGGCAGACCAAGTGGCGGAACCGCTGAAAGAGATAAGTCAGATGTAGGACAGAGCTGTGTCGGGAAGGATCTGGCTCATTAACAAGCCTCCTCCCACCCACTGGCCTGCCCCCCACCAAACAGCCCCTTCCGCTCCAGCAAGGGCAGCATGGAGGGAAGAGGCAGGGAGGAGTCTGGTAATCACATCTGGATCTCAGGCTGAATGATTCCCAGCTCATGATACCTACACCCTCCCCTGCTGCAACACCAGCTCCTCAGGGCCAGGCATGCCCTAGAAGAGCCCCCATTCCCACATCCAGATATAACAATGTAAACAACAGTTGAAAGCCACCTTAGCTGTTGACCAGCATTTGGGAATGCCCAGGGCTTGTATGAGACCCTCAGAAAATTCCCTTCCAAGTTCCTGACCAGCATTGTGATCCCGCCACAACAATGTCAGCATCCCACGTCCTGACCCCAGTTTTTACACCTGAGCCATCCAGCATGTGTTTCCAATGCATACCAGAGCCCTCCACAATTCTTGAGAGCAGCAACACCCAGCCATTGCTTCCTCTCAAGCAGGGCTGTACATAGCTAAAGGCCACTCCTGGGGGTGCAGAGTCAGTAAGGAAGCTAGAGGTCCCAGTTTGAAGCCTAGCCTGCATCATACACCAGGATCCATAGCCCCCCTCGGGTCAGACCTCCCCACTTGTGTGTGTGCTTCCTGAATCTATCTGGTAAACTCCAGTGCATTTGGCCTGCACTTGGTCTCTTACCAGCACTTCCCACAACACCGTTTTCCTATGACATTTGACAAATGAGAGCGCGCCAAGAACTGCAAGGCACCGGAAGGCAACGATTTCTCTGTAGCCCTCCAGCCAGCTTGAATTCAATAAAGCCACTAATTTTTTATAGTAATAGACTGAGCTTCAGTGACTTAATTCTAGGCTCCTGTTTATCAACCCACAACGCACCAGTCAGTCACACCCCAAGGAGCTGTCATTTCAATAGGCCAGTGACCTGTGAGGCCTCCATCAGCCCCTCTTTGTCCCATACCCTCTTCAGGAAGCAGCAGCCTCACCTTTCTCAGGGAGCCCTTGACTGTGGAGAGCTTGTAGACAATCCAGAGAGGGATGCAGACCATGGACGCGAGGGCCAGCAGCCAGCCCAGGGTGTCTCCCCACCACGGGTACACATACTTCTTGTTGTAGGTCAGAGGGGTATATTTAATCAGAGAAAACAAGAAGGTGGCCTGGGGAGGTGGAAGAAGCCAAGATCAGAGGAAGGGGGAAGCAATGTCATTAACCAACAGGATTTCCCTTCTGACTTCACACCCTCGGCAGGACTTCCTGGGGCAGACAGACCCCGTGGGGGCAACAGCCAGAGCAAATCAGACCCAGCATGGTGCTGCCGCCCCTCAGCCAAGAGCTTGTCCTAGCAGCACTCACTGGTGATCTGTTCCTTACCCCAGCTATTCCATCCCTGCTCACTCATGCCCCTGGTGATCAGAGAACTCACACGCAGCAGCAGGGTGAGAACCACTGGCTTCCAAACCCCAGGCCTCGTGAGCTAAAGGAGTCTGCTCACTAGGGCTTCTCCTCACCCGGCCACAGAAACCTGCAGCCACGAGTCCCCGAGCCTGGGTCCACAGAAGTGGGCTCATTCCATAGCACTAGAAAGAGCTGTGCGGAAGTTCAGGCTTAGATGGGAGCCTGAACCCCAGCCCAAATGACTACATAGCTTTTTTTTTAAGTGCCGTAGCCCAAGCCTGAATCTGCAGACCCGGGCTCAGACGTGCTGCCATGGCTGTGTAGACACACTGCAGCTAGTGGCAGGAGCAGTCGGGCTCTGACTTTCCGTGATGACCACACTCAGCCAGTGAGCCATTACCATCTTGCCCGCTCCATGGGAACATGCTTACTCCCTACTCAGTGTGTCCCCAAAACAAGGGTCCTGGGACTATCCATTTCCCCTACCCACAGCATCCTAAACCAACCCCACTCTACCCTGAGACATGCCTCTCTCAGGCCCCCCAAGACAACAGCCTCCATGCTCTCACCAGGCACACAGCTGGCGTGATGAAGAGCCAGCAGTATTTGATGATAGGCCACGGCCGGTAACCAATCATGTCTTCAATGTTATTATAGAAACGATCAGCACCTGAGGAAGGGAGGGGGGAGGCGACCATGTGAATGAAAAAGAACAAGAGTAATAGCACCTGCAGGGCCCAGAGAGGATACTGACTGACAGGAAGATCATGTGGAGAAGAAGGAGCTCAGAAATGGGGCATTATGGGTAATATGGATAAATGCAAACATTTGTTACAGCCATGAGGAAGCTTCTCCAGCCAGCTCCCACAGGGCACTGCTGCTCTTTCGAGAGAGGAATGCAAATGCAGACGAATGAAATTGCAAATGAAACGTGGATTTGAATTTCCCGCGATTCATTTGCATAATCGCGTCCGGGCGCTATTTTGAAAAAAAAAACCTCTGTCTAGACGCAGTTATTTTGAAAGAAAACCCTTCTTTCAAAATAACTCTTAAACCTCATTTTATAAGGAGTAAGGGTTATTTCGAAAGGAGGGTTTTCTTTCAAAATAACCACGTCTACACAGCGTTTCTTTATTTCGAAATAGGGTATTTCGAAATAGCGCCCGGCCGCGATTATGCAAATGAAGCACGGGAAATTCAAATCCGCGCTTCATTTGTGATTTCGTTTGTCTGCATTTGCACTCCTCTCTCGAAAGGGGAATGCAATGTAGACATACCCTAAGGGTACTGAAATGAGGGCATGTCGCATTACTGTCTGAAAAGGGCTCCAATGTGTCAGATTTACCAAGGATCTATGGCCTGTTGCTCTCGCTAGTAACAGAGACACCAGCCCCAGTGAAGGCATGAGTGTCCGTCCGCACAGGGATTTGGTGTCCATGACACCTGCTGGCCACCGGGCCCATACTTACCATACACCCAGCCGATACACAGCGTCTCGAAGATGGCAACAAAGAGCAGGCACATGCCGCTGGCAGCATAGTAATCAAAGAGCTGGAAGACATACATCCCACCCTGAAAGGGGCAAAGCAGAGAGAAGAGAGGGAGGTCAAGCTGTTCAGCTGAAGAAAGAACTAGCTCAGGTCTTTGGTGCCTTCCTGCTCCACCCTCTCTCGACAGCCTGATGACGATCTGCCCTTGTAGGTCCAAAATGGCCAAAACCCAGATCAGCACTGGGGGCCTTCATGGGAACCCTGTTCTCCCCACATCCCATCTCTGCTCCCTCTACAGCCTCTCATTACCAAGAGAAGAAACATCACTGTCCAGGGGGATTTTTAGGACAGTGTGAAAATACAGGCCTATGGGAAAGGGAAATGAGAAAAGAGACCTCCTCCCCCCCCATGGGCCAATATCTCTGATTTTCAAAATAAATAAATAAATAAATAAATAAACGGGGATGTCAAATTTGCACTCAGATAGAACAGAGAGTGCACTTTTGCAGAGGTAAATCACTGGTGGCCCAAATTTGGCTTAACTACCTAGCTCTGCAGGCACTGCTACAACATGGGCCTGCAATTAGTTCTGGGCACAACACTGCCGGTGCAAAGTCAGAGGCAGCTTTTCAAAAACAGCCGACACAGAAGAAGACAAAGGGAGAAACCCACACTCGGGCATTACTCCATCCCACTGCCAAAAGGGAATCTGGGCCCACATCTGATCTCATGCCAGTTTTTACACCAGCTGAAGTCCATTCAGTTCCATGGGAGTAATCACAATTTGCATGAAAGAATGGGAGGTCAGAACCCGGTCCAAGAGCTCACTGCACACATAGTGCTCATGAGGGTTCCATCTGGGGATGTGAAGGACTACTTGACTAGTAGTCAGACAGAGGCAGCAAGGGTGGGAGAAGAAGGGGGTACTTCAAACTAACAGTGCACATGGAACCCGGGGTCAGCTGCTCCATGCGGCGCTGCCGCTTTGAATGTTGCAGGGAACCCGGCATCAGGATCCTCGCAGCATTTCAAAGCAGCAGTGCCGCATGGAGCCCAGGATCAGCTGGGATCTCCCCATCCGACTCCAGGCTCCCACGGCATTTCAAAGTGGCAGCACTGCTTGAAACCCGGGATCAGCTGGGGAGTTCCCAGCTGATCCCAGGCTCTGTGCAGCACTGCCACTTTGAAATGCATGAAGAGCCCAATGCCAGGCTCTCCGCAACATTTCAAAGTGGCAGCACTGCATGGAGCCCAGCCCAGGGTCAGCTGGGGAGTTCCCAGCTGACCCCGGACTTTGGCTCTTTTGCCTTTGAAGTGTAGCAACAGCCTCAACTTCAAAGGTGGAGATGCCCTATTGACTAATGGAATAGTCAATTACCCGATACTTAACATCCTTAGTCCCATCAAGTAGGGAGGAAAGGGATGCTCCAAAAGCCTTCAAATGAGACAAGGTGGGGCTTAGTTTGCATGATACTATGAAAAGTCCTGACATCCCAAACATTTTCTCACGGGCCAGCACTGAGCAATGATCCACCAGCGCTTAGGAGAGGCAATGAAAGCTGCAATATCCAGTGGAAAGAATGCTTGGCAAGGCAGAATGGAAAACCCAGCACTGGAATTCGGCCACATCGCTGCAGTGTAGCTCTTGTAAAATGCACCCTGGAATCCTGACTGGCGGGCGGGCAGGACCCAGGCCATCACTGTAGGCTGGCAACCCCAGCAACAAAGTGCCCATTCACGCCCATGCTGAGACACTGGTTCACTACTGAAGTAAGAGGGCAGAGCATGTGGGGTGCACCTGAGCAGTCTCCCACCTGAGCTCTGACCCTACTGCTTAGCTTATGAAAGCACATCGACCACGAAGGAACTGCTATAGCTGGGCTCCTCATCCGGCCGCGGGGTTTAGAGCAGGGGTCTTAAACTCCAAACCCACGGGCCACCCCTTGGAATGTGCTCTACTTCCCCTGCAGCTCCTGCTGTCACAGGGAGCGTGGGGGGAGGAGAGGGCCATGACTGCTGCTGCCACAAGGTGCCAGGCTCCCCCTTCCCCCAGTGATCCCCAAAGCTGCATCTTCAGTTAGGGGGTGCCATAGCAGGGAGAGGGTGGGGCAATGCCGGGAAGGAGCAGCATAACAGACAGCTGCCCCCTGCCCCCAAGCATGCTGGGAGCCCCGGGCTGAATTGCATAATCATTCTGGGAACAGCCCACAGGCCAGGAGTTTGAGACCTCTGGCTAGAGCGCTGTTTTTGCCCAGAGGGATTCCAGTCAGACATGATAAGAAAACCCCACAGACGGTGAGCTACAGGAGGGAGGGAGGGATTCCTGTCTCTGGGCTGTACCTCTGTGAGCATGACCAGTCCGACAAGATAGGAGACAATGGAGACAAGCAGGATTAGGGTCTCACGGCGGTTTTGCTTCCGGAAGATGGTGGGATACATGTCGACAACAGCGGTCACCAGGCTCTCCACACAGACGAACTAGGAAGAAGAGAATTCACACACCAGTCAGCACTACACCAACTAGCTGGGCTTCGCTCTCCACAGCCTCTTGCTCACCTGTGCACTCAAGCCAGGTTTCCTTCAGCCGAGAGAGACCAGACACATTCAGCACTGAGAACTGGGCCGAGCCATGCCAGGGCTGCCCGGGGAACTTCCACTGGCGTCTATGCCTCACGCCCGTAACTCAGGGAGTGCTGCTGGAAACAAGCACCGGGCCATTTCCTAGTCCCCCACTAGGCATGCTGCTGGAATCAGCTTGCGGCTTTCCCCCCATGCTCCCGCAGCCAGGCTCTAAAATCCATACCAGTGCTATGCCAAGAGTCCCCATATGATATAGGGATGCTGCTAAAACCACAGCCCTGCCTGCAGAGGGGACTGCTGGAAACCAGCCTCATGGTTTGCAGGACATCTGCTCCGATCCCTTCCTACACAGACATACAACGGGCTGCTGGCTCTTCCTTATGCTGAATGCAAGGAGGTGGCTCGCAGTAAATAGGACATTATTATGATTACAGCACAGAGAGGCTCCAGCAGAGGTTGAGGCCCTCTTGTGCCAGGTACTGGACACGCACATAGCGAGACAGTTCCTGTGCCAGGCAGTTTCTGCTCTGAATAGACTAGACAGGCAATGGAAGAACAGAGACAGGTAGTGACTGGCTCAGCGTCACACAGCTGGTCAGCAGCAGTGCTGGGAATGAAACCCACATTGCCTGAATCCCCCTCTGTGTCTCAGCCCATCCTAGACTAAATGAGAGCTAACTGGTTGCAGGGGGCACTATGCTCTGTCCAGACAGGGGAATAAAGTGCTTTGCTACCTCCGAATTTGTACCCGGGTCTTTTCCTCACCACCTGGCCATTTATCAAGGGGAATGAGTTGGTTGTCAGTTTGAAGGGAAGACATGACGAGAAAACCCCACAGACTGTGGGGACAGGAAGGAAGTACTCCTGTCCCATCCATACCTGGCTATCTAGTCCCAGCAGAACAACCATCAGGAAGAAGCAGCAGGCCCAGAGTGGGGAGAAAGGCAGCATGACGACAGCTCGAGGATATGCAATAAATGCCAGGCCAGGCCCTGTGAGAAGAGGGTCATTTATAGTAGATGGTAGGGGCCAAATCTAGAAGTCATCAGCTGCACCATTGCCCTGCCAGGCAGTGAGGAAGAGGTCACCAAAGCAGAATCAGGGAGACTAGGAGCTCTGAACTGGTCTATGTCACCTACCCCCCAGCAAAACACACTTCATCTTCTCCAATGCATTCACTGCTGGCACTGGAAACCAGCATTTAAGAAACAGTGGCTCCATTGCTGGGAGAGGAAGACCAAAAGAACCATTGCAAGCTATAGCTGTACTGCCAGGTTTGGGGGCCTAGCAGGGACTTAGCAGGCTATGGCCTCCACCTCCTTGCCTAGGACTGGGAGCTGGCAGATTCCTAATGTCCATACAAAGCAAATTCAGATCTTAAAGTTTCATGCCAAAGAGCCACACACACGAATCACCATGGGTCTACGTTTATCTGCCTCAGAAGAGGTGAGTTGACCCTTCTGAGATTTGAACCTGGGGTTGCAATTAATCTAGTTTCATCGTGGCCCATTATGCATCTTAGGGGTTAGCACAGCAGCTTTGGGACACACCTCTCTCTCTCTGTGTTCTCTGTCCTGCTCTCGTGACATGAGCTCTTCTCTCAGAGGCAATGCACAAAAGGAGTCCAAGGTCAGTAGCAGGTGACCAGAGATTTCCCCACATTAGCAACAGCCCATCCTACCCTGCACTCTGCTCTTCCTGCACACCGAGCCTACTCACCTGACTCAGCTACCTCAGAAATAGGCACACCTTGTTCCTGTGCCATAAAGCCCAAGATGGAAAAGATTGCAAAGCCAGCCACAAAACTCGTACCACTGTTGAGAAAACATAGGGCAATGCAGTCCCTGGGAAGGAGAAAATACAAGCATCAGCATGGGGGGGACCAGCCAGCCAACCAGAGAAGAGCATCAGCATGGCAGGGGAGGGGGAGAAGCCAATCCAAAACAAGCATTAGCGAGGCACATCAGACAATGAGATGAAAGCGTCCACACAGAGACACGCACAGATGTCTATATTAATCATTTCTGTGCAGTTGCTTGAGCAGATGTCTTGACAGTGTGAGGCTGTGGATTCATTTGGGGCTAAATATAGGACATGTACATCTTCACATCAAAATGTTGATGCTGCTTCTCCATCCCACATACTGACAGTCTCATAATGTCACACAGCCTAAAATAAATTCAGAACTCTTTACTTATTAACATCAACCTGCCTCTCTCTGTCTCAGGTACAGCTGGCCTCCTATACCACAATGTCTGTGTCCCTAACAGTCTTTCTTTAGCCTCAACACCCTTGTAAGGTGGGTAGTCTTCCCATTTTATAAATGGGGAACAGAGGCACAAAAAGACTAAGGGACTTGCCAAAGTCAGACAGCGAGCCTGCAACAAAACAGGGAATGGAACGCAGCATTCCTATGCCCAAGCAAAGCACCCACCTACCAGGCCATCCTATGTCTTATAGAGTTTGCCAGAAAGCATCAGACCAGTGACACATCCAGTATCCGCTTTATGACCATGGTCAGCACTGGACTCTCCAGAAGAAGGTGCAAAAAACAGCAAAGTGAGTAATTATAGGCTGACCTGCCTATATGGGAAGTTTCTTCCCACCACAACTCTATCAGTTAGTGGTTGTTTGATACACTGAAACATAAGGGTTTGTATCCAGCCAATGCACCCAGGCTTAATCTCATTACTTATATAAATGCTTGATTTTTTTTTAATTCTAGTTAATTTATGTCCCCAAGAGTACCTTGCAGCAGAGTTCCACTTGTTACCTGCATTAGATTTGCAATTTTTCAGTATCAGTTTTATGACCATTGCCTTTCAATGCCCTGGGCTCTTCCCAGCTTATGAGATATGGCAAACAGAAGCACCCAAAGCATTTTCTCTAAACTATTCATTTTGCAGACCTCTATCACGTCTTCCTTTATTCACCAAATCTTTAAACGAACCAAACCCAATCTTTTCAATCTCTCGTCATACTCAAATCTCCCCAAATCTCTTCTCACTGTTTCTGAACTGCCATGTTTCTGTTCTGCCTTTTAGAGATGAAGAGACTGAAACTAAATGCTACATTCCAGGAAACACCATACTATTGATTTCTATTAACGTACGGCATTTAATATGTAAAATATAATCATCATCTATCCTGTTATTTATATAATTTGTAGCCAACAATTCAAGACAGTAAATATGTTTAAGACACAGAGGTGAAATGTAAGTATTAATTAATATTGTAAAACAGAGCCTACAGGCCTCAGGACTGTAAAATATTGTGTTTAGTGACACAAGGCCTTAGTCTTGGAACAGGTTGGAATAACTAGTTGACAAATACAAATGTGTACCAGAAAAGTACCAGTTAGTGTAAAAGATGTGTTAAGTGCTGATAGTCTGGGAACTATGAAGCTATAAATTGAAAAATATGCTGCAATGAGCCAGTTAACACTGCAAGGTGCCCAACAGTGACATTTTGGGGGATTCAATAACCTCAAGTTGCTATAATGACTTATAATATAGATGTTAATGAGAATCAAGGGAACTAAGGAAATAGCCTATAGAAAATTGGTCCTCCCTAAATTACTGGGATAAGAAGTATGAAAAAAGGAGTTGAAATTAGGATTGCCAACTCAAACTATTCTGGGAGACTTCACCCCCCCCCCCCACAGGACAATGCCATTTTCTCAAAATATCCCATTAAAATTGCTAACACTGCTTTCAATAGTCACTGGGAGATGGATGCCAATTTCAGGAGACTCCAGGCAACCCTAGGTTGAATCCCTTATGTACATTACACACACACATACATATATACACACACACACACATATATATATATATGCGCCTTAGTAAGTGTAAGCATGACTCAGGATAAAAGGGTATTGACCAGCCTGTGTGCTGAGCGGTAGGGGTGGGGGACACATGGGAAGATGCTAGGATGACAACTCCAGGTGATGATGATGTTGTTGAAGAGGACGAGATGTGAGCAATGCCAGTTAAAGAGTTAAATACTGTACTATCTGCTACAGTGTTTGTGGGATTGGTTTATCTGCTGAGTGGGTTTGTTAATAAAGGGACATGTGATAAAATGAATGATTCCTTGTGTGCTTCTAGGGTCTCTGAGTCTAATGGTTCTGACAATAATATTCCTGAGAGAGTTTGTGTATCTGTCTCTGTTTGCTCAGGAATTCCACCTAAACAGTAAGAGCTAGAACCACCAAATAGGGTACGCAGCCTCCTCTTATCATAACTCAACGCAAGGCCAGGGTTTGGTTGTGCCAGGACAATGGGATGTGCTTGAAATATGATTATTTCTCATAAAATGGAAAGGCAAGGATCTGCTAGCAGGGACAATTATACTGTAGAATGACCACAGGGGGGCGGGCACAGCAGCAAGACAGGGGTTGACTGGGGGTGGGGCTCTGGATATTGCTGGCCACTGAACCCCGCCTGGCTGCCCAGCCCCTGCTGCCCCGGCCAGCCCCATTGAGCTGCTGCCCAGCCAGCACAACCCCTGCCACCTGGCCAACACAGCCCTTCCCACTCCGCTGTCCAGCCAGCACAGCTCCTGCTGCTCCCCCAGCCCCAGGGAGTCACTACCCCCCCACAATCCTCTGCCCTCAGCCCCCCTCCCCCACACTCAATCTCCTGTCTTGACTCCTGAACACACACCCCACATTTATGCCCAGAGTCCCTCCACACACCCAACCTCCTGCCCTGACTCCTCCCCGCCCCCCCCCCCCCCATACCCACAGCCCTCAGTCCCTCTGTAAGGACCTGAGCAATGCTAGGTCAATGTGCTAGTAAGGCTATAAAGCTAATGCTGGATTGCTTTTCCGACCCCCTGCACAACGAGTAGTTCTCTTCATTGATCCATCCACAATGGCACCCAGCTACAGTTAATGTAGGACATACAAGGGGAGCCTAGTGCACATTGTTCATTTCTGCATAAATTACTTTGCATTTGTCAACATTGAACAGCATCTGCCCTCACATTGTCCATCCACTTAGCTTGGTGAGGTCCCTCTGAAGCTCTTCACCATCGTTTCTAGTCGTGACGGACCTAACTCATTTTGTTGCTACCTCACCGTCCATCCATTTTCCAACTCATTAGTAGCTATCTGGAAAAACACTGGTCCTAGTCAAGATCTCGGGGGCACCCTTTGCCGTTATTCTTTTGTTATGATAAAATTGGACTATTTAGTCCTATATAAGCCCCAGGTTTGCAAAATGTAGGACACACCCATAAAAAACAGAACTGTGCCTAGGGAAGAGGATGGTATGAAGGACTGGCACCAGTATAAAGCACTATTCATCTAGCCCAGCTCAGCAGAACAGGATATTGTTTCTCTATGGGTGTCTACACATCCGGGCATAACTCAAAATCAGCTACACAAACTGAGTTACATCAATTGCATATCTTATCTCAAAATAGGGAGCATCTGCACAGCACTTATTTCGAAATAGAGCACTCTTCCTCCAACTTCCCTTATTCCTCGTACAATGACGGTTACAGGAGTTGGAGTAAGAAGTTCTCCAGCTTGACAGTATTTTGACACTATTTCAAAATAACTGCCTACTGTGTAGATGTGGACTGTTATTTCAGAATAACGCAAGTTATTTCGAAATAATGTTGCAGTGTAGACGTACCCTCTGGTGGCTATTTGGTTAAATGGTTTGTATGGAACTTTCCACTTTGAAGGCACCTTCTCTTTCAGGCCATCAAAGCTCTTTACCACCTTGCTGCAAGATAGGTAATTGTTGTTATCTCCATTTTACAGGTAGGGAGAGAGAGGCACAGATAGATTGCTTGAGCTACCGAAGTCATACGGTGGGTCAGTAGCAGGGCCAGAAAGAGAACCTAGCTCTTGCTGTGCACATGCCTCCACCCCAGACCCTTTCTCTGCCACTCTTCCTTCCCCTCAAATGAGATGGGCTCTCAGTCCAGTTCTAACTAGACAGATGTACCCACCACAAGTGGCAATGAACCTTATCTTAAGAGGAGAAGAGACTGAGGCTGTGGAGGCTCCTCGTGTCTTTTAGCCTTCAGAGAAGTGCCATGCAACAGAGGCCACAATAACAAACAGATTATAATATATTTAAAGAACAGAAATCCCAGTGTGAAGTGTGGTTTAACGGACAGAGAGCAGGAGGGATTTGTCTGTAAAGAAACGCAATGCCCATTTCATTCAGTATATCTGAATTCGGTGCTGACAGATAAATACTGCATCGAGATAAAAGGTTGCCTGACTGGTGAATGGGCAGTTTTCTGGGGCTCCTTCGGATACTGCACATGCCTTTCACTCCTGAAGACATGGTTGCAAAAACTGGAGAGGTCTAATGTGAAGTTGACTTTGCTACCACATTCTTCCCCACCTGCACACTTCACAAGACTATCAGACAGGTTGGTACAATTTAATAGGATTGCTAGTTTCTGTTCAAGGATAGCCCAACGCTAACTAGAACTGCAGGGAGAAGGCTGCATGTTAGTAATCAGATGCATTGGCAAGACTGAATGTGGGTTCTAGAACTGGAGTGAGGGGTTGTAACTGTTGTGGGAGGGACCAAGACTGGAAGAGCAAAGAGAATTGCAAGATGAGGGTTGAATGGAATGGCAGAGCTTCGGGGGAAAAGACTCAAATCAAACGCTACCATCAAATCACTTGTGTGGGTTCTAAATCCACTCACAAGCCTTTGTAAAGGGAGATTGGTTCTGCTTAATGGTACCATAAGCAGAATTCAGCCCCAGAGCTTTTAAAGAGTTACAATGTAAACAATCAGCAAGCTCGGTCAGGTGTGTGTTGGGGGGAGACCTCTCACCTGTAAAGTGTCAGGGAAACTACTGAAGTTCCTCCTGGGTTCGGTTTCAGAAACATGGCAGGAGAAATTGGTTTTCAAGTAAAGCAGCAACTGGCAAGAGTGCTCTTCTGCCTCAAGAGGAAAGAGAGCATGAGGCACTTCCTCAAACTTAACCTGGTCTGCAGTCTCCTTTGGCAGAGCAGTCTGCTATCTGCCAGGGCTCCGTGGCATGCAGGGAGGAAGATGGATACAGTGGGGGTGGGGTCCCTGAACTATAGAATCTCATCCCAATTACCTGTAACAGTTGTTGTGGTATTTGTTGTAGCTACCCAAGGCTGTCAGGCATCCCAGGCAAATGGCATAAGAGAAGAAGATCTGCGTGCCTGCATCCATCCACACCTGCAAGGAAGAGACAAACACAGCTGAGGAGGTGAAAAAGCCTGCATGGCAGGCAGCTACCCAGATTCCACAGTGTGAGGAGAGACAGCTGGGTTCCAGAGGCCAAAGGGCCAACCTAACAAGCATGAAGAACAGTGACAGAGAGAAAAATTAAACATGAGCTATTCAGAGAAGCATGCTGTAGGACAGCTGGGTGCTAGAGCTGCATGTACCGGATCACCTACATTCTAAAACCTGGTGTTTAGTGATGCATCTGAGAGAATTCCAGGGACTGTGTAAGGATTTTTATTTTTAATTGTAAAGCAATCTAAAGACTGTGAGGCAATAAAAGTTCTCCAGACAGTGACAGGAATCTGAATCACAGAAGAGATTCCAACTACTGGAGCCTAAGGAGGCTCTGCCTTTGCTCTTTAGCAGATCAGAAGCTGTGACACACAGGTGAGCAGGTCTGATTCCATCCATTAGAGAGCAATGCTAATCATACAGGTTTGGCAATGTAATAGTATTACTTGGCTCTAAGGCTTGATATTTAGATTCAAATCCTTAAAAACAAATTCATGGAAAAGATTATTTGAAGTTGTTACAAGGGTCATTAAAAAGGAGAGAGATCTTAGTCCCGGTCAAAGTTCATGAGGTCTATTTGAGCTACTCTGCAATCACTGTCTATGTTATGTCTGAGTGTTTTAAGGCAGTGTTTCTCAACCTTTTTTTATAAAGTGCCCCTTTTTCAAAAAATTACCCCCCGTACCTACAGTTTTCAGACACACTAAGTTTGTTTCTACTGTTGCAACACATTTGTTTAAACAACTTAATCGCAACCGGGCGGGCGATGAAATTTTTGGGTGTAAAAAGTATAAAAATAATAAAGCACTGTAAAACTTATAACAAAAATCAGTTCTCCAAATTTCAGTTGTGTTGACATACCCTCCAGACTTCTCTCGAGTACCCTTAAGGGTACTCATACCACTGGTTGAGAAACACTGTTCTAAGGAAGTCATATCATGTGTCTGTCAATGCCACCTTTAATCTTAAAGATGAGCCATATGCAATCACTGATACCATTCACATTCATTCAAAAGGCTTCACTGAAGCTTGATGTACAGACAAGCTAATGAAGTTAATGAGAAAGGAAATGATGGTTATTAATAATGCCCCTCCCTCATTTTATACCATCTTTTGCCTGTAGAACTCATGGAGGCAGTGATAAAAATAATAGGAAGAAGGAAGTTAGTCTGAACTAACAACACTTGCAAGAGAGTTCACTGGATTATTTTTTAAAAAGAGAGGAAATTACAACTAGTTCAATACGAAGAATGTAATTAGCCAAATTACAAGAAGTGCTATAAATACAAGTAATCAGGGTTCTGGTTTTAGGATGTAACCCAAAGCCTATTAAAGTCAATAGAAAGACTCGCATTAACTTTAGTGGACTTTGAATTAGACCCTTCTCTCTTAGGCAAAAGAAAGAGGGTTCCATCTTGTATCTTCTGGGGGCACAGCTGAGCCATCTCCCAAAACACTAGGCTTTTGGAAAAGTCCATCCTATCTGCCCCACATCACCTCTCTGTAGTTGCTCCCACAAACAGGATAGCTCTAGTCTCTCTTTTTTGTACAAGTCCTCTGATGAACAGCAGACAAGCATGAGTTAGTTTCTGGGTGGATATTCAGATCAAAGGTCCTGTTGAATTGTTTCTTTCCCAGAACTCTTCTAGTTCATCTGTTTGTATTTCTTTTTCCCAGGCTATTGTGTGTGTCAGTGTTGATTTGATTCAATTGTCATTGGTGGTTTTGTTGTGTTTTTTTTTATTCTTATTCCCATGTCAATGTGCATTTTAACAAACAAGATGCTATGATTCCCTCTCTAGAGGAAAATCTGTTCTAGCTCATTAGGCAGCTGCATTCAATGTTTTTCCCCCCAACCACCATAAAGAAGAAAAATCCGTAAGGATAGTAGAAAAGGCAGAGCTCTTATGTTAAACTTTGCTGTAATTTCTTCCCTAAATTATTTCCTTTCTGCAAGGGATCCAGCCAAAATTCTCAATCCATCTTCCATCAAAATCAATGGAAAGACTCCCAATTATTTCAGTGGAGGTTACGTCAAAAGTCCTTGATCTGTGAGGCCAAAGGGAAAAGAAAATGAAGTTTGAATGGAGATAGTAAGCATGCAGAGGGTTAAAAATGAATCACCTTTGCTATTGTGTAAGATGTTGTCTTTTGGCAATTTAAGGTAAACAGATCCCAGTTGAATCAGGTCAAGGCTTTTCTACATTGGGGGAAAAAAAAAATCAGGAAAGTTCATCCAAATTAATTTTCAAAGTGGATTGGTTAAGCTGCAATTAACTTGTCCGGACTCGCTTATTCAGAATTAAAGTGTCCTTAATTTGATTTAGTTTATGAATTGAGATAAATTGAATAAATGGGTTTAAATAATCCACTTTAAATTCACAACTTCAATTAACTTGGATTCATTTTCCATGTAGGCAATCCCATAGCATTTAATTTTGGGTGTCCAGTGTTAGAGCTTTGGTTACAGTCACAGCTCGATTTGAACCTCAGCCACTCACCATAACTGTTGTATTTTAAAAAAAAAATCCAGCCAGCCAACATGACTATTGATTGCATAATAGAGGTCAGAGTGCTACCGGCATATTACACTACCCAGTCACCTATTCCCACCCAAAACAGTGTCTCAAAGCTGGAGCAATCACTGAGCATGTGGAGCAAGGGGCTTCATTGCACCTACAAAGTACAAAGGGTAAAAAGAGCAGCTCTGCCACTTAGGGCAAGTGCTTAGAGAAAGAAGTACTGGCCCTTGCAATAGTTAATGCTTTAACCAAACATTTTGTGTTGAAACCAATGCAAACAAAACTTAAGCTCGGCCTAGGAGCAAGGAATATAGTTATTCCCTCAATGCCCTAGCCCTTCTACAAAACACACAAATATTAACATGACTCCATCCGATAATCATCTATAAGCATATTGATCTATTGTAAATCAGCACAATCAGAATGAGCACCAGCTCAGATTATAGATACCTTTATTCCCATTGTAAAATGATAAACGTACTTCTTAGGTCAGGGGACATTCCACCCAGACTCATTTGTGGTTGGAAAACAGGTCGTCTTGGCCTCCCTGAAGGTTCCTGCCGTTGCTCAAGCAGACTGCTTAGGGGCTATCTGGTTCTTAGATGAGGTCCCTTCTGATTTCCCTCTGTCTGTGGTAGTCCCAGTACTCCAGATCTCTTGCACGGGTTAGAAGATCTCTAGTTCATCACAAGAGATGCCTCTCTACACCTGATCCAGAGATACCCTGGGAACAATATTTCTTGTTGGATTACACAGATAGGGAGTTGTTTTAAAAAGAAACCAAATAAACAGTTAAAAAACAGTGAATAGTTCTGCAGCACCTTAGAGACTAACAAAAAATGTAGATGGTAGCATAAGCTTTCGTGGGCACAAATGCTCATACCACCATTGAAAGTTCTGTTAGTCTCTAAGGTGCTGCAGGACTATTTGCTGGTTTTTAAGTTTTTCCGGTTACAAACTAACACTCCTACCCCTCTGGGGAAAAAAAAAAAAACCCTGTCTCCTCCAACAACTTATTGTGTTCAGTCCTCTCTCCTGCAAGATCTTGGGAGAAATAATTTTTTTCTATCACTGAAAAATTCCTTTCTGCATGCCTGAAAAAAATTCCTTGTCATTGATGAATTTTACAATAGTTCATCATGACCTTTCACCAAATAAAAACATTTATTTGAATCAGATCTTTTAATTTAAATTGGAATTTTATTTTATTTAAATTATAAGAAGTTGTCCTTTATAAATACAAAACTATTTGTAATGTTTTCCACTTCACATTTCATTTTAATCTCCTAGAATATTTACATATCAAATATGCTGACTCCATGAACCCCATGAAAAACTTTTTGTTAAAAGCTGTTTTTCTATATAAAGAAAGAATTAGGGGGAATATCTAACTTTTGAGGTCAAGCTTGATAAATACAGCACAATAAGTCAAGTACTGTATTTAGGGCTTGATTATATAGGGAACCCAGAGGATAGTGGGTACAGGAGATTAGCAAAGCCATCACAGGTATTGAGACCTAGCTTGTGACTCCAGGGGACACTATCCTGTAACGCATTGGGTTTATTCACTGACCTCACATGAGTGGGTTCATACTTGAGTTTGAGCTTCTCCCTATCTGCTTTGTTTAATAAAAGTAAATTGTATATGCTGAATTTTACAAAGAGCAGAGTAGACAGGGAAGCACTACTTTGACAAGCAGAGTAAAGAAATGCCAGACCTTCAGGATATATACCCTATATGGGTCTCCGCACAACCAAGCAGTGTCTCCAATTTCTACACATAGTGCCTCCCACATCTACACTGTTATTTTTAGCCTACTGCTGGAGCCTTTCCCTGCACCCATATTGCAGAACAATAGGGTTCAGACTTAAGTCACAATGGGACTTCCCCTGTGACTACTCCAGCTGGGTCCCAGGACATGGACCCTGAGGGCTTGCAGAACTGAGTCAGACTGATTTGTGTATGGACAGAAGGGGACTTTGGGCTCAAACTGGAGTCAGAGCCTCTGGTTAGTGTGTAGTAATGGACATACCCATAAGAGTTAAGATACCTGGGGCTAGCCAGCCCAGTTTAATTAACCCTGCTTTGCCACATCTGTGCTGAGTGTAGGACTTCAGAATAGAGGAAGCCCAACAGTTAAGGGCTGGCTGCGGAGGGGAAGAGTTGAGCTGAGTTGTGGCAGGAGAGCAGAGACATAGGAATGGAACTAACCAGTGTAGTGGGCCTCTGGGTCAAGGGGCCAGACTCCAGGGCGGTAGCCCTGGAGCCAGTGATCCACATGAGGAACAAGGAGCTGGAGAGAAGCCAAAGAGAAATGAGAGGCTCAAACTGGGAGCGGGTCGAAAGATGTCTTGGTAGGGTTTAATTGTGTTGGTTCCAGTGAGGGGCCCAGAGAGAAGCCCTGGGATCTGCTGCTCTGTGAAAGAAGAGTGTGATTCTTTGGAAAGACTTTGCTACCCATGAAGGGACTTTAGTGATACCAGTTTAAAGCCTGACCAGCTATAGCTGGACTTGGATACCCTGCAAAGGGACTGCACTTCTCAATGACACAGCTAGCAGACTAGGTCACAGAAGACCCAGCCAAAGGCGAACAAGAGGAGGTGGCGGTAACTGTGGGGAAGACCCAGCCACATGGTTGTCAGCCAGTGAGTCACTTCCACGTGTGCACGGCTCACTCGTGGGTGGGACCCAAGAACACAATCCAACACCACTTCCACTGGTTCCCTGAGCTGCCAACATTGTTTTTAAAGCAGCAAACGTGCTTTATTGACATAGCTGGAGACATGGAGCATTCAAAGACATTCTCCTGGAAGCAGTGGGTTGTCAATCAGCCTTAGCAGGACATGAAACTATTAATAAAGGGACAAGCTGAGAGCATCCCACCTCCCAAATTGCCACCTTGCAAACGTCTACAGAAGAGTAAGATGCACGCTGTCAGTTGCCACCTGGACTCAGCTTCTCCTGTACAGGGTAGTGGCTCATCCTACAGCTGATGCACAGAGAGCTCCACAGATTCCAAAGACTGCTACCATGCCACAAGACGAACTGGCAGCATGACATCTGCCTCAGCTGGATGTCTGACATTTTGTAGAAACAGGAGAAGACTCCCCAGGGGCACCATTTAAGGGCACTGGGGGTAAATTCTAGGACTTATCCCCAGAACATCTTTTAAGGAGCTGCTGGTGTTTTCAAATATGCAGATACAAACAAATGCTGCCCTGAGCAGCCAGCCATTTTACAGCTATGTGTCTGCTGTGCTGGATGTCCTACTCTTCCAACTGGTATGTAATCTGAGCTCCTGTTTACTTACTCGTCAGTTTTTCTGGGCATGGCTGAGTTTCACAAACTTAAGTAGCTTCAGTGAATGTCATGGAGGGGATGTTTGTACTCTCAGATCCTTTGAGCAACACACTAGGAACCGCCTTCCAATCTGCAGTGTGGTTTGTTTTTCAGTAATTTATTTACTTTTAAACATTCCTGGAAGAAATGAACTCTCTCACTTTCCTCTTCACAATTTGGACCATAATAAGACATTTTAAAAACAACAACAATTGCAAGGGTAAGCAGATTTCATTTATCTCTACTAAAGATCGAATACAAAGTATCAAACTCGTGTGAAGGCTCGAGATTTCGGATTGGAACTATCTTGCTGTTGATTATTCTAAATTTACCACTGAACTTAAAATATGGCTTTCATTGGTATGTTATATTTTTCTTTATATAAGAATTTGGAACACTATTCCTGTCAGTTAATTTCTAACTTATCACA
>CM057845.1:97947270-97958736 GCA_030068395.1 Apalone spinifera
GGTTTAACCCCTTCCAGGCAAGGCACAACCTAAGTCCAGTCAGAGTGGAAAAGGAAGAACACGTGTTCTTTCTTTCATGTTGTACTTCGGGTATTGAATACTGAACTCTAAATATTCAATAGATGATTCTTTGTTCACAAAGTGGAAGTGAGCCAACAAGAAAAGCAAAGTAATGAACTACCCTGTTTCACAGGATTCAAACAGATTTCTCAGCTACTCCCCATTTTACATCACTCTTCCCCAAAAAAGGCTATTTGATAACCACCTCCTCACGTTACAAAAAAACCCAATGGCAATATGAATGTGTTTTTTTTAACTTCAGAGGAAGGCAGCTAGAGAGGGTTGCAATCAGAGCTGTGCAAAACTGAATATCCAGTTCAAGGGTAGGTTTGACTTTTTTTAAATAAAAGATTAATTTCAAGTTGAAGCAAAATAAATATCAAAAAGTTTATTGAACCAAAATGCCCCAAAAGTTTTATTTTGATTTTGAGGGTTTTTTTAAAGGTTTTAATTGTTTCTAATATAATTGAGGGAAACTATGAAACAAAATGTAACATTTTGCTTTGGAAATGCTGAAACAAACCACTTTGACGTTTTTAGAGGGTTTTTTCCCTGCTCTGTGACAAACAATTCATGAAAGTCAACCTGAATTCACAAATTGTTTTGGTCCAACTGAATCCACGGTGTCTGTTGAAAAATAGTGTGTGAATAATTTCACATTGATGCTGTCCCCAGATGACCGATTCGGATATAGAATTTAACTCCCCCACATGCTTGGGTCTGTAGTTCTGGGTCTGGTTCACTTCTAGTTATGACAACATTTTGGAAGCTCATCTCCCTCTACCCTGAACTATCTGACCAAACTGTGTTCTGATAAAACAGCTTTACAAAGGCTGTACCCAAAGCCATCCCTTTCCTCTCAGGACTCTAGCACTTGATAACCATTACCAAATCCTGGTTCACTAACAAACATCAGTAACGGGGTAGGGTGTCTCAGAGAACTGCTTCTCCCGCTCCAGCAGTACCTAGTTCTCACATTATCCCAAAGTACTTCTGGGGCTGTGCAGGGAGCCCTTGGGAATAGAGCGGTAAATAAAAGCAGAAATCATGCAGCTAGTGACCTAGATACGTTCCAGATTAAAAATGAAAAACAAGAAAAAAAAGCCTCTGTTTAATCCCCCTTCAAAAATAAAACAGCATTCCCAAGCACTAGGTGAAAAGAAACAAATACCAAGTGAAAGCTAATGTGAAAGTAGCTAGTGGGCTAATCCTCTTCTTGCCAATGGCATGGGAAAACAGTTTATGTAGATCCAGGAGACTTTTCCAAGTGAAATCCAGGAGATTTCAGTACACATCCCCATGCCACTCACACTGCCAACTGAAAACTTCACGAGAATCTGACTGGCAATCAATGCCCAAACACAAACAGGGAGGGTAATTCCTGCTCCACATGCTGGAGAAATTCTCTACAGAAAACACAGGAATATCCGAGGCCCCTAACAGGAGTTGTAGGGAGAGGATAGGGTTCCAATTTTTCTTTAAGAAAAAAACGTTAAACAGTAAAGCCTAAAACCAATCCTCTCATATAGTGAATTGATCTCACAGGGGAATTCCCCATAGAGAAGATACATGAAAATACCCCCCATAAGCTCACATGTCCATCACTGACTATTACCTCATAGCCCCAGAGTGCTCAGTGTGACAGACAAGGAAGGCAGGTCTCACAGACACAAACACACACTCTCCATCCCCCACCTACACACCCATCTCACGTACGTGCCATCACAGTCAGGCAAGAAGATTTTGCAGGGAATGGAAGCAATGCTGGGTTTCTTCAGTCACAAGAGGAATCTCTGAATATTGCCTCAGCTCTTTTCCCTGTAAAGCCTGTGTCGGACACCGCTGTCACTGTGCTTGCCCTCACCCCTATCTCCCTCCTGGAGATGGCATGCCACTAATGTTAGCACCACCGACTAGCAATACGAGAGAGGCAGATGATGTGATAGAGAAGCTAGTCTTAAATCCCCTCAGTAATGCTGTGTGCCTGACACCTCTGGAAAACTGGCTCCCTCGGGGTGCACAAACATTTAGCTATTAAATGTTCAACTTCCTGGCAGGCAGGTCCTTCACCTACAGTGATTTAATTCATACACATTATAGGATCTCTCCAAGCCCCCAATGAGTATGTGGCAGGTATTTCTGCAGGGTCAGACAACCATGCTGGGTACCCTCCAGAGCATACACTACACCAGTGGTTCTCTACCAGGGATCTGGGGTCCCCTGAGGGGGGTTTAGGGAGTCCACCAAGCACTCCCCATGTTGGACTTGCTAGGGCCCAGGGCAGAAAGCCAAAGCCCCACTGCACAGAACTGCAGTCCAAGGCCTGAGACCTGCCACCCGGGGCTGAAGTCTGAGCAACTTAGCTTTGCAGGAACCCCTTGTGGTGTGGGGTTCCAGGCAAATTGCCCTGCTTGCTACCCCCTAATGCCAGCGCTGGCTTTATAGGCAGAAAAACAGCTCTTGTAGCACTGGTGGGCTGTGGAGTTTTCAAGCATATCAGTGGGGCCTCAGAAAGAAAAAGGTACAGAACCCCCATACTACACCTGGAGTCCTTAACTCGTCGGGAGCTTCTAGGAAATGTGCAGATATGCCAGGTCTGTATGGGTACATCTAGACTGCACTCTAAAATTGCAATAAGATACTCAATTTGAGTAGTGCAAATTGTGTATCTTATTTTGATTTTATTTTGAAATTTGGTACATCTAAATGGCGCCAAATTTTGAAACAAAGCACTATTTCGAGACATCCCTTATTCCTCGTGAAATGAGGTTTACAGGGATGCCGAAACAGTGCGTCCGTTATTTTGAAAATTATTTTGAAATAGTGGACACGTTCCTTGGACACAGGTACCCCAAAATAGCCTTGCAGTCTAGACGTACCCTGTGAGAAGAACTCCACTCTGGTCACTGCTAGGAAATGGCCTCTTGGACATAGACAGCAGATCCTAGGCCAGGGCTGGGCACGATGCACCCCGGGGACCAGATCCGGCCCGTCTAACACTTTGATCCGGTCCATGGGCTGCATCTGGTCACTTTCTATTTGTACCCTGCTGCCCGTGCCACCAAATTTCCAACCGTTGGCTCAGGCAACAGGATCCTATTTAAATGGCTCATGGTCCTGGCGCTACCCCAGCTAGAGCCGGGAGCCCTTAAAATAACTGCAGCAACCCTGGGCAATTGCCAGGCAACATGGTAGTGGTTGGACCAGGAGTCACAAGCCTTTTTCTGTGTTTTTAATTCAAAGCTTTCAGCCCCAGACAATTCTGGGGGGAGGCTAGTCCCCAGCCCCACCCTGTTCATCCCAGGCCCCGACCCTTCCTGGGACAGGGGATGGAGCTGGCCTGTGACCATGTACCAAAATTCATTAAATGGTCCCTCTGTGAAAATTATTGTCCACCCCTGCCCTAGGCATTCCCACAAATGGAGCCCTGCGATGCAAATGAGGACTCTGGAAACCTCTAGCAAACAGGGTTCCTAGCAATGGACAAACACACGCAGCAGTTGTGGGAAATATGGTACAGACCGACACTGGAAAATTACAAGATATATGGTGCCAAGTGCATATTGCTGCCTCGGTCCACCCACCACCCTCACAGAAATGCATTTTTTGGGCAAGCATAGCACCTCTAGCAATCAGGCCTGCTGTACACACAGGTGCATACTCACAAAGTACAAACAAGTTCATTGACCACCTCTAGGAAACAAAGCTCTCAAGTGCTGATAGGGAGAGAGCAGTTCAAAATGCAAGTGACCATGGAGCTTTAAGGCCAATGGAGAACTATGGAGGGACATTAGAGTGTAGATAAGGTAGCTGATGGAAGTGGTTAGAGCTACGGAAGCACTTACCTCCACCATTCTTGTAACATAGGTAAGGGAACCTCCAGACATTACCCAGGCCAATAATCTCCCCAGCTACAGATAGTACATATTCCAGTTTGTTGTTCCAATGGCCTCGTTCCAGTGTTTGAGTGGCCTCTTCTTTCTCCTTTTCCATGCCTGGATGAGCAGGTATTGTCTCTCCATTGCTCACTGCCCCAGGAACTCTGTAATCCATCCCACCTTCAAAGGATTGGAATAATTTTTCAGCATTAAGTTTACAATTCATTTAACAAGTCAGAAATGTATAAGACCATACTGGGTCAAACCAGTGGTCCATTTAACCAAGTATCTTGTCTTCGAACAGTGGCCAATGCCAGAAGCATCAGAGATAATGAACGGAACAAAGCAAATTATCAAGTGATCGATCTCCCACCATCCAGAGTCAGCTTCTGGCAGTCAGAGCCTTAGTGATACCCAGAGCACGGGGTCGCATCCCTGACCATCTAGGCTAATAGCCACTGACGGACCAATCTTCCATGAACGTGTCTTATGGAACTTAGTTATGCTTTTGGTCTTCACAAAAGGATAACTTCATGCCCTGGTAATGAGTTCCACAGGTTGAATGTAGTGTTGTGTGAAGTACTATTTTTCTTATGTTTGTTTTAAACCTGCTGCCTATTAATTTCATCAAGTGACCCCTCGTTCTTGTGTTATCTGAAGGCTTAAATAACACTTTCTTATTCACCTGCTCAGTATCAGTCTCAATTTTATAAACGTCTTATCTCCACCCACCCCTTAGTCATCTCTTTTCTTAAAATGGGCAGCCCTACTCTTTTTAATTTCTCCTCCTACAGAAACTGATCTATACCCCTCTTTATTTGTGTTGCCCTTCTCTGTACCTTTTCCCATTCTAATATGTCTTTTTTGAGATGGGAAAACCAGGTCAGCATGCAGTATTCAAAGTATAAGCACACCATGGATTTATATATTGGCATTGTGATCCCTTCTCTAATGGTTCCTAATATTCTGTTAACTTTTCTAACCATCATTGCACACTGAATGGCAATTTCACAATGGCTCAAAGATCTCATCATTTTGTATGTATAGTTGGGATTATATTTTCCAATATGTACTTACCAAGATACAATTTTGTCTATTTTGTTGGCCAGTCACCTAGTTTTGACACTCATTACAATGAGTTTCGGACTTATCTTGAGTAATTTTATATTGTCTGCAAAATCTGCCACCACACCATTTATCCATTTTTCAAGATCATTTATGAATTTGTTTGAATAGTCCGCAGTACAGTTCATTTGGGGACTCCTCAATTTATTTCTCTCTCAGGCTAGAACAGCTGAGGGACACAGACAGACCAACACCACTAGATTCTCTTGTGTCATTCCTTACAATTCCTGTTGGAGAATATACTAAAAGCACCCCATTTTCAATCACACCGATTTATTTTGGATTAAAGGGGTGAAACCATCATTAGTATTTAAAACTGACTCACTTCCAAACTCTCTAGTTTGTGAAAAAGTATCCTTAAAGTAATACATGTTTTACTAATATTATTAGTTATGTGTATTATGCTAACACCCACAGGCCTCAATCTAGACTAAGGCCACATTGTCCCAGGAGCTGTACAAACCTTTGAGACAAGCTTTGCCAGATTTTTAAAAATGCCTTGAAGATATGAGTGTTTTTCTATTCCCATGTTGCCATTTATATGGGTTATTTCAGTAAGGAAGAAACTGATCCACTCCACAGGGAAGCTGTGAAAGTAATTATATCCTGAGAGTTATGTCCCATGCATCAAACACCATCACGCGCACAAAGTAAACAAACCGACAAATCCAGGGCAAAGTGTTTCAGCTGTCAGGTGTAGCGATCTTACCAGTGTTACTTGTAGGTAGAGAAGATACAATTTTTCCAGAGAGAAATGGGAATTTTTTCCCCCCATGCTGACAAGTGCCCCTTTAGGAGAACAAGAATAAGCAGTAAAGTAAGGTTTCGATGAGGGCACAGTGTGTTTCCTCTGCAAGACACTGCAGCAGCTCTGCCTCTCAAAATAGCTGCCTGCCTCTCTCAGAGAGCAGAGTTCTTAGTGATTTAAAGGTGCAGCTTACAGGGAAGGAAAAGGCATAGCAGTTGTGTGAAATTAAGTGTAACATAGGCTGGGCAACAGCTGTGAATTCCTCCAACGCCAGTGCCCCTGCTCCAGTCCCTAAAACCATTGCCCTACAATGTCTGCTAGGTGAGGTTAGAAATGAATAGCTGTCAGCAGCCCAAAGCCGCTGCTCCTATCCAACAGTGACTCCTGCTAGCAGAGGCTGACACTACAGGAACTGTGGATTCCTGCAGAGCCGGTGCTCAGGAATTATTTAATAAAGTGCTTCTGCTAGTAGGGAAGCTCACAGTTGTTTTAATCCTAGTTGTTCACTGTCCTGCAAAGTTCCCTAGAGGGAGTCTTTTACTGAGAGAGGCTGGGACTGGATTAAGTGTAAAATCCTTCACAGGCAGAGTGTCAGAATACTGCAGTGACACATTGCTTTGAGGTACAGATTGTACCAGGGTTTTGCTGCAGTAATTCATGGAATATTTGTGCCTATTCCTTCCCAACAAAGAGTACTAATGGCAGCAAAGCTGAGAAGGAGAAGGATGGCTGTGGCTCCTACTTAGGTACTGTACATAAGCTAGGAGCGCCGAGAACTATTTGAGCAATGGAAAACACATTCCAGCACACAGCTTCTCCCATTGATCTCTCCTGTGCCCCACTGAGGTGCTTGTCAAAGCCACAGCTAATTCTCATGTACAACCATTCTTGCAAAGAGCTGAAAAACACAATGGCAACAAATGGTGTTCCCCAAAATAGCTAGAAAAGAGGGGGTTCTACCTCAGCATATGCCAGAAGGTCTGCTTGTGTACACACTCACACAGCAGTAAGAAACTCTCCCTGAACATCTGACAATTCCTCAGAATAAGAGGGGGAAAAAGCTTTACACACTAGAAAATTATTAAACAAACCACAAATTCTGACCTGGTAACTAAAGGAGTTGGGGGAAGGAAAGCAGAAGAAAACAGTGAGCCATTTACCTTAAGGAACGAGCTGTCAAGGGTCTGGCTGGAGGGAAATGTGAAAGCAGTAGTGAAAGGTACTGGCTATTTAAAGTGTGGAAGAAAAATTCTGCAGTGGTGCAATTCTACACTTTGCCCAACCCACATTCCTTCCCCCACTCCCCCAGGGCTGGACAACCTACACATGACTGATTTCATGGCCATTGCAAAAGGGGCTCTCTCCCCCATTCATGTGTCTTACTTTTTCCTTGACATGGGAGGGTGCTGTCTGACTCCATGTGTACCTCTGCCTTGCTTTGGCTGTCAGTCTCTCCCCCTCCCCCCCTCTATCACTCTCTGTTTCTCCCTCCTCTAGCTATTTCTCTTCCTCTTTCCCTCTGTTACTCATTCTGTCTCTCTCTTCCCTCCAGTTCAAAGCATAATACATGAAAAATTCACACATGCCTCTCCAGTCCATACCAGAGGCAAGTTCAAGTTCCAGGCTGTATCAGAAACAGGTAAGACCAGAACCTAGTTTATAGTGAATTGTCACTGTAGTCACTATAATACAACTTGAAGCCTTCCCTCAGAAGGCTAGTGAATGAGCACAATGCCTGGACAAACCCCCGTGACTGATGCCTGGATTTACCTCCCAATGATGCAAGCAGAAGTATGGGGAAAATTTTAGATCTCTATTATGAATTATTGCACCATCATTAATTTTACATGCAGGGTATTAAGATGGCAGGTCCCAACAGTGGGAGTACATTCCACTAATCTCTGCCCCATTCCTATCTCAGTCCAGGGAGCTTTTATCTAGGTGTCTCTTCCAACAGCAGGAGACAGGAGTCATTGGTGTCCCTTAAGAGGGAGCTGGGCATAGCTCCTGAACTAATGAATTGCCATAGATCTCACTCTTAATGAGGGAGACATTAGGGAAGATCCTGATGAGAAAAACAATCTGATTGTAGGGAGGTGGTTTGGCTTCCCGCTGTCTCAGAAAGGGAAGATCTCCTCACTATGCCCTTAGCAGCTGGGGTCAGACTAGCCAGACAAGCGGAGGGGTGTGGCTTGAACTATAAAGGGCAGAGTTGAGGGCTCAGTTGAAGCCCAGCCACCAGAGGAGACAGACACACCCTCTAAGCTGCCACGCTGGGAGACAGCAGTAGATCAGAAAGAAACTAATGACTATCTTGGATCACCTGGACTGCTGGTCAACCTGACCTCTGAAGCAGCAGACAACTGGTCTAGATTGCCCAGACCCCTGGATGACCCAACTCCAGAGGAGCTGCTCATGGTGAAAAAGATCCCTCCCTCCCCCCTCACCCCGTGACCAGGACAGCCCCCGACAGCAACAGGATGGAGAGTATGGAGGTGGTCCAGGGATGGTAGATCCTTGTTAGGGTGCAACAGTGACAGGGGCTGAGTCAGTGTGTTGCAGCCTGGCTTGGAGGCAGACCACTCTGAGACTGTTAGGGCTAGGGACAGGTTCCCAACTTTCTAATCCCAGAAAACCAAATCCCCTTGCCCCACTCAGCACCCTGTCCTGAGATCTTGCCCCATGCTCATTTTCACTACAAAGCCCAAACAGGCATGTTTATTGTTTGGACAGATGTGTTATATTGAGTTCAGGTTTTATTTGTTATAGGATACTAGAGCGGTCAGCAAACTAGTCCAAAAGGGTAATTTTAAAAAAAATGAAATTTCACACAGGTTTTCATGATTCTCTCTCTCCCCTCTTTCCATTTCTCATAACCAGCTCCATGTTTTTTGTTCACTACAGTTATTGTAATTGTGGAATTAGGATCACACATTAATGGACCCATTGACGCTGCGATAAAGTCCCATTCTTGGAGCCCAAATGCAAACCCATAGAGCACAATCACAGAAATGCAGATACCTACATAATTAATTGTAGAAACTGACCCCCATATCTACATGCACATGTGTATTCATGCGCACACGTCTGGCATGCACTCATACATATACTTCCACATTATTTATTATTGCAATTGTTGTTTAGTGACAAGACACGCCAACTAAGATCAGGGCCCAGGGTGGTAGATGCTGCACATACACATAAAAAGAGAGTCAGCAACAATGTTTATAATGTAGCTAGGCAAAGGACACAAGGGGAAGTGAGAGGGGGCAGTGGAGAGAGAGAAGAGTGTGGGGTGGGTGAGGATGCAGGGGGAGGCTGAAGGCTACAGGTGTAGGTGGATGTGGGGGTGGGCATAGAGGTATATACAGGGCACAATGAGAGTGCACCAGTGTATGGAGGTGAATGGAGTGCAGGGTTGGAGCGGGGGGGAAGGACATGGGGACAGTGGCTCTGGAAGGCAGAGAGCTGTAAAGGGTATAGGGTTGGGATGGGCAGGCACAGGGGGACAGGACAAGATGGGATGCGGAGGGATGCAGTAAGGGGGATGGGGGTTGGAACGGGGAGGGATGCAATGACAGGGAGATGGGGTGTGGTTCATGCATGGCAAAGAGAAACCAAGATGCTTTTAGCTACTCCAAAATCAATCAGGGCTCCCAGGAGACTCCACTTCCCCCAGCAACCACAAGCTCCAGACCCGCCCCAACTCAGCTACCTCCTGCTCTCTCACTTGCAGACACTCTCCCTGTCCCCAGCACCCAGTGTGCCCCTCTCCCTTTTCCTCTCCAAACCCTCCCCTTTCCAGTGGCTGACTCCCTCTGCCCTATCTACATCCCTTCCGCCGTCCCCCTCCAAATGCTCCCTGTGCCCTGCACAGCACCACTCCCCCCATCCACACTCTCCTGCTGTGCTCCCTCTCCCTGTCCACTCTGCACACCTCCTCCCCTCCAGTCAAACCCTCAGGCCAGAGTCAGCCCATAGTGCCCCCTTCCTGGAGGGGGCATTGCTGCCTCCGCACAAAGTTGCACCTGGACCCACTCCCTTCCCGTGTAGCCCTGTCTGGTGCCTGGAGTCACAGCTTTGGTGGTGCCTGGGGGAGAGGGAGGAGGGAGCAGCTGGTGGACATACAATGAAGGAGGCTGGAGCTTCCTCTGTCTCACTCCAGGTGCAGGGACTGGAAGGCAGGCCACCAAGTGCCACAGCTGCAGACCCACAGGCCAGGAACAACTAGGAGTTGAACGGTGGCTAGCAGGGAGTGTGCAGCATGGCCTTGCCAACCAGACAATCAATGGCCCAGTCAGCAGTGCTGACCGGAGCCACCAGGATCCCTATTTGACTGGATGGTCCAGTCCAAAAGTAGACACCTGGTCAACCTAGTTAGGGCCTTGGGCCAGGACACAGTAGAGGAGGTGGCCCTGCATCCCCCCCTGATATCCAACCTGTGGGTGGCAGTCTTCCCCCCCCCCTCAGGATATCTGAAAGCATGTCTGAGCTCACTAACTTTGCTGTTGCCCTGCTCTGACCCAGAGCCTAGGCTGAATTGTTTGTTGCTGGGTTGCCAGCTGGTTTCAACAAAAATACCTGACGCTTGACATTACATCACAATCTACATTACATCTCATTTAGAAAATACCGGACATTGATATTTTCTCATTTCGATTTTCTCAATTTGTTTCCTGAACAAAAAGCTCAAATACTGGACTGTCCGGTTCAAAACCAGACACCTGGCAACCCTATTTGCTGCTCTGCCTGCAACCAGGCTGAATTCACTGACTGAGGTATTGTCCCCTTCCGAACCAGAGCTTGGAATGAACTGTAACTACTTGGCCTAGGAAGAGGCCTGACTAGACAGCCTCAGTCTCCTGTCCTGCCTGGACCTAAACCCAGGCTAAACTGTTGTTACTTGCCCAACCAGGATACAGGCCTGAGGTATAGACAAGACAGAAGACACTGATTCCCCAGCAACGAAAGACCATAATGAGGTGTGTTGGCTCCCCTATGACCTGGCAGGAAAATGGAGCCCCTCTTCAACCAACTATATGGACAATGAACAGTGTAGCAGTTAAATATTTTGGACAATGATACAGTGGATTAAAGAGGGGCACAGTTATAGGTAGCATCTGCTACAGAACCACCCAGGACAAAAAGAAATCAAGTATGGACATTTTCCTGGTGGGTCTTAAAACCACTGTATATTATACTCACAAGGGACTTACCTACTCTATTTGATAATAAACACAAAAACACAAAGATGTCCCCAAATTACAAAGACATCAACTTTATGCTCTAGAAAGTAGAGCTGCAGGCAGAAGAGAAGCCAGTTGGGGAAAAAAAAAAAAAAAAAGAGAGAGAGAGAGAAAACTCGGAAGTCCATAACCAGGCATAACAAGTAATTTGACTTCAGCCAAGTAAAATAAGAATGCACAGAATGCAGCAGAATACAAGGAAAACTAACTTTTCAGGAATTAAAGCATTGAATGAGCACAATGCAATGGGAAGAGCTATTAAAATCCACAAGCATAAAGAAGCCTAAAACATAAGATAATTAAATTGCAACACATTTGAGTTTCCTGGGAAAAGAACAAGAAGCAGTCAGTATAGTTCAGTGAGGGTATGTCTACACAGCAAAGTTATTTTGAAATAACAGCCGTTATT
>CM057845.1:97962125-97986546 GCA_030068395.1 Apalone spinifera
TGTCATGGCCCCCTATGCTTTATGAAAATTGGCTTATGAATATGCATAGCTCAAAGATGCTTTATGCAAAACTGATCATATAACATGCCAATCTTAATGTTAATCTTCTGAATCTGTGTATCCTGTGTTTGCACATGTATCATTCTTGTATGTGAAGTCAGACATAAAGTGTTCATCTGGTATTAATTCTAATTGTGCTAATGAGGGCCATTAGTTATACTTTAGGGACTTAATGACTCAGTACTACAACAAGTGACTTGTAAATGGCCTTGTTTGTTCTGCAAGCCTGAACTACAGTTGGTCCTATAAAGACATGTGACCATGCCATCTGCTACTGGAATCCATCTTGAATTTAGTATTGTTCCATGTGGCAAAGTGTGAGCAGTAGGCAGTGTGAGCCTCATATAGAATAAGAACTAGAGCACAGCCATTGGGTGGGCATGCATCTTCCACGGACACAAACCCCATCTGTGAAAGCATAGGTGCTTTAACCAGGCCTGTGGTGAGTGCTGCTGCATCCCTTGGCTTGAAGTGTTTTCCATTATATACCAAGTTTAAAGTTTGGTTCAGTGGCTCCAAGCACCCCATTATTTAAATAGTTCCAGCTAGCTGGGTGTGAAAGGCACCTAAGGGGTTCTAGGATGACCATCTCTCAGAGACTTGCTTCTCCAATTGTTCTCCTGATTTCTTCCACCCAAAGCCTGCAAGTTCATTCCAAAAGACTGTAGCAAAGATGCACACAGACAGGGCAGGTACTGAATTACTTTTAATGTTTGTTTAGACTTATTTATGAATGCTAGGAAGAGGTGCATTGTTCAATCAGAGGATTTACCAAATGAACAAGAAACAACCCCAGCTACAGTTGGTTCAAGAAACAGAATCCCCATCCCCTACCAGACATTCTAATATTTCACATTTGTTTTCTTGCTGAAATTAGACAGTCAATATATGAAAAGGTTCCAGAAAAAGAAGAGCTCCACTGTGGAAATGTCAAAGTGAAATAAAAGTTGGCATTGTAAAATTTGATTTAGAAAATAGAAAAAGTTTCCAACACTCCTGTAAAATTTTTATTTTTCACCAAAACATTTTTCTGTAAAAAGCTTTTTATTTTAACATCCCATTAGTTTTGCAAAAATAAATAAACCAAAAAAAACTGTGACCAATCCAGCACTGAGAAGATAACGACAGGATCTTGGGATCACCAGGAGAATTCAGGTTAGAGGAAAGTGATTCACACTTGATGCAAGTATCAAAGTGACATTCCTGAGCTTGATCCATTCCAGTCAGGTTCCTCAGAGCTTCAATGCAACCCCTTAATACAACATCAGCTTTCAGCTGCTTCATCAGGAACATTTTGTGTCTCCTATTTTGATCTGACGATTCCAAACCAAAACAGAGATGGGGGGGCGGGGGAGGCAAGAGGAGCTAAACTGTACATCTCCTCTAATATACAGTTTGTCTGGTCTGCACATGTATCTCATAGTATTCCATGCTGTACCAATATACAACAGGTACAGATGGTAAGAACTCCCCTCCCTGGCAAAGGAAGTGCTGCCAATGCCCAGCATTCTGGATTGATTCTGTATCTGATGAGATGAGGCATACAAGTGTTGCAAAAGCATGAGAGAGAGAGAGAGAGAAACACAGATCCCTAAAAGACCAGAGGTAGATAGGACCTGCCCAGGATCAAGTTGCACACTATGTCTGGGGTTTGATTCCATATCCATTTATAATTCCTATCCATTCTTGACCAGAGGATAATTGCTACATATGGCACCATCTCTTTCTTTTCTCCCAGGGTAAGGCAGAGTGTTTCCTTTTAGGTGAAAAGTCTTTTATGGCTCTTGATAGTTTAAGGAAGTCTCTCTTGCACCTGCTGCACATCATTCAGAAACAAAAAGTACAGGGCACGAGAAAGAGGACCATCAATGGCTGATAGGATGGTGTCAATACAGGTAAGAATCACTCCAATTTACGGGGAGCTGGCAGTATAAGTCTGTGAGAAGCATGTGCCGTAGACAGACCTGTCATCCAAAAGCCAGCGAAGCACATGTGTAGGCAGCTCCTCTGCACTGCTAGAGAAAGAAAGGTGGAGCAGGAAAAAGTTTCATTTATTTAACCCTTTAGTGGAAATGTTATTTTGAAAAAAAGCTTGTCCTCTAGTAGTTGAAAGGAACATGCACTTCCCCCTTTTTTCAGATGTTGGTGCCCATGTGAAGCTCTGCCAATATCTCAACAGATGGAACATAGGTGTGTTGGAGGCACAGATATTTCAATTGTACATTAAAATACCTGCCTTCAGTCAGCTGGTGCCTTGAAGCCACTAAACAGCACTGTGGAGAGGACTCAGTCTTGAAATTTCTGGCAAGCTGGGGCTAGAGCCCCAAAGTCAAATGACAGTGTCAGTCTCTAGAGACTGCTGGAGGTGCAGCTTGACACCATCTGCCATGGACAGGAGGTGACATTGGCACAGTAGCTACGGAAGATGGTGCTGCTTGCTTTCCTCAGCCGCATATCAAAGCAACAATCTCACACCCATTATTGTATTCATGCACAAGGTGGTATGAAGGAAGGAGTTAAAAATACACCGAGCCAGCCAAGCCTTTGAGTGCCGGCATTCACCCTAACTGGGATCAAGGACAAGACAGTCTGATTCGGTTATTTACCTGTGATCCCTGCAGGAACATTGTCCTTGATGAAGCCCAAAGAGCAAACTACACGCATCTACAGCCCATAACATGCTGTGACAGCAGGGGCTTTGCTAAGTCAATGATCTGCATTGATGCCAGTGCAACAGAACAGAATATGGCCCTATATTTCTTTAAGGTCCAAATCCTAGTTCTGGTCCTGTTGATATCAGAGGGTTCAGAACGGGACAGTATGTTAAAAAGGGAACACAAGGACTAAAGGACTTTAGGAGGAAGGGATTTGCTGTGGCAGCAAAGTTGGCCTTTAATCAGTGTGACAGGGTTAAGACAGAAGAGCTGTAGCAAAGCATTGGTAGGCTATAAGGCCAGTAGAAGGCAGATTTGTCCCAACATCTACTTTAGTGCCATTAGGAAATGGAAAAGAAACATAAACACTCCCTTTCCATGAGTTTCATTTTAAAACAGTTTGGCCTGGTGGTATGGTGGGGCCAGTGGGAGATGTGTTTGGAGGGTAACAGTAAAAATGCCCCCCACCTACACTGAGAACATCTCTAAAGTTGCCAGGCATTCAGTTTTTGACAGATGCCCAATTAAAAAGGGACCCTAATGGCACCAGTCACTGCTGTTGACCAGGCCACTAAAAATCTAGTTGGCAGTACAGTGGGGCAGAAGCAGGCTCCCCACATGCCCTAGCTTTGCGTGGCTCTCAGAAGCAGCCGGTATGTCAGTTGCCAGAGAGTCTCTGCACACTGGTCTCACCCCAGGTGCCTGCAGAGCAGCTCCCTTTGGCCAGAACCACTGCCAATGGGAGCTGTGGGAGTGGTGCCTGTGGGCACAGGCAACATGCAATCTTCCGATACCTCAGGTGGGGCTCCTGGAAGCAGCTGGCATGTCTGGCTTCTAGGCAGAGGTAACTGTAACCCCATGCCCCCTCTTGCACCCTAACTCCCACCCAGAACACTAACTTCTGCTCCAACCACAAACTGATCTGCCAGCCCTGCACAAATCTGCTTCTACTTAGATGAATGGGAACAAAACTCCCCTCACCTTTTCTAGACGATACACATTTTAGTCCTGATATCACACCTCAGAGGCCTCCCACATTCTTTAGGTTATTTGTATTGCAGATCTTTGTACATTTTATTTTCCAATGTACTAAAATTGGACAGGGATAGGGAGAGAGACCAGACCTGACCAGATTCTCCAAGCATAACTGTGTCAGTAGCTAAGAAGAGAAGCCATTGTGCCTTTGATTCCCTACAGACAGGTTCAAGAATAGTGCTGGCTCGTTTCATGACAGTGGTGGACTGCAAGCTGTGTAACAATCTACTGTTCTCTTCAGGCTCTTTGAGATTCTATGCTTTCAGATACATACTGAAGACTTACTGAAGTTCAACGGGAGTACTTCCCCTTACCTCCCCAGGTTTTTGAAAAATCTCAGCTCTAGTCTATTCTTCCATCAATTCTTTTCAACAGCAGGAGGGATCTTGGGCCCAGAAACCATAATATTGACTCCACTCTGGCCTGACTGCTTCCCTACTGACAACCCAGACACCAAGTCCCTCTCTGTCACTAACGGAGACATTGGTCCATCTCTTAAGGGCAAGATGCTATTTTCACTTAAGCTGCTGCATGGTCTTCATTCATGAAACTAACACTTGACACTATCTGACTATTGTGCAGGACCCAACCTTACATTCCTAGTTAAAAGTTATTGGGAAGACTGTTGAGACAACTTCCAGAGTACTTTAACTACCTCAGATCTCCTTAACCCATGTCAGTCTGAATAGAGGTCTGGATCTATGAGCTATTGCAGTGCCACAGGACTCCTCGCAGCTATTGCACTGGTACTATGGTTGACCACTTCCTGGCAATAGCTGAGGATCATGTGCTCATCCTGATGTGAAGAGCTATCAGCTGCCATGATAACAGTAAGTATCACTGACTCACCTGTGGTCTACACAGCAAAAGATAAGGCTGCTCTTGGGTCCTTCCATGCCTCCTTGACTAAATGTTCCCAGTGTTGGCAGAGGCCAGTTGTCCTGAATCAACATTTTCTTCCCCCAAGAGTACTATTATTTGGAATTTCACAGGGTTCTCCCCTATCTTCACTCCTATTCAACATGTATATAGGGCCATGTGGGGGTGGGGGGGGGGACGGGGAGGAGCAGAGCAGCCAGCATGTTTACAGCACCCATCTCTCGCTCTCCAGCATGCATGATTCTGTTAGTCTTGTTGAGCACCTGACCATGTTTGGAGATTGGGGCTCGGAAGAGAGCTAGCTGGCTATCTAGATATAGCAGAATTGAAGTTGGTAGACTGAAGAAGCAGATGTCACACTGACCTTTCACAGCCCCATCTGAGGACATAGCTGCCATCCCTTATTCAAATTCACACTCTGGGACTCATCTTGGATTGCCAGCTACTGTCAGTTGATAATAGAGCGGCTGTGCCTCAGTACTTTATTCAGGTGTCAGGGAACAGGACAAAAATCTATCTGCTGTGAGTCATGCCTTTCTCCACTGCAAATGACTATTGCTAGTCTATCAAGGCACACCACTGCCTTCTAGATCAGTTTTAGTTTTCAAGTGAAAGTAGAGCCGCACGTACTGTGCGCTGAACTAATCTAGCTTTGAGGCAGAGACAGGTATTAGTCTGTGCTGTAAAGTTCTGAGGGCTGGGGTGAGGGAGGGGCACTATTCTCTTCAGAAATAGCCTCTGCTTCCTTCCCCTTCCCACTGCCCATAGCTGCAGTCCAGTCCAGGCACTCAACTTGTACACCATGGTACAACAGTCCCTGACAGCCTTTCAGCTTTGGAACTATTTCTCCTTCTGATTTTCCAGGCATTTTGCAAGGCCTGCCTTTTTATACAGGCCTTTGAAAGAAGAAAGTGTTAGTATAGGGGCTGAATTTTCATTGGGGGATTGCTGGTGGCACTTGCTAGTCCTTATTTCAAAGCATCCAAAGTAATAGACAGCTTTTTGTAGGTCTCCTTAGAAACACAGATTGCTGTTTCCACATCTGTATCTCAGCTATTCCTTTCTTTGGCACAGGATTCCACACTCATCTGCACTGAAACTCATCTCACTGCACAAGACTCACTGTTCTGAATCGCTGACGTCTTGTGCAGTTTGTAGCTACCATAGCAGATTTGCCATCCTTCTAACTCTGATGTGATTAGAATTTGCTAAAGGTTGAACTTTTCTCTCCGCTGTTGACTGTGGTGCACCAAGAAGAGATCATGTTTGGGTTGGAGGCAGACAGCCTGAATATGTTCCTGTGATTGTAGGCACTGAGGGTTCTTGCACTTCTTCCACCTTCATGTTTAAATGAAGTGGCCTCAACTTCGTTTATAATAAAATGGATAACAGTTCTCCACCACTTTCAGGAACTTTCATTCTACTATCCTCAAAACAAATTATGAAACTTTTTTTAAACTGCTTTGTTTTTTGAAGTATAACAAAAGATGAATGAACTTGTCTGCAAGAGCCGATGACAGAAACACCCCAAATACTATGCACATGGGAGGAGAAACCTCTCCTGTAAACAGCAGCTCTTGAGTTTCTTTGGTCTTCCTACTATGTCCATTTTCTAGCAACCTTTGTTTTGTGAACTTACCTGGGGACAAGAGATGGCTCAACCATAACCGCAATTGGCAATCACCTATTGCACAGGACAAAGTAGACAATTATTCTAAGCCAGAAAACTACTTGTGTCAGTGGACAAAAGGTTTGGACATTTTCTATTTCACTAAGAGCAGGAAAAAACCTAGGTCAAGCGCTCACTGCCTGACACTCTCCAGGTTAATTTTTAACTTCTCAGTGTAAACAGTGGTGTATGCAAAGATTACCCACCACTAACACTACACTAGCTAGAGCAAGTTGGTACATGTAGTATGTCTTATCTTCTAGGTGAGTGCTAGTGTTTACTAGTCCACATTAGCTTAAGGTGCATCTTTCAGACCTTGAATCTGCCATTTGAAGTTTTCTATACTCACTGCATTCAAGAAGCTATTTTATCTTATCTACCCCAGTGCACCATATCTGGGAACTCCAGGCCAAGAAATTGCTTTCAGCAGCATCAGTACCATTAACTATGGAGGGGTCATCATTTTCCTGTTGGCCTATTGTCTAAAGCATTTCTGTGAATGCTAGAAATACCTGTGCAGTCTTCATTGTAATCTTGTGGTTAGACTGGTGTGGGAGTTCAGAGTCCTCATTTTCTATTCCCATTTCTCAATCACTTTGTGACATAGTTAAATCAACTTATTTTCACGCTGCCATCAATGCACTTACCTATAAAAGGCATTATAGACAACCATCTCAGAAAGCTGTTGAGAGCCATGTCAACTCAGATTAGGCTCTCAAACTAAGCAAATTTGGGCCATCAACTTTCAGATGAGACCTCTGGAGAGGACCTAGCTGAATTTGTAGTTCAACAGATGGCTTTTTCTGTTAATGCAGAACCAATACCTAGCATTAGGATGCTTTACGCTGCTGGAGTGCTGTCTTTGGATGAGAGCTACAATCAAACCTTTGCTCTTTTTATTTCCAAAACTCCAGCGCAATTTTCATAGAATATTAAGTCCTATTGACCTAGGGAAATTCCTGTCTGACTGCATTCTAGATCCCAAAACATACACTAGTTTCAATTGAAAATCATATTCTTCAATTTCTGACCTGAATAGCCGTGTAGGGTTCCCATGCACTATTAAGCAGCTGTTTTATCTGAGCCCACAAATGGCTACATTTCAGTGTTGGACAAAGCAATTTCTGTCTTCCGCAATCAGTCAAGTTTGCATAGAAGAAAGAACAAGAATCTCTAATGGTCAGTTATGGAATGAATAACCTGGATGGAAAGAACTTTTCTGTCAGTTACATAATCTGCACTTTGAAGCAAAAAGGGCTTAGATTTCTCAAATCAAATAATGTATGTACACACATCTCATACACAGAGCCCATTTAGTTTAACTGTGGGCATTCTCATTAACCACATAAATGCCTAATCCTTTCTTAAATGTGGTAGTATGTTCTTCGTGGTAATGGTGCTCTGGATGTCCCCTGTTCCCAGGGTTTGGAATGGCTGCCATAAGAAGAGCAATTAAAAGACTGGGACTTTTCAGCTTAGAAAACAGGAGACTAAAGGAGGATATGATACAAGTCTATAAAATCATGACTGGGGTGGAGAAAGTAAATAAGTAAAAGTTATTTAGTTGTTCCCATAACATAAGAACTAGGGGTTACCAAATGAAATTAATAGGTAGTGGGTTTGAAACAAACAAAGGGAAGTTTTTTTTTTTTAAAACAACGCACAATCTGTAGAACTCTTTGCCAGAGGATGTTGTGAAAAATCAGGATTTCAACGGGGTTCAGAAAAGAACTAGATACATTCAGGGAGGTTAGGTCCATCAATGACTATTAGCCAGGATGGGTAGGAATGGTGATCCTAGTCTGTCAGAGGCTGGAAATGGATGACAGGAAAGGGATCACTTGATTATCTGTTCTATTCACTTCCTCTGGTGCGTCTGGCATTGGCCACAGTCAGAAGACAGGATACTGGGCTGGATGGACCTTTGGCCTGATCCAGTATGGCCACTCTTTATGCTCTCATGTTCTCTCAGGTTCAATGAAAACATGCTCTCATTAAAAAAAAAAAAAACATACACTCCCCCAGTAACAACTAACTACTATCACAGACTACTATGGGGTCATCGATATGCAACAGAACACACAATTTATGCCTTTTAGTTCTGGCTATTGAAGGTGAAGTTGTTTACTACACCTGGAAAAAAAGTAGACATTTAAGGAAGATTGTTTTAAGTCTCAAGGACAAAATCCAAATTATTAAGCAACTCGGGATTTGTGACAATTACTGTCTTTTAACTTACCAGTTTTTCCATAAACTTTCTAAGATATTATTTAATCAGAGTAATGTATATTTTCATTCACCCGCTGAGAGACATTTTGTCTTCCATCCCCTTTTTTTTAAGTCACATCAGATATAGGGTAGCTATGGCCATTGTCTTGGTTCTAAAAACTTTACTTGAAAGTACATAGCACATTAAACAGATTAGGCATAGTCCCTTACTCCTGATAAGGTAAATACAGCTAGAATTTCAAAGTGGTGTTAACCGGAAAAAGTAGCAATCAAGTGTCCAATTCCAGTACTTACCCATCCACTTTTTGTTTAGAGTTCGCTAAGCCTGCAAGAAATGGGCAGAGCAATGGGGCACTGCATTCCCTGGTTGATGATTCTTCCTCTGTTGGCTCATTTGTTCTTTGGAAGGCACTAGAACGAATATTCGCCATATCCCAGCTCAGAGGAACATGAACATTCAACTTGTTTGCTAAAGGATGCTCTTCAATGTTCTCTTTGTGGTAGAAGAGCATATAGTATTGCCTCCATCATGAGAAATTATGTTCAAATCATTTGTTTAATAGGAGATGCTAACCACATTTTTCAACAGCATCACAGCTTTTAGGTGTTCAGAAAGAATAAGAGACCTTGGTTTTGTTTCAAGATTTCTTCAAGTAACTGTACTTACTGAAGTGTTCATTCACTGGTTATACACAAGCTCCGGCCCCACTCTCAGGTAAAGAGGCAGCAGCACAGGGTGGCTGTTAGCTTTCTCACGAGACTGCTTTCAAGCTGGCTCCCAGGACATACCAGCTCCCAACTCCCATGGAGCCAGCTGTGGGCTCTTATACAGACAGTAGCACAGGGCAGCAGTGTTTCCCCTGGAGTGGTGCAGGAGCCTGCTTGTAACCACTCATGATGATCGATAACTCACAATACTACAGGCTTATTAATAATTTAAATGGTTATCCTGTTACATCTCTGGTTAAAAGAGGGATATTTTTAAATGTGGAGTTTCTGGTTACGGTGGATTGTAAAGAATATAAATATGGAGGAGTCACGGTTCAGTTTGCTATGGCATCACTACTTCTAGATCACAATTTTTTTAACTGGATGCAGTTATTTTATAGTCTGCAAGTGGCCAAAATTGACCATGTCAGCTTCTTACCCCAAGGTATGCTATCCCTGCAGTGTCTAAACTCACTGTTTCTTCTATCAAAGGCCAGATGTCCCCCTTTACATCAGCTGTGGCCACCATCACTTCCCAAGTGTCAGGAACAGACAAACAATCAGGTGAAGTTAATCTACATGAAGTGGACTGTGCCCAATTTTTAGTTACTTTTTTGTCTGGAAAATATTGGCTTCCATTTCAGAAAGCTAAAAACCCCTCCAAATATTGAAGTACAAGAGAAGGAACACAGAACAGTCAAGACAGAACATTGTTTTTGTCATTTTTTTTTTAAATCCCAGTCCAGCTTCTAGTAAGACTGGACACTACTTACAACACTCTTAGAACTGCAGAAGAATGGAAACACAACGGGGGGAGGGGGCGGCAAGACAGAATAGTGGCCAGCTTCAGACACTCACATACATAAAGCCAGCAAACACTGGAGTCAGCAAGGCCCAGGCGCCCCACTAACAGGAACAAACCCAAACACGAAGGTAGCACGTGAAATGTATTTACCTATTTAAACACAGGCAGCTGGTTAGGCTAGGATGGGGAAGGTAACTGCTAATTCCTTGTACTACAAGGAAAGAATGGAGTAAAAAAACCAAGCCCGTGGGCAGGTTTTTAGCTTTGTGAACCTCTGTCTCTGTGCTGCTGGTAACAGTGGTAAGTATAAAAAAATCAAAGAAAAATAATCTATTTATAGAACAAGTCAGTAGTCTGAGACATTTAGAAAAAAGTAAAAACAAGTCCTTTTTAAAAAATGGATTTACTAAAACAACTGTCACCCAGATTACCCCACACCCTCTGTCCTCCGGCAAAGCCAGGGGCAACTTCCACCAGGATCTGCTGCTGATTGTAGGCTGGTATCCAGCAAAGCCAGCAGGGAGGGGATCTGTGCTGCCATCAGTATCTGCAGACTGTTTGCTGGTATCGCTTGAGACCACACCTGTAGCCTTGTGATACTGGAAATACTTGTGAGTGTAAGTTTTCAAAGAAGCATGTGTCAGGGTAACCCGTGAGGTAAGAGGGCAGTCCTCATTCCTCCCCGTCCCTGGGCACAGATCACGTTGCTGTATCTTTCCACCATCTTCAGCCTGTGTCAGACAACTGTAATATGCAGGAGCATGGAACACTAAATGCCTAGAACAGGAGAGGTGACACCTGCAGTGAGGGAAAGTGCTCTTTGCTTTCCAAGCTCTGGCACAGACTGACATCTTGACTGATGCATTGTGGCCCTCCTCAGGAGAGGGAGATTGACTTTCCCAGTCAGGGAGATGTACGTGGTGGGTGGGGCTGGGTGTCTTTTTGGTAAACAGAACCAGTGCTGATTTCTGAAACTGATCTCTTTTGCCCTCTTAACTACAAAATAGAAACATATTCAGCCACTCCCTTCCATCCCCGTAATGTAGTGTGAGCTGCCTGGCCACTGAGGCAGGTTCGGTATCGCCATATACTTCCCTGTTGGCTCAGTTGGTATGGAGACACCACTGGGCTGAAGGTAACTTCCAAATCTCTGCATGGACAATATAACTCCATGAGGCACCCTTCTAGGGCTGAGAGCTCCAGCCAACGGCCACTAATTCCAAGCCAACCCCACTTCCCGTTTCACAGATGCACTTCTAACACACCCAAGCGTCTAATTTAACAGCCTCATGTCTGCTCAGCCTCTGAAGGCAGCACCCACACTCAGCTGGAAACACTTGTCACTTAAAATTTTGGCTGGAACTCCCACAGAGGTGGTATCTGCATTGATTGGTTGGAACCACTGTGCCTCCGACATCCCCATTGTACAGAGGAAGCCAACAATAAGGGACCATCTCTGCTGAAGGCCTGTACATCCTTGGTAGTGAGGCTGAGTGGCTACATTAGCTTCAAACACCCTCTTTCAGTAGGGTCTCGGTGGTCCATTTTCCCCAAGTCCCAGAAAAACTGAGTAGTTGCTAACTTGTCTCCTTGAGATCTTCCATTGGTAGCTTGTAGCTCAGTAAGAAGGGGGGAGGTGGTGCATGAGCGGGGCTACTTGGGCCCTGCATTGGTTTCTTTGCACAGTTCATACAGATGTAATCCTCATTCTCCGCCATTTCTGGAGAGACACCAACACAAACTTGATGAAACCACTCATCGCAGCCGCCATCACACTGCACCCAGTCTACCTGCAGGAGACAAAATGAACACCACATGAAGAACATTAAAAGGGAGAAATAGGCCAGATTCAAGTCTCCAGACGAGTGTCAGAAAAAAACCCAGAGGCTCTGGTTTCAGTAAACAGTCAATAGCAACTGAAATCATTGCAGTTCTTTGCTAAAGTAAACAGAAAAACTTAGTATTGCCTTCTACAGCTGTATCACTTCACACTCAACCTGTATTGTCCTTAAGATGCAGAAACTCCATGGTTTCAGTATGGCCTATAGTTTAGGTACTCAGAGTACTGCTGTGCCAATAAAGGATCGCACCTTATAATGTGATGACTTCTCAGTCAGATACAGAGAATTTTATAAGTCCAACTTGCTCTAAAGCTGTCTGCAAAATACCCAGTCCCTACATACATGAACCTTCCTCCAAGACAATCTGTTGTATTTACGTCAGTACTCAAGAACCAAAGGAAGCAGAAACAAGTTTAGTCAGTTGCATGGAAGCCTACCCTAGAGCAAACAAAGAGAAAACATAGAAGGGAATGGATTAACACTATCTTGATTCCTAAGGATCAATTACAATGGAAATGTTAGACTGAAAAAGCCTTTTGAAATCCAGGAATGCCTAGAATACGTTACCTACCACAGGGCAAGGATATATGATCAGCCTTTGGGAAAGAGTGACTATAGTACCTATACAGTGGCCACTTCAGATAAATACACTGTATTTATTTTCTCTCTTGTTTTTAGCTATAATTATCCTCCCTTACAGTAGAGTCCAACACAGATTACTGACAAAAACAGCAGAATCCTAAATGAACTTTTTAAAGAACAGAGAAATCTACCTGAAAGGCAGAATCAGTGATTTTGACTTCCCCAAATATAAAAGAAAGCAGCATTTGAAGTGCATTTATAAAAACAAGTCTCAGATCTATACAGGAGATAAAACTTTTGGAAACAGCACTTCCTGAGAGATTTTGATTTGCAGCAAATGAAGAGAAAACCCCACCTCTGCATGAGTGAACTCAAAGATAATGTTTTCCTCCTCATTACTGCTTGACTTGGGGGCTGAGTTTTTATTAACTTTCCTGACATTCCTGTGGATTATCTCTTGGACTATGATCTGCTAAGAAATTTTACCAGACAAAGCAACTTTTGCTATAAGATCCAGCTTTCTAGAGATTTTATGGAACTGAAATCTATTTCTTTTCTTAATTTCTGATACTATGGAATAAGTCTAGGTTTTGATAGCAACTGTACTCAGCCACCTACCAAATATATTTGTCCTGGGTGAACTGAAGACATTAGCAGTGATGTGAGGATAAAGAGACACTATAGGTATGCCTCCTAAGAACATAAAACCAGCCATATTGGGTCAGTCAATTATTCATCTAGCCTAGTATCCTGCCTCCCAACAGTAGCCAGAGCCACACACTTGAGGGACTGAACAGACAGGAAAGTTATTATGTGATCCATTCTGTCATCCAGTCCTAGCCTATGGCCAGGTCAGAGGCTTAGGGACACCCAGGGCATGGGTTTGCATCCCTGGCCATCAAGGCAAGTAGACATTGATGGACCAGCAATTTATCAGTTTTTTTTTAAACCCAGTTATACTTTTAGCCTTCACAGCAGCCCCGGCAATGAATTCCACAGGTGACTGTTGTGTAAAGAAATGCTTCCTTATGTTTGTTTTGGACCTGCTGTGTATTAATTTAATTGGATGGCCCTAGTTGTTGTGTTATGTGAAGGGGTAAACAACACTTCCTTATTCATTTCTCCACATTGTTCATGATTTTATAGACCTATTATATTCCCCCCTTTGTTGCAATTTTTAGGCTGAACAGTCCCAGACTTTTTAATCTGTAGGTCTATGTAAGCGATTCCATGCTCCTAATAATTTTTACCACCTTTCTCTGTACTTTTTTCCCCTAAGGCTAATAGTTCTGCTCACTGAATTCTGACCTCTTTCATTCTACTTGCTGAGAGTAGACGGAAGGGAGATCATTTGTTTATACTACCCTAGCTCGCATCCTCCTTGACTCACCTGCTGTTTCTTCAAACTCCATTCCACAGTCACTTGTGCTCAACTATCTGATGCAAGCCAACTCTCATTTTCTGCTACTTACACACCAAATCAGCTCTCACCTTTTGTCCCACTGAAGGCATTGTTACCCTTACTGAAAAAGTCCAGGATCCCCTTGCTGTGGACCTTATTCTGATTCTAAATAGACAGTTTCTTATTTAAAAACATTAATTTACAACAACTAAATTTACCCATGTGCCTACTCTTGCCTCCTTCAATCCCATTTCCCTTCTCCCTCCTCTAGATCCCCGCCATAATTTCAGTCCATTTGCCTTCACCTAAATAGAGGATGGTACCAACTAGGGATGTAAAATCCTATTTGATTAGTTAACAGATTAAATGAAGGCCGGGGGGGGGGGGGGGGGCTGTTGCAGGCCTTGCCAGTTAACCATAACCCTAGTGCCAACCAGGGCTCAATGGGTCTCCAGAGATGCATAAATGATGATTACGATCCATCAAACTCCTGTCTTCTACAAAGACTCAGTTTCTCTCCTATTCTAGGTTAAAGTACTCACTGTGCCATTCTAGACTCACCACTTCAACTATCCAATCCCTTACACTATGAGATGTTTTCTTAATTGCTATTTTCCAAAATAAAAACAAGGTCCCACTTCTGTCTTCTCTCCTGATTCAACATAACAGCAGTTAAAACACCATTCATCAAAGACACTATTTACCTTAACTTTACTGAACAAAAGCACCGCTTTGCAGACTCCTCATCCAACCTCTCTCTTGCACTCTGAAAAACCTTTACCTGATCCTCCCTTGTAACCATGCTCCCCCACTTCAGCAATAAAAGGGATTCACTTACCACTACTAGCACCCTCCTTTTGATTCTCCAAGTACTAAAATTGTTCTGTTTCTCTCACATACTGAAGATTTCAGATCAGTCACTCTTCCCTGAAGGCCTTCAGCAAGAAGCCAATGATATTCACTTGGTACCCCCCCCAAAAAAAACACCCCACAAACCGCGCACAAAAAAACCCCAAAACAAACAAAACACCTAGCTGCTTTTCTGTTCCCTCCCCTTTCACTAGAGCTCATCCTTAAGTATTTCTTGTCTCCCTCCTAGACTTTTCATTACTGACTCAACCATTAATATTTTGATCCAGCTGATCTAGCCACCTACCAATTAAGTAAGACATTAAAGCTTCACTCTAAACAACAAAGCCCTTTTCGATAGGAAAAGCCTTTATCATTCCTCCAGCATTGTCCTTTCTACTTCCATGCCTATGTTGGACAGACAATCCTCCTTGACTTCACTTAAGTTTTGTTTTCTCATTGCACAGGCAGTAATAGGCAGACTTTGAATTCCGGCAGAGTTCTTCAGATTCCATCCACTTTCCTTTGACCCTGCCTCAGATGAAAGCCTTACTCACCGGCAACTGCAATCTTCTCCTATGGTTTTCATAACTTTCTATTCTTAGAGCCAGTGGGGAGGGGGGAAATCTAGAATATGACTGCTAGGATAGTCTGACTCCAGGAAACAACAAAATCATTCCCATCTTCCTGGTTCCACCAACTTACTCTGCATATCAGGACTCATTTCAAGCTGCTCTTTACTATTCCAAACATTTTATGGAATTGGTCTACTTAGCTGAGCTCAGATTTATTTTCCTACTTTCTCAGTCTGGACTTTCTGAACTCCCTCGATTACTCTCCAGAGTTAGGGAGCTCATTCACACTCATGCATCTTATTTAGCTGAAATTCTTCCCAGCCTACCCTCAGCTACGAAATCACTTCTTTCATTTTGCCTTAAGTTTTTCCCGTTCTTTATCTTAGGTTCTTCCTCTCCCCACACTTAGGGCATGTAGACAGCAGCAATAGCACATGAAAGCTGTTAGAAGCGGATATAGCTTTCACAGCCTCATGGAGTCTTTGAGCACACTGAATTGAAATTCTATAGCAAAGCCCTCAATTTCTGAACCACATTCAATATTTTTGCAGCAGCTTCATGTAAATGACAAAAAAAAAAGACATTTTAATTCGATCAAATAAAAAAATGAATACAACATTGCAAAGATTTACATTTGGAAGGTGATACTTTGCAACCATAAATAAATCCTAAATACTAAACCATAAATACTAAATTCTGCAGCCAAATTCTGTAGCTATACACTTATTCTGTAGCAGAAGAGTTTAAGAAAACCAAGGAGCCTAATTATTATATTTGGGCAAGGCAATATGACCTTATTTGCACTAATGCCTCCAATAAACTTAGACCACAATAAGAGTCCAAAACTACTGAACTGGTAGCCAGGGGTTGACAGTTACCTGAATTACTTACAACTCTGATGCTGTTAAACATTTAAGAGAAAAATATCCTAACACTTTTGAGATGGAATTGCTATAGAACAAAGCAAACAAAAATCTGTTAGACACAAACAAAAGTAAATTAAAACTTTAAGAGCCCAAAGGCAACAAGTCAACCATTTTCTGAGTAAATGAGTATTTTAATTTGAGTGCGATAAGAAATTGGAATCAGAAGATTAAGGAACTGCCACATTAATAAAAAAGTTTACTGGTACATTTATCAAAGCCATTAACTGCTGGAACTCTGCTTTCAGCTTATAAAACAACTTGAAATTGAACTTAGATACACTGGAAAATAAACTAATATTTCTGAAGCAAAGCAACAATAATCAAAACCAACTCAAGATTTTACTTTAGTTCATAATTAAACTATATCTGTATGGGTTGATATACAAGATTGACTGATAACTGATATGAATCCTGGAACTGCAAGCATTAATATTCCAGTGATGATCATCTCATATGCACAGCGCTAGATTTTTCTTCAAGTTTTATTTTGTATACATACACATACAAAAAATACCTATCTATCCTACAGAGAATAACAATTCTGAGGAATGTTTGACTAGTTTTAGAATATTACACACAATGCTAAGCATGTGCTTGTTAGTATAGATTTATCAGGTTGAACTATTTAAATACATATATACTTTACCACAGGGTTACTCAACATGCAGCCCATGGCCCATTTGTTTGTGCACTGCAGTGCAGTTTGGGTTTTTGCAGGGCTCAACATGCAGCCCACGGGTGAGATCCTTTGAACATGACCTCCACTGGGAACACGGTCCACAACGCTGAGTCAATATAATAGTCTTCTGTTGATATGCATTTTAGTAGTTAAATTCCTGGACTGTAATTGCTCATTAAAAGTGCTGTCAAAGGTGGACATCGGGTAAATATTGCATTTTATTAATATCAGCAGAACTGACTTAAATGGGGCCTGAATATTGTGTAGTCTTGCCTTAATCTTTGTATTCATGCCTATCAGTGTGAAAGAAGCTATAGTATATATTTGCATGTATATGCAACCACACTTAAGTTGCGGCCCTCGGCATGTGCTGAAAGTATCATTGTGACCCCCAAGGCTTCCAAAGTTGAGTAGCCCTGCTTTACCAGAATGTAAACTCAAGACACAATGTTCCTCTACTAGGAACTTCACTTCCAGTCAAAATGTACTCAATTCCCAAACCACTATAGATTTACCTCAGGCTAGAAAAGTGGAGCAATACCTGCAGTGGTATTCACTCAACCTGCAGCCTAAGGTCTGCGAGCCCAATCCTGTATATCAACCCATTGTATATTGTCCACCCATGTTCATAAGCTTTGGAAGATACATTTTCATGAGACCCGCATGTCCATTTTAGACTTTCACTCAGGAACAGACCAGGACCAGAAAACAGTTCTAGCTAAAACACAGAATGAACCCCTGGGAGTCAAGCCAGCATGTCTTCTACATTATCAGTAACATAGGATATAGAAGGCTGCTGGTAGGTAGCATAACATGCCCATTGAGATGAAAGAATTGCTCTCAGTCTACCTTCCCACCCACCTTTCTCCAACAGCTTGAGGCAATACAGAGAACACTGAGTTTAGTTCATAGTCAATATGAAATATTCTGATGTTCAGAATTCAATAGCTTGGGGTTGGAAGAGATGGCAGGGTTTCTTTGGCTGACTGCTCAGTATTCTGAAAGTCATACTTGCCTACCAGCTTTCAGATGTCTAACATATTAACCATATTCCTTGCTGCTGCTCAAAGTCTGTTAACCTTAAATAGCTCTTAAAGGAGTTTTCATTACCCTCCCCAGTTGCTTAGGGCAAAACTAAGCTAGGACTCACCTTATCCTTGCAGGGCCTTTGGCAGTTCTGTGCTGCGCACACAGCATTCTCATCATCAGACTCCTCAGCTCCTGACCAATCATATTTAGATGGGATGTCTAGCACTTTTTTCTCTCTCTTTTTCTCTGTGCTCTCCTTTGTCAGCTCCACTTTCGCTGCAGCTGCCTTCTCTCGCTTCTTTTTCCGCTCCTCTTCTTTGGCTAGCTTCTTGGCCAACTTGTTCAACTCCTTTGTCTTGTCCATGGTTAGTTTCAGCTTTTTCTTTTTGGGTTTCTCCAGTTTCTTCAGCTCTTTAGACTTCTGCTTCACTTCTCCGAAGAACTGCTCTACCCTCTCCAGTTTCCGCTTCCGTTTCCGCTCAGAAGAATCTCTTGGTCTCATTTTCAATGGTTTCTCATCCATGCTGTCATCCTTAAAGGAGGAGAGGTTTTTTTAAAGAATTCCACATGCTACATTTCTATGGTGTGTTGGAGACATCTTCCCAACTCCACCTCCCATTCCCCAGGTTTTGGGTAGAAAAACAATGTTTCAGTGAAAACTATCACAAGCAAAATCAGCCTAGGGTCAAGAATACACAAGAACAGACTGATGCTTGTCTTCCTACAAAAGTCTTTTACATAGGTCAATCACGTATAGCAACTGCTTATTCAAAATCCTCTCTTAGGGTATGTCTACACAGCAGCGTTATTTTGAAATTACTGACGTTACTCTGAAGTAACAGTGCATGGCTACGCTACAGGCCTTTATTTTGAAATAATGTTCTCACTCTGACTCATGGTAACTCATTTCACGAGTAGTAAGGAAAGTCAAAAGAAGACTCTTCTTCCTTCAACTTCCTGCTGTTTAGATAGCACCAAAAGCTGAATTGAGCTATTTCGACTTAAGCTACGCAATTGACATAGATGAAGTTGCATAGCTTAATTCAACTTCAGTTCTGCTGTCTAGACTAGGGATGTGAAGGAGCAGTCCACTACCCAATAAGCAGGAGCTTATCGGGTAGCACTATCGACTACTTGATCACTCCCCCCACGTCTTTCACTCTTAAAGGGACAGAGAGGAGCCGGCATGCAAAGACAGTGACTCATTCTCTGGTTCCCCACCGGGGTCTCAGGACAACCCTCATGCTACCACTCTGCATTTTTAAAAGGGATGCAGCAGCAACAGGCCCTCCTCCCCCTACCCTCCAACTCCCCTCACACTGCCCCTCTGCTTTCTTCAAGGGACACAGCAGCGGTGTCCGTCCACCTGTCTGTCTCAGCACAAGCCGGCTGCCTTTGCTGTGTCCCTCTAAAAATGCAGAGGGGCAGAGTAATGAGGGTGGGGTAGGAGGGCAGCTGCCTCTGCTGCGTCCCTTTTAAAAATGCAAAGTGGAAGCACGCGTGTTGTTCTGAGACCTGGCAGGGGACCTGAGAACGAGCCAGCTTCTTTGCACGCTGGCTCCTTTCTATCCCTTTAAGAGTGCTGAGCAGCAGCTGGGAGTTGTGCTCAGACACAGCCTGAGCCTTAACAACTAGTCAAGTAGTCAATGGAAATTCCATCAACTACTCGATTAGTAAATTAATTAATACTTAACATTCTTACTGTAGACATACCCTTAGTTTCACTTTTCCATAGGCTATCGTTGACTCTTTACCCTTTCTCTTCTCACAAAGTTGAATCTGATTTCATTAATCATTGTATTCTAGCAAGATGAAAGCTAGGAAGTAGTCCCCATTGTTCAAAATAGCACTCTAGCATTACTTAAGGTGGAAAATACAAAACAAAGTGATGAACTCCAAAAACAGGTCTCTTTCAAGAAAATGACTTGATACTCAAAGCAAAGGGGGGGGGGGGGGGGGGGGGAGGAGAGAGAGAGAGAGAATAGGAGCCTTGCATCTGCCATCAAAGTATGTGCTAAAACCCTAGTTACATTGACTAAGTATGTGCCTCAAACCATTTGCAAAGGGAGACTATTAATCAAACTAGCCATGCAGTTATTCAGTCTAAAACAAATTTACTACAAGTTTCCATTTTTTAAAAAAGCAACTAGAGGCAAACTAAATGAGCATATATTTTCCATTTAAAATTAGTAATTTTGGCCAAAAAAAGCTTTCCCCGGGATTAACCTAACTCATCTGCTTTGTAGACAGCTATAGTCTGTGTCTACAAAACAAATTATTTCGCTTAGAGGTGCGCTGACAGCCATTTGCTGGCACTCAGGACACTTTCAAAATCATTCCACATTAAAATAGTATTAAAGGAATATTAAGTTTACAGAGCAAAGCATTCAAGTCAGAAAATGATTAAAGAAACTCTTGGGGCACAGACGGTCTTTGTATTCTGCATTGGTCCCCTACTTCAATGGGGGCCATGTCCATGGCAGATTCCTGGGTGCAGGACAATACAAGTGAATTTGTTACTGGCTTCACACAAAATCTTCACTCTGCCCTTGTGTGCAGGCATTACTATTGTGCATTATTAGATGACACACTACATTTAACTGAAAGAACCAACCCTTAACTCAGCATGCAAGACAGATGTGCTCAGGCAGCTCAGGCATAACATTTCTTTCTATCTCCATTGTTCAGCATGTAATCCCATTCTTCTTATACTACATACCATTGAAAATTTGAACTGAGTAAGGAATTCTCTATTCTATAAGATTGTCTGTGGAGCTCAATGTGCCTTCAATAATTTTATCCTCCACGCCTACGTGCAGTAAGAAATCATCATTAACCCCATTTTACAGATGCAGAAGAGAGGCAGAAAGATCAAGGGACCTGCCTGAGGCACCTGTATGTATCCTGAATTCCAATTCAGTTTAACCACAAGTGTTTGCTTCCTCTCCCAGAAGTTGCATAGCGTGCATAGATAAGTAATGCAACTTCTGGAACAAATGAGGCAAGGGGCTCTGAAGGGGACCTCAGACCAATTCACACAACCTGACTCATTCTATCCAACATGTGAAATGAATGAGGCTGGGATTAGGAGGGAAAAATCCTGTGTGATTACGTATTAAGAATTCTGCAATCATGTGCAAATAGGAGCAAGAATTTAAGTGCAGAGTCAACCCCCATTGAGGGGTTCTCATTCCCTCCCCCACCATGTTTTTAATTAAAATATGGACACGCATGTGTACATACATTTCCTTCCCCACCAATAAAACATTGCACACTGTAATAAACACAAAGCCAGATGATAGGGATAAGTGTTATGTTCTTGAAAATAATTGACTTCCTGCTCTCCTTTAAAACTGGTTCAGATTCTGAACCATTAATTCATTTCTTCTGAACACTTTGATCTGCAATCTTAACTTGCAGTTCAGTGTATGGAATTTCCTAGCTTTCAGAACAGATTTTTTTTAATAAAAGTGATTCTACTAACTTCAGGAAAGCAGGATTTTTTTTACACTGTACATTAAGCACAGCCAATGAGGTGGGATATCTTGTTCTAGCATAAAGAAGATTATTAGCTGTCTGAAAATACCTGCTGTTAGATGCCCACCGCAAAGGAATGCTGAGCTGAAAAGAATAATGGAACAACTTACAAGAGGTAAGTATGTATTTAAACCAAGTTAAATATAGTAGTGAACAAGGTCTGGGTTTTTTGGATCTGAGGCTATTTCTTTGCAAAAAGATGCAAGAAGCCCAAGAAAAAAAAATCAACTGGAATTCCATTAAAAACAATTTACAATAATGACCCAATTTCATTCTATGCCACAGTTATTTTTTCACATTTATACCTCCATGATGTGAAGAAATCTGTCTTCACAGGGTGGATGCGTGGCCTGTAAAATCCTCCAGATATGTTGGGTCTCATCCAAAGATACCTCCAACAGATCTCCTATCATCATTAGATCTTCAAGTTGAGACTTGGCACCAGGTGACAGCTCAAGCACAGGAGGTTCCAAACTACGCGGCACCAGAGGGCTTTTCCGGGGCTGTTTTCTTGGGGTACTAGAACCTTTCAAACAGATGGCAAACCACACAGGTCAGACAGGAAGTCTATCAGAAACAAAACAATAGTGTGGTATCTTTCAGTAAGTCTGAGGGTGGAGATGGCTCTCAAACTTTGGGCACTGGCAGTCACTGAACAAGAGCAAATAGAATTTTGGTACATTTCTACTGTGTATTTCCTGATACATTGAACACTGGCCATCTTTCCCACAGAGACATGATGCCTTCTGAGTTTACTTGAGGTGACTAGTGTTACCCTTCACTGGCTGAGGGGTTTCAACCACCTGTTCAGACCCCTCCCAATGGCAAATACACATAGAAAGCAATACCTTGAGGACAACTTTTGGAAGCAGATGAATATGCATGTTCAGCACAGAATGAGGAAGCTGTCCACATGTGTGTTACCACTTCCTCTGATTTGATGGGGATCTCCTCATCACAAAACAGATTGGGTTCCAGGCTGCTTGAAGATTTCACACTGGCATTATCCTGAAGAAGCCACATAAGGAGAAAAAGATATATAGACTGTTACCGCTGGAATTAATCTACTTTGGAACAGATTATAGAATTGTCAAAGGCCTATTGCTTCTGGAACAGGGGTGGGCAAAAGGGCCTCCACAGGCCAGATTTGGCTCACCAAGCAGGTGGATCCAGCCCATGGAGGCCCTGCTGCTCCCTCGCCCCCAGGCCAGTTAGGGCCTGGGGGTAGGGGGAGCGCACAAAGTTTCCTCCGCCTTGCCAGGAGCACGCGGCACTTGGCTCAGTGGCCAAGAGGCTCAAGGCCTGAGGAGCACATGAAGTTTCTTCCACTCTGCCCCCACCCTGCGAGCAGCGTTCGGCGCTTAGAAGCACCACACACTCCTGGCAGGGCAGAAGGAGACTTCGCATGCTCTCCTGCCCACAGGCCCTAATTGGCCTGGGGACGGGGGAGCATGGGAAGTCTCCTCCCAGCCAGGGGCATGGGCACCTAGGGGAAACCTGGGGGGGGAGAGGGAGGGGAAAAAGGCGCTCTCCCACCCCCAGACCAATCATGGTCTGGGAGTGGGGAACCCAGAAGTATCCTGGCCCTGGCCCTTCTGGTGCAGCCCAGGGCCACTTCAGAAATGTTTGAAGTAGCCCCCAGAAAAATATTATTGCCCATCCCTGTTCTAGAACCTGCACAGAACCATCCTGCCATGGAAACTGATAGTGCCAGCATATGGTGCAATTAACATAGCTATTGAAGTAATGTGATGATAGCAACACTCTATAGAAAGATCAATGTGTTCCATATACACTGATTGAGTGCAGTGGAAGAATGAGTGATGTCCCAACTTTTCCCCACAGATCAGCCCCCAGATATGAACTCCAATGTCAACAGAATTATATACCATGGAGGTCCCTGCTTTTGAGGCCTACGAATAAGGACTTTATAGGCATATGTGCATGTACACTTCGCACTTCGGAAGAATTTCAGGTCAGCATGTGTCCCTGGCAAGGGATGTCAAATTTGCCATTTGTCTATAAATAGAAAGAAATTCATTAGAGAATAGGTCCTATGGCAAATTTTAAATCTGAAAAGCTATACATTTCTTGTCATCAGTCCTAGGATTTTTAAACATGTGGTGACTCAATTAGGGCCACCATTCCTATTAGTGGGAACTAATGACCTATTTGCAGTTGACATCTTCTGTTCAAAAGTAGACCCCGTATTAAATGACAAATCAGTACATTGCTTTGTTCATGCTTTTAATTGGGGCTCGTTAAGATTTCATAAATAGCCTACTGATGACGCCACATAATGTGTGAAGAAACCAACATGGAAAAGGTGGCTTAACTGATTGTCTATCAGATAGCTTGAACAGATGGGTTGGTTCCCTTTCCTTGATTTTAGTCTAATACTAAAATACATATCATACATATATATTTGTACTGCAATAGCACCTAAAGGCTTCAGTGTACTAGATATTATACACAAAAATCCATGGATGCAACCCCCAAAAGTTTACAGTTTAAGAACAAATGTATACAAAGACGCAAGGAGTGCAAGGTGACTACAAGACAATTATGGTCAGTATAATAAGCAGGGGTCACAAAATGCCAGTTGCCTGGCTAATGCCAAGTATTTTATTAGAATTGTGGCATAAGCAGATTTTAGGGAGATACTTAGAGAATAATGTAGTGACTACAGATTTTTAGCAGGGAATAAATCCCATATTATCCTTTATGCAAGGAGATGCTTGTGGGTAATAACATAGCTAACAGTTTGCATCTTTGTGCAATACCTTTTATTCATTCTCTTATATACCTCTGCTCTGCCAAAGAAGCCATGAAGGCAACTTAGAAGTGAAGAAAAAAAAAGTTTGTGCCCAATGTAGTAATAAAAGGGGAGCACTGGTAGAAGGATGTAAACAGGAGGGGGTGATTTGGTCTAAGTAATAATCATATATAGAGTAGCCCAATG
>CM057845.1:97986646-98002996 GCA_030068395.1 Apalone spinifera
TTATGATGGGCTAATTGGCTAGTTTTAAGATATTTACAGTAGTGTTTAACTGATTTTAAGGTGACAGGATGACATTTATTAGGGCTAAAAGGGGGAACGCTGCAGACATGATACCCAGATATACTGAGGGTTTGCAGCATGGAAACAGGAAAAGCCATATCTTACAGTACGTTTACACGGCAACATTATTTTGAAATAACTTACTCTGCGTCTACATAGCAGGCAGTTATTTCGAAATAATGTCAAGATGGAGGACTTCTTACTCTGACTCTTGTAACCCACATTGTACAAGGAGTAAGGGAAGTCAGAGGAAAAGTGCTCTCTCGCGAAATATGTGCTGTGTAGACGCTCCCTATTTCGAAATAAGCTACGCAATTGACGTTTGCTCAATTTGCTTATCTTAATTCGATTTAAGCCCTGCTGTGTAGCTGCACCCTTAGAGATATGATACAGGAATAAGTGACAAGATTTAGATATGGGTTGGCTGAGAGAGACTACAAAGGGCAGAATCAAAGAAGGTACACAGATTATAGTTCTGAAAGACAAAGAATTGTGGTGTTGCCCATAATGACTAAAAAAAATAGCCTTAAGAGCTCAAACATTAGTCTTAAAAAGTTTTTCATTACACTTAAGCATTTAGCAGGGAATAAACTACGAATTAATGGAATCTGCAGAAAGATACAGAGCTAAGAAGAAAAATACCAATACCCCTAGAGAGATGAGAAGCTTGGGATAAACCATTAGCGTATCTGAGTAAAAACTTTTAAACATTCCAAGGAAGAGAGAGAAAAATGGAAAATTAATGCTCAAAGAGGTGGTAGTGGAGATTAAATCAAATATGAGTTTGAATTATTAAGCTTGCAAGAAGCCCAGAAAAGAATAATTAAGGGCAATTCATGACTACAGTGATCAAATATTTACAGAGTTAACCACCCAAGATGCAGGGGAAGTGTAAAACTAAATGTGATGGGATGAGCCACAATTTGCTGACAAATAATCCAAGAAAAGTTATCAATATTCTGCTGTCAAACTGGGAGGTAGTATCTGAAGGCATACTGCAAAACTCTCTACAGAGTCTACCACCATTCAACATTTCACTAATTACTAGGATTATGGAGTAGAGAGTGTGCTTATAAAATTGAGGCTGACACCAAGATGGTAAGTGTTTGGAAAATAGGATTAACATGCAAAATGACATTAGTAAATTTGAGAATTTGGTCAGAAATCAGTGAAACAAAATTCAATAGAGACGAGTGCAAAGTACTACAGTTGGTAAGAAAAAACAAAGATCAAATGTGCAAATGCAAGATGTGGAACAGTAAGCTAAGCAGCAGAACTGCAAAAAAGTATCTGGGGAGTAAAGTGGATCGCACACTGAACAGATGTGTCAATGTGACATCTGCACACAAGGCTAATATTATGAGGCTTGTTAAGATGATAATATGCAAACAGACAGAGAAAGTACAGGTTTACTTGGTTCTACTTCACTCTGAGGTTTGCACTAGATGACCTCCTGAAGCCTGTTCTCCAGCCCTACTTTACTCTGATTCGCTGAAATTAACGAGATGTACAGCAGAAAACTCAGCCTTTTTTTTCATTGCCAAAAAAGTTTATCTAGCTGTGAAATGTTATACATGCCCCAGGCAATTGGAATGAGACTAACACTGGTGACAGTACAAAGTAAGTATTTTGAAGGCAATAATACTGCATTAACATGGGGAAGTACAAGGTTATTTAACAAGCTGTTCCATGTCTAATTTTAAGACTACAAAAAGTTTCAGAATTATAGGATTAAATACATTTTAAAACCCCATGATTTTAGATCACATTCCCTAAAATGCAAAACCACAGCCCTGGGTGGGTTCCCCCCCCCCTCCCCACACACAAAAATTACAAGCATTTTCATCTTTGCCAGCACGTAATTTCTCATCACAATCCAGTGAACCTGCACACCTTTCAGAAACACCTCACTATTGTGCAAGAAACCTGTGAACTGTTTGGATTTTTTTTAAACGACAGCTTAAACAAACGCCCAACTAACTGCGACCACTAATTTCTAAAATTCCTTCACTGACATCTCACATGGGATTATAGAATGATGTTGCCTTTTTCCTTCACTGCTACAAGTAGTCGAATAGAAAGAAAGCTGTTTCAGTTGGAGTCTGAAGCTTGCTAAAGGTAATAACTGAAAAAAACGAAGCAGATCAGGACTGGAAAAATGTGAGTTCTCTTCAGAAATTATAGTAATTTACCTTAAAAACAAATACTCACATACACACATCCCTTCCTTAAAATCAGATGGTTATTTGCCTTTTAAGTTGTTCCTTTATATACTATAGAGGTTCTCAAATTCTCAATGTTATCATGCCTCAAGAAGGAAATATGATGCTGCATCAATGCATCTATAAATATATTACAATCAAGAGGAAGACCAAGGAGAGGGTAGGCCCATTGCTCAGTGAAAAGGGAGAAACAACAGGAAACTTGGCAGGAAGAGGTGCTTAATGACATTTGTTTAGCTCTTCACCAAGAAGTTTGATGATGAAGGGATGCCTAACAATGAATGCTAGTGGAAATGGGGGAGGTTTAGAAGATAAAATGAGAAAAGTTAAAAATTACTTAGGAAAATTAGATGTCTTCAAGTCACCAGGGCCTGATGAAATGCATCCTAGAATACTCAAGGAGCTGACAGAGGAGATATCTGAGCCTTTAGCTATCATCTTTGAAAAATCATGGGAGACAGGAGAGATTCCAGAAGACTGGAGAAGGGCAAATATTGTGCTCATCTATAAAAAGGGAAATAAGAACAATCCAGGAAACTACAGACCAGTCTCTTTAGCTTCTGTGCCAAGAAAGATAATGGAGCAGGTAATTAAGGAATTCATCTGCAAACATCTAGAAGGAAATAAGGTGATCAGTAACAGACAGCATGGATTTATAAAGAACAAATCATGCAAACCAATCTGATAGCTTTCTTTGATAAGCTAACAAGTCTTCTGGATAAGGGAGCAGCAGTGGACACGGTATACTTAGATTTTAGTAAGGCATTGAGACCGTCTTGCATGATCTTATCAATAAAATAGGCAAACACAACCTAGATGGAGCTACTATAAGGTGGGTGCATAACTGGCTGGATAACCCCTCAGAGTAGTTAACGGTTCACAGTCATGCGGGAAGGGTATAACAAGTGGGGTTCAGGGTCAGTGTTGAACCGAACTGGTTCCATATCTTCATCCACAATTTAGATAATAGCACAGAGTACTACAGATGTTAAAATGCGGTTAATTGACTAGTTGAGTAGGAACTTCCACATTCCTCCATTAAAATGTACAAGAGCCCCCATGGGAGGAATGCAGAACTCCATGTACAGCCCAGGGCCAGCGGGAAATGGACTGCTTTGAAATGGACAAAAGTCCCCAGCAGGGGCTCTTGTGCATTTCAAAGCCATGGAGACCGGGGTCAGCAGGGGACTCCCCAGCGGAACCCAGGCTCCACAGCCCTTCAGGTATTTTAAAGGGGCTGAGCCGCGGATCAGCTGTGCAGCAGCAGCTGCCCCTTTGAAACGGTGCCTTGGCATTTGAAAGTGGCAATGCCGCACAGCTGATCCCCAGCTCAGCTGTGCGGCACTGACGCTTTAAAGTACCCCCCACCCCCACCTTTTGCTGCCTCTATCTCAGAGGCAGCAAGGGAGAGGTGGAGAATCGACTAGTCAACAGACTATCCCATAAGCATTTGCTTATTGGATAGTTGACTAGTCTTGAACATTCCTAGAGAGTACACTTAAGTTTGCAGATACCACCAAGATGGAAGGGGTTGCAACTGCTTTGGAGGATAGGGTCATAACTCAAAGTGATCTGGACAAACTGGAGAAATGGTCTGCAGTAAATAGGATGAAGTTTAATAAGGACAAATGCGAAGTACTCTACTTAGGAAGGAATATTCACGCAGAAAGAGCTAGGGTTCATAGTGGACCACAAGCTAAATGTGAGTCAGTGATGCTGTTGCAAAAACAAAAACAAAGTCAAACTCACCACACACATGATTCTGGGATGCATTAACAGGTGTGTTGTGAGCAAGACACAAGAAGTCATTCTTCCACACTGCTCTACACTGATTAAGCCTCAGCTAGAGTACTGTGTCCAGTTCTGGGCACCACATTTCAAGAAACATGTGGAAAAATTGGAAAGGTCCAGAGAAGAGCAACAATAATCATCTAAAAAACATGATCTATGAGGGAAGACTGAAAGAATTGGGCTTGTTTAGTTTAGAAAAGAGAAAACAGAGGGGACATGATAGCAGTTTAAGAATCTAAAAAGGGTGTCACGGAATAAAATTGCCTAGGGAGCTTGTGGAATCTCCATCACTAGAGATATTTAAGAGTAGGTTAGACAGACATCTATCAGAGATGATCTAGAGTGCTTGGTCCTGCTATGAGGGCAGGGGACTCAGGTTGATCTCTGAAGGTCCCTTTCAGTTCTACTGTTCTATGATCACTAAGGTGACCCACCTGCATTTAAAGAATATTTTCTCACATTTTTCACTGAGAAAAGTTTTACTTTTCATTTTAATATGGTCTCATTGAAAATGCACTTAACTACCTAAGGAGATAGGACTAAACTCTGAAGTTTTCTCATGAATATTCTTCTGAAGCAGAACCATTTCTGAAGCCAGTGGAAAAGAGCAGTTTGAATTTCTAAAATCAGTTCCGAGAACTTAAAATACATTTAGAAGCAGAGCTAAAGTCCTGACCTCCTCTACATGGTGGGAGTGACCAGCTCCATCTCCTCTACATGCACAAGTGGGTCAGGGAACAGTGCATAGCTAAATGTCAAAGAAGACTGAGCACAAGAAAACTTCTTGTACAGTATGGTGTTTTCAAATCCCACTTTCAGCTTCACTGTAGCTTGGAGAAGAGCTCCTTTTTTGGGCACTATTTCATTTGTGACAAATATACCGAGTCTGTGAAAAGATTCAAAATCCAAACATGATCTCCATCCTGATCTGCATAGCATGCAATACAATTCTTCCAGTCTATTCCTTCAAATCCATGAGAAGTGCAAGTATTTAGAGTTTAGCGCTAGAGAAGTGTTGTTTCATATCCAGTCATACGATACATGACGGAGTTTTGAATGTTATGACCTAAGATGTTCTGAACTCCAAACCTATGATGCAAAAACCTCTCATGACAGGCATAAGGCCAAACTATGTAATTTATAACTTGTCTACATACAGCGATTTTTCTGGAATAAGTTAGGGGGTGATTTTTAAATGAAACAATTGCTTTGGGTAAACTATTTATGGACACTTGTTCTGGAATAAGATGGCCTTTTCTTGGTTTAGCTTCATCCACTTCCAAGGTGGATTAAACTAACCTGGAAAAAGGAATTTATTCCAGAAGAGAAATGTTCATACGGCATTATTCCAAATAACTCCATATCTGGACTTCAGCACCATGCTAGCTTATTACCTTTATGTCATAACCATATGTTTCCCTGATGTCTTCATCAGAATCTGTTTCTTCATCATCATAGTCCATGGTTTGCCGTGGGGATGACGAGACACTCCCTATTATACGGTTAAAAGCTGATTGCTGGAAACTAGTCAGGTGACCCTAAGTGACAAAAGAAAAATATGAATGAAGCAGCAAACCAATGGATACAGTAAGGAGCTGCAGCAAAAAAATTAAAAAAAAAAAATCACTGGTGGAGAGAATGACTCTACAAAGGCTCATTGCCCTCCTTTGGCTTCATGAATACCATCTGTACATGCATAATAGAACCCAGGCAAAACTGTCACCATATCTTAAGGTCTGGGCAGAAAAACCTAGGGTAATGTCTAAGAATAAGCCAGAGGGGAGTAATTTTTTTAAAATCTCAAATCCTTTTGAGAAACACTGGCTAACAGACCCTACTGACTTATTTTTATCAGGAGCTAGCAGAACATTGTCAGTGGCAGCAAAAGCTTATTCCTCACCATCATCTCAGTAAGTCCCAATCTTGATATGGAGTAAACATCTTTTGCCATTGTAGAAGAACACTTGCAGTCCTCCCTGAAACTACCAAAAAGGCATCAATGGCTTTATGGACAACTATCTGCTAGGAACAGTACTGAGGCCAACATTTCATACAGGCCACTCAGCTTGCCAGAGTACTTGTATTTAGATGTCTCAAGTAGGGATGCTAGCAACTAGTCGACTAATCGATAAGCAGTAGCTTATCAATTAGCACTATCGATTAGTCACATCCCCACAGCTGACACACTGCACTGTACAGCGGAGAGAAGCTGGCACACGATCCCTCCTCCACGTGTTTCTTTTCATTTATCAACACACACAGACACCAGCTGCATTCTGCATCTCACAGTCTAGGGAAGCCACGCATGAAGGCGCAGAGTCAATCCCTGTTCTACACATGTCTTTTCATTCTGCCTAGGGTCTCTGTGCATGTGTGGTGATGAAAAGAAACGCGTGCAGCAGGGACCAACCCAGTGCCTTCATGCACAGCTTACCTGGGCTGTGCAAGGCAGAGAGGCAGCTGGGGGGAGTTATGCTGTGAACCGGCACTAGCTGGGACCACCTACCTTTATTGATTGATCAACAGAAAATCTGTCGACTAATCGATTAGGAAAGTAATCGCATTTTAACATCCCTAGACTCAAGCATTTTATAACTACCTATGCCTACTGATGGCTTCTTGCCATTACCTGGGAGCTACATTCATATCAGTGAACTAAATGACTGACATCTAGTGTTCAACCTAGAACTGCTTCTTTCCCAAGGTGCCCATAGGAAGACTAGCAAAACATAGTAAAGAGTAACATACCCTCACACATCATACCTGTAAGTCAGGGTTAGCTGCTGCTTTCTGTAACTCTGCACTGATTATCTTTTCTGTTTTCTCCCTGGCCGCCTGCTCCACCATGCGCTGGCTGAGAACAGAAAGCTTGGCCAAAGCAGAGGACAGTTCATCAGTGGCCAGAGCCTGCCGTGCTCGGTCCTGCCAGCTCATGGCACGTTCTGTCAGGCACTGCAATGCCTCCCCCTCAGGCAGCCGTACAGGAAGCTTTTGCAGGGATACCAGCAGAGATAAGATGGTTTCAAGTCGGGGCCTTCGAGAACGCATGCAGAGTGTGCACAGGAACTTGACTTCTTTGGCCTGCCAGCTGGAACCCTTCTTTTGGGTGCTAGTTTTGGGGAGGGGCACACAGCTGCTATGAAACCAATCCTTGCAGAGCTCACACTGTAGCATGAACCCACTAGCCGTTTTGCGACAGATACAGAACTTGACTTCCTCTATATGATCCACCATGGTCATCTTAGCCAGGTTAGCTGCCCTGAGGGCATGCATGGCTTCAATCTCCTTCTGTTCCCGGTCCTTGAATAATGCCACCTGCACAGCACAGAGTAATAATAGTTGATAACCCTGCACAACACCACTAAGAGGCAAGGCACAAGGCCACACTATGCATCGTACATCTTACCTACAAATAGGCATTCTGGAATAAGGTAGGGTGAGATTTTCAAGCAACTCCTAAGCATGACGACTCAAAAACCAGAAGAAAATTCTTTCTAATTACAACTCCCTCCCCAGAACACTGCTCTTCTCTGACTTTCTGACATGATCAATACTTGACATTTATACAGCACCTGTCTTCCCAAAAGCTTCCAAAGCACTCTGCAAACTTAAACAGAGACCCAAGCTGTACCAGGAAACATTTTCCACTGAAAATTTCTAGTATCAACTCACTATGGAGTAGTCTTACGTAACATTTCTCCCCCCCCCCCCCCCCCCCCCCCCCCCCCCCCCCAAAAAAAAGACTAGAACCAGGCAACAAGTGATTCAACCCTATTTTTACAGTTTTTCTGGGAGGATTAAAATAGTTTAATACATGCAGAAGAGGGTTTTAAGCCACAGTGTCAGCTTTACTGAAGGTCAGAGAATTTAGAACATAAAATGGCTGCCGTCTGCATTAAAGATTAGGAAGAAACGGAACAGCCTCCTTATATCAATAATTTGATAGTTTCATCTACTAATAATGAATGGTAATGGCTATGAAGCCTTTAGTCCGGCAAATTTTGCACACCCTTCCCAAAAGGGGGAGAAGGGGAAGACTTCTCAAACTTTCTGCTTGCACTAACATTTTGCCTCTAACATGTCTGCTTTTTAACTAACATCTGAAGGCTACGCTGTTTGAGTAGAACTTAGTTAATTTTGGTGCAGGCAGGGTCAAATCTAATCACATCTTTTTTGTGGGTGGTAGCAACTCCTTTTCAGATATTTTGAAAGCAGTTAGGTTAATTTACATAAATGGTGAATGGAAGAGTGCATATTTATTAACCCTAGTTCAACTAAAGCTTTTCTTAGCAAATCCCCATTCCATTACTATGTGCTTTACTTTCTGAATTGTACTACCCTCTCCTCCCACTGTCTAAGTATGTTCATAACATCCCCAAAACAGCTGAACTGCATGTTTTTATTAGGCCTATTACTGAGGTGTTCATTCCAGTAGCATTCATTTAATGGCCCTCAAGATTTCCCCAAAAATAAGAACATATAGCAGGCTGAACTTTAAATGTAAACAGATTAGCAGTGGTTGAAACTGACTCTCTCAAAAGCCCCCAAACCACAGAAGACACCAGCCCTTCTACTCAGCTCCTCACCACAGATGCAGTGTCCCTGGTCTCCTCCAGCCCATCCTCCAGTTCACTCAGGGATTCCAGATCAAGGTCTTTCTCCTTCTCCATTAATTCCTTCACCCTTTTCCGTCTATTCTTACTGCTTCCATAAATCCCAATATCATTCCTGGGGCTCAGAACCTTTGAATACAAAATCAACAATGTAAAAAGCAAGGATACTAGTCAGATGAAGAATCTATTGTTCTTTCAGACAAGAACACTACACTATGGAATAATTACACATCATAGCAGAAACTTTTTTCTACTTCACACCAAGCACACATTCTATTCGGTCTTCTTCGATCTTCTAATCAGCAATAGAAACCTTTGATACACCCTCAGCCAAACAAGATTGAGTATGATCAGATCCCTGCTTCATGTGGAACTGAAATTCCTTATCATAAGGAGGTGTAACTCATATTCCCACTTCTCAGATTGCAGATGGACACCAAAGGCAGTTACATAACTGTTTGCTGCTCACCTGTAAAAGGGTGTAGCTCGAGTTCTTCTTTAAGAAAGTCCTTGCCGTGCGCTCCCTCCAGGCACGGGCTGCTGCTACCTGTGACTCCACCTGTGGCAGCGCATCAAGACGTACTGGTATTGGACGGCCTTTTGCCGACAAGTTCTCCAGCTGCTCCAGATAGGCATAGTTGCTACCGTTCTGGGGACGAACACAATACTCTGAACCCCACAACTCCAGCACTGAACTTCCTCATTGGCCAGACTTTGCCCTGAAAACCCCTCACACCCCAATCTGAATGATATTTTGACAGCTAAACCTGTGTAACAACTTCCCATTTCATGGAACTGGCCAGCTAACAGAACTAATCAGATAGCATTTCACCTCAACTGCTTGTTCAAATCCAAGCAGGTGAATAGTAACCCAAAGTTACTTGCTCATACATCTCAGGAGCCCATGTGAAATGAGTTGATAATTCTCAGTCTACCTCCCAGTAAACATGTGTTTACATCAAAATGCACCACCACCAATGGCAGTCTCAGACCAGAGATCAAGAACTGCGTGGACCATGGAGACAACTTCCCTTTTTTCCCCCTAGAGAGGAGCCTCTTAGCCAAAGCTGAGGAAAATCGGTAGGGCAGTACAAAGAGGATAGTTGGACTACTGTTGCTCATGTTGTACCTAATCTGAAGATAGACATCAGTCTTCTGGTTACTTATGAAAGCACTAAACACAGGTGGAATAATCAAAACAAGGACTTGGACATCTGGACACGGAGTCTGGCATCACAACTACTCACCTATAGGGGCATTTTGTAGTCATAACAGCATTAAGACTAAATAAGTGCCTTTACAGAGTTGCATTTGAGGTAGTGGAGAAAACTGATGGCCTTTGCGGTTCATGGTGGGATGCCCAAAGGAAAGGGAAAAAGAAAGACACGTTTCCCCTGGGGGTACAGATAGTGGCCTAGAACTCAAGTTCTCAACATGGAAAGAACAGGGTAAGCAACTTTAAAAGTTGAAACAAGTGTCCCCTCTGACCTCCTTCATGGACCAAGCTGTTTGAAAGGAGCACATGCCAGCAGATTTCATTGCCTGTTAGTCCTACCTGAATGGCCTCCACTTTGGCTGTCCAGTCTCTAGCTCGTTGCAGGGCTTCTCTCAGTGCCAATACATTGGGCAGGTAAGCTGGAATGTTCTTGGCTTCGTTCACAATGCTTTCCAGGGCCATCATACTTTGTCGTGGTCTAGCATGAGAAAAACCCGATTCCAGCCTCATATCAAAAAAGTGTCAGCCATGTGAAGTCATGATTAGGGCAGGTGGCAGGGCAGATGTATCACTGTACTGCAGTGCAGGATGCCACAGTGCTGGGCTTGGAGGAGGCTGATCACTACAAGATTCTAGCAGAAATGAGGAAGTAGAGGGCCTCCACACCAAGGTCAGAGTACACTGCATCAGCAACAGACCTCAAATTTAATCTTACGGCCTTTACAGGAAGCAGGTGGTGGTGACAGTGACAGTCTCATGAGCAGGACTCGACAAATAGTGTCATCTACTCGCCTGTGGCGGAGCAACCTGCGCATGCGCAGAGCGCAGAAAAATGCAGCTGGCGAGTGGGGCTCGCTGCTGCTTGGCGAGCCCGGCTCATGAAAGTAAAGAAACAATAGCAAAGCCATTGTGGAAATGCTTAAGTCTTCTCCCTGGGCCACTACCAGCTCCAACAGGGCATTATTTCTAGTACAACTGGTCATGACCCTCAGTTTAAATTTTTAGTGAGTCAGACCACATCAAACAGTGGAGAAATTGGCTAGATTTTCACAGCCTCCACTCACTGTGTTTTTAAGATAAACTAGACATATACTTAAGGGGACAGGCTCCTTTAAGCTAGGAAGGATTTCTGACTATCACAGGGCACAGCTATCAAGGGAATGCTCACCTTGCCTGCAGGCACACCTTGGCCTTCTCTTCCCATCTCTCAGACACTGTAAGCAGCTCCTGCAGCTCAGCCATGGCCTTTTCTACAGCATGATGTGGTGCCAGACCCACACCCGAGTCAATCAGCTTCTTCATCACATCCAGCGTGACCCTCTGAGGATCTGAGAGTGTCAACCTCACCTCATCCAGCCAACGTGCCTGCTGAAGCTCTTGCTTCAACCGGGGCAGTTCCGGAAGTTCCACATAGAGGCCAGAGCCCATGTCTATCAACATTTGCAGCTTGGAAGAATCTGGGATCTCATCCATCATGGCTTCTTGAGCACGCTCATGGAATTCCTCCACATCATCCAAAAGGTTCTGAAAAAGATGTACAGCAAGCATTGGCAGCCATTCAACTATGAACATGCATAGTAAAATCAAAGTAAGCGCTGTCTGGCTGGTTGACCAACTGTGTCAACTTAAAATGGCCAGCCACGTAAAGAGAGATTCAGAGGTATTCCAGCTATGTGCCATCTTGACTATTAAACCGTCACCACACACAGCTGCAGGTAACAGAGTATTTAAAATAAACACATACTAGTGTAACAGACTCAAGATGGGGTAACAGACTCAAAATGGTAGAGAAAATCATCAGAACCAATAGCAGGATGCTGAAGCCAGATAAAGTCAAATTAGAAAGTTAGAAATAAGGCATGTATTTTTATCTGAGAGGGTGATCTATCACTGCAGTAAAATGTCAAAGGAAGTGGTGGATTCTCTATGTCCTGGGCTGTTCATATTAAGACCAGCTGCCTTTAAGGAAGATACATGTTCGCCAAACATGACTGGATTCAGTACAAGAGCAACAGGGTGAAATGTAAGAGCTGATAATACACTGGAGGCCTGATAATCTAAATTGGTCTCTTCCAGCCTAAACTATGAATCTGGTGAAAGACAGAGGGAAAAAAATACCCTTATTTTTCAAATACGTTGTTTGTGGAATTGCTTGGATGGCTGATCATTATAGATGCTAATAAAAGTGTATTTGTGTAAACATGTAACAGCTGACATTTAGTGGCAACACATTTACATGCAGGGGGCAGACAAACTCCCCAGGAGCCAGCTCGTCACAAGCATTGGCTACCACCTGCCCTTCCCCATGTTCCTGCTGCGTCCGATAGAGAGGCAGCAGCAGCACGGGGGCAATCGGCTCCATGAGAGCCGATTACATGCTAGCATTCCTAGTGATCATTGTCCATTACATCCCATACATAATAAAGAGTAACATTAATGCCAATAAGGAAGACACACACATGCAAATAATCTCATGTTTTCAGAGCCCTCTAATCTTCAGAAAGCCAACAAGCTTCTGCTATGAGACACCCCAAATTTGCACATTAATGACTAACTCATGAGTTTTACTGAATGGCATACTTAGGTCTGGCCTATACACTTTTGTACTGTTCTAACTATTCTGATGAAAAATTAACCCTCTTAACTGAGATAGCTGTATCAGTACAACCCTGAAAGTGGACACATTATGCCAGTGCAAATGTGCTTGTTTCAGTATAATCTGCTCCTCCAGTCATACAAGATGAAGATCTACCAGTCACGTGCATTTATACTGGTGCATTTAACCGCATCTATGCTATGAAGGGTCATAAAGTCCAAGGTCAGAAGCGCCACTGTGATCATCTACGCTAACCTCCTGTATAACACAGGACATAGTATTTCCCCAAAACATTTCATAGAGCATCTATCTTTTAGAAAAACATCCGATCGTAACTTTAAAATTGCCAATAATGGAGAATCCACCATGACACTTGGCAAATTGTTCCAATTGCTACACTCACTGTTAAAAATGTATAGCAAATCTCCTTGTGTGGCAAGGCTTTTTCCTAATGCAACTGTCAGATTGAATCAAATACCCAGACAGAGCATCAAGAAATATTCAGAACTAGTCAATTTAAATTCTGTACTCTCAAGTAACTAATGATACAAATTGGTGGCACCCTCTTTCCCTGAGCCTGTGGAGAAGGATGAATACAATAAAAAAAAAAAAATCAATATTATGCCAAGGCTCCTCTATATTCTAAGTGGCCCACTTGTATATGCCCCTCCCAGTTAGAGAAGTTCGTGTTATCAGAGCATTTCTGCATGATCATGGTCAAAGCCACTACTAACACTTAACACAATTTCCCACTCCCTTGGTTACAGGGAGTGGGAAATTGTGTTCCCAGACACCCCAAATGATTACTATGCTTTTATTGTGCCAAAGATGTACATTGGTTCCAGGATACACAGTTTTCTTCCCACAAGCAGTTATTGAACTGATGCATCCAGTTCTCTACAGTAGCAACCCTAAGAGGGGTCTGGGGTATCCTAAGAGGTTTCATTTCATCCTTGTTGTTGCATAACAGCATTCTTCTGGGGTAACTTGGCCCTGCACATTTGAGGAAAAACTAGCTGCTCAAGAGAACTATGGATTTCGCAGTTCCTCAAGGATGAGGGTTGCATCTCTTTTCGAACACTAGAACCAATATATGATTTGCCACCTTCAGCAGAATGGCAGTACTTACAGATAAACCACTCACTAATACATCAATTTCATCTGGATGTCCTAAGACTGCCAGAGGCCCTAACGCTTCATAAAATCTGAGGCCCATATCCACAATGCAGGCTTTACTAACAAAAAGGTACTCTATTGGTCTGGAGTTTCGAGAAAGCATTGGAAGGGAAGTTAGTGCAGCCACTAAAAGAACCCCAATGGCAGGAGTTAAAATGCTTCTGTGGACCTCAGGCTATGCCTGATACTCAAGAGATTCTATTGCAAAATTACTGGGTGCCACAGAAGCGGTTTAAGGTGTGGGCCTTGCCCGCTGATATTTGCTGGTGCTTTAATAAAGAAAAAGGAAAACTGATGCATGTTCTGGGAGACTGTCCAACAGTGGGAAGCTGTAGAATAAAGGGGATACAAGAGTGAAAATAGGGCTCAGCCTCAACCACCAAGCCTTAGCTGCAAATTATATCCTAGGTATGTGGACCTCACATACTGAGTTTTGCTACACCAGACAGACATTGACTCAGTGGCCATTATTACCACCAAATGCATGATTTTACAAAAGTAAAGGAGTAGGCTTATTCCCAGAAGAGAACTGTGATATTTGGACTTGTCTGAATAAGCAGGAAAACAGATAGCTTATCAATGTAGATAGATTATATGAATTTAAAGAAACTAGTACGTCATTTCTTGATATATTCAGATAAGGAACGCTCAAAATGCTCAACTAATGCCAGACTTCCACGCTATAGAAACCCTTAACGTTCTCTTTCTTAGCTACAATAGATTAAGCTAATTGAGTCTAATAACTATAAGGCTTGTTTTCTAATACTTAAATCATGTGTGCCTCTTCTTTGAACCCATTTCCAAACTTTTTTTTTCCCCAATTGTTAACAGCAGAACTGGACACAGTATTCCAGCAACAGTCACACCAGTGACAAATAAAGAGGTAAAATAACCCTCCTACTCAAGACTCCCCAGTTTTTTCATCCCAACATCACATTAGTCCTTTGGGATACAACTTTGCACTGGGAGCGCTTGGTCAAAATCAGAGTCATTGCTTCCCAGGATAGAGTCCCTCCTCCTATATATGTGATCTACATTCTTTGTCCTTAAATGTACACATTTTCTTTTAACCATATTTAACAAACCGTATAGTTTGCTTGTTTACCAAACAATTCAGAGCACTCTGACCTGCCCTTTTCATTATTTACCACTTTCCCAATTTTGGAATCATCTGCAAACTTTCAGTGATAATTTTATGTTTTCTTCCACATAATTAAAAGGGCCAAGAAGAGATTCCTGTGGGACCTCACTAAAAAACACCCATGCTACGATTACCCTTTACCTTTTGAGATTTATCAGTTAGCAAGTTTTAAAATCTATTTAACGTGTACCATGTTTAATATAATATAGTTCTGGGTTTGGTTTTAAATCAAAACATGTGCTATTAAGTCCAATGCCTCTCAAATCTAAGAATATTGCATCACTTTATCAAACTTGTAATCTTATTAAAAAAAAGTATCTAGTCTGAAGAACCTACTTTCTATAAACCTATGTTATTGGCAATAATTACATTACCTTTAATTCTTTATTAAGTGTACTGTATTAGCTGCTACTTTATCATTCCCTGAACTGAAGGGTAAAATCCCATTTCTAGCTATGGACCTACACCCAATGGAAATGGGATATGTGGTCCACATATAATGGGGATGTTGGATTTAAGTTCTGTCATCCCTGAAGATCCTGTCAAAAGGACTGCTAGACACCCCCCCTGGAGTATTGAGAGAGAAGTGGGGAGGGGCACAGACTTTGATGAAGATTGGGGACAAGACTCTTCATCTAAAGTCTTTGCTCCTCTTCCTGTGAGTCCTATCAGATCCATGTCAGAAAGATTTGAGGCTTTTAATGATTCCTCATGGGCACCACGGTATAAAGACCTAGGAACTTCAAGGCAACCCCTGGAGCCATTTAAACCATGTAGTTTGAAGTTTTTTCTGAGCAGACAGAGCAAAGTGCCCTCAAAAGGAAGGTCCTGCAGAGTCTGTTGGACCTTATGCGACAGGCCCAGGTCCAGGTCCGACTTTAGGAAGTGCGGGGCCTAATTTGAACAGTTTCGACGGGGCCCCGCAGCAGACAGCAATTTTGGTTGAGCAAAAAAACCAAAAAACCCCACACACCAAACACACACATACACCAGTTTCAACAGGGGCACAGGAATTTTGGTTGAAAGAAAAAAAAAACAAAAAAACACAGCACAAAAAATCCCCAGCTACCTCCCCTACCAAACCCCAGAGGCAGCTAACTCCCCCCACACGGCGCAGGGAAACCCTGCGCTCAACTCACACCTCATGCGGCGCAAGCACACACCACACACCTCCTCCAGGGCCGACGCACCCTCCCACAGCGCGCCCAGCACAATTCCAGCTTCAGGGCAAGGGGCCAATTTGGGGGAATCTGGCACAGCCGTGGTCAAGCCCCTATGCCCCAGTGCCAAAGCAAGTCTTAGCACTGCCTCTGTTAAGATAGACTTCAGCCTAATGTCCCAATCTTTTTTGATGCAGGGCTTAAAGTCCTTATAGACTTCATTGCATTCCCCATCATGAGCTTCACCCAAGCAATTAAGACACCTGGAATGAGGGGTTACTCAAAGGCATAGCCTTGTCACAAGAGGCACACGCCGTGAAGCCTGATGACTGAGGCATCCCCCAGTTCGGAAAAAAAAAAAAAAAAAAAAAAAAA
>CM057845.1:98006440-98017177 GCA_030068395.1 Apalone spinifera
ACTATTATTGAGTTCTTTATTTTGATAGCCTCTCTAATCTCCCTTAGCTTTTCACAATCACTATTACTGTCCTGGTCAGATGGTCGATAAAAGATCCCTTCTGTTATATTCTTATTAGAGCAGGGAATTACTCTCCATAGCGATTCTATGGAACATGTTGATTCATTTAAGATTTTTACTTCATTTGATTCTAAATTTTTTCACATAATGCCACTCTCCCACCTGCACAACCTGTTCCGTCCTTCCGATATATTTTGTACCTCAGAATGATTGTGTGTCATTGATTGTCCTCGCTCCACCAGGTTTCTGTGATGCCTAGTACATCAGTATCCTCCTTTAACACGAGGCATTCTAGTTCACCCATCTTATTTTTTTTTAGAATTCTAGCATTTGTGTACAAGCACTTTAAAAACTTGTCACTGTTTATTTTTCTGCCCTTTTCTGATCTGTCAGATTATGTGAATGTTTTTCATCTGATCTGGCCCATATTTTATCCTCTTTCATCCTCTCCTTTGACTAAAACCTAGAGAATCTCTATCAATAGACTTCTCCTCTAAAAGACATCATTTATGAATATGTCTTTTCTTGATGTTTACATCCTTCAAATATTTATAGATTTTTATTCGCCTCGACTCCTGACCAACCTTGGCACAGTTGACAGCTTTAAGATTTCCTCAAATTAATGCTCTCTCTAGCCCTTTACCTTTTTTCTTTGTCTCTCTGAACCTCTTCCACTTTGTCAGTGGTTTTCTGGTGCCTAGAACTGAAAACGTAATACAGGCAGTCACTGTAACTCCATACCTGTTGATGCCTACAAAAGCTCAAGTGCCAGACAGCTTTCCAGCCCCTTGAGAGTAGCTGGGGAGATATCCCATTCCAAGTGATAAAACAGAAATCGCAAAATGAAAGGAAACATTTTTGCTATTTTTCCCTCTGAGTTAAAATAATTTTTCATAACCTTTGTTACCTTGTCAGCAAGAGCACAGCAACAATGCTTATTCTCTGCTCAACTGCACCTAAGCAGATTGATGGAAGCCAGAAAACTTCAGTAGCTAAGAAAGGAGAAGTCCGAAGAATAGTATACTTCTAGAGCAGAAATGGTGGAAAAAGGGACGGCAAAGAAAAAATCAGAAGAGGCAAAGTAACGGGAGAGGCAAAATTACCGTGCACCATACTAGGAAATTTCAGGTGTTAGAAAAACCAGTGTGCCAAACAGATGCAAACCTACCTTTACTTGTCGGGCTTGGCTGATGACACATGGAAGGCTGAATAGCTGTTGGACAAATGCTTTCAGCTCCTCCACTGTCAGCTTGGTCCTAGTCCTCCCGCTATCTGGGCTCAGCCTGCTGTATGAGTTAAGAAATGTAAAGTTAACAACAAGATTAGATGAAACAGTGGACAACACTCACTTGAATGAGCTCCCATCAGTAGAGAGTATCAGGATTATTAATAAATTTAAAAGTTTCATCACTTCAGTGCTCATGGGACCATAAACTGAATCTCCAAGTCAGTTCCATTCACAGCCACCACAGAGCTCCCAAGTATTATCAAGGAGCCAGTAAAATCTCCAGCTCTCTAACCTGCACATTGTAATTTAATAGCAAACACAGTTTCTACTGAGGTGAAGACAATGTACCATTACATCAAGAACATATTTAGGAGTTACTACAACCGGCAATAGGTTAAAATGAGCAGATGCGCCAAACAGAAGTTACTTTACAGTAATTGGAGTTCCTTTAGATGCTTTCATTCACATAGATCCACCTGTATGAGCATGAAAGCTTAGTAACTTTTACCCAGAAGTTTATCCTTTGGGGCTACATGTATGTCTTGGGCACATTACTGCAGATACAGAGAGAAGTTGAGAGGGAACTGCCCCAAACACCACTCAATTCCTCAAGTAATTCAGGTAAGGGGGACTCATCAGTGGTGAAGGAAGGCTGATCCAGCAGGTGTGTGGGCAAAAACCATCTTGAAGACCTTTAGTAAGTGTAAGGTAATTAACCATGTTTTTCTACAAGGTAGGTAATTGGAATCTTACCTAAATAATGACTGTAGAACTGCCATACTAAGCTGCACATGTGGTCTAACAGCTGTCACAGCAGAGTACTAATAAATGTATGAGCTTAATTTCAATTAGCTATGGTCCTACCAAATTCAGAGACTATTTTGGTTGATTTCACGAGAAGATGATTTTAAAAAACCATGATCATCATGATTTTAGCTATTTAAATCTGAAATTTCATGGTGTTGTAATTATAGGAGTTCTGACCCAAAAAGGAGTTGTTGGGGGCTCACAAGGCTATTATAGGGGGGCTGCAGTACTTCTAACCCTTACTTCTGCACTGCTGCAGGTTGTGTCACCATCTTCAGAGCAATTGTGAATTGGTAATACAAATAATTGATCTTAAACATTCAGAATTTTTTTAATATAAATTAACAATGTTAAGAGTTTAACCAGTTGAAAAGCATCAGCTTATAAGTTAATTAATGTTACCGGTTAAACGCTGCTCACCTGGGGAGTTGGACCTCCCTCTCCCCCGTCTCCCCTTTGCAGGCTCTGCATTTGAACTTGGAGTCAGCAGGCAGGCTGGGAGCTGGCGGCCCCTGTGCACACAGGGCTGAGCCAGCCCCACCTTCTGGAGTACTGGTTGTTCTATGCTGCAGGTTCTGCAGCCAAAGGGCTCCTGGCAAGTGCCAGCTGCCGACCCTCTCTCAGGATATCCCAGGCCAGCCGGTGTTCCCTCTAATTTTTTCCATCCATGGGCAGATTGAATTTTTATTTTATTTCATATTAGATATCTTAAACAGTGACTTGTAAGTTATGTCCGTCTTCCTCCATATCTATGCACTTAGAATATATATTTAGGTTTTTTGTTAGTACCAGTGGTCCGTATCCACACATTATTTCAATATTGATACACATATTATATACCAAGATTCAAACTGCCCTTGGAGCGCATACATTTCACCATCTTTTCTAACTACTCCACGCTGGTAAACACACCAAAACATGGTATACTCAAAACATCTATAAAGAAAGGTGTGACCATTAAGTGAAAGCAGAAAACTCTCTCCTCCTCCCATACATAGGGCACAATCTTCAGAGAAAAACTTTTCACAAAATGAAGCATCTGACAACAATACTGTGCTATGGATTTTGGTTCACTAAACCCTGCATCTCATCTGAACATACCTCAGCTTTAAGATGCTGGAAAACACATCTATGAGTCAACGTAAATATCATGGCCCTCACTGCAAATATTAATACGATCTTCTCTGAAGGAGTGTTAAAGGCACTCAGTTTTATACAATTTGTAAGGGATATCAACTCAATGCTTCACCCACAGAAAACAGTAAAAATAAATAATCAAGCAAGCACCACAGAAAGCAAACCAATGACAACACTGAAAATACAAGGAGGAAAAATAAAAAAAGCCATGAGTTATGTGTATTTGAAATGAGTGTTTAGGACCTCACACACTATGCAAATGCTGCAGAGCCCTGTAGAAAGAGGCAAAGATTTCCTGGTTTCACAAAGTTAAAAAAAAAAAAATCAAGAGTAGGTTCATTATATATTAACACCCCTCTCGAAAGGAAACTAACAAATGGCTTTGGAGTTTTCATCCCTGCTTCAAAACACTTGCAAATAAGGTCTTCAACCTGCAAGTAAACACTAAACCTCCAAAGAGTCAGATACTACACTAGATAAAAGACCTGGAGTCTGGCCTTAAAGGTTTTCAATGCCTGTTCCCAAATTGTAAAAAATAATGTCTCTCTCTTGTCAGGAGACCAAGTGGTTTCCACTGAAGCTTAGAAATTGTTTGGGAAGAGAGGCATCTCCCCTCACCAGTGTCGCTGCAGCCCGACTCAGTCCGGCATGACAGGTTAAAAATACAAGACATTAGACTCCTTTTTAAAAAACAAACCACAGTTACTGGAGTTCTTCTTCAGCCAGAATGTGTCTGTCTCCTCCTAGCCCCATAGCCCAACTAGGGCTCAAAGGGAATCTCACTCTCCTCTGCCTGCTGCCCAGCACAGCTGGAGCTCAGTCTTTCAGTCCCTCCCAAGTCCCCAGGCAGTCCAGCTGGGGCTGCATGGAGTGGAATGCTCCTCTGTCTGCCTGCGACACTTTCAGCAATCTGGCTGGGAGTGGGACACCCCAAACTTAGTCCATTTCCCCAACCCTGCCTAACCCACCCCTACATTCCACTGCCTCTCCCCACTCCCCAGCTCACCTTCCACAGTCTTCATCAAGATCTAGGTCCTGGAGCCTCAGAGGCACCTAATTAGTGGAACCACAGCCATGCTTGCACCTAATCAGATGCATGGCCCTCGGTTTCCTCCTGTGGGAAACTATGGTCACAACCACCAGCCCTATGCCTGGAGCTCTGCTGCTGCCTTGCCTGGGGCTCCGCTGCTGCCCAGCATCCCTTCCCGGTGTACCTGGCATTTCACCTTCACCCTGCCTGCACCCTGCACCCGGGGACCCCACTACAGAGGTTCCAGTGCCAATGGCCCACAATGAATCAGACAACCACATCTATTATCTTTGGCAAGTGCCTTTATTTACAACAAAAACAGCCCAGCCTTATGTGCAAAAATTAAACTAACTTTTAAAACTCTGTGAATAGTATCCCTGAGCTATCCAAACCTCAAGTCACAAAACGTCAGATTTTACTTTCAATTCTACTGCTTATTTTTGTTAAGAAAAATTAACATGTTTACATGCTCTGGGGACAGTCTTGAGCAAAGCTGATTAATAGTAACACCAGCACTAGAACATACATGTTCTGCAGGCACAGACGTTGCTGGAATGCAAAGGTAACTGTTTGCCAGTTTTCCAAGCCTGGGAAAACGCTGTGCATTGACCTTCCACCACTCCAGTGGACTGCAGTCCAGTGAAAGGCAAGGCTCCCTGAAGTAATTTTCCAGTTCTTTTTCCACAGTATTCCCCTCATTCTCCTGGTCGGTGTAATCTTCACCTAGAAGTATCACTATGGCACTTGTCTTTTTCTTCAACTCTGGCTCTATTGACTCATCTGGCTCAGAACCTCTCAGTTCAGCCACAGCACTTGGAGGTTCTTCTATTGCCAATTTTGACGCAAGGTCTAGAAGCTTTGCCTTAGCAGCAATCTGGACAACAGATGAAAGAAACCGCATGTGCTTATGGCGTGGATCTAACAAGGAAGCGATAAGTGCCGGTTTAGCAGCAATTTCAGGATCACTGGGTGTCATGAGATGCTCCAAAGAGTGACGAACAGCATCTTTGAAGGCAGCGACAGTTTTATTTTCAGCAGAAGCTTCGCTTTTGAGGTGAGTGTGGAGAAGACTGGTGCAAATTGGATAAATATTTGAAATTGACTCTGACTGTTCAGCAGACACAACAGTTTCAGAGCACTTTAAAGTGGAAAGCACTGGTAAGAGATCCTCCATTAGCTGCCAGTGCTCATCACACAGCTGAAGCATTCGGGCATCAGAATTTTTTATTACAGTGCTATCTGAAAGCACAGCTGTTATTGCCCTCCTTTGCTCACTGAGTCTTTCAAACATGTCATATACTGAAGTCCAATGAGTTTTACAGGACTGGATCAGACGGCATTGCTGAACCTGAAGCTGAGCTTGTTTTCTTTCGAGTGCGTTTGTGGCCATGGTGCTGTGGTGGAAGTGTGCAACTAGTTTACTTGCAGCTGCAACTGCACGCTCCACATGAGTGTCAGAGAGTCCATTGTTTATGGCTAGCTGCAAGGTATGGGCAAAACAATGGATAGATTCCCATGCAGCACACCTTGATGTGTTGGCGAACATAATATCGTTTGCAGTGTCATGTACGCATGCCAGGACACGGCCTCCTAGTCCCCATCTTTCAACTGCAGTATTCACTTTTGCAGCAAGGTTTTCGTCTACATGCCAATCTGCAAGACTTTCAGTTTGTAGAACTGAGCATCGAAGCTCCCAATTTTCAATGTAATGGCAAGTGACAGTCATGTAGCTTTCTGTAGCTAACGCAGTCCAGCAGGCAGTGGTTAAAGCTACTGTAACAGCTTTGTCCAATTTTTCTCTGAGAGACTTGACACAGGCTTCATAGCACTTTTCTAATCGCAAGGTCATTGTCTGTGTCTCAGGTACACAGTATTCAGGTTCTACAAAACTCATCAGTGCACGAAAACCTGCACCCTCAGTAACACTTACAGGTAGCATGTCTGTAGTGATCATGGTGCACAACAATTCCGTTAGTTGTTCCTCACGCTGTGTGTTGCATCTTCTTGGAGAAATGCCAGAAGCAAATGCTGTCAGTGTTGTTTGATTTCTGCTTTCTGTTTCACGTGAAACAGAAGGATGTTTCAGCTTCAAATGGTTGAGCATTGATCCGGTACTCCTTGCATACCTCAGCTCTGCAGAACACAGTTTACATTTAACAGTGTCTTCGCTTATTTTTGTGAAATGATTCCAGGCAGCACTCTTTTTTGATCGCTCCATCTTAACTATGCAACAGCTGTCACCAAAAATAAAATAAAAAAAACTTCAATGCTGTTTCAACTATGAAGAATGCTGGCAAAGTGTCACAAACAGGTGGGACACAGTATTACTGCTGTATTTTTCTCAGGAAAACAAGGAAGCTGCTTGAAGGTGGCTAAGTATGAGGGTGGGAGGATTATTTTTGGGGGGCAGAGGCAAAGATATGTGGTACAAGGGATCTGAAAGGACACTAGTCAAGTGTGAGGGAAGGAGAACTACTTTGTGGGGGAAAACAGACATGTGGTGGTGGGGGGACCTTGAAGACATTAAAGCATGGGGGAGGAGGGAATGTTTTGTGCAGGAAGATTACGGAAGTGCTGACAGCCAAGCCCTAGTAGGGACCAGCAGCCCACATTAAGAATGCTGGTGCCAAGACAGGCATACAGGAAATTATTGGTGGCAGGTAACAGCAGAGCTCTAGGTTGCAGCAGCAGCCAGGACACTGTGCGAACCAGGAGGCTAACTGCAGGAAAGCTGAGGGGGTGACCAGCACCACAGACCTGTAATTGGCTGGGATGCTATTGGTGGCAGTACTCAACACCAGGAGCCCAGGACCCACGGAGAGGAGCTGGCAGCAGAGAGCCAGTGCACGCATGGAGCCTGCCAGCTCCTAATACAGAGCCGCAGCAGTGGCAGCCTGGGAGTGGGGCCATCTTGCTGAGACCATCACATGCCTGCTAACTTCTACTGCAGAGCCCACAGCTGGCTGTAGTACATCCCCCAGCAAAACTAACAGTTAACCATATAATCGATAGGATTTTTAATTGTTACATAGTTACCATTTTAAATGATTTTTTACATCCCTAATAAATTAAATGTTTATAGTAGTTAAGATTAGGAAATAAATGGTTAATATATTACGAGAAATTTACGTGTAGTTTTTTTTTTTCCTGTACATACTTTAAAAAAGTGAATAGAAAAAACCCTGGTGTCCAACTGACATGTTTGCTTTGAAAGTATTACAATAGCAGATTTGCTCTGCATTAGCTGTTTTTATCTATTTCTATTACATTTTAGAGTGAAAGAGAGAGAACTGGAAGTGACCACTATGTTCCGGTTGCCTAACATTTTTCATCAGAAAGGACTCTGTGTGCCAGAAATCATGAGTGTCTCACATGCCTTAATCGTTGCAGGAAACCTCTGATACTGAGTAGAGGTCAGTCCTCAGGCTACAGAAGCCATTTTCTTTTTCCTTGAAACCCCTTTCAGCTTTGGCTAAGATACAAACTGCTGAAAGTTAACATTTCCATTCCCTCCCTTGCATTCCTCAGAATAATTCCCTGGTCTGCCAACTGAACAACTCAACACGACCATTCGGAGATCAGGCTGATGCCACCACTGCAACACTAGTACACTCATCACATACAGGGAACATCTGAGCTCTGCTGGAAGAGGGAGGCTTGTGGGGGATGGGAGGGAAGAGGATAGGGCAATACAATATCTCTGATGCCACAAACCAGCAGGGGACCCAGTGCCACTGTAGCCCGTACCTCCCCCCACTACGGGGATCACCACATGAGGTAGGAAAGGTGAGAGCTGGACCAAGCTTCATGGACTGCACCTATATACAGCTGACCAGCCCCACTGCTACAGCCAGATGCAGTAGTTGGTACTGTAACTCAATTGTAGCTTGTGCCACAATTCTGAAGCTTGATGGTTCAAACTGATGATCATGCAGTAGGTACAGTTGCACATAAAAATCACATTATATCTTTTCTTTGAAAAAGAAAAACTACAGTAAAAGAACATTTAGGTTATAAAAGTCAAGCCATTCAAAAGTTCGGAAGTGCCAGAATTCAGGCTGCCCAAGGAACTAATTCAGCCCCTCATGTTTGTGCATTATGATAGGGGAGTCATACACCTGGCATTTCTCAACTTCTGAGTGCTTGACTCTGCAGCCAAAGGAAGGCAGCACTTTTAAGCGGTTTCCCATTTCCACTGGTATACTTGACCCACACTTCTATTTTCTTTAACCCTCAATTTGTGTTATTTACATTTTTGCTGATCTGTCTCTTTCCCTGAAACCCCTTTTAACATCACTGAATCCTTAGTCTGCACCCGAAACCCCTCTCCTTTACTCATGCTTCTATAGTTCAGTACACAGATCTGCTAACAAACAAGATGCTGAACAAGATCTGTGACAGTATGGTCCCCTTACTGCAGCATTCCTGCCACTACCTCCCTAATCCCCATTACTGGAGAAAGAGGATTGTGGGCTTCTACACAGTCATGCTGGAAGCCTCAGGGGCCCTGCACTTCAGCAACCAAGTACAAGGATGAAGGTACAAGACAACAGAAGTAGAAAAGACTGAAAAGCTCCTGGCCATACCTGTGTTTTTGCTTTTTGCTCAGAAGTAGCTGTGCCACTGAAGCGCAGGTTTCTGCCTCTTTCACAGCATCTCTGAGCCTGCGAAAAAGATCATTCTCTGGATACTTCCTGTCCTCTGCATCCTCCAGCATCACTCTCAACTCAATCACATCTGCAATAACAGGATACAAATAGTCTGTGTGTAGAAATTAACACCTTCTTAGTCTTTGTTACTAGACCCCAAACAAGCTCCCCACCATGTTAGCTAAATCTCAAAAGCACAGCAGCAATGGAAAGCATCAGTTTAGTTTCTCATTTTCAATTAGCTCCATTGTCCCACTTCCATGAAGAACATTTCCCTCCTCTCACCTAGCTAGAATACCCCACATCAATCCAATTCTTTATGGCACTCACTGAACAAGTGGGCTAAACGAAGGTGGGGATTAGGGATGTATAATCCCAATTAATCAGTTAACTGGTTAAAAGTTAGGTAAACTTTTGACCAGTTAACCAAACTATGTGGGACCTTGGGTGGGGGACCACTCCAGCCCGGTGGGCTGCCATTCCCAGCTACTCAAGTTGGGCAGCCAGACCCACGCAGAGGCCCAGCAGGGATTCCCCTAAACAAACTGTTACACTGTGCAACAATGGAAGTCTGACCTTTCTTGTGGTTGAGGTTGGCAGCCAGTGCCTCTGTAACTCTACTGACCCAAGTGTCATAGGACTGTGCTCTAACTTTCACTCCATACAGAAGAGAAGGGAGGTCCTCTAATGGGTACCGGTACCTATATATAAACAGGAAGAGCATTAAACCTCCTATAATACAAAAGACATCAGGTTCTCTAATCCTCATCTGTTGGATTCTGTGAATAAGAAAGTATGTATTACACCCAGATTTCTTGGCCTCATGGGCAAGATATAAGAAATGAGAAGACTATCCTTGTTAGTTAGAAAGAGGTAGGTAAAACCAATTGCTATAGTTTACCGTAAATCTTTGGATAACAGGACCAATTGCACATGGGAAAGAGATGGGGAAACATGTACCTGAGACACTTTTTCTGCATGGGACAGGGACACAAATCAGTCGGATGATACAGGCATACGAGCCGCTCCGGATTACAAGAGCAAGTAAGAGCAGACAAGAAGCAAGTCGTCCTGCAGGCTGCACACTGACGCTCATCATCTGGAACCAGTTCAAACACCTCCTCTTCTGACATCAGCACTCCCTAACAAAATTTTGACACTTGATAAGCACAAGTCAGAGAATCAGCACACTTCCTTCCAAAACATCTTTAAACCTTGCACCGCATCAACACAATGAAAAGCAAGAGCTGCAATCAGAGTACTCACCATCTGCACAACTGACTCCCTTAAGCGTGTTTCCTCCTCTGTCATGAGAGTCATTTCCTTGCAGACCATGGCAGCAAGCCCCACATCTAAACACTCTGGATCTGCCGCCATCTTGAAGATCAGCTCCTCATGGGAGAAGACACAGTGACGCCTTAGTCGTCGATAATGATTCACACACTGACGTCCAATAGGAAGCTAGGAAATGCCAAGAACCAACTAAGTCATTATCTGAGGCCATGTTTCAAAGGACTGTCCCTCACACCTCCCCACAAATACATCAAGAACAGTGTCTATATGGAGATTAACATAATTTGTCCATTATATTTGTCTGTTACCAGAACCAAGGTCTCCAGAGCCTACAGGAAGAGAGCCATGTTTTATATCTTTTTTGGCATACAAACAGCCTATAGAGTTAGGTATATGGATTTCTGGAGGCTAGTGGGTCCATATATTAGACTAAGCAAAAAGACTCTAATATTCTCTCTCCCATCACATCACCAGCATCGCCCTGCCCCCAGCTCCAGACTGCTCCTCACACCCTTATATCGCTCCCACACAGG
>CM057845.1:98020413-98047125 GCA_030068395.1 Apalone spinifera
CACCCCCTGGGTCCTAAAGGTGCCGGATTATCGGAAGTTTACTGTATATACAAAAGCAGTGGGTTACAGAGGTATAGAAGAAATTCTGTCCTACTCACCGGTACACCATGCTCCATCAGCACATTGGGGTTCATGATGGTGACAAGCTGATGCAGGAGATCAGGCTGAGACTCAAACAGTTCAGGGGCCAATTCTCTCATCACCTCCTCCAGTTGTTCTGCTGCATGAGACGGCACACCATACCATGTCTTGGGCTCTCCCCTGGCAGAAAACAGCCAATTGCACTACACATTACCTAAAGCAAAGTAAAACTCTCATCCTAATGCAAGGTGTGAGCTTATGACAACTGCACCTGTATTTCTTCTCAGCAATGGCACTCCCTCTCAGGTTTCTGACACCCCAGACATTGCCTTTCTTGGGTGTCGATGTGCATCTCACTCTGTTCTGACCAGGGGATTTCCAGCTAGCACAGTTTCCTGTCCCCCTTTCTTGTGTTAGTTCAAGCCAAGGAAGGCTATTCAACCACACCTGCTCACTTACTCTTCAGAGATTTACAACAGTAATTATCCATACTTAGAAATTACTACACCATTTTCTATGCAAATTTATTTTATTCTTAAGATAGAAGCACTAAAAAGGGGTGGGGAACCTAAGGCCTGGGGGCCAAATATGGCCCCCATCTTGCCTAGATCCGGCCCCTGTGGCTTGGGACTTCCCCCCCAGCATTGGGGAGTCCATGCTGGCACTCCTGTCCCCAACCCCCGCAGTCTCCCTGTGGGGCTGGAGCACACAATCTACCAGGCTGGGCCCCCCTGGGCTATAGTGTGAGAGGGAAATATCATAGAATCATAGAATACTAGGACTGGAAGGGATCTCGAGAGGTCATCGAGTCCAGTCCCCTGCCCTCATGGGGCAGTGTCTCTCTCATATGGCGAGTGTCTCTCTCGGTCGGGGGACACATCAGTGAGGGGTGTCATGGTTTTTGATTTTTTTGTTTTGTTTCTCACTTGTGTGCAGACCCACAGCTGATTTTTCTGTAGGTCAGAGGCCCTGACCCAAAAAACGTTCCCCACTCCTGCAGTACAGAGAAAACACTGAAAAGAATAAGATAACCTGTACATATGCTAATAAACTTACCAGTGATCCCCCAAACCTAACCCTGGGTTCTGCCTAGTGCAGTCCTTCCAAATTCCACCCAAGATATTTCTTTTGTGGTCACAAGTTCATCACAGCTTCAAATCAGAACAAGCATATTCAGTCCACCCTTTACACATACTGGGGGTCTGAGATCTGGAGTTTTCAGGAGCAAGTAATTAGGCAATGGATTTTCTTGCCCGAAGCATAGCTTCAAGAGCGTCACATTTGCATTGTCCGTATCCCTAGATACTTCCTAGGAAACCCACTTCAGAAGGCTTTTTGGAACAATCCCTTTGAAGTACCTAACAGTTTCCAGAGATTTCATTAATTATGTACATACAATTCCATAACACCCAGAACTGCACTTTTCATACACTGTACTCTAAAAAGGTATTTAACCTAATTCAACAAGGTTTATCTTAACTCAGGAAAGTCCATTCAGGATATTGTCAGTGGCAGGTATACTCTGGTATAACATTCCAGCAAGGAGTTGCAGCCTACAGCAGCCACTTTTCTACTCAACAACTACTGGAAATGACTGTTCTGAACCACAGGAAAAAGACACAGCTGACTGGGATTCCTGAGGGGAGATTTATACACCTAGTGACAGGTAATGTGGTTAATAAATTAAATGTGAAGGGAGGTTGGGGCAAACAAGAGTGAAATTAATTGCTCAAAACGTGTGACTTACAAATTACTCCAGTCTTTCCAATTAAGTCTTCACACCACAATGCTCTGTACTGGCCTATGAGCCCAAGGATTTATCAACGGTTTTTTGCTACTCAAAATATTACCTAGCAAGCAACTCCGTCTAAATACTTCAATATCTCTTTAGCATTCACTGCCTAAATACACTGAAAAATTATTCAAAAGCTAGCAAAAAAGCGAAGAGAAAGAATATTGCACCCAAGAATCATTTTGTTCATACCAACACCTTATCTGATTCCTGAAGACTTCAGTGACACCTGCTGGTAGAATATAGCCAGTCAAATCCCACTAATCAAATCTCCTTCCACTCAAATCTGTCTGGGTTGTCAAAACTAATGAACTGACACCAAACCCTCCCCCAGAGTGACCTCACTCATGGCATACTGAGAACAGTAACTGAATTCTGAACAGACACATACTGTGGGATCTTGGTTACTCCTAAACATACTTCTCCAGAAAATTTCAATTACAGTCCAAAGGCAAATGGACCATTACAAGGCACACACTTTTCATTTTGAATAAGGTGCTTCCCATAGCTTACCCTCAGACAGTGCTCCTTTATGACTGAACCTGGACTTCTGAAAATTACAGTACGAGGTTTTTTTAAATAAAAATCCAAATCACTAAACTATTCTGGGAAAGCATAACATGAAGTTAACATCACTGTGAGATTCCTAACTGGCAGTAATGTGAGCACTACATCAAGAAGCTGCTCAGCTCAGGGGCCATACACAAGTGAGACGCAAGCAAAAAAATCCCCCACCCCACAATTCCTCACTAGCGTGGTCCCTGATTAAGAAGGAGAAAGACACCCCCCATATTCCCCTTGCACACCAGAGCCTAGGAGGGGGACGAGGCTAGTAGACTGCGTGCTCTAGCCCCGCAGTGGGGCAATGGGAGGGGGGCTGGAGTGCTAACCTGGGCTCTCCAATGTTGGGGGTGAGAAGGAGACCCTGAGCTTTTGGGGCCGGATCCAAGCAAGCCAGGGACTGCATCTGGTTCCTGGGCCTCAGGCTCCCTACCCAGGATCTAAACTTCATTATGAAGTGGTTTATCATTCAGCCAATAAAATTGCTTCATTAGGTGAGACTAAAAAGAATGTCTATAGAACAGAATATTCCATTGTCACTGGTGATGGCATTTCAACTTCTACATTTAACCAAAGTGTTAACACTGCAGTACTTTATACAGTGATGTCTGCATCCATCTCTCCTACTAGACTCAGTCTCACTTTAAGGAAATGAACTGCTTATCTTTATGTTCTCTTCGGTCTCAGGCAAACAATAATAGGAATGGATTTCAGTAGGTACAGGTATTAACGGAAAAATTGCATCAGCTAAGAACAAGCAGGGCAGTGCAAGGGAAGAGGATGACAGGAAGAGAAACCATACCAGTGCAGGTAATTGATAGAATAGCTCCAGTGGTCCTCAATGTGCCAGCAAAAAGAGGAGAAGCACATCCCTACATACAGCCAGGGCACCTTCATGCCAGAGATATCTGCATTGATGTGAGCAAGGACTGACTGTTCCAACACTGGCATGTTATTCAGGTTCCAACCAGAAAGTGCATATTCCTGTCAAAGAAAGGGAGAACCCATGAAATCTGAAGACAATTTATATACTCTAACAAGCCTAAGGAGAAGGTAGCCCTCAGGATAAATGAACAGCCTGTTAATTTACCTTTTAGCCTTTATTGGAATTCTGTCACGCTGAAGCTTTGGAAGTGGATACCTACTAGACCCTAAACCAGCAGCCAATCTTGTTAGGACTGCATTGAACTAATTCACTCATTAGACAATGGTTTATATTGAAAGTTCCAAATCTGTTTCACTTTTCCCTGTTCTTTTGCTCCATTTAAGTAAAGCTCCAGCGCCTATGAAGTGGAGGGCAAATGATAACAGCATGATGCCCTAAAGGCAAAAATTCAAGCCTGGAATGCATTTCAAAGAAATCACGAAACTCAAGTCTTACTACATCTCTTATTGGGAAATCAGTTCCTCAATGGCTCATTCTGCTACAGAGTAACTCATCTAAACTTTACAAGAACTAGTTAAACTAGTACAACTTCCTCAATGTCCTTGCTAAGAACAAAACTTCCATACCAGATCAGACCAATGGTCATCTAGCCCAGTATTCTGTCTCTGGAGTTAGCCAATGCCAGAACTACTGAGAAAGTATAAAGAATAGGGCAATTGGAGTGATCCAACCATTATTTCCTTCCAGCTTCTGGCAGCCAGAGCTTTATATATCCCAGGCTTTGGGTTGCATTCCTGACCATCTCTGCTAACATTTGCTGCTGATCTTCTCCTCCATGAAGTTTAGTTCATTTTTTAAGCTGGTTCTACTTTTGACCATACAACATGACTTTACAAAGAGTTCCACAGGTTAGCTGTGCATTGTATGAAAAATTATTTCCTGTGGTTTGAATATAAACTGCTGATTATTAATTTCATCAGTTTTTGCATTATGGAATAGAGTAAATAACACTTGTTATAGTTTAAAAAAAAAAGTAGAGGCAAAAGAATAATAGCAACAAGTCACTATTCAGATACAAAATCTTGTCAGTCTCCTTACACTGAAAATGGCTCAGAAATGCATGCTGAATACTGCCTTAATACTTGACATTTCTACCACAACCTTCACCAGAAGGCAGAAGAACTTTAAACATTAACCCTGTGAACAGCCATACAAAACAGGTGCATATTGCAGGAAAAATAACTTATCAGCCATAGCAAATCAGTGACTGTGCCAGAAATGAAATCTAGGTGTCTTTACTCTAATCCCCCTTGTTTAGCCTCCAGATCACATTTGCCTTAAAAGAAACATTGGTGCACATAAAAGCTATCACCATTTTATTTTACAAAACTGAAAAGGCCACATTAGTTTTAGTCCTAAAGGAGTATAACTTTGTTATGCAAGGTTTGGGATCAGTTAACATTTCCCCATTCATACCTCCTCCTCTGGCATCATCTTTCGACGGCCATCCTTCACAGGAAAGCCACTTCCAAAGTCCTTGGATGAAATATCAGCCCCATACTCCACAATGACATCCTCCTCAATGCTGCTCACGAGTCGCCAGAACTCCTTCTCCACCAGCTCAGTGGGAACCATCTGTAAAGACAATAGCATTCCAGGGAAAACAGCGTTATCCCCAGGCTAAAAAAAAAACACCTAAAAGTGATATTACACCTTTCCCAACCCCTCATCCATCAGACATTAAATCCAGTCTTCTCCCATACCACACATGAGAATCAATTTCCATGGAAATGATTTTGCCATTCTTTACACCTTGGCTACATTACAAAATTAAGTTGACCTAGGGTAGGCTGATGTACAGCCACTGCAGTAACTATTACTGTTTGTCATGTCCAGACTACCCTCCTCCTGTGGGCGGTGTGTGCTTGCACTGACTTAAGTGCAAGGGGGTTGACAGCTGTTACACTCTGGGATACAAGGAAGGGTCCAGCTGTCAACTCTAGGAGCTGACATAACAGAATGTAAGTAACAGTGTCTAAACTGATACTAGGTCTCCTTAACTACATTAATCTAAGCACTATTCCTCTTTCTGAGGTGGAGTTGTTAGGTTGGTGTTGTGTACAATTTATGTTGGCAGGAGCAATGTTGTCATATAGATGCTTACAGAGTTAGGACAAAGTAAGCAGCCCTATATGGATATAACTCAATAGCACAGACCAGACCTTAGATGCAGGACATCAGTGGGAAAGAAAGCTAGGATGATTAGAGGTAATGTGCCCAGATATAGCTCTACTTAGAAAAACTAATAAAACCAAATAGCCCCATAATACTGTAAGAATAAAAAAAAAAGTGAGCAAATGCCCTATACTACAACTGTATTCATTAAGGAATGCTACATCATGGGCTGAGGGTTAATTTTGTCACCAGGGCAGGTTATGCACACACCCATCAGAAAGCAAGACAGCAACTATGAAATGCCCATTAATTCAGTCAGATCTTCAGACAACTCATACTTATTGAGCAAAGAACCAGTCTGTCCATTTATCACAACAGATTGGATAAGAATTGCCCAGTTGGGTCAGGAAGACCAATGTCCTCTTCCCGTCACTTATAAATCTGTTGATGGCTGACAATTTAGAAGAAATAAGAAGAAAGATACCTTTGTTTCTACTTCAGCAAGAGTACTCCTTTCCAGAGTATTATTCACTAATTCTAGAGTGTTATAGGGACACCATACAGTTAATTACATTTGTTTGAAACTTTTTTAAATCTTTCATTGCTGAAAGTAACACCGACATTTTTATATTGGATTTTCTGTAGTGATAAACACCACAGTATCTCACAAATATTAATTTAGTTACACATACCCTATCAATGGAGGACAAACCTTGTGCCCACAAAGAAAGTTCAAATAATGCATTTGTTCATCTGGTTTGCTGAACCCTGGAAAAAGGAAGGAATTTAATAGTTTGACCACAACACTCTGCTGAGGTATAGGTCAATCATCCATCAGAAGGAGACAGTAGAACACCAGAAGAAATTAAGGGAAATTGAAGATGACCTGACTCGATGCCAGAGAGCTAAATTATTTGTTTACATATTTCAAACTGACAGTATCCCTTTAAATCAATCATGAGACACCCAACAAAAACTCCAGGTCAGTTGATACTTCAATGCCTTCCTCAGAAATAAACACCAACAAATAGGGATACTCACGTGGACTGGCATGTTGAAATAATCAGATTTGAAGTTATCTGCCATCTCTCCAAAGCTCTGGAGCGTGTACTCCCTGACAGCCTGCTCAAATCCAAAGGCCTCACGCGGTTTGTTACATTCCTAGGAGAGGCAATACATTACTCATACAGCTGATGACAAGCAGCTTCTTACTAGAGGAGATCAGTGCCTCACTCAGTTTGTCTAATACAAAGGCAAAATACTGATTTCAACTGCTTCCTGCTGATAGGGCAACTCCTCCCACACAATTAACAGTTGGGCAGCCAAACTAATGTGTGCAGCTTCATTTGCATTTCAGCATTTGCTGAAGTAGGTAGAATGACAAGGGACAAAGACACTGAGGCCTTAAGCTAAGAAGGGATTATGTGAGATTTGGGCACTAAAATAAACAGCTGTAGCAGAATTGCACTGTAGCAAACCCTACAACTGTCTTAGTCTTTATAATGCAGTGTAATTGTAGCCTAGTGAGTCCCAGGATATGACACACAAGGTGGGTGAGAACCAACAGAAACTAGTCCAATAAAAGATACTATGTCACCCATTTTGTTTTAGCAAGTCAGTAGCTAGTTTAACTGTAGAAAAGGTCAGTTTACATAGAGAGAGTGCGAGAGAAGGGTAAAAGGGTTTATTAGGATAACGGCTTTCATAAAAGAGTTTTATGCTAATTGGTTAATAACTTGAGTCATCTGACATGCACATAATCAGAGGAGTTTATTTCACTGTCTTATCCATGGAGTGGGCAATCCATCATACCAAGGCTATTCCACCCTGCCCATTTCCACAATGTCTCTTTCAACACCAGTAGATCCCTCTGACAATATTTATGTAATCAGAGGTATCTCTCAACATACAAACATGTCAGATGGTTGATGGCTAGTTACTTTTTATTAACATCCTCTAATAGATCAAATACAATCCCAGATCTTAATATACAAAAAGCTTAGCTGTCCATAGAGTTTTAGGCTTCATCTACAGACTGAGCTACCACTGTGAATGGCTCTTCCTAATAACTAACACACAAACACACACACACAGCTTGATCAGTTTTGAATTGTACCTCAGCAACACATTTCGGACATCTCCAGTCACCCTTGGGCACATCGGGCAAAGGGGGAATCAGGCAAAAAGTGTGGTAGCTATCATCACAGCCATCACACAGTAGCAGTTTGTCCTCATTGTTTCCCCGGCCACAAAACAAGCAAACATACAGATCAACCTGCAGAGAGGGAAAAAAAATATATCAGTGTAATATGGTCAGTTTCCATCACCCAGAAGCTGCCACCCATAAGTTGCCAGGCCAGAGTATAGTATTACTAGCTATATAGCAGTACACAGGGCTGAAATTGGATACAGGAACGGGAGGGAGAGGATTGCCTAAGCTCCACAAGAGAAGCACTGAAATCTCCACTGAGCTTCTGCTTCCGAAGGAAGCTATACATCTGAGAATCAGGGAGTGTGGGTAGACACACAAGGTAAGGAGCCAGGGAATACCCATCCAACTGAGCTTCAGGGGGAGGAAAATCATCATCAAGTATCTTCCAGATAGATAACTCAAAGAACTCATTTACTTTAACCAGAACCACCAATTTACATTAATTTTCATTTGAGAGGTTTAATATCTATCCTTGCCACATCCTCAGTTTAAATGCTTTCTCCACTCTTGATTCAAATTAGATCTCTGCAGACAGTACTCTGCAAGAGTCCTCTTGTCTAGGTACCACATCATTATCCATGATACAAGCATAATTATATCTGAAGATGTTCTCAAATGCAGGGACAAAAAGCAGACCATGCAGAAACAGAGAAACACTGAAAATTACAAGCTGAGAATTCAAAGGCAAAAGCTACATGTGCCTGTACTAATAATTGTTCCCCTTGATCTTTATCCTTTTTTGATAACAGGAGGCTAAGGATTCCAAGTAGCAAAATAAAAGTGTAAGAATTCATGCTCCAGCACACCACTTTCTCATTTACTGTCTGCCCAACACCACCACTATTCTGAAGAACTCTCAAAAACCAAGATTACTGCACAATCAAGGTCACAAATTCCCTGTTGCTACAGCTTGTCACAGTAGAATAGCTCTAGTATCACCCTAGTTTAGAAAGGAAACATCAGCTACTTTTCTCCTTAAAATGTACTCACTCTCCTAAAACACTGGTTTTACACAACTACTGAGCTGTATTTAGATTGTATAACAAGTTAGCCTGCTAGATCTGAAGAATAATTTTACATTTAATCATTTAATAGAAGCAATGACTTTTAATACATTACTCAATCCAAATTCTCCCATTATTCACATTAGATGGGATACAAGCCATACTGTAACTTTTCATTACGCAGCCCAAAAAGGAAAACCGGACAACACTAGTTTTAACAAGTCAGGCTGTCACTACATCATCAAGTCTGACTAAAACATAATAGGAATGCATCACTGGGCAAAGTCCTACTGTAATCTCACTGATTAGGAGAGAGTATGCACACCTTTGGTGTGCAAGCATGCAATGCTCCTTTAAATCTCGCCATGACACATGCTTGATGGGAAATTTTCAAATGGTCCAAATTCTACAAAAAGTCTTCCCATTTCCAGAATTAGTGAAAACACTAGTCTTCATGGACGATCATGTCCAAGCCAAGTTCAAACTTAAGCTATTTGTGTCCTAATAATGTAAAAGGTGTGGTGGGTTTTTTGTTTTACTTTTTTAAACACAGAGAGGGAGAGGGGAGGAAAATATACACCATTATCTCAAACTCAAGAAAACTGATATGGCAGTGGATCTAGATGAAAAGCATCATTCAAACAGGTTACTTTCAGAAATGAAGTGTACAGAAATTAGGGATGTTAGATATCAGTTATTTTAGTAATCACTTAGTCACAATAATTTTTAGTGGTTACACTGTTACTAAAACATTCCCTGAGGGCAGGGCCAGCAGCCAATGCACTCCCAGGCTCCACTCTGGAGAGCCCCCTGCCACTTCTATATCAGGCGCAGCAGCACAGGGGGACAGGTGGAGTTGGTCTGTGAGGAGAGCCCATTTAACAATCAGCTCCTGGGGCAGACCAGCTCCTGCCTGCCACCCGTGCGCACAGGGGGCCCAGAGCTTCCCATGGACAGACGTTGTTCCGACATCCTGCCTGCCTCTGACCCCCATGCTGCTGCTTTTGATACAGACAGCAGCTGGGGGGAGGGGAAGGGGAGCAGGCAGCTCCAGGGAGCCGGTACTCATGGGGAGGTGGCTTCCCACCTGCCCCCTACTGCTGCCTCTGGCTCCACAGGAGCCAATACGTGCAGTGGAGGAGCAGGCGGCTCTGTGGGATCCGGTGCTCATGCGGAGGCAGCAGGGGGCCAGGAAAAGCAGGCAGCTCCACAGGAACTGGCACATGCAGGAAGCTGACTTAAAAGCCAGCTCTCACCTCTTGCCCCACACTCCGCTTTGCTGCCTCTGATACAGAGGCAGCAAGGGGATGGGGAGTGCATGCAGTTTTGGTTTACTGGTTTACATTTAAAAAGTAATCTTGGGCATAAAAAGGTTGGAGACCACTGAGTTAATCATTTAAACATCATACACTAACATCCCTAGTAGGAATAGGGGATTACAATGAACTGTTTTGCAACATGTATTATACCAAACGTTGCCAACCAATCCCTGAGATAGTACTGCCCTTTTTCCATAATCTTCAGTACACACATGCAACATTTTGTATTCTAGCATAATTAACATGTGGTCAAATATCAAACACACAAAAGCAGATTTATGGTTGCTGTGGGAATCTCAAATAAAGGTCATGACATCTTGCAATTAAATCCTCAACTTCATTGCATTTTGCATAGACTTACCATTTTACACAAATGTAAACTAAATGGATGGGGACGGACAACCAGAAATGCAGTAGGATATTTTCAGATGACAATTACAGCCTGACGTACAAATACAAGATGTGTACATTTCAGAGATTTATTTCCTTGAAGGTCTCAAGTGCTATCCAGGCCCAATAAGTATTCATTTATGAAGGTTTTACAAGATCACAGCTACGGCTATATAAATGTAAGATTCTGGTTTTATTTCTACTGTATTTGAACCCCTCACACAAGTGTGAGATAATATAAACAGGAAACAAATTCAGTCTTCCTGATAATTGACTAGGACAGAAAAAAATTTACAATCACTAATAGCAGCCATTTCTTTCACAGAGAAACAGCTTAGAAATACCATGTATTCTCAGTAATTAATGCAAAAAATAATCAGATAAGCTCCGTCCTATTTCATCTGTTTCCAAGAATCTAGCTGTTGCTGGTTTATATTGCAGTTTATGACCTCCCCCCATAATTTATCTAAATGATTCTATTTGAGTTTGTTGAAAGTCCCATGGCCCCTCCTGGAACAGAAAATAACTAACTTTCTAATAACCACAAGAAGCTTTGGGAAACCTTTCTGGAGCTATGGAAAAAACAATGTATTCTGCATGTTCCATATGCTGTTTTTGAAGTGCCCAGATCTTAATTTCTTCAAACATGTTAGAAGTAGTAAACCTTATTAAGGACCGTGTATGTACTAAAGATGTGAAAGTGTAACCATTTATATGGTTAACTGATGAGCCTGAGCTCACGCACGATTACTCACAGCTCCCCTTCTCCCTCTGTATCAGACGCAGCAGCCAGGAGGGGTGGGAGCGGACGAGACAGGTGGGAGCTGGCGTGTGAGAAGAGCTGTTTCTCAATGACCCGGCAGGGGACCGGTACTTGTTCTGGAGATCTCCCTGACAACTTCAGATGGGAGCAAGCTAGTCCCTTGTGACTAAGCACTTGCTTAGATTATTTTAACTACTTATATGACTCCATTACTGTAGTATCAGAGCACTCACTAATGTATTTTTAGACTAGAAGACAAGTACTACTATTTCCATTTTTCAGATGGAGAACTGAAGCACAGAGAGACAAAGCAATTTGCCCAAGATCATACAGAATGTCTGTGGCAGAGCAGAGAATCAACATAGGTCTCTTGAGTCTCAGGTGAGCCCCTTCAGGATGGAATATCCTTTTTTTCTGTTAAACTAACATGGAATCTCACCCTAAAACTGAATGTTTTTACTGTGATTAATTCGAATTCTCACCTTTCAGCAGAAAATATCTTACAACATCTGTTACAGTGCCCTATTTTCTCAATGGCACAAATATATCAAAAGTAAACCGAGCTGACAGCTTCATTTACTATGCTATGTACTCCAGAGCAAAGAAATCACACTTACAAAGTTGACAGAAATTGTCCCTTTACGCTGCCTCATCTGCATGCCAAATGCTTCTGACTTGGTACCTTTGCGTCTTCGAGATACCTCATCTTGAAGTAAAATACAGTTGCATACATTTCATTAATATAGCATAAACAAAGATCCAACGTACAAAGATCATGTAGCAAGTACCCAGCCTGGTGGGGTAGGAGCTGCATACTCTGAACCTCCTCATTCTCCTGTGATAGGAGGGTCTGGGAGATACAGCTAGCTCTGGCAAAAGGTTGAGGAAGGAAAGGACTGCATCACACCATATTCCCTGCTGTGACAGTGAACAAGTTGGGTGTAGTGAAGCTCAGAGTATTGGTGTCTGGCCTGGGGGCATGGAAATGTAGGTGTCCAGGCTCTGGGACCCTTATCAAGCCCACTCTAGTACCTCCCAACTGCAACTGCATGGTTGTAGGGTTTTCTTTAACTCTTTACTCCTGAGGAAATCTCACTGTTGTCTCTATTGCTGACATACTAGTTGACAGATATTTTGAAATATGTTACCAAAATAACTGAAACTGGAGTGTTATTTTCACAAATAAAATATGCAAAACTTTATAACAATGTACACATTTTTGGTTTTATGGCGCCTAATTCTGCCAGGAGTAAAATGCCAGTTGTACCAAACTGTATATAACTGGGAAAGGGTAAACCCTCCCTTGTTCATCACCACAGAAGATCCAGTGAAGTCATGAAGCAAAATGGGTTGCCCTTATAATTTGTGAGCTTATTTAGCATCATTGGTGTTAACATTTATGAACCTTTTTTTCAAGTCCAGCATTTCTCAACGTGTACAGCACATTTCCTAAATAAATCAATATGATTCTGTAGCAAATTAAGGGTCCCAGCCAATGTGGTTAGCAACCACAAGTTCTCTCGAGCTCCCCATGAATTAAACCCCAAAACTTTTTCTAGTCACAATGGCTCAGTTTTACCTCTTTTGCATTTGTCTTCAGAGAGACCAGTGAGGTTTGATTCAAAAGACTGTTCCAGAATCTAAATTCAGACTATGGCATTTACTCCCCCTAGACACAGGATAAGCCAGCAGCTTATTTACCTTCTTTATCCTTTGCTCCCAATGCCAGTCCCACCATCTTGGGTCCAGCTCCGAAGATCTGCAGCTTCTTCAGCTCAGCATTTCTACTCATCTCTCCTGCCTCTGCCTAAAAACAAGACCACATCAGCACAACATGATCAGCATTTAATTCTAGGTCTCCAGTACTCACTGCACACTTGCCTGTCTCCTCTCGTTGCTCCATTCACACTCAACATCCACTTTACCCTTCAGAAGATGGCAGGCCTGATTTTTTTATTTCCAAACCCAGTATCCAGATTCACTGCATTTCCATTCCGACTGGAACTTTTCTTCCAGTTTTCCAAACCAATGTCTCCACCTATGCTCCCTCTAATCTTTTCCATCCACGTGCAGAATAAATGTGTGTGTGTGTGCATCAAGATGTATGTATGTGCACCACCAGTAGAAACCAAAATCTAGCTGTAAGCACTCTGCTATCAGCTGAACGGCATTTGAATGTCTCCTGATCAGTCGCACAAGCATACAGCTTACAGGGAACACCGATCTCCATGGTTAGCATTAACCAGTTTTGTTACACAGACCAATCTATACAGCAAGTGATCATGGAGAACTAGAGTTTGACATCTAGCAAAAACAATCACCAATGCAACACATTCCTAGTTGTTATGGATCAGGAAAAATGTCATAAATATATTTATTAATATGTTGCACCCTTCATCTGCTTGCTTATGTGGGTGGATATATCCACAAACTATTAATGAGGTTCACAGTTCATAAATCTTGACTCCTTGGCTGGGACTGGATTTTCAAATGCAATGACCGTTACTATTCCCTATAGCCCTACTTGCAAGTGGTGCTCTTCAAATCACGTGAATTAAGCAATGGAAAACTCTCATTGTCCAGACCATCCCCCTGCAAGTGCAGGGTTGATCTCTGCTAATGTTTTGTCCCTTCCTGTCCATTTGTTCACAGTCCTCTATAATTCTGTACCACTCTTTTCTACTGCCATAGAGCTTAGGAGTCCTAGTCATGAACCAGGACTTCACTGTAACTAAGTACTATATGCTTCTCCAGTCTTGTTTTACTCTGTCACTAGAAGATTTACCAGGCGTTGCTTGGGTACTTAATCTTTATTTTTCTTCCTTTAAATAATTGTTCCGGAGCGAGGCTGGGGATGAGGGGTTCAGTATGAAGGCTGCAGGCCTGGGGAGAGACTATTATCCCAGCCCCCTCTCACCACAGCAGCTTGGGGCCAGGCAAGTGGCACCTCCCACAAACTCCTTCAGTTCCAGCAGACAGCCAGGGGACAAGTGCATGTCCCCTGGCTGCAGGTTAGGCTGGGTGGGGACCATGGAAGGACCACCTATCCCCTGGCAAGAGCAGCTCTAGGATAGCGCTGGTTAGCATGCCACAGCTGGGGGGGGGGGTTCCCTTTTCTTGCCCCAATATAGAGCAGATGCAGGGGGAGGTGGAGTGAGGCACTCCTTCCCACAGCCCCAGCACAGAGCTACCACAGCTAGAGGAGGCAGCACAGCCCCTCACTGGCCCAGAACAGAGCTGCTGCAGCAGTCATGCTGGGACCAGCGAGCAGAGAAGGCACTCTGTGCATCTTCCCTGAGCCCGCCCTTAGGCATTTTTCAACATTTGCCCAGTTACGTCAGTTTTGAGGACTATACTTCATTTGGCGATTGTCTCTTTTCTGTTTGGTTTTTGTGGGAAACGATGACTGCAGCTCCAGTAGGCACAGCCAGGGGAAGGTGCATATCCACAAGTTCAAGCAAATCCAGGTTCGTCTGCCCACTACGCTCCCCAGCCAGAGTGAGGAATGCAGGAAACTGCACTTCTCCCTGGCTCCCTAATGAAGGGCAACAGACAACAATGTCCCCATACAAACTGGGGGAGAGAGGGAAGGCTGTGAGCTTCAGGCCCCCCACCACATACACCTTAAAGGCACCTGGGAGGTGGGAGGCTCAGGGCTGGGTCAGTCCTTGTCACCTGCCTGGCGATTCTGTCTTTTATACGGTTTCATGAGAAGCAATCGCATTCTGGGCACATCCTGTTTTCCTGGCACAACCAAACCCTTACATTGCTTCAAGTTTGATAAGAGAAAGCTGTATACCAAATTTGGTGGTCATAGCTCTTACAGTTTAGGAGGAGATCTTGAACTAATAGACAGAGTCTCTCAAATATATAGTAGATTGGAACCACACCACTAAATATTTTGTCCATTTACTTCTCACAAGCTCTCTCACTTTGTCAACAACCTTTGTCCTTCCTAAGCTGATCCACCAGGCAGCTACCTTTTCTTCATTCAAGTCCCTCCTAAAGAACTGTTGCTCCTACAAAGCCTTCCAGCATTTTTAATCCATCACACTGCTCACAAATGTTCACTCAGAAACTGAATTATCTTATTATTGTCCTACTTTCTCCTGCTCTCCATTACAAACTTACATCTGAGGTAAGTTTGTTAGCTCTTTTGGGGCATCAATTTTGTCTGTTTGTACTGCAAAGCACTTATCACAATCTTTGGTGACACGCACAAAACCTTTTCTGGTAAGCAATACTCAAAACTAAATGAAAATTCCACGTGCAGTGACAATATTACTATAAGCAGAATATCATTTCCAAGCATTCATTCAAATTTGTTTGTTTTTGTTGGCTGCCAAAATGGACTGAAAAGCAATTTGCTCATCACCACAGATATTTTTAGCACTACTGCTGTCCAGATATTTCCCTCCAATTGTATTTTGTGTTTGGACTTGTATTACATGTCCCTTTAAGTGTCATACTGGGTGAGAAAACACCTCCCCCCCCTTTTTTTTTTTTTTAAGATTTCTCTGTTTACCTCTAAGTTTATAGACTTTTTTTAGCAACTGATGGACATTGGACAATGCTTTAACTAATCATGATATCTACAAGAATATATATATACACATCACCCAAAACACAGCAATAAAATATTTTAGGTTATTTTAGTATACAGGTAACCCACTCAGACAAACGTGATTTTTCAAGTTGGCATCCCTCTAATTTTATGGGAATGTTGTTCTTCCACTAGCACACATGATTAACGAAAACAAATAAAATGAAATTTATGAGAGATCCCACTGGTATCAGATGACTTCCTTCCCTCAAACAATGCAACGTTTGACAATTCTCATTCAATCTTCAATATTTATTTACAGACTTTCTGGCAATTTAGTTCATTGGACTGTTGTAATCCCAATTCTTGCTTTCACTTGAAAAAATAAATTGAATTGAATATCCATCTTTTCTAACATCCAGATTTTGAATACATCAAGTTCTCTTTATAACATTGCTTTATGATAGTTACAAAATTAAATCAATTTTATCTATTTTTTAATGTAAACCATGTTTTTAAATTATTATCCTAATTCCATTATACTTCTAAGTTAAACTTATAATTACATTTTAAAATTGTGTTAACTATAATCATTATTTCTTCGTATGAAAAGGAACACCACATTTATGAAAAGTACAAGTTGTGTATTCAGAGGAAAGCGTATCACAAAAAAAATCTAAAATGCCTATAGAATATACAGGCTTAACTATGAATACCATATCTCAGAGGGGTAGCTCTGTTAGTCTGTACCTGTAAAACAAAGATTCCTGTGGCATTTTAAAGATTTAACAGATTTATTTGGGCATACACTTGTGGGTAAAAGCCATTTTGTCAGATGCAACTTATGCTAGGGATCTTACATTTAGATTAATCGAATAGTCGATCCCATCGACTATTCAGTTAGTTAGTCTATAAGAGCACCTCTGCCTTTAACTGTAACAAGAGTTCTACTGGGCTCTCGCTAAAGTTCAAAAGCAGAAGCCCTGCAGGGAGCACGGGGCCAGTGATGAACTGGCCCAGTGCTCCCTGCAGTGCCTAAGCCTTTGAAATGTCCAAGAGCCCCAGCTTTGTACATTTCAAAAGCAGAAGCACTGCAGGGAGCAGGGGGCCAGTAGAGGACTGGCCCCACACTCCCTGTGGAGCCTTAGCCTTTGAAAACTACAACAGCCCCAGTGACGCTCTTGTACATTTCAAAAGCAGAAGCAGTGCAAGCAGAGACTACTTCAATCCCGGCTCACACTGCTGTGCCTCTAGCTTCCCTGCCCCCCGTGGAGACAGTGCTGGAGGGTGGGGGGGAGGGGGAAGAACCAATTTTTAAGCCAGCTCCCCTCAGTACCAGCTCCCCTGACAGAGGCAGCAAGGGGGAAGTAACTAGTCGCATCACTAGTCAACTAGCTGATAAGCTTATGCTTACTGGATAGTCGACTAGTTGTTACATCCCTAATTATACCCTAATAAATGTGCTCGTTTTATGAATGTCAACGAGTAGTTGACTAGACAATTAACGGATAAACCTAGACTTATGGGTTAATCCTCCCCTCCCCCCGGCCCATTGCCTCTGTATCAGAGGCAGCAGAGGAGCAGGAGCTGGTGCTGGAGGGAACAGGCTTAAAAACTGGTTCCCCCAGCACCACTCCCCCCTCCCCAACCGATGCCTCTATTAGAGACTGCAGTGCGGGGGGAAGGGGGAAAGGAGAGGGGAGGTTGCTGTGAAGCAGCCCCTGCCCACGGCAGGCCCGGGCTCATCACAGACAGAGGCTGATTCCCAGGCAGCAGCTCCTGTCCATATGGGGGGGGGAAGAGAGAATCTAAGCCACCCATGGACAGAGGCTGCTCCAGTCTCTGTCTGCAGGAACCTCAGATGCCCCACAAATAGGGGATATTGCCAAGGCAGCCTCCCACATGCCCTCCCAGAAGCCTCTATCCATTGGGAACTTGGCACCGAGGGCAGGGGCTAATGCCACCCCGCGTTACTGCCTCTGTATCAGAGGCAACAATGCGAAACATCAGGCAGCCATTCCATGGGGGGAGATGGGGTTTTTTTTTTTAAATTGGCTCCCCTCGCAGACAGGCTCAGGCTCCTACCTGCCACCCCACACTGCTGCCTCGGATACAGAGGCACCAGTGCAGAGTGACAGGGAGCTCCCCAGGAGTGGGACCAGAGCATACTGGCTGCCGGCCCCACCATGAGGGATTATAGAATAGTCAACTAACTACTACGAATTCATGCAGTTAGATGACTATTCTATTACCCACTATATAACATCCCAAGTTAGCCTTTAAGGTGCCACAGAACTAGGGATGTTAAATTTCAATTAGTTAGCTAATCAATTGTAATTCCATCCACTACTAGACTAGTAGATAAGGGGGGCACTTGCTATCCCACTGCGCCTCTTCCTTTAAAATGCAGGCACCTCTTGTATATTTCAAAATGAGAGGAGCAGCAATCGTAACCGGAGGGAGCGGGACTGTTTCAATTCCCACTCATGCCCTTTTGCCACTGCCTTCTACCTCTCCTGTCTCCCACCAAGACAGTGCTAGGGGAATTGGCTTTTAAGCCAGCTCTCCCCAGCACCAGCTCTTGCTTCCTCTCCCTGCTGCCTCTCCCTGATCGAGGCAGCAAGCAAGGAAGCAACTGGTCAGGTTCTTACTCAACTACCCAAAAAGCAAGTCACTGACACCCGCTACACATGACTCCTTATTATGAATACCCAAAACATTCAAGATTATTAAAGCCCAGCTTCATTTCATGGCACAAATTTGCCTCAAGACACATCCCAACTAAAAAACTGTCAAAGCACAGAATTAAAGGTTTAAGACAGGAAAAGTCTTATGCAGCATAAATTGCTCCAATTTTCCATAAAGTTTTCACTTTCATCTCCAAAATATACCAAAAAGGCATACGTATCACAACTTGAAATTTGCACTCTAACAAAACAAATTAACCTCAGACACACTTGTATCAAGAGCCACAGAGTACAAGTGTTTATGAAGTTATTCTGCCCTAACATTGTGATTTAATATGTGCACAACTTTATTAATCCTAACAAGGGTTTGTGACTGAGCATGCAATGAAATAAGACTTGTCATCACCATTTTTTCCTCTACTATTTGAGCAGATTTCTCTACTTACTCTATCTTCCCACAATAGCTAACCTGAAAATGAAGGACTTTTTCCTCTATATCAGAAAACACTAACAGGATCCAATGGGTTTAAGTCTCTCATCCTTTAAAGGGATATCCTATTTTACAAAAATCACTTCCACGTGATAATTTTAACCTTTTATTATTAGAAGTAATACCTAAGATTATAATTGAGAATTAATTTTGTATTGCTTTTAGTTAAATTGTTTCCTTGTCGAGTTTGCACTGCAATTCTCACTCACTGTTACACGAAAGACTTTTCAAAACATTAAAACATGACTGCCAAACCACAAAAATTGGTAAGGAAACACAGAACAGATATGTTGCCTGCAACTCAACTTTTCTAAAAACTTACCTAGATTAAAAGTTGGCGTCATTTTAATACCATCACCTTTTTAAAAAGATTGAAGCAATACCTGCTTCTCTTTCCTTCCAGTACAATTATTTTTTTATGAATACATTTTCAACAGTGGAGTAAACTCAGTCAAATCCTTTAACAACTCAGGATGCATCCTAATGGCTTATCTGGTTTTACTCCATAATTCCAGTATTTCCAATCTGCATTTTTTGTTGGCTTTTTACACAAGATTTCTTTAAAACTTTGTTGAATTATGTAGTAAAAGGAAAATGTATAAGTGCCATTTTTCAGTTAGTTCACTTCTCATCTAATAAACGATCTACTTTCAATCTACCATTTCTTCCATCCCACCTCAACATCTGCAAAGTCATCCTTATTTTTAGTGTTAATTTTTTTTCCTTCCATTCCGTCCCTTGCACACCTTTAAGTTATTGCTTTCCTTCCCTACCATTCCCATTTACAATAGTTTTATTTTGGGATAAGGGAAAAAAGAATACGACAGGTTAAAACAGATATTTGAAAAATATTTCAAAAAATCATCTTCTTGTTCCTTCAGTTATTTTTTTCAGAGGGTTTGCAGTCAGTTATGGTTTAATTATGATCTTGAAAGTTTCCCAGCCTCCCTTTACAATGGACAATTTTAATAATTTCTTCTCGCACATCTATTATACTTCTTAAAATCTGGCTTTCCTGAAATCTAGTATCCTGGTTTCACAGAATGCAGCAGTACAATTCCTTACTACACTTAATTCAAGTAACTTTCAGTTGCTAGTTCAAAACTGTTATTCTCATTCTTAGCTAATTGATCTGTAAGTAATAGGTCCACAATGCATTCTCTTTTTTAGAATGTAATATTACCTCCCACTTGTAAAATCTTTCTGGATACAGAAATCACCAGTAATTGTTACATGCAGCGGACTACTGGCAACATACTCTACATCTGAAGAAGTGGATTGTGTCCAAGAAAGCTCATGATATTGCCTGCATTTTTGGTAGCTTCTAAGATGCTGCAGAACTATTCATTATTTTGTAAGTTTTTTCAGTTACAGACTAACACTCACACTCTACAAAGGTCATCTACATCTGATGGAGAATGCAGGAACATGTTTATCTGATGGATATTCTCATGTGAGGCATATTGAGCATGTGGGTTCTGGAGGCTCTCCAGCTGGTTTATGATACAAGTCTGAGTGTTCAATTTCATCTACAAGGGCTAGGTGGTTTTAATTCCTGCCTATCGTCGACTCTGCTCTTCTCCATAATCACTAGGGATGTAAATATCCATTTAAAAAGTTAGCTGGTTAAATGATCTAATTATAATCCTATAAATGGTTAACCATGCCATTGGAGTCCAGCCAGCTCACTGCAGGCTGACATCTCCTCCAGCCCAGACCTTCACCAGCAAGTGGGGGCAGGATGGGGTGGATGCTCTGGCCAGCGGGGGTCCCACCAGGAAGGCAGAGAAGAAGGGCTGCTTCAGCTGGCCAAGGGAGGCTAAACCCACCACCTGGCCCTCCAGTTAAACGATTACTGGGTAAGCATGCCTGTCAGGCTAATGTTTACCAGGTAACCAAATAACCTGTTTCATCCCAATAAGTACCTGCCCTGGAAATGTGGAATCTTTTACAAACAGACAGTCTCTACACTTGCTCGAGGCTATTTGGGGGCGGCATATTTTTGAGAGTGTTCTCAACAGAATAATGGACAGGTCTCTGCTTTGAATTCAATTCTCCAATAGTCCAACGAGTTTATCATGATTATTCTGAATGTATCCTAAAAATATTAGGGCTTTTACAGGTTAAGTGAAGTGAGCCAAGTTTCTCAGGAGTTGGAAAATTAACTTCTGTTATTTCTTGTGTTAAGTGCTAAAGTATAAGAAAGTTGCTTAGATTTTTTTTTTTTTTTAAGAGTCATTTTGTATAAATTAACAATAAAGAGCTTTGCAGGCTGTATGTGTAAAGAAGAGAACTCACCAACCAATGCAATGCAGCAGCTGTTCTGCGCCAGGAACAATACGAACAGTTTTTAGAAGGGAGAGTGAGGAATACCATTGTTTTACTGAAACTACTGAGAGCAGTCTTGTAAAAAGAGCGATGAGATCTTAATGATGTAGTGTCTCTTATATCTCATCTGAAAAAGACACAATAGCATAGTGCCCCCTAGATAGTGGCTCAATACCAACTCAGAAGAATTCCACATACTTAGCAAGAGGCAGCAGTTCCTGTAGCATGCTGGATTTTTCTTGAATGGGTACCTCCCGTCCATGAACTGACCACACCCAACACAACATAGTTTGAAACATCTCTCACATGATTATAGCGTAGGACTACCGAGGTGACCCTTTTGTATATGGTTATGCTATACAAATAAATGTAGTAAGTCTGCCATAAAGCAAGATCAGATGAAAGGTAATCCTGTCTAAATGAACCATAACCTAAGAGAAACAGAACATGCTATTTACTAAAAGATTTCAGCAGAATTGCAGAGAAATGGAGAAGCATGAGATGTGCACTGCGTGTTTCTGATCACATTAGTATAGAAATTTCAGTGTGCTTAAAGTACGTCCAGAATGGCATGGCACAAACAGTAAAAAAAAAAAAATAAAAAAAAATTAAAACCTAGCTTTCACCCATGTCCCACTGACTGGCCAGCAAGAAGCCACTAAAACGTGCCACAAGAACCTAGTCCAAACATTTTCAGAGATTCTCTTTTTATAACAAGCATGTTGTTTTATCAGGAACGGAGATGGCCTGCTTAAACAAAACTGCAGGAAAAGAAATTAAGAGGAGGAAAATCAGGCCAAGACTGCAAGATCTTTTTTGATGTGCTGGCATGTAAAATGATGCTGTTTCAGTTTGAAGGGAAAGTTACTGGCCGTCTTTATGGAATTTTGATATTTCCTATTTCAAATGTTTCTGTAGCAATAGCAGCCTTTAACACACACAAAACAGACTGCTTATATTCAGGAGAAAAGCTGTGGAACTAGAGCAGATTCCTCAGTCATCACTCTGCATTTTCCCTCCCTACTGCAAGCTCTTGAACCCCCCCCCCCTCCAAAAAAGGGCTACCCCACACTGTCAATTATGTGACAATTAGTCCCATTTCTACATTTTCCCACTGACTAAGTCTTCTGTCTGCACACAAGCTTATGTCTATTTTAACTAAAGTATAGGTCTAACTCACAGTCCATGGGCCATCAAAGCATTTTCACAAGCCAGCCCAAGAGTCCTTGAGGGCTGGGGGGGAGCGGGTCAGGGTCAGTAATAGCCACCCATGCCCTGCCCCCGCCCAGTCCTCTGCCACCCATTACATCTCCTCCCCAATCTCCCTTCTCTGAAGGATACAGCCTCAGTAATTACCAGGATGGCCTGGCCCAACAGCAGGGGTTGGGCTCTCCACACACTCTGCGGAAAGCTGCAGGGAAAGCAGAGTGCACTCAACTTGCTCTGCTTCACTGAGTGCAGGGGACCCGACCCCTCCTGCTACCCCATGACAGGTCCCTAAGGCTGCGTCCCTCAAGGAGGTGGGAGGGGGAATGGCAGAAAGTGGTAGGGCTTAGGGGACTACAACATACACACACCCAAAACCACAGGAACTCTCAAGCAGGATTTGTGAAAATGCTCGAGCCATAGGCTGTGATTGAGACTCCTGAACTAAAGGCATCTCTAAAAATCAAGATGTAGTTAAATGGAAGCATGTTGACACTTATATTATTTTACAACTAGCTTATATCCATTTAGCTTGCATTGGTGCATTCACTGATGGAAGCCAACATAATAGAAGCCAGATGAAAATAGTTTATATCTGTTTATAAAGCAAAGCTGATTCAATAGCTGTGAATAGATCAAGGCTAAAAGACACGTCTCTGAAGTTTAAAAAAAAAGGGACTCCAACTTCATGGCACATTTGAGTGGGCTCTCATGGCCAGACAAAGGCTGTTGCAGTCTGAGTGCTATTGCAATGGTGCAAAGAATAAATGCACTCTGTCTGTAGTGGCCAAATAATGTGGGTACCTGGGATTTGATGCGTCTGGTTCTCTTCAGCACAACGTTCATTCTTGTGCCCTGCTTTGTGGAAGCCTGGGCATCAGAGCCGAGGTCCTCTGCCTCCACTTTTTCCTTAATGTCCAAGTTTGACTTTTGGATGCCCTAAAGGATCAGAGCACAGAAGGACACCAGGTTGGTTGATCAGGGGATCAGACTCCCTATGGTCTGTGAATCATCCTGTTTGTTGATAAATAGGGCTATCAGTGAAGTCATACTGCAATACACATGCCATTTGGACCAGAAACAAATCACTGCATGCAGCCTCAAATAAGAAGATTCAATCTCGACAGATGCCTAACAAAGAATAATAAAGACACCTTGCCAAACAGGTACATCACTCTTTGCCCTGTTTCCCATTCCCAACAAAAAACTTATCTCACACCTATAAAGGAAACCTAAAAGTACAATCAGTACTCCAGATCATAATGTAGCTTCTAATTCTATTCTTCCAAATCTGAACAGGTGCAGGTTTGATGAAAGCAACTGCTATTTTCAAGAGCACAAAACCACATGTGATAGTTTAGTGTACGGCAAGAAACTGATGCAGTTTGGGTCCCATCTTTCTATCATGGAAGGGAACAAATCTCTCACCATAAGGCTAACCCCAGACTGGAAGAGTTCATAGGGGTACAGTATCCTTTCATAGTGTGACTTCAGCAGTGATCCAGTGCCTTTTCCTGGCAGGTAACCTAGTCGACTAGCCACTTTGGACCATTTCTTCTCTTTAGTAACCACCTCAAAGCCTCCTTTGCTGGCAACAATCTGAAAAAAAAAAAAAATTTTTAAGAAAAGTTCTTTAAGTGCGAGTTCTTCTAACCACTGTGTATGAACCAGACATGACTAGACAGACCAAACCTTCAAAGGTTCTGGGAAACTCAAAGACCCATCATTACAACATGGGTATTTTTCTTGCCAGGGCAGTACTTTAACAAATGTATATCAATCTCAGTCACCTGCTGCATTTATTAGAACCCCATTGTTCAGAAATTAATAAAAAGTATATACACCATACCATAAAAAGTGGGGGAGCAGATTTAACTCTAACAACTCAAACAAACAAACCCAAGACAGCATGAATTGTTGAAGCTCAGGACTCCAGAATTACAAGTTTCTTGGAGAATCCCAGACAAAAACAGAAACTAGGCACTGACTTCACCTTCCACCCTAGCTCAGGACTGCCACAGCAACACTATTTCAATTTGTTGGCTACATAGGACTAATTTATTTCACCTGAAAAACAGTCCATTTGTCTTCACATGAAAGTCACTATGGCACAAGAGATGCTTCCTCTCAACACTGGCCATATTTTCACCCTCACTCCCCTCTTATAAGGATTGCTGACAAGCAGTTTAAAACAAAAGTAGACCAACTCTGGTTTCACTGAAATTTTGTAAAGATGCTAAACATTTCTACACATCTTTAGTTTGGTGGCAAACTTTTTCCTCCTCAAAGAACCCAAGTTATATGTCCAGTGCTAAAGTGACTGATGGAAACCCAGACACAAAAGTATTATTGCTGCAGTGGAAGTAAAAATGAAAACCTTACCAAGGTAGCTTCTAAACGGATTCAAGTGCAAAAACAGCCTAAGTGAAAAGTAATTTAGATTTTTAAGTAGTCAGTTTTTATAATCGTTAACAGAAGTAAAACTTAAAGCCACACTTTCCTCTATTAATTTGGTTTCTCACACATAAGGTATTCTCCAGTTCAGTTTTTAAAGAGTAAGAGAATCCAGTAAGTAAAATTATATTTACACTTTTAACTTAGAATAGCCAAGCTTTATGGAGTGCCATAACCAGTGAATGCAGCTGTGACTCACTATCAGATAAGCAACGTAGTGAAAGCAACCAAAGTTTATAATTGCTCATTTTGAACAATGACCAATTACCTAGACACCAACAAAGGAAATTACCTGGACATAAACAACAACCTTTGCAATCAGTTAGGGGAATAAGTTTCCATTAAACAAAGCAAGAAATCTGTGCCTTCCACTATTTAGAAGAACTGAAGTATTTAAGTCTCTCAGAACTAAGAATCCTGCTCTAGCTCATGCCAGTGTTCCAAATATGTCATTCCCATTGGCACTACGTACAGACTAATGTATTATTTTCTAACAAACCCTGACAGACACAGAAATAAACCTTAAATACTTTCCAAAGACAGCTAAGAAAACAAACACATTTCCCATAAGGCTAAGAAAAACAAATTCTTCTGAAGTACAATCTTTTCAAGGCATGTACCCTACACAAGGGTGCCAGAACTAGGGACGCAGCAGCCCCCAGCTTGAAGTGGTTGCAATCATATACAAGGTTTACATTTGTATTCAGGCTTTCAATATCCCCTCTCTACAAACTGTTTCCATTCCACTGATCCTACTGCTCACCTTACAAGTTTACAGTCAAGTGAGAAACGAACATTTTGATCAGCAAGTGGAAACTGACACTGATCTAGCAGTGTTAATACCACCACACATTTGTAGGGCTAGACTATACTAAAAAAAAATAAATAAAAGCAGTGGAAAAACACTTCTTGTGTAGATGCAGTTTATATTAGCAAAGGACTGCTTTTAGCAGCTAGATTGGAAAAAGGCACTCTTACTCAAAATATCTGTAACCTGGAAGATTTGAAGTATCCCACATAGTGACTTATACCAGCATAGTTATAAGCTTTCTTCCTACTCGAGGCTGGCACTTATAAGCCAGCACATACTGGCTCCTATAAAATAATTATTTCAGACTAGCTATTCTGGTACATTTCCAAGTGAAGACAAGCCCTTTAGTCTTGCAAAGAGCTCCTACAGCTCAACCCTACAATGTGCAGAGAGCAGCAAAGAGAAGTACTGGACAATAAAGACACTGATTAATTCTGCAGGACTTTCATACTGCAGACTGAGCAACCAACACAAAGGTAATTGGTGTATGTACTTGTAATTGTCTGCCATCTCCTTAAAATATTTGTAACCAAGATGATTATAAGTATCTCCTTGTTTTCATGGTATATCCAGTGCACAGCCTGCATGAAACTGCTACTATCACCCAGGGTAGTCCTGTGCTTCCCCATATCCCAAAGAATGTTACTCACCTTGCTCAGAGAATACAGATCCAAGATTTTTCTCTCCACCACAGGAATTTTTAAAGTGGAACCTTGAAGTTCCCAAAATTTTGCTAACTGATCCAAGAAGTCCAGTTTCACTCTGGTCATTGCCTATAATCACAACAAGAATACCGAAGGATTTGAACCTAGTCAGACATGAAAGAAATATCTAAAATCTAAGCAAAAAGGCATCAAAGGGCAACTGTATTTACATGTTCATGATGTAACTAAAAATGTGACAGTTTACTATTCATTTTCTCTATACAACTGGAGGCAGAAATGTGAACAGGGAAAAACTTCATAAACTTTTACACTTGACCCACTAGCACATGGGTTCTCAAACTGGGG
>CM057845.1:98062593-98089271 GCA_030068395.1 Apalone spinifera
TGGAGGGGTGGGGGGCTCGAGGTGTTAGGACTGGCACGGGGGGGGCTCTGGGGATGGGGTTGGGTTCAGGGGACAATGGAGGAGTGTCTGGGGACTGGTCTCACTGCTACCTGATGAGTTGTTCAGGATGAATCTAAGCTCTTTCTCTTTCCTCAGAGTGCCTCCCTATGTGCAGGGGGTGGGGTTGATACAAGGGGTTCGGAATGGGATGGCGCTGGCTGTTATGGTGCCCTGCCCCCTGGGGAGCCTCGTGGCCCAAGCCCCTGGGTGGGAGCAGAAATCCGTCTGGCATGGCCCTTTCTGCCCTTGGGTGCACCAAATCCCTCCTCTGCCCCCACGGAAGGGTTTAACCCCACCCATGGGAGCCAAGCCATGTGGGAGGTTTGGGGGCTGTGCAGAGGATAGGAAGGGGCTTGCACTCAGCCATAGGCAACAGAGGCTTTGACACCAGGGCACCTTCTGACCTCCTCATTTGGGCCCTGGTCTAGCCAGGCCCAGGCACGTCCCCTTTGTCCCCTCCCTGATGGGTTGTCAGGCGAGCATGGCGCCTTTGGGGTCCTGAGCAGGCCTGGGGGCGGGGGAAGGAGTGTTTAGAAATGGCTCCAAGCGCTGATGATGCCAAGTGGCTGGGATCTGGGCCAGCCAAGGGAGGTTGGGTGGAAGTTGAAAGAGGGAACTACTTGGTGTTCAGTGCGTGGCTCTCGGCCCTGGCTAGCAGAGGCTGTGGGTCCAGAGTGAGGAACACTGGCAGAGCTGGGGGGAGCCCAGGGCTGGGCTAGCAGGGGCTGCAGGTTGGGAGTGAGCGGCATCTGCAGAGCAGGGGCAAGCTCAGGACTGGATTCTTGCCCAAAAGAAAACCAGTTGATATCATGAGCTACTAAAGCTACAGAATTCACCGTGAACAACCAGCTTCAGCTCTGGCAGCTGTTTGCCAAGCGGCTGCTGCAGCTGAAGCCGGCTGCTGTACGACGGTTCAGGGGGCCGGGGCACACCCGAACCCTGGCTCCCAGAGCCTCCACAAATAGTCGACTTCGGCTGCAGCAACTGCCTGCTTCTGTGCAGTGGCTCAGGAGGCCGAGGTGTACGCCATCTCTGTCCTCCAGAGCAACTGGGAACAGCCAGCTTCAGCTCTGGCAGCCACTATGTGGCAGGAGGCTGCTGGAGCTGAAGTTGGCTGTTCACGGTGGCTCTGGGAGCCAGGGCTTTTGGCAGACTGGCAATGTTTCATTGCATATTCATTATTTGCATAACGAATATGCAGATAAAATGTCACCAGTCCGACAAAAGTTTGTGAATGGGTTTGCCAACCCGAGATATAAAAAAGGTTGGGAACCACTGTTCTAAGAGTCCATTCCAGGTGAAGTGGCCTGTTAAAACCCCTTTAGTCATAACACAAAAAGGAGGGTTAGTGATTTACAGATTATTGTTATAAGCCAGAAATCCTAAGTACTTCTCCCACACCTTAGGAACAGTTTTGTGTAGCTCAAAAGCTTGTCTCTCTCACCAACAGAGATTGGTCCAATAAAAAAATATTCTCTCACCCACCTTGTCTGGCAGCTACAACTCTGCATTGTTCCACATTAAGGCACTTGTATCTCCAAAATGCCACACATCCTGTTTTAGTAATGTAGAGATCAGACTGTTGAAGACAGAGAAGATGTGAACTAAATGTATCACTTAAAGCTAAATACAGCTTTTTTTTTTAAAGGTGATATCTTTGAAATCAGATTTTGAACATTATCCTAGTGCTATTATTGCATGAAGTTCAAACTTTGTTCTTGTGGCAGAATTAGTTTCTCAGCTATCATTGTAGGGTACAGCAAGCTTGTATGAATGAACAGCTATTAGTTCCTTCATCATCTTTGTGTTTGTGTTCCAACCCTCTATCCAGATTGGCAGCTTCCCATGTCTCCTCCAAATATACCAGTTCTCCAACTCTAAATCAGGGGGATTCTACTCCCCTCCCTTCCATCAGTGAACGCTTGGCCATCCTCCGTCCCTCCCGAGAGCTGCTAGAATACTATCGTAAGAAGATTGCAGAGTTTGATGAAGAACACCAGGACCTTTTGAAAAGGCTAGAGAGATACAAAGGAACATATGATGAGCAGGTAAATAGCTTGCTGGTGATATATATAAAAATACACTTGGTTGAGTTGGACTTAATATTGCTGACATAATTCATGATGGGAATTGCTGGGGGATATGGTAGGACTGAGCTGAAGGGGAATCACGATGTCTTGAGCCACTAGAAGTGAGTGAATTTTGGCCATCTGTTCTCCCAATTTCAGAGCCAAATGGAGGTAATTCAGAGCTGACTGAGAAGTAATTTTGTTTTAGTTTCTTGGGCTCTACTTGGGGGAATCCTTTATGCTGTTTGGGGTTTTCTTAACCTCTGAATGCTGCTTAGATATTCACCTGGTTTGTTGAACTGTGTTTTTCTTTTGCCTGCACTCCACAGAGGAACTGTAAAAAGTGAATGATCATTTAGCCAAAATTAATAAGCATTTATTTTGGGACAGATTTTATTTATATTGCACTTACACCTGGGAGTCTGTCATGAACCATGACCTCATTGTGCTAGGTGCTATACAAGGTTGATTTTATTTACATTATTATTTAAATCACTAGTTAGGAAGGCTTGATTTAGTCCTGGTTTTCTACATAAAAGTGCATTTTTGTTGGTTGTTAAAACCTTAATACATATTCTTCACAACTCACAGATAGACATAGGTTTCATTTTTAGAAGGGACACACCATATAAATATACAAGGATTGATTTTGAAAACTTTTCAAATTAGTTTTACAGGTATATCAGAAAATGAATGATCATTTGGTTATTTCATTTACCAAAAGTAATTGAAACATATTTATGCAGTCATTGGGTAGTGAACTATTCTCCAATTCAACTATCTCCAGTACTTGGTAGGGATGTTAAATTTAGTTTAATCAACTAAATCGACTAGTCGATGGATTTTCCATCGATTAGTTGATAAGCGGGGGAGCCACAGCAGCTCTGCCTTTTAAATGTATTAAGAGGCAGCAAGTGGGGGAGGAGCAACTAGTCGAGAGACTAGTCAACTATCCGATAAGCTTTTGCTTATCGGATAATCAACTAGTCGCTTACATCCCTAGTAGTTGGATGATTTTCTTGCCGTGGTATATTAGGAGGAGGACATTATCTGACATTTACATTATTTTATTTAACTAAAACATTATGTATTCTGGATTTTTTTTCTTCAACAGCAAACATAATATTTTAACAAAAGTATATTCTTTTCTGAACTTAGTTAAACATTCAAGTTTTTCAAAATCAGGTTTGTTTTTGTTAAAAATATTTTTATGGAAAATAGAAATTGACTCTACACAAATTTGATGAGGGACAATAGGGTTGAGGTCTTTTATTTCTCACCTCCGCTTATTATTTATTTATTTAAAAATATTTTTGCTATTAACAAGCATGTTATCTCTGGAAACATAAATCTACAGTCTGAGAACTGCAAAACTAAGCATCTCTGATGGTATCTTCTAGACTAGGCTTGGGCAAAATATGGCCCATGGGCTAATCTGGCCCACGGAGGCAGCGGGAAGCCCCAGGCAGAGTGCCCTGCTTGCCCCCTGCGCTGTGCAGAAATGTGGCTGCAGGGCTCCACTTTTGTTTTGAAACTGGAGTGGAGGGGGCAAGTTTCAGGAGCCACCCCACTGCCAGCACAATCCCACTGGCTGGTTTCTGGCCAGAAATCAGCTAATGGGAACTGCTTATTTGAATAACAGGTAACCAAAAAGAACCACACCCCCTCACCTAGGCTCAGTTATTCAATGAAGCACATGGCCAGGCAAGCAGGCAGGGAAATGTTTTAAGCTCTGCAAGCGGGCAGGCTGGTTTGCATGCTGGCTGGTAAGTCTCCTGGCACCCCAGCCTCTCCCTGCCCCAACCTTCTGCCCCCTTTCCCCCACTCAACATACCCAGACTCTCTGTCCCCCTCCCAGATCTGGCACCCTAATTTCCTGTCCCAGATCACAATGCCCTCCTACCCTAGGTCACATCCCAAACCCGTGCGCTCTAGTCCCCTGCCCTAGGTCACAACCACTTCCTTCACCCAAACTCCCTCCCAGACTCCAGTTTCCCTCCTGAACCCCAGTCCCTTCCCCCAAGCTCCCCTCTGCACCCAACTCCCTCCCAGACCCCACACCTCCTCCATTAATATCATGGAAGAGTGCGGCCTTTGACTACTTTCCAAAATCTTGGAGTGGCCCCATGCAGAGTAAGAAAAATGCATTTGAGAATGTATTAGAATTTTATTTAAGGTTGTTCACTTTGTATATTTTGGAATATGATTGATGTTTTAATGGGTATAAAGCTTTAATGTTTTGAATCGGAGTGTCTCATTATCAAATTATTGTCTGATCTGCCCCATGCCCATAAACTCTCACAACGTGAAAATTAAAAATGGATTAACATTGAAAAGAATGCTTATACATAATTTTGCTCAATCATGAAAACTTAAACTGATAAAAATAAAATTTGGTAGTAGTCATCAATTATAAAAAAAAAAAATTCTGCCAAGTCTAGTCATTTGACACACAACAGCTCTTAGTTTTAGATGCAGGCTAGGGTAATCTTGTGGCAAAAACATGCTCTCAGTCTCTGATGTCAAATGCCACTAACATTCCTCGTGCCCCATTTTCTTTCCATAGCACAAACTCCAGTGGGAAATGCGCCAACGTGAAGAGGAGATTGCAGAGTTACAGAAGGCTTTGAGTGACATGCAAGTTTACCTCTTCCAGGAGAGGGAACATGTGCTCCGTCTCTACGCTGAGAATGACCGGCTGAAAATCAGGTGTGTAGGCGGGAAGGAGTAGGGATGGAGGAAAGAGTTTTCTTAGCTATTTCTCACAGGCAGGTAATGTTTGTGGAAGCCTTATGAATTAGTAGAGCCATCTTGACACCAATTAGCTTTTAGTTCTGTGCCTGTACAGCATATAGCACAATGTCTTGGTCTGTAACTGGAGCACCTTGGCACTTGTGATATAGTGGAGGTGCTGTCTGCTCTGTAACCCGGTGTCCCCCTGCACTGTGATGTGTGATTCCCACTGTCTCACCCACATATGTATTAGCCCAGACACCTAAGCCCAGCCTGAGCAGATAACAAGGCTCTTCCCAGGGAGAGACAAAGGGAGAGAGGCGGAGACAAACACCTGGCTGGGGGCAGGGTGTGGGAGCGAGGCAGTCTTTGGCTGGAACCATGAAGGAGACAGACTAAGGAGGGGGCTTGGAGTCTAGGGGCCCAGGCACCCCATCTCAAAGGGTTTGAGGCATCCTGGCCCAGACTCCTGTAGCCAAATCACATCTATGCTGTGTTGTATCCTGGAGATGCAATAAACCCTCTCTATTTTACTGGCTGGCGGAGTCTGTTCATGCTGCTACGGGAGTGCAGGATCGGGGGGGTCCTGCCGTCACAGCACTACAATACTAGTCATTAATTTATCTTACTATGAGTCTAAAGTCAGTGGAAATTGCAGGTGTGCCACACTTCTGAGGATCAGGCCCTATACAGTCTTTCCAAATGCTGAACTGGGGAAAAGAAATGCCGCGGTTGCTCCTCTGTTCTATGTAAATCTACTTTATTATTATTCAGTTATTACAAACTTCTTTTTCAGAAAAGAAGTTAATGACTCCTAGAGTGCTGTATTAAAGAAACCAAGGATCTTAGGCCCACATAATAGGGCCAGGAATATAAGAAAGAGTGAAATTTTACTCGAAGTTTGAACACAAAATCACTTGCTTCAGCTTGGAGATTGTGGTTCAGCTTGACATGAGATTGATATAATTCTTTAGGTGCATTTCTTTACGCAGTCTTAGAAGCAGGAAACTAATAAAAACACAGATTAAAGAGGATAACTGTGTTTTCCCAGAGCTACCTGTCTTCTGGTCACCATCCTCTGCTCTCAGTAGCACGCACCTCCCTAAAATGCTTCTGAACTCTGGCTGGGAATTAATCTCAGCAGTTTTGGTTAGCTTGAAGGGGTCTCCTTTTATCTGGAGTGGGTAGTGTTCTCCGGTAGCTTTGAAGGCGTGCCTAAAACACTGTATGTCCATCACATTCCAGATTGTGGTGGAATACATGGGCTTCTAAAGCAAAGGATGTTCTCAGTCTTCTGGAAAGTAGAAAATCTACAGGATTACGGTCTTTCTAATTACCTCATATGCCCCTGGACTATGAGCTTTTATTAATAAACTCACAGACCCTGTCCTTTCAGCATATGCTATCCCTATATAACTCATTGTGCCACTACCCACTTCAGAGAAGAGGAGACACTTTCAAACTAACCAAAACTGCTGAGATTAATTCCCAGCCAGAGTTCAGAAACGGGAATTCCTCACTGTACCAGCAGAATGGGAACATCTCTCGTGCATTTTCAGTATTAACTGGATCTCTAGCAGTCTGGCTAAAGGACAACATTGTCTCATGGTCTGTGACAATCTGAAGAACAGGTTAGAGCTTCTTCTTTAACTGCAGTAACAACCCACTAGAGAGAGTACAGGCTTAATGCATTTTGGAACAGAAATGTGTTGATGCTTTTCCATGAATTCCAGGGAGCTGGAAGACAGAAAAAAGATTCAGCATCTCTTGGCTTTGGTGGGAACAGACACAGGAGAAATTACCTATTTTCATAAGGAGCCTCCCCACAAGGTAACCGTTCATTGGGAATGCCCTGTTTACCACCTTTTTGGCAGAGCTTTCCTTTGGGTTCAGCCCTTAGAAGCTCTACACTGTGAGTGGCCACTAAGGATCCCAACAGACAAAAAAGAACCAAGAGACTGCAGAGGGTGTTGCTAGAAGATGTGGATGTTTGAAATTCATCTGGCTCCATGTTAAGCTGGATCCTGCTGTAATAAATTACTGCTAGGACTCAAGACAAAGAGTGAAACCTTCCCACTACCTTGATAATTAGTGCTGGGAAATCCAGGTTTCGTTTCTTGCGCAGGAATGCTGCAGAGGAAATATGTCCTCCTCCAGGGAAGTAAGTATTTCAAGAGTGGGGGCTCTCAGCAGCAGTGCATATGGGATTTGAAGATGGATGTAAGTACTCCTGTTTGATCACAAAGGTCACAGCTGTGATTCAGGGGCAGGAAGGATATGTTCTATGTGGGCACAAGGAGGGCATCCCATGATGTGAGTGTGCAGAGTGAGACTTGAAATAATGGACCACATTTTTTTACTGGCGTCTACTCCCTTTGCACTGCTAACATTGTGCAACAGTCCTTGACAGCAACTCTGAATTTCATTTGGTTCAGACAGTCCAACTCACCCTGGCAGAAGGAATAGGAGGGGATATGTGCAGAGTTTATTCTTTACAAGCATACTGTGTCTTGGGAATTGTGGCTAGCTGGTGTAAACCCTGGCACTGGAGCACTATGAGAGAGAGGGAACCGTAACAGCTCCCTGATAGCTGCTTTTTCTTTTTGCATCGAGTGGATCTCAGCACATAAGTTAGATCTGGATCAATAACTGCATCCAACAGTTTGTTCTTGCCTTTGATTTCTTCCTGGGTTTAAGTGGATGGGTATACATAGATTATTTGTATATATGTTTCTCTCTGTGCCAGCAGACAAGAGGGTAAGTGGAGAAGAAAGCACACTGATGTTCCTCCTTCCCTCTCACATCTGAATGCTGGGTCTTCTGCTAAAGGCCTGCTCCTGTTCTCATTGAAGTCAGTAAGGACAGGACCAGTTACCAGTCATTGAGAACCATACAAAGGCAGAAGAGGTGGAAACTGTGACATTCAAGTAGCCCCACTGTAGCAGGCACCAATGTTCCCTGTAAGCTGTGTGCTTGTGCGGCTTCTCAGGAAATATTCAGATGCCACCCAGCTGATTAGCAGAGCACGCCCAGCTAGGTTTTTTGTTTCTACTGGTGGTGCCCATTCGTGCATGTAAAGCAATTTATTCCAGAAATGTTTAGAAAAAATCCGCATGTGGATGGAAAAGATTAGAAGGAACATTGGCCAGCACCTGTTTTCAATACTGGTATTTCTATTGCAACTCTCTTTACCTTGCTTCTGCTGCACTGATGGGCATGCTGCTTTTGTAGTTCTTTTCCCACATGCTCTAGTGTCCATTCTTGATGACTGGACTTAGAGAACAGAATGCATGAAATACAGGTAACAGATCTGTTTTTGTTCCTGTAGGTTACCATACCTCAAAAACCAATCAAATCCAGGGATCCACATGAACGGAATGATACTTACGCTTCCAGAACAGGTACCCAAAAAGTGACTTTCCATACCAGTCAAGAAGCCAAACATTTGGAGGGTAGCTAAATATCATGATAGCGCTGGATGTGTGAAAAGCGTGCGGTCACCATGAGCCTCCCCAAAACCGGTACTAGAATGTTTCCTGCAGTGACTCCTGCTAGAAGACACTCTAGTGCAGTAGATGAAAGCTCTTCCTTGCTTTTTCCTTTAGGTCAGTCAACAAACAGGATATTTCATGCTGGGCAAAGGGAGGTTAGGAGAAAGGAGTCAAGTAGTTATCTCAATTATTCTTGTTCTCTGCAACAGGCACTAAAAGGAGCACATCAAAACCAGCAACAAAAGGAGAGAAACCAGAAAGTCCTGAGAGATATCACAGAGACAATCAAACACTATTACTGCAGGTAAAGAGCATTTACTGCTCAACAGATGCAGATTCTGTCCATGCCTGGTCTGACCCCATGGTAACACTGGGGTACCTCCACTAGAAATGGCTAGGTCAGGGTAGGTTGCTAAAGGCAGAACAGAATTTCCCAAAGACTGATGGTTAACACTGGTTAGTGAGTTGACTTCAGTCACAAACTGTGCTTATAACCAATGTGGGGATCATCAAGAATTTAAATAAAAAAGGAAAAACACAGCTCCGTTTTTGCGTTCCAGTTCTCTGATTCCCAGGCAGCACCTAGGTCCTGTATAGTGAAGAGTTATTTCAAAACTCTGCTCACGAACACAAAACATTCTTCTGACCCTACTTTACCAGGTCAGTATAGGTTTGACTCTTACCCAGAATATCGTGCTGCCAGCCAATCCTTTAGTGTCTAAAAGTAAAGGTTTAATATAAAAGAGAGAATAAAATGTAAGTTATTAAATGGCAAAGCAATAGTACATCAGACTACAAGATCCACGCATCAGGTTCTTAACCGTGTTGGTGAGTTTGCTGGCTTGAAAGTCACTCTGCAATACAATCACAGCTTGAATGGGTCATTCAGTCCTTTCTTCAGAACTTCAGTTGTAGAAGTTTACTCCAGAGGTAGGAAACAGGAATGAAGACAAAGTGGAGATGATGCAGCTGCATTTTACTATATTCTTTTGCCATGAGGCTTCCTGTGTCCCAAACACAAGCTTCACAGTATACGGAAAAATCTTACAGTTCTCCGTCCATAGGCATGCCCCTACATGGCTTACTGACTCATTATGTGTGGTCCCTGATCTCTTAATGGGTTTATTTTACAGCCAATGTCACTTGGGTTATCAAGCTGGCTAAGTGGTGCTGATGCCAATCTGTCTGGGGGAGTCACCCAGAAGCATAGCACCAGTTTCAAATACAGCTATACCCTACATACCTATAACAGATAACACAAGGGTGATACAGACATATAAACCAGATTATCATTTTCACAGATACCTCATATGTCTTATCTGATCAATTTCCTTGCAATTTTATAATATTGGTGCCCATAATATCATAAAGTGTTCCACATATTCCATACAATGTTACACATGGGTTTATACAACAGCCAAACATGCTGCCTGACTATCTTCTATCCTTACACTGTGCATGTCCATCCCTATTCTATGCTACCCTGTCAGTGCCTCCCACTTGCTCCTAGTCTGTTGAGCTTGCTCTGCAGTGGACTTAAAAGGGGAGTTTGGTTGATATGAAACAAGAAAAGCAGAAGGGTGATGAGATCTCTAGGACTGCTCTACATTGCAACAGGTGCCAGATTTAGTGAGGCACATTAACCTTTGCCCCTCCACTTCCCTTCCTGTGTCCAGTGCCACCTTTTGTAAAGTCTCTCTCACACAGAGGGTAAGGAAATCTGTTACAGGAATCTTCTAGAGCACCAAAGCAGATTTCTCCTAATATCAAGGCCTGCAAAGAAATTAGACCTATATAATAGACCTAGAGCATTTTAGGGTAGGGAATGTTTTCTCACTGTGTCTGGGCCTGGCTCTCAAGGAAGGTGTAGGAGCTCTCTCTCTACCTTTCCCGTGTGCCAATCCAGGTGGAGGCTCTGCAAGCTCAGATGGAAGAGCAGACACGGTTGTCCAAGGAGCAGCTTGATGCACTACTAGAGGACAGGCGGATTCATGTAGAGGAAGTCCAAGTCCAGCATCAGAGGGACCAGGACAGGATCAAAACCCTGACAGAGAAGTGAGTGCAAGAGAATGGTTCTGGTTTGATTGTGGCAGGAAACCCAAAGTTTAAAAATCACCTACAGGTTTGCAACCTAATAGGTAGAAAAACAGGGTATTTGGTCAGTTGCTTGGTATGTAATTGGAGATTGAGTGAATAAACTACACGCTAAAATCCTCTTTCATCCCTGTAAAATTTGATCCTGGAAAGTATGCGAGGGAAGCTCCTGGCCTTGCTCTCATCCCATGTCCATTCCAACTTTCAGGGAGAGTGTAGGTGAATGATGAAGGGAATTGGGGAAGGCAGTGATATTTTTACTGTAATGCAGTGTTTCTCCAGCTGTGCTCCTCAGAGCCCCAGGGACATCTCCAGGGGCTCTGCGAGGTTGACAAACTGGAAACATCGATAGGTACAACACATACAATCAGTGGACCGCTGGGGTTCTGCATGCATTTTTACGCATGTAAAGGGCTCCAGAGCCCAAAAAGTTTGAGAACCGCTGCTCTAATGCAATCCCTGTCTTCAGGCTTCATCAAACTCAAAACCTGCTGTACGAGAGCACACGTGACTTCCTTCAGCTTAAGTTTGATGCACGAGCCAATGAGAAATCATGGATGGCAGAGAAGGACTGTCTGTTGAGGAAGCTTGATGTAAGCAGGGATCAGTTTATCGTCAGCAGGGAGCCGGAGAGAGATCAGAAGCAGGAGAAGGAGAAGGAGAAGAAGGAGCGAGACATCAAGCATACTTCTCAAGCAGAGAGTGAAATTTGGAAAGCACAGAGTGGAGAACTCAAGGTAATTGCTGTTCTCTTGGTCAGGAAATCCACCTGTTTATGGATGGAGGTTTGAGAGAGTCTTAGATTGTCTCTCAACAAGGTGCTTTACTGAGAAACTGTTGTTCACTGTTTTAGAGTTGGAATTCTCTGTCTCAGAATACACCCTGGCTCCATCATAGAAAGATTTACTTTGCAGGAGGTTGTTGGTCATGAATTTAAAAAATAAAATGTTATATAGCTAGAGCTCTGTTCCTTTGTCGTGGTGCTTCTTGGGGTTGTGTCTCATGAGACTAATATGCCACACTCCTTTCACACCGAAAACAAGCATATAGCTCCTCAGCTTGTTCTACCTGCCTAGTGGCATATTATTTCTAAGCTCTTCATTAGGATTAGGTTTTTCTAAGCATGAAATGGGCAACCATCCTTTGGAAATACTGTTAACTATTGGTAGTAAGAAAACATACTCAGTGTTTTGCCTGCTGTAGTGAGAACACTGCTTTTCTCAGTATAATGTTGCTTACAATTCTGCTGCTCCCAACCAACTGTCTGTTTTTTCCTTCAGCAACTGATGTACTTGCAGTGAAAACCCTGAGAACTTGTACTGCCTTCATATAACATGTACCCATCATAGTTTACTAATCACAGTATATACTTAAAGGAATTGTTTTATCCACCATTGAAATGCAGTTATCTCGGAGATGGAAAGCAGCAACCAAACAGATATGAGATGGGGAATTTTTAACAGAAGACAGTGAAACCAACCCTTGATATTAAAAAAAAACCAAAACCTTGTGGGTTCTAGTGGCTACATGGTGGATAGAACCATGTTTGAACTGTACTGTAGTGTCTCATCTGCACACAGGTGATCCTGTAATTTGAAGGAGTTTAGCATTGTTAGAGCTCTAATCTCTCTTGTCCTGATACAACTGCAGTTTCTAGGGCTACTCATTTGGTTATTTTCTGACATAATATCACCACCAAAGAGAGCTCAGGGAGTTGTTGACAATTGCCTTGGGTTCCACCTTTGTTTTTTAGGGAGGGGGATGCTGTGTGTACTGGCTGCCTACCACCAGCCTCTATTAATCCTAATTCTTTCTCCCGGGTTTCAGTCATTCCAGGAGCAACTGACACAGGCGCACCGATTGGCAGATATGTACCGAGAGCAATGTATTGCTCTGGAGGGTGAGCTGGCTAGAATTCGTGAAGAAGGAGATGTTGGCAGAGAACTTTTCAAGGTAATGCCTGTCTGCAGCTGCAAGATGGGTTTGCAGTCTCTTGGGGTTGTCTGATTTTCCTCTTTTCCATGTTGTCGATGATGTCCTTGCCTACAAATCCTATTGTGCTTTCCTGTCCCCAGGAGCGCTCAGAAAAGATGGGAAAGCGTTTGCAGCTAATGACACAACGATATGAGGCCTTGGAAAAACGGCGTAGTATGGAGGTGGAGGGCTTCAAGAATGACATCAAGCAACTTCGGCAGAGGTTGAAAGACATAGAGAAACAGCTCTTCAAGGTAGAAAATAATCATCTTTGGGGCAAGTGCTCAGATGGAATTGGCTCCTGAGGGGAAAGGGGCACAGATGAATATTCAGATCCAGTGTTTCCTTGGAGCCTAATTTATTGGAAATTCCTGTTTTCCCTCACTTTGGCCTTTAGGTATTTGTAACATAGCAGTGGTTCTCAGCCGGGATCTGGGGCCTATGGCGGGAGGGAGGGGAATGCAAGCAGATTTTAGGCAGCTGCCAAGCAGGCTGGCATTAGACTTGCTGGAGCCCAGGGTAGAAAGTCGAAGCCCCACCATCTGGAGCTGAAGTCCAGAACTCCCAACCCTGTCTTCCAGGGTGGAAGCAGAAGCCTGAGGTCGGTGATGACAAACCTCTCAACTTTAGTGTGAGCAGGCACACTCGCACTTTGTGCAAAGAATAAGGAATCAGTGCAAAATTAAGTTCAGGTGGTCATACACAGAATGACTTCTGGAATATCCTGCATAGCCAGAGTTACGCATATGACACCACAAGGAATGGTTAACTTGCAGAAATACAAAAAAAAAGGAAATGGTTAATCAAATCCAAGTCAATAGCGAGTTAATTATTTCAGCCTAATTTTATGGTCCTAATCTTATTACATACTTGACCACAAGGGGGTGCACAAATAAAATCTAACTTACAAGCTAGACAGCAACCATGATCCTAAATCATTCTGGTCATTCTAGTTCAAAAAGAGTATTAGGTCAACAAGTGCAGTCTTCTGCCAAGGCAAGATGTAATCCTCACTACCACCCGTAGAGGATGTGTCCTGAGACTACAGTTGAGACTTGAGTACAAAAAAGCTAGGTTATTTGGAAATATATACATTTTGTTATACTGTAATTAGTTCTTTTAAATCATACTGGAAATTATTTGTTAAACAGCTGACTATTTACTGATACATTTCAGGTTATACTTTAGAGTTCCCTCTTCCATTGGGTTGTCAGGACACATCCATGATACTGACAAGACATCCATTATCTACACTCCATCCTGGGGCTCGTTTCCATGTATGATGTCAGTGCAGCTCAGATGCACCGTGGTTGAGTCCCCCTTGCTAGGCACAATGAATCTCCTTGTACAGAATTGTTCTCTTCTCCAGGTCTTACACCATAAACCATGTATTTATGGGTTTTTGTTTCTTTCCCTCTCTAGGTGACTATGAACATTGGACCAGACCAGGACCTAGCAATTCTGCATGAGGTCCGCCAAGGAAACAGGCGCACCTGGAAAATTCAAGGGGAGCTAAGAAACCTAAAGGCAAAAATCTATAGCTTGGAGAATGAGCTACGGATCTGCTGACACAGAACATAGCCAGTACTAGATTAGGAAGGTCACATTCTCAAGAACAACTTTCATAAATCTACTTTCTGGCATCCTGTGACAGAAGCTTAAGAACATGTAACCACCTGTGAATCAAGGGTATATCAATGTGCTGCAGGGCTTGGATATGTGCAAGTTAATCCGAGGCTGTGGAGGAGGGGACACTCCTTTCATCTTAACATGCCTTTCTCTGCTGCCTTTTCCTAGTAGATGAGATGATTTGTAGATGGTACAGTAGTCATCTTTAACTTCTGTAGTATTTCCTTGGGACATCCTTACAGCTTCTATACACCTTGACCAACTATGAGCACAGAGCAAAATTTACTGATGTCCAGAATCTAGCCAAACACAAAAACTACATTTGTAATTAATAATCATGCAGCAGAACTAGTCCTCCAGGTCTCTCATGTTCTCTCTCCTGTTGCTGTTCTAGAGGCAAGAGATTGTATGAGGCCCTGTTCTACAGTCATGGGAACTGTATTAAGAGAAGCTGTTTTTAAACAAAGATTAAACATTGTTAGGATGGCGACTGCAGCCAGTACAGAATTCACATTTTCTAAACTAGGTCCCTACTTCATCTAGAAAGTGTCTATTTAATTTTGCCTAAACACTGAAATCCTATATGTTCTGGGTTGCATAACTATGTTTTCAAATGGCTTCTCTTTCCATGATTCTCTTCCAACCTACAAAGGACAAAAAGAGAAACATTCTCATTATAAAGCTCCATCCGTTGTGAGATCTCATCTCAAACTAGGGATATTAAATTGTGAGTAGACTAATCGAATAGTCGATGCATTTTGCACTGATTAGTCGATAGGGTGCTTCCACCTTTGAAGTGTAGCTTTTGCTACACTTCAAAAACAAAAGCGCCGTGTGGAGCCCTGAGTCAGCTGGGGACTCCCTGCTGACCCTGGGCTCTGTGCAGCGCTGCCACTTTGAAACGCCGTGGGGAGCCCGGCATCAGGCTCCTTGCGGCATTTCAAAGCAGCAACACTACGTGGAGCTCGGGATCAGATGGGGACTCCCCCGCTGATTCCGGGCTCCGTGTGGCGCTGACACTTTGAAATGCCACATGCAGCCTGGGGACACTTCAGCTGGCCCTGGGCTGCACAAGCATTTGCTTATCGGATAGTCGAGTAGTCCTTCACATCCCTATCTCAAACCTTCAGCAACCTTCTCTAATCTTCCACTCCAAAGCTGTGTCCCCACTAGCACTTTTTCACTAAAAGATCCCACTGTAACCACAATCAGTTCATCTCCAGAAGTGGGGGAAGTCTTGATACAGACCAGCCATTGCCCTTTTAACTACCAATGTTGTTTAATCCTGCAGCTCTGAACAATGTAGTGGTTAAACTACTAGCAGTCACAAGCATCTCTCACTTCTGCTATAGCACGTGGGATATAAATGGGCAGTAACAATGGTGGAACCTTGTTGCATGATCCTTGTTCCTGAACCAGGTAACAAGATGTATTCAGTTTGGAGCATAGGCTAGACTGACACAGCAGTTAGTAACTAGGCTAAAGCCTAGCTGTCTCTGCAGGGTTTACAGTCCTTTATTTGTAATCCAATATATTGCAGCTTGAACTTCCCACCCTACTTCCTATGCACAAACTAAGGGAAGAAGACTTACTGTGTTTATAAAGATGTCTCAGTTCCTTGATGGAATTTTTTGCTGTGACTCTATATCAATTTTGCTAAAGATGATGCCAGAAAGCTGATCCCTTTCTGTGATATTTGGCATACCCCATCAGGGATTTTTAAAATGTATTTATTTTTTTTACTGGCAAAAAATATTTTTTTTGTGATTTGATTTTTTTTTTTATCCAGACTTTTAAAATTAAAAATGAAGTAAGAAGTTTTCTTGTCAAGTGGTTCCGTTTCTTCTCTTTGAATGGTAGGCTAACACAGGCACTCCCTCCCCATTCCAATGAGATCTCCTGCTAGTGCTTCTTCCTGTTGAAGGACCCACAAAAGGGATAAGTATGGTCAACCTCAATCAGGCTGAGTGGTAGCCCAAGTGGGTGCTTGCTGTGTGAGAGGAAATGAGGCAGAGAGTCCTCTTGCATGACTACATTCTTTTTGTAACAGACTTGCTGCCTCTGACAATCCCTGCAAATTAGCCTCAATGATGGGGGCATATTCCTTTGGCTAGAGGTCCTAATAGTCTTACCTTACCTCACAGGAGCCCCCAAAGTCAATGGGAGTTCTCATCTGCTCTCATTGTGAGTTAGAATGTCAGAAGCTGACTCCCCATGGCCTTACTGAAGCACGTTATGTAATGAACCATTAGTTCCTTGTGCTGCAGCTTCCATCTACCCTATGTTTGTGCTCATATGAAGCCAGCACAGCAGCTGCCTGAGCTCTCAATTTTTCAGCTCATCCATGGAATTAGATACTTGCATTTCCTCACAGAAGGTGCAGGATGTTTAATCCCAGGTTATTTACATAAATGCTTCTCTCTTTGTGGCTCTCTATTCCCAGTACTGAGTATCATATGAAAGGCAAAACTGAGCAGCATGGCAATGCCCCTGTGTTTATTACAAAGCAAACCCCATGGTACTGCAGCTGGGCTTGTCAAGGTATCTATCCAGCAAAACAAAAATGCTATACAAGCTGTTTGGTCTGTGTACCCATAGGACAGGAACCCCTCCCTACTGCAAAACTTATACTAGTGTTGACTCTGTAAATCCTTTTATTTTGGAAACTGTCATAGGTCACCTCCAAGGGCAGAAGGCACAAAGTGTTACTTTTGTTTTCCTTATATCTGATAAGTCCATGTGATGTATATTTAAGAGTATTACTTCGACTGGCCATTTCCAAAACAAATAAAAGGCCAGGCTCAAAGCTCAAAAGTGACTCTAAATAACCAATCACCGTGCCACTGACAGATCTCAAAAAGGAGTAGTTAGTGGGGAATCATTATCAAATGGGGTTGCTTTTTGGAGAGGCTTCTATGGGCAAAGGTACTAGGCCAAATACTATTTGACATTTTAATCAGTGGTCCAAAAGTAAATATAAAATCACCGCTGATAAAATTTGCAGATGACATAAAGACTAGTGGAGTGGTACGAAATAAGGAGAAGGCTGTCATACAGACAGACCCATTGGGACTGGTTGGTAAACAAGATCCATTCAAGCAAAATGTATTTTAATATAACCAGATGCAAAGTTATACATCTAGGAACAAGGAATGCAGGCTATACCTACAGAATAGGGGAACAGTGTTCTGAAGAGCAGTGATTTTGAAAATGATTTATGGGTCATAGTAGACAAGCAACTAGACATGCACTCCCAGTGTAATTCTGTGGCAAAATGACCTAAAGTGATCCTTGAATGTATAAGAAGGTGTAATGAATATGAGTAGAGAACTATACATCATTTGTGAGACAGATAGCAGAATATTCCATACAATTTTGGTATCCACATTTTGAAAGGGATGGTAAAACACAGAAAAAAGCTAAAAAATTATTAAATGACCAAGAAAATGTGTTGCAGTAAGACCTAAAGATCTCCATCTGTTTAGAGTCTCAAAAGAAGACTGAAGTGACTTGATTACAATATGTAAGTATCTTAGGAGAGATACCAAAAGGGCTCTTGAGCAGAGAAAGGAATAACAGAAACCAGTGGTGGAAAACTGAAACCAGATAAATTTAAACAAGATGCAAATGTTAATCACCCTCACAGGTAAACCATTGAAACAAACAATCAAGGGAAATAGTGGAGTCTCTCCCTCTCTCTCTTGAATAGTAAGAGAGATGTAGCCATGTTTTTTTCATTGTATTCCTTTGGTATGGTCATACCAATTCTCTTCCAGAATTTGATCTGAGGAAGTGGGTGTGGCCCACGAAAGCTCATCACCTAATAAACCATCTTGTTAGTCTTTAAAGTGCTGCATAGTCCTCTCTTTTCTCTCTCTTGAGGTCTTCATACCAAGATTAAGTGGCTTTCTGGAAGATCTGGGTTACTAGGTAAAATGTAATGGCCTGTGATATACAGGATATCAGACAAGATGATCTAATGATCTCATCTGGCATTAAACTGAATTTTCTATAAGTGAAATATTTTGAGATTTTTCAGCGATCATCCAGCTCCCTCCTCCTAACAATATAATATAGAGCCATCAGGTTAACTAACACTGCACAGAGCAAGTTTACATCACTCAGAGGTAAAAACACCAAGCACTTACAAATTGTGTGGACCTTGTGCATGCAGTTCAGCATTCTGGAGCTGGAATGTATGACCCACTAATCATAAATAACTCTATGAGACCACAAGCAGATACTTCAACAGAATGAGAGAGAGTTCAATTTTAACTTTTAAAGCCTTTAATTGACTGGGACCAAGACCGCCTCCTGACCTCGCTTTCTTGTACAGGTAGATTTCTGCATATTATGAAACAGTGTAGCGGGTCCAGATAATTTATTATAACAAACAGCTGTATTTAATACTATCTGTTACAGCAAAGTACATAGATTTGCTCAATAAGGATTCTGGCCAATACATAGGTCAGGTTATTTTGATTGACAAAGGCTTTTAAAAAAATCACTAGGGGGTCTTTTTTTAAAAATCACTTTCCTCCTGCTCACTGTACTTGTCAATTCCCCTCTCTGGGGGTAGGTAGTAACAGCTCTCCCCCACCACTGCCGGCCACCGGGGATGGCCAGGCCAAGGGATGGCAGCCTTGGTCTGCTCCAGCTCTCTTCCCCCCAGCTGCCAGGCCAGCCCCAGTTCTATCTCCCTCCCCATCTGCCAGGAGTTGGACTGGACTGAGGCCACAGCTGGCCCGGATCTCTCCCTGGCCTCCAAGAAGGGCCCACGGCTGATGCTGCCCTGTGCCCAACTCTTCCCTCCCCTGGCTGCTGGGGAAGGTCCAAGACCCCCTGGCTCTTTACCCACTCCCCCAGAGGCTGAAGCTGCCCCAGCACTTGCCCTCCCTACCCCTACCCAGCCTTCAGGGAGGGGGGGGGTTGAGGCCCAGCCATGCCTCCAGCCAGGAAGGTGGGGGCCTCACAACTCCCGCCCCACCCCCTGCGAAGGGGGAGGGCACCTGGCTTCTTTTCCCCTGCAAGGGGAGAGAGCATTGCTCCCAACTCCTCCCTGGAGCAATGGGGAAGATGCATGGCTGCCACCCCATCCCAGCACCAGGGAGGCCGAGCCCTCAGCACCGGTAAGGAAGGGAGGAGGCCGGGTGGCTGAGAGGGATGGGGCTGCGGGATGCAGAGTGACATGATGACATCACTGTCATCCCACAGGAAAAACTTTCTTTAAACAGCGGGAGATATGAAAGACTAGCTTCAAAAAGTTCTACACTATTTTGTGCTAATATTGATAAGTCAGTCTGAATTGGCTATTAGCCAGGGGGTAGGAATAGTGTCCCTGGCCTCTGTTTGTCAGAGGCTGGAGATGGATGGCATGAGACAAATTGCTTGATCATTGTCTTCGGTCTACCCCCTCCGGGGCACCTGGTGCTGGCCACTGTCAGCAGACAGGCTACTGGGCTAGATGGACCTTTGGTCTGACCCAGTACGGCCGTTCTTATGTTGTAATTGTAATTTTATCCCTCTTTTTCCATTGGAAAATGGCACAGCCTACACAGCCATTTCCATGTTTGTAGGGCCATGTTGCCCAGGGATACAGCTTTAAGATGTCTACTAGCTTAGATTCTGCACCACATTGTTTGCAGATAGGGTGGCATGGGACATGGGATTGGAGGTGATGGTGGGCTGCAAAGAAAAAACAAGCGGGACTTTCACTTGTGCCTTTCCTTTTTTGGTGCAGTCTGACTCGAAAAGGGAAGGGTGGTTTTCAATGTTCCCTGTAAGCTGAGCGCTTGGACGGCCACCCAGGAGAGATCCAAGTGTTCTGCAGCTGATTAGCAGAATGCCTATGGCTGCCAGCACGTGTTTCTACTGGTGGTACACATTTACATATGCCTCAGTCCGCATAACAATTGATTCTGCACAAGGATGGAAAAAATTAAAGGGAACATTGGTGGTTTTCCCTTATTTGTACTTCCCAGTACAGTAATTCTCTGTTCTGGAGGGCTCCTTGGTGAATAAAGAACTAGTGAAACTATGTGATCACAAGTGCTTGAGTGCTGAGTAATTTAGAGGACAACGGATTTTTGGGCAGATTATTAAAAACTTTGTTTCAGTTCCTTTTCCTTAATCCCTTCAGTGAACTGTCGGAAGAAAGGACCCTCTTTGCTGAAGTATCCAAACAGCTGCCCCTTGTGTTTTTCACATGCTTTGAACCCGCTGTATACTCAAGGGCACCAGCCAGGGATTGGATGTCTACTTAGAAGGAGGAAATACCAGATCTTGTAAACTGTATTGCTTTGGGTGCGGGGAACACATTACAGTTACTATTAATAAGAGTTAATTGTTTTATTAAGGAAATCCAAGTGGGTATTTTGTTACACAACAAAGCTTTAATGCCAATGCAAGTGGGTGTCTGACTACACTGACAACAAGGACTGCATTGATTTGAGGTGAGTGTGATTTAAAGAATAAGCTTGGATTTCATCAACCATACTTATCCAGGACACTCTGAAATCTGCTATATTGATTTAGTGATCTGATGTTGTTGCTTTTACTGTAAACATCTATCTTAGGCTGTGATTCTAACACACATTACCAAGGTTCTGACAAACTATGCAGTCAATCATCGTTTTTCAGTTGTAGATGTGCAAGTTGCAACCTGCTCAGAATATTCACAGAGACAATACTACATAATTTTATTTTGTGTAGCTTCTTTCATAAAAACTACTGCAACATGTGTTACAGAATTAACCAACTGGATAGCATATAAGTTACAGAAAACATATTGCATTTTGTAATTTAAAATGTAAAGCATTTAGTCATATAACAAATAGGAAAAAAAGGAGGAAATATAGGCAAGTAAGAAAATATATTTTAATATGAAGTTTAAAAAAAGAGAGGGAAGTTGTGATTTTTCAAGGGATTTAGACATATGCCTTCCATTACAATTAATGAAAAGTGTGTATAAAGCCCCTAGATGACTTTGAAAAAATCTCAGCTGGAGAATCCATGAGGTGAAGAGATGCAGAAAATCTGCTTCAGATGGCAGGAGTTGAAAATGAGAACTGTGGGAAAAGATAAAGAGAAGATAGGCTCAAGATGTGCGATTTTGAAGTCCTGAATTGAAAAAAGAGCCTTGAGTACTTTGCAGTCTAAAATGGTAGTTTTTACCTGGATCTTGAAATGAATGAGCCAGTGAAGGTGTTTGGAAAAGAAGCCAATATTAAAATTGTCACTATATCTTAATAGGGTACGGAGCTTCATGCCACACATGCTGGAGTCTGGACAGTTGGGACTTAGTGAGTTGAATAGCCGAGGCCTGCGGAGATAAAAGAATGAAAGAAGCTTTCAACAAATGAGAAAGGCAGGAGGCAGGAGTACTGACACAATGGCATCTGTGAGCAATGTTGTGAAGGTGTTTTGGAATTGACCCAATTCCAGGTATGTCAGCACTACGGAGATTATATCTGCATAACCCCATCGCAGTCTACACTGACAAATGGGGGTTTTCTACCAGTGAAGGAACACCACTTTCCTGAACTCAGCTACATCCACAGAAACATTCTTCTGTCAACACTGCACCTACACTGGAGGTGATGTTGGCATAGATATGCCAGTCAGCATGTGTTTTTTTCATAACCCTGACAGATGTAGTTATGTTGATGTAACCTTCAAGAATACACAAGCCTTGGTGGTGGTAATAAACAGATTTTATAGATACAGGAATTGTGCAAAGAGCAGGTGATTTGTTGGATGGTGGAAGCAAACAGGAAATCTGAGCAAAGGAGGGAGGTAAGGAGTTGTGTTTTAAGATGCTGCTTTTCCCTAAAACAAGCACTTCTGCCTTTGAGACATTTAGATTAGGAAAGCAGATATGAAGCCACAATGTATGCAGTTGAGACCTAATCTAATTGAGGTTATTATATCAGTGTTGGGGAGAAGGAGTCAGAAGAGCTATTGTACATTATGTACAGTTGGGTATCCTCAGTATAGAGAAGGGATGAACGGGTAATTGGTTACTCGGTAAGCATCACCCTTACTGGGTAATGGTTAACCAATTACCCAGGGGCAGCTGCTGTGGCTGGAGAGCTGCTCAAGCCCCACCAGGCCCCTGTGTGGGGCTGCCAGCTGGCAGCCCACACTGCCTGGCTGGCTGCTGAGGCCAGGAGCTGGCAGCCACCCCAATTGCACAGCTGGTGGCTAGCTGCCCCAGGCAGTCGGCCCTGGCAACCAGCATTATGCAGCTGGGTCCAGGAGCCAGCAGCCAGTCCCATGTGGCTGGCCCGGGACCGGGAGCTGGTAGCCAGTCCCACCCGGATAGGTCCAGAGGCCGGCTGCCAGCCCCGGTTTAATCAGTTAACTGATTAATCAGGATTTTACTTCCCTAGTGCAGAGCTAGTAATTAGTGAAAATATGACAAATGGGAGTGGTAGATAGAAAGGAAAAAAGGCAGAGAACTGTAACTTTTGCAGCTCTACGGAGGTGGGGTCATGGCACAGAGCTAAAAGTCATTTGTAGAAACTGAAATAGTGGTCTGGTAACTGGAAGCAATGCCATATTGGAAGGGAAGCAAAGATCACAGAATACTAGAAGTGGAAGGGACCTTGGGAGGAAATCAAGTCCGGTTCCCTGCATTTACAGCAAGACCAAGCACCATCTAGATCAGTGTTTCTGAAAATGCTCCGCGAAACCACTTTGAGAAACACATTAACTGGCCACCCCGGTTTGTTTATTACTGGTGTCGTGGCCACGGAGCTTTGCGGCTCCCATTGGCTCCGTTTTGTCCTTTGCAGCCAAGGGGAGCCATGGGAAGCAGCATGGGCCAGGCTGCCACTTCCCACTCTTCCACTTGGCTGCAAAGAGCGAAACGGAGCCAATGGGAGCTGTGAGGCTCAGTGGCAACAGTGCCAGTAAATAAACAAACCGGGACGGCCAGTTAATGTGTTTCTCAAAGTGGTTTCACGGAACACTTTCAGAAACACTGATCTAAATCATCCCTGATGGACATTTATCTTACCTGCTCTGAAATGTCTTCACTGATGGAGATTCCACAACATCCCTAGGCAATTTATTCCAGTGCTTAACCACCCTCATAGGAAGTTTGTCCTAATGTCCAACCTAAACCTCCCATGCTGCAATTTAAGCCCAGTGCTTCTTGTACTATAATCAGAGGTTAAGGAGAATATTTTTTTCCTTTCTCCTCCTTGTAATACCCCTTTAGGGACTTGAAATCTGATATGTCCCCTTTCAATCTTCTCCTTTCCGAACAAAGGCCAGGACTATACTACAGGAGAAGGTCGAATTAAGATATGTAACTCCAGCTATGTTAATTACGTAGCTGGAGTAAATGTAACTTAATTCAAGTTTTCACGTGGTCTCCACAGCAGACTATCAGGTTTCTCTTAGTCCTCACAAGGAACAGGAGTACCAGTGCCAACAGGGATGCCCTCTGAGTTTGATTTAGCAGGACTTTACTAGACTCACTAAATCGAACTCCGGAAGATCAATCACGGCAGTGTTGATCTTCCGCCTAGGAAAGACATGGCCTAAAAAAACCCAATAATTTCAATCTTCCCACATAGGTCATGTTTTCTAGACTTTTAATCATTTTTTTGCTCTTCTCTGGAACATCTCCAATTTCTCCATCTTTCCTGGAATGTGCTGTCCAGAACTGGACGCAATACTCCAGCTGAGGCCTAATCAGCACAGAGACAAGCGGAAGAATTACTTCTCATGTCTTACGTACAACACTCCTATTAATGCATGTTAGAATAGTATAGCTACAGAGTAGGCTTTGAATTCAAAGGCTGCATTTATGATCAAGAAATTAACCAAAAAATTCCAGCTAATTCAACTGACAGATTATTGACACTTCCTTTCAGAAGAGAACTATGACTCCCAGCCTTAAAACTTACAGTATTTTTTATTAGTATTGAAGAAACTATTGCTCAAGAAAATTAACGCCAATTCCAGCTCCAGAATCTAACCTCCCTGTTCTAGACAAGTTAATAGAAAACCGTAGCAAAGAGCCTATTCCAACTTCACTTATCCATTGCTCATAAAGTGCTTCTTTCCCAAATGGGATTCGCCCCACCACACAGAATTATTATTGTTGATACTGATGGACAAGGGTCTCTGCAGAGAGAGATCAGTGTCTGAATGGTGACAGATTCAGCCTTGATCATTGCGACCTACATGTATGATTTGTAACTATAATATAGTTATTGCACCTATGAAAAAAGGTTTCTGGGGTGACACATTGTCATGCAGTTGAGAATGCAGAAGCCTGCTGGCTTAACACAGACCACCTAAAGCACCTCACCCTTTGCTCCACTCACTGAATTAGCTCTCCAGTAAATACTGGGTAATATTGTTTAAAGATTCAGTTCAAATGTTCAAAGACATCCACTGACTTGGTCCCACATGCAGGAGCAGCCATTTAGGATTTGCAGTGGTGATTTCCCACAATAGACACCTTCCACGGGAAGAGTGGAAGAGCCATCCTTGTGAGTGAGATTTGGAAACATGGGAGACAAAGCTCTTTGGGCAGCCTGCAGAATTCCAACCTGACATCAGAACTACCTCAATTCTCTCCATCTCCAAAGCAAAATATAAATCTTTTCTTGATGTAAATCTCCCATAATAAAACCCTCTGGATAAGGAGAGAAACTGCTTTTACAATGTCAAGTGGCAATGTTGTTCATTAGAGGTGGGGTTATAATTAATTCTCCTCCTCCCAGGCCCTTCTCAATTTTCCAGAGTGTCTTGTACGTATTCTGTATGTCTGCCTTTTAAATTCTTAGCTCTTTGGGGACAGCAGCTGTCTTTATTTTTGTGTACTGTCCTGAACCAAGTACATCATCTGTGCTAAATAACTAATAATAGACAGAGGGCCTCTGGCATAATTGTATTACTTAAATGCAATCATAATGCAAGGCAAATCAATCTCAAAATGATCTGAGTAGATAACCCTTCCCTCCCCCTTTCTGCCATAGCAGCCAACCAAACCTAGAGGGTGAAGCCACCTTCTTGTTTCATGTAGCTGCTACAAATGACAGGCTTTAGGGCCCTTTTAATTTTTTAAAATGAAGGGCCCCCATGTGATTTTAGCCATTTAATCTGCATGTTCCTTGCAAGGCTCTGCACTTTGTCTGTAGCTATCTCTCCTGCCTTTCCACTCAGGGCAGAAAACACACAAAGAAGACAGAGGCCTCCTGCCCCTTCCAATGTCCACATTAGGTGAACTAAGTTTTTAAACGAGTTTCAGTCAAACACAGATTTATTATGTGTGTACTGTGCCTAGAACAAACATGGCTCCAGTACCTGCTTGGGATCTTTAGGTGTGACTGCAATACAAAGGACACTTCTCTGATCCCTATGGAGCAAGAGACATGACATGCAATTGTTCAAGGAAACAACTTTTGAAACATAGTTACATGCCAACAGCCTCATCCCTCCTGAGGAGCATCTTAAACCCATGTTAGACTGAAACCACTCTAATAATGGAGTCAGCTAATATGACTGTTGTGTGGCCAGTTTGATTCTTCACATGACTTAGCCCATGTCTACACCAGAGAAATTTACAAACATTTTTTGCTAGTTCTAAAAATAAGTAAAAAGTATTTGTAATGGTGTGACAATTTTTGTCTAGTTTCCCACAGCTGACAAAGTTACACTGTAGAGATTCTCACACTTGAGGGAGCTTCACTGACCAAACAAACCTGTCTATAGCACCTTATGGGTAAGTAGCCAGTGTTAGGGATTCCAGCCATGACATACACTTCCAGGAACTTGGGATCTTAGCTAGACTCTTCCTTGTGGACAGAGTGACCAAAGATTACATTTGAAAATGGGTAGGCAAAACTGAGGCTTAAAGATCTTTCTGCGGTTGCCTGATTTGCAAAATTGCATAGGTGCTCTACACCTGCTGTTCCCTGCATTCAATAATAGGAGCAGCATGGGATTACATAGGACTCAAAGCATGGACAATGCCCTCCTTGCATAACTATGGAACCTTCATTGCTGATCTGAGGGGGACAATGGTTTGTGACCAGAAGGGGGCAAATGCGAATGGGAGCAGAGGACGCCTTGTAGAAGAACATTCTCCTCTGGTAGCAATGACTTGGACCCAAGAACATCTTCTCCCTCCTCGTTCTTGGAGAAAGCACAAGATTGCCCCAAAGGGCAAGGGTTACCCCAAATCCTTAGGCTTCCTCCAGCGACTGGGACAGGCCGCCTGTCCTACCTCCCACCCCCGCAGGGCAGGACACACGGCGGGATCCTCTCCTTCCCCAGGTGGCCAAGCCCAGGGAAAGCGGAAGAGGAGGCTACAGGCGCTGGCGCGGGGCAGCTGGCGCCTAGGGCTCCCTCTGCTGAGCCACCAGCAGGGCCTGGCACGGCGTGACCGAGGCAGGGGAGAACAGCCGCTGTAACGAGAGAAGGAGGTTGGAGTCCGGCCCTTGGAGATCCCGCCCCTGGAGAAGGGTGTGTCTGGGGCTGCGAGAAGCCGGGCTCAGCGGCCGCGCTTGCAGAGAGGGACAGCGAGTCGGGCACCAGCGCCTGAGAGGGCCAGGGGCAGCAGGGAGCCAGAGGCGAGGCGAGCCGAGCGGGAGCGGGGGGTGAGCAG
>CM057845.1:98105911-98126670 GCA_030068395.1 Apalone spinifera
GTAGACAGCTGGCAAGTTTTTGCGCAAAAGCAGCTGCTTTTGCGCAAAAACTTGTCATTCTAGACACAGCCCATTGAGTACAGATAATTGAACAGGGATGCCTACAGGCAATGAAAAAAGGCCCAACACGAGGGAATGTGAACCCCAGAGAGGAAAGGACTCCAATCAGCAAGACAGAAAAAAAAAAAAGAGGGGCTGATCTCAGGTCTGGGAGTGATTCCCAGTCAACAACTTGCACTGAAACAGAAGCAAAATCCCGCTTCCTCTATTGTCAACTGAGACAGCAGGGCAGATGGGATGGATGAAGTTGGAGGTGACACAGCCTCACCAGTCCTGCTGGTAGGACATATAGAAATGTGGGAGCCCCTTGTTTGGTCTCCATTTCATTAGCTGTTACAATAAAATGAGCTGGAGACTAAAGCTGTTTTCTGAGAGGAAGGGCTCCAAGAGAAGACTAAACTAAAGAAGAGGCAGCTTCCCCCACCTTGCTCTCATGTCAACCCTATGCACAGCTGTTTTGAACAAGGATACCTCCCTTCCAGCAGCACCGCTCTATAATTTTCATTCCGGTTAAATAAGAATCAAGCTTTCAAATGGGTCTCTGGCTTCCCTTTCCTTTTCTTTGCCAGAGGCCAAAGAAGGAGTGGCTGCTTTGGGGCCATCAGGATATTTTTAACATGAAAAAAGAAAGGCACAATTTCTTTGGCCTCTAATTATACACAGATGAGGAATATGGGGGTTAAAGTCGCTTCCCCTCCCCCCCAGTATAGAATATGTCTGTACTTATGTTCGTAATACTTCTCAAGCAACTGTAGCTAATTGCTATCTGAATGTGACTCCCAGTGCCCAAGAACCCATCATTCCCAGCAGAAGAGCTGTGGAACACACACCTGACAGGACCCTGTTAATATTCCCAGTGGCTATGATGTCACAGATGGTGTCTGTATTTCCTCATGTAGCACATCACTGAGGGAGGAGGATAGGTATTACACAGTCCGGGCCTACGCATAGAAGGTCTTTGGAGATGGCTAGCAATGAACATCTTGCTTAGATTCAACATGATCTTCCTTCCCTCTGCTGAGTACAGAATCTCCTTGGTGTGTGGGACGTGGGGGGTGAGGGATCCAGCTATTTGTTAGAAGCACTGTTATGTATTAACCACTTGCTAGCATCATAGGGTGCATTGAGCAGAGTCAAGGGCCATGTGTTACCTGTCTGCCTGACTGGCTGTCACTACTCCCCTAACGTGCCTATCATCAGTGATGTTTTCCTCTGAGGATTAATATTAAATCACAACTTATGATTTTTTGATAGCAGCATCCCCAGGCAAGTGGGCATTAAAGCAGGTGGGAACCTGCCTTTGTTTCTGTGGAGGTTCATCAAATCTGGTATGTGCCTGCTAAGCATTTTCAGTTTCAACAAATCAGCATTTTTCAACAAAACCTTACTTTGTCAGAAAATTCCTAAACAGCTCCATTCCCAAGTATATTCTGGTTTTGAGACACTCTCTTATCTTGTGCAAATCATTTCCATTAGCAGAGAGGGAGGATGTCAGTTGCCTAAGTTATTTGATGTTGGAGCAAGCAAACAATGGAACTTAGTGCCTTTTCTTTTCATAAGCTATTTAAATCATAGAATCATAGAATACTAGGACTGGAAGGGACCTCAAGAGGTCATCGAGTCCAGTCCCCTGCCCTCATGGCAGGACCAAATACTATCTAGACAATCCCTGTTAGACATTTATCTAACCTACTCTTAAATATCTCCAAAGATGGAGATTCTACAACCTCCCTGGGCAATTTATTCCAGTGTCTGACTGCCCTGGCAGTTAGGAACTTTTTCCTAATGTCCAACCTGAACCTCCCTTGCTGCAGTTTAAGCCCATTGCTTCTTGTTCTATTCTCAGAGGCCAAGATGAACAAGTTTTCTCCCTCCTCCTTATGACACCTTTTTAGATATCTAAAAACTGCTATCATATCCCCCCTCAATCTTCTCTTTTCTAAACTAAACAAACCCAATTCCTTCAGTCTTCCCTCATAGGTCATGTTCTCTAGACCTTTAATCATTCTCGTTGCTCTTCTCTGGACGCTCTCCAATTTCTCAACATCTTTCTTGAAATGTGGTGCTCTGAACTGGACACAATACTCCAACTGAGGCCTAACCAGTGCAGAGTAGAGCGGAAGAATGACTTCTCGTGTCTTGCTCACAACACACCTATTAATGCATCCCAGAATCATGTTTGCTTTCTTTTCAACAGCATCACACGGCTGACTCATATTCAACTTGTGGTCCACTATAATCTCTAGATGCCTTTCTGCCATGCTCCTTCCCAGACAGTCGCTTCCCATTCTGTATGTATGAAACTGATTGTTCCTTCCTAAGTGGAGCACTTTGCATTTGTCTTTATTAAACTTCATCCTATTTACCTCAGACCATTTCTCCAATTTGTCCAGGTCATTTTGAATTATTACCCTATCCTCTAGATTAGTCGCAACCCCTCCCACCTTGGTATCATCTGCAAACTTAATAAGCGTACTTTCTATACCAATATCTAAATCGTTGATGAAGATATTGAACAGAGCCGGTCCCAAAACAGACCCCTGCGCAACCCCACTTGTTATGCCTTTCCAGCAGGATTGTGAACCATTAATAACTACTCTCTGAGTATGGTTATCCAGCCAGTTATGCACCCACCTTATAGTAGCCCCATCTAAGTTGTATTTACCTAGTTTATTGATAAGAATATCATGCGAGACTGTATCAAACACCTTACTAAAGTCTAGGTATATCACATCTACCGCTTGTCCCTTATCCACAAGACTCGTTATCCTATTAAAGAAAGCTATCAGATTGGTTTGACACGATTTGTTCTTTACAAATCTATGCTGGCTGTTCCCTATCACCGTGCCACATTCCAAGTGTTTACAGATGATTTCCTTAATTACTTGCTCCATTATCTTCCCTGGCACAGAAGTTAAACTAACTGGTCTGTAGTTTCCTGGGTTGTTCTTATTTCCCTTTTTATAAATGGGCATTATATTTGCCCTTTTCCAGTCTTCTGGAATCTCTCCTGTCTCCCGTGATTTTCCAAGGATGATAGCTAGAGCCTCAGATACCTCCTCTATCAGCTCCTTGGTCTTTCTGTAAAAACTATTAAATTTCTCTGTAGTGAAAAGCTGTTGATTCCATTAATTTTGGTTCACACTCTCATCACCCCTCCCCAGTACTATGAGCAAAATCTTCCCTGTGTCAAAAAGTTGCTGTGCAAAAGACCATGTAAACTCAGGGTAACAAGCTCCTGGTTCAAGGACCTAGAGACAATGGAGTAAGAAAGTGATCAGGTAAAGGAAGGTTCAGAATGGAAACAGACTAAATTATCCAAAAGAACTGGGGTCTTGCAAAAACTCCGTTGTGTGAAAGGGTTACATTTGCACCAGAAGCCAGCATGACACCTTCTGCTCCCACTTCCTAGGTGATGTTTGTGGGTGCAAGGAAAGCCAGATGCTTTCCCCTCTGACACCAATGGCAAGAGAGCCAGGATTTGGCCCAAAAGACCTGACTTTCCACTGGCTTGCTCTTGGACTGTGCACAAAGTAGATGTAAGACCCTAGAAAATCAAATTTCCCCCTCACTGTGCTCTCATGTAGCACTAGAGTAAATGGATGGCACAATACAAGTGCAAGGCAGGGGGGATCAGGTCCAATACATTCACTTGTGTGGGCTGTAGGTTGATGATTGATGGGGATGGTATTTGTCTTAGAGGGCTTTTTATTTTTTGGGAAACTGCAGTTTGGGGAATAGATACAATGGAAATGATAGGGTCACAATGCTGTAGGAGCTATTGTTGGCAAAGAAAGATAAGGCCTGCATTTGTCTGACATCTCAGGAATCAAGACACAGGCAGCTCTAGGAATGCTGAGCACAACTGCATCCATATCAGATGGGCTGCTAGTAGCAGCAGGTGAGAGAGGCAGCAGAGTTTATTACTACTCCATAGCAGGAATGGCTAACTAGAAAGGCTGGAACAAAGACAGTAGTATACAGGTGGGCAGGCAGCAGGAGCTCAGCACCATCCCTGAGCCAGATGAACTAACCCTTGGCACCCTTCTGCGCTGACATGCCACTAAAGAGCCATTTGTGAGCATGTGTGTACAAATATACTTCCGCATGTGAGCAGCAGGCAGCTGCCTCCAAGAACATCCAGCAGTTTGCAAATCATCTGCAAGCCTCGAATACTAGTGCTGAATTCAGTTCATGATGATTGAAATAGGCTTATTGCCCCCTCTACAGCACTTGGGCACACTCCGGCTGTTCCCCAGCTTCCCTTCATGGCTATGATTTGGCTTATAGGCCCTGGGATTTTCACTTCTAGAGTAGCTGTTTGTGCAGGTCCCTAGAACAGACACCATTTATAATGGTGTAGCTTACTCCATTTTCAAACCAGGGTATGATACCCCCAGGCTAAATAGTGTCTTCACTAAGGGTTTGCATTGGTATAGGGGCAACCCTGGTTAAAATCCCAGGGGGGACAAAGCCTTAGCACTGTGTCATTGTCACAGTGACTGGCCCCTTACGGAGAGATGGGACTCACTTCTACGCCCCTCCTCAGGCAAGAATAATGAAGATTGTGACTGGTGAGTCAGATGATCTAATCAGACTTCTTCTTACCAGAAAGGGTTGCCAGCCTTCCCAGTTTTACCAGAAGTCTCCTGGAATCAAGCTCAACTTCCCAGAGGCTCCTGAAGCCAAACCAAGAGATTGGCCACCAAAAGTCCAGAGGCACAGTGGAGCTAACGCAGATTCCCCACCTGCCCCCTGGCCCCATGCTGCTCCTAGAAGTGAAGCAACCAGCACATCCCTTCCTGTGGACCCTTGGCCAGTGCAAGGACTGGCCCGTGGGAGCTTCAGAGGCAGTGACTGCAGACAAGGGCAATATGCAGAGACACCTGGCCCCCTTGTTTAGGGTGCAGAGGTGTGACATCCACCTCTGGGAGCGGTGTGGGACCAAGACAGGCAAGGAGCCTGCCTTAGCCCTGCAGTGCTGATGACTGGGACTCAGCGTTACCCAAGATAAGTGTCGCCTTGAAGGCCAATGTGTATAAGGATGAAATGACCTGGATCTCTGAAGGGGAATATTTTAATTACCTTTTGGACTGTGATGTGGAGTTCTTGAAGAGCCCAAGAATGGAAATTAAGAAGGGTGCTGCAGAGTGACCTCCACCCACCCAGGGGCACATTAGAGGTCAGTCAGACACAAGAGTTAATACAGGGGGCAAGTGCAGGAGCCACATTGGGTAATATGGATCACTGCCTCAAGGGTCAAAATGGCTATTGAGACTCAGTGAAGTGTTCTGATAGGTGCCTAAAAGCTGGTTTGAGTGCCCAGGTTTGAAAATTGGACTCTGAAAGCCAGATCATACCCTCACTTACACATCTGCCATCATACGGACTTTAGTAGAGTTACATAAGTGTAACAAAGGTTAAAATTTGACCAAAGGGGACAAATTCTGTTTTCACAGAAGTGTAACTTGTAGCCCATAAGGTTGAGTTTGCTAGCTTTCTATACCAGTGTAACATGCTTCTTTCTTGGGTTGATTTATACTCATTTGTTATTTCCTGCTATCGATGAATCATATTTTCAGGGGCTGTGTGTATGACTTCCAGTGGATGTTATTCATCATAGTCGTTCATAATTATGTACTAGAAGATTTACCCAGCATTGTTCAGGCCCTTCAGGACAGGGGGCTGTGGGTGTAAGGGGCAGTGTTCCCTAAGCTTTGTGGCAGCACAGCCCTAGAGTTGGTTAATCAGCCCTGCCCAATCAGAGGCTCAGGGCTCGGTGCATGGAGCTGACTGACTGGGCAGGGCTGATTAATCAGCTGTGGGGCTGTGCCACTGCACAGCTTAGGGTACAACTACACTGTCTTTTTTTTTTTTTTTTTTTTTTTCAGAAGAGGTATGCAAATAGCATTATTTGCATACCTTCTTCCATTTTTTTCCCCGGAACCCGTCTACAAGTTTACAGGGGACTTTCGAAAGAGGGTTTTCTTCCCGCTATTTGGCCCCGTGTAGACAGGACCAAATGGCGGAAAAGCCTCTTCTGGGGAAAAACATGGAAGAAGGTATGCAAATGCAAGCGCTATTTGCATAGCTCTTCCGAAAAAAAAACAAAAACAGTGAAGCTGTACCCTTAGAGGGAACTGGTGAGGGGTGTAGGAGTAAGGACGGGGGGACTCAGTCCAGGGTGCTCAAAGTGGGGTGTGGGAGATGGGGGGGGGCAGAGGACAAGGGGAGGGTGCAGGATTTAGGTCAGGGTAGAGCTCAGGCCAGGTATGAGGCAGAGGGGCCACTTACCTGGGCTGATAGCCAGCAACATGGAGCGCTATGGCCCCAGCTGGCCACTGTCTTCATGGTGTGGTCCTCTCCCTGTGGTCACTCTGCAGTATAAGTATCCCTCCTATCAGCTCCCTCCCTTTCCATATGATGGAAAACAATCAGATTCCAAGCACATCCCATTTTCCTGGTACAATCAAACCCTGACCTTGCTTTAAGTTAGGATAAGAGTAAGAAGCAAACCAAAATTTGGTGGTCCTAGTTCTTAACATTTATGAGGAGTTCTTGAACTGATTCATGGATGGACAGACTCATGGACAGACACACCAACACTCTAAAATACAGAGAGAGATGTGGCTGTAACACAAGAAACCTACAGGCCTGTATCCTGTATGATTAGCCACGTCAGATTTGTGGCGCCTACTCGCTAGCGGCCCCGCAGGCGGCTGCCTTAGGATCCTGGGCGGAGGCCACGCTGAACTTGTGGCGCATGCGTGCTAGCGGCCCCACAAAGTGGCAGCCCTTAGAACCCTGCAGAGAGGATGAAGGCTGGCGGACGCACTGCTAGTGACGCGTCCCCGGAGGCCGCCTCTGAAGCGGGCATTTTAAAAGGAGGCCAATCAGCCCTGAGAGAAGAGAGGGGGACGGTGAGCGCTGGCTGGCATAGTAGGCTGTCCTCTCCCTGGCAGGTTCCTCGGCAACGAGAGGGATGCAGGGAAGCGGAAGGCACCCAGCGAATCCATCCAGAGATCCAGGGTGAAGATGAGTGGCAGCTCTCAGGCAACTGTCATTGGACTCAGGACGAACTGTAACCCGTCGGAGTGACGTGGGCACTTGGGAACTGAGGAGGAAGGAACTGAAAAGCAGAACAGGGCCTAGTCCTAGCGGGGAGGTGTTGCTCTGTAAGGCAGGCCCTGTTACAACGTGTCAGAGGCTCCAAGATCTACTGGTAGATACTGATCTACTGGTTGGTGGCCAGGGGGCTAAGTAGTTCTTTATCATAGAAATGTTACCACAAGGAATCATAGATTGTATTACTGTTTTGCAACTGTTTCATAACATTTGTTATTTTTTAATTTATTAAAGGTTTTAATGATTTGGTATTGTCCTCAGTATAAGCATCCTCGTCACACAACCTGAGAGTCCTCTTCCGAGAGAGAATTCTCTGTGTTCTCTCACTCTGCAATCCGAATTGGGACAAGAACCTAAATACCTTCTGGTCAGATGGCTTGCCATTGGCTGCATAATCCCTAGTCCATACATTCAGGTCAATAGACTCCATTGATGTGAGTGGAGTGACCCCAAATTTACAATGGAGTATCTGAGATTAAAATCAAGCCATAAAATTAAAGCCAGATCAGTTCTGTACTTGAGATGGTCAAACCATCACAGACTCTTTCAGGGACAATCCTGTATCTGTAACCTGCTTGAGTCCTCTGGAAAAATTAAATGAGTAGATAAGTGTCTCTGTGGAGATAACTTAACTTAACTTTTATATATATATATTGCCATGTAAAGGGCTTTTAGGGAAAGTAAAGGACAACTGGGCAAAGGCATGTTCAATGTCATGTATTAAAAATCAACTTAGTGTTGAAATTGTCCTGTTTAAAGCAGCAGATTAAAACAACAAGTAGGATTGAGATTTAGGGCCTCATCCAAAGCCCACTGAAATGTGTGGAAGGATCGCCCTTGATTTCATTGCATTCTGATACAATTTCATTGCATTCTGATATTGTATTTTGTTGGGCAAGAATACACCTCTATCTGGAGCACTGTCACTAATTCTGGACACTTCAGCATTCAGAAAGATAGAATAGAGTTTGTAAAGGACCAGAGAAGGCCAACATAGATAATTAAGGGCTGAAGAGATTTACAAGAATATTTAGCCAAGAAATTAAAAGAGTTAAGATTAGGCCTACCACAACTGGTATTTAAAATTACATGGACCACATTTAAAATTGATCAGTCTCCTCCATTTTACCTTGACCCATAACACAAGAATAAGGAGTTACTCCATTTAAGGAGCAGTAAGTTTTCAATCAGATCAGGCCTTCAATGTGTAGGATATTTTCAACATAATTAATTCAGTGCCACAGGAGGTCAATGAAGCAAATACCATGGTTGAATTTTTTAGAAGGTTGGTTAATTTTATGACTAATAACATTTACAGCAGTGCATTCTAAGATAAGAGCTAATTAGATCTTGTGCTTAAGGGTATAAGCTGATTGCCTGTATGAGGTCAAGAAGAAATTTTCTTCTCCTGTAAAGCAATACTGCTGTAGGTGCTTGAGGGTTATTTTGTCCTGTCTCCAAAGCATCCAGAACTGGACACTGCCAAAGCTAGGCTATTTTATGGGCTGGACCAATGGTATGATCCAGGATAATAAACACTTAATTCCTGCATGGCGCTTGCATTAAATGTTAGGGAGAACTCTCAGTATGGGCATAGTATGTACAATGGGCAATGACTTTTAGGGAAAACTCTTTGTGACATGAAGTTAAAGTGCCAATAGTGGTTTCTAATTAAAATGAACAAAATTTGGGATGAACTTGAACAGCACCTGCAAGCAGATAAAGAGGCCTCTCTGGGGCTGTATTTAGTTCAAGAATAGTTAAACTATCAATGCTGAGCAAATAATTTAACAAATGTATTTAATACATTTCACCTGGATTTTGCTTACAGAACATTTATGACCAGAGCACAGTTTTATCAAATGTATTTAATGTTTGACAAAATAGTAGATGTGTTGTTTAGTTATGATTAAGAATCCCCTAGAATCAGGTTTCTGACATAAATGAATGTAGAAATTGAATTAAAAATGTGTTTTCTCTGAGAAATCAAAAATGTGGTATTAGACTATGCTCTTTGCAATTGGTTGTGCTGGTTTAAGTCAATCACAAACACTTTCAGCAAGCAAACACAAAAGGAGCATTAGCAGGACCTGGGCAAATTCATTTTCAAATTTGAATGAATGTTTGTGATTATTTTTGAAGTATTCACTCCATGCTAATAGCTGTACAACTGGTTCAGTATAAGTAGGCAGCTGTGTAGTTTGTAAGGTCATTGACCATGGGATGCCTGTGGCATGAATATTAGTACTAGCAGAAAGCACCTCGCTTGGTTTTTTTTTTTCAGATTCCGGGTTGCAGTTTGGGACATTGGCAGTTTAAAAAAATACCCACACACACACCCCTTTTGACTTGAAACTGAGAAAAATGGATGAAGAAGCAGCTGAGAGAGACAACTGTGGAACTGAACTCCTTGATGTTTTTGTAGTGTTAGTTTTATGTCTGCATTTCAGTGTCTCTCAGGGCATGATTAAAGTGAATATGTTGGGCAGGTGTTTTTAGCTGCAGCTCCTCACCTGTTCATCAGCACTGATGCTGCATGGATGTTATTAGGGAGTCAAGCAGAGTTTTGCAGAGCCCTTATCTTACCTAGCACTGCTCCTGCTGGTTGATCAAATTGGGGGGGGGGGGCAGACCTTCCTTGTCCCTAATAAATCAAATCCCAGATCATAAATAACCTACATTAGCATTGACTCTGAGAAGGTTTTTCCAAGATATTGGTAAGGAAACAGTGCAACCTTCTAATTAGCATCACATACAGCCATAGCAACAGCTTTCTGAATCTTACAGAGAGATTTAAATAGTTATGTTTTATTTTTGGATGGGAAAGTCCTAGGAGACCAGGGGAAGCAAGAAGATTATAAAGCACACATACATAAAACTCATTCACCCTTCGCTCTGTAGTGTCATTCTCTGTTTTCTCAACTTCTTGCCCAAGGGGCCAATCTGAGTCCCCTAAACTAAATTTAGTTTAATTGGCTTAAAAAGCAAGAGAGCTGGGCACAGAGACGGAGAGCACAAGGGAGCATCTGCTGAGCTCTTTGAGGAGCTTTGGAATAGGGATGTAAAATTCTGATTTATCTGTTAATGGGTTAAAGGTTAGGTTAACCTAATGTTTAACCAGTTAACTAACTAAGCAGGATCTCACTGCTCCTGCTCCCTGACTTGAGGGGTTTCTGCTCCAGAGCTGGGGATGAGGATGCGGATGGTGCTAGCTCTGCAGGCTTCCAGCTCCCGTGCTGGGGCTGGCTCTGTCAGCTTCCATTCCCAGCCACCAGCCAGGTGGGTTACCTGTTAACATCCCTATTTTGGTTTCATGGAACTGCTGTAGTTAACTGGAGTTGATACTGAGTCATGGGATTTTTCAGGATGAGACTGCTATGTGGGCCTTCCTTTTAGTGAGGACACTGGCCAGGCGCTCTTTGGAATGAGACTTTTCTCTTGAGTTTGGGTGCTCAGTTGGATGAGGGTGCTTTGAGTAAGGTCACCCATTGGGCCCTTTTGGGCAGTAGCATTGAGCAAGCAGTCAATCAGATGAGAATAAGTAGGCTAGGTGGTTAGGGAGTCCTTGGGGTTGCATAGTATTGGTTGAGGGGGAAGCTGTCCTTTGCGAGCATAACAATGACTAACCTCCAAGTTCGCCGAGCCCCTGTCAGAAGTAGCCTGTTTTTTATTTTTACTACAAGATTTACCTGATGTTGCTCAAGTCCTTAACTCAAAAATTTTTGGTTTCTGGAAAATAAAATGAAAATGTACGTGCTTAATTTAAATCATTGCTCTGGGCTGGGAATGAAGGGTTGAGTATGCAGACTGCCTCAGGGGGAGAGGACTCCCCCAACCTTCTCTCACCACAGCACTTGGGGTCAGGTGAGAAGCACCTTTCTGGTCACTTCAGCTGCAACGGGCACAGTTGAAGAAGGAGTGCATGTCCCCTGGCTGGGGCAGGTTCATGTTTGCTTACTCCCTGCGCTTCCCAGCCAGACTGAGGTATGCATCAAACTGTGCATTTTCCCCACACTCCCTGAAGAAGGGGAACAGCCAGTAATGTCTTTGTATGAATTATGGAGCGGGGGAGGAGGGTAGATTCAGCCCCTGCAAAAGGCTCCTGTGAGGTGGGGCACTCCTACTGCCAGCCCCTTTCACCTGCCTGGTGCTTCTGCCTCTTTTCTGTATGGTTTTATGAGAAGCAGTCCTATTCTAGGCACATCCCATTTTCCTGACACAGCCAATCCCTAACCTTACTTTAAGTTATGATGAGAGGAAGCTGCATACCAAATTTGGTGGTTTTAGCTGTTATAGTTTAGGAGGAGTTCTTGAACAGACAAACAGACAAATTCTCAAATATACAGTAGATATTGATATCTATTGCTGTAGCACCCCCTAGTCATGGGCCGGGGCCGCTTGCTTTAGTTAGGCATTGAACAAAAACAGAATACAAAACTGGTGTCTGCCTCAAGGGGTTTACAACCAAAGTTCAAGACAAGAGTCAACAGGTGGCTGAAGAAAGACGGGAGTAACCTGTACTTAGCCTTAGCGGCCTACTTTAGTTTTGTGCAATTATAAATACCCTTGCCTCACTCCTGCCCTGGGGCCCTATTCTGATCAGCCCTTTCACTGAGGCAGGGGTTTGGGATGCAGGAGAGGGTAAGAGCTCCAGCTGCATGTGTAGGCTCCAGGTGGGGCCAGAAATGAGGGATTTGGTATGCACAGGAGGGGGCTCTAGGCTGGGGCAGGTGTTTAGTGGACTGAATGGAGGGAGGGAGGGCTTTGTTTGGGGGTGCAGGCCCTGGGATGGGGCTGGAGCTTAGGGCTTTAAGGGTGTAGGAAGAGGCTGTGGGTTGGGGCCAAGAGATTTGAAATTTGGGAGTGGGCTCAGGCAGGGGGCTGAAGTATGGGAAGGAGTGTGGGCTTTTGAAGGAAGTTTGGCTATGGATGGGAGCTCCAGGCTGCAGCAGAGGTTGGGGTGCACAGGCTCTGGAAAGAAGTTTGGGTGTGGGAGGGGCGCTCAGGGGTGGGGTAGTGGGTTGGAGAGAGAGTGCGGGGCCCAGGCCATGAGAGGGAGTTAAAGTGCAGCAGTCGGTTCTGATCTGGATCACAGGTTGGGGTGCAGGTGGGTGTTGGGGAACCAGGAGGGAGTTAGGGTGCAGGAGAGGGTTCCAGTCAGGGACAGGAGGTTCAGAGTGTGGGCTCCAGCCACATGATGCTTATCTTAGGCAGCTGCCAGTTGCCAGCTTGGCAAGGCTAAGGCAGGATCCTTGCAAGCTCTGGCTCTGTGTCCAGCCTTTAGGTAGAGGCATAGCCGGGTGGTTCTACATAGTGCTTGCCTGATCACCCTTTCCACCTAGGGCTGCAGGGAACTTGCCTTAGCCCTGCTGTGCCACCTGCCAGACTTTAATGGCCTGGTGATCAGTGTTAACCAGAGCCACCAGGGTCCCATTCGACCAGACATTCCAGTCAAAAACCGGGCGCCTGGCAACCTTTACTGTGACTTCTAGTCTCACCTCTTTCCCCACATGTTGGGGATGCAACAGGATGGCCTGCATTTTAGGCCAGGTTGGGGCAAGTGGCAAAAGAGGCTGTGTTTTCCCAGCAAGTTACAGCCATTAAAAGGAAATGCGTAGTGTCTAGGCCGCAGAACAGACCCCTCTTGTCAGTTTTTAGTCAAATGAGATGCTGGTGCGAGACATGAAACAGCATGAGTCCTAGCTCACTTACCTAGCTGTTCAGGTGCTAACGTGGCTAGAAGACTGTTTTGCAGCCTACAGTGTGTCCCAGGTTTCTGTATGGCCAGGCATCTCAGGATGGTCTGCTGGGAGTGAGTGGAGGTGTAATGGCTGGGTTTGGAGGTCTGGCACTCTGTTGTTATCCCTGCCAGAAGCAGATCACTTACCTGCCTGAGAAGAAAGGGAAACAAGAGGACTGGCTTTCACTTATTAATACTGTAGTGTTGAATTTCCTTTTGTCTCTGGAGGGTTTGTGCAGAACTTATAGAGATACAGTGAAAAAGGAGACAGAGCTCATAGAGATGCTTAGGGAGACTTGGAGAGAAAGGGACTTTATGGAGACCTTGCAGTGCCCATGGGAGTTGGAGAAGTCGGAACAGAGAGTTGAGGTCACACTGAGGTGGGCAGACCACTAAGAATTGGTGAGAATGGGAGTCAGAGAATGCTGGTAAATAACTGGGGAAAGAAGAGAGGTTCAAGACAACATTAGACAGAAGTCAGCATAGAGAGGGTGGTGCAGGGGATGGGAGAGGCTAGCCAGTCAGCATACTAGGCTGAAGGCAGGAGAAAACCCACTTCTTTTTTTGCACTTCTGTGATCTCCTTCCAGTTTGCTAACGTGGATAATGTGGTACCTAGAGAGCCTCTCCTTTCATTTGGTGGCATTAGTTAGTGAGTACTTATCTGTACTTAGAAACTTTTCCTTCTGCATCATTGTCACAGACTCTACCCTTAAAAAAAAAAGCTCTATAGAATTTAATAAAGAATAAGTTAAGCTCTATAGAAATGTAATAGGGTTCTGTAGAAATTACTGTGAAGACCTATAGAATGTGACAAGAATTAGATCCTTTTAACAGAGGATCCTTGACACAGAATTAGATCATGCTCCAGCCTTTTAAAACTATCATGTAACAATTCTGTGACAGTGCTGTAATTCTCTATGAAATTCTACAGGATGGCCCAAAAAGATAATAACAAAATTACTAATAAATGTATTAAATTGTATAGCATCTTTCTATGAGGACATTATGTGGTAACTATATGATCAGACTCTGTATATTAACTTTACACCAAAGCTCTGTGACCACCATTTCCTTAATGCTGTGCTGAGATTTATAGAACTGGTAAGCTTCAAACTCTGACCATGCTGCATTGTTAAAGACTGAAATGATATTCAGTGTGGATTCATTTACAAGTGTCTGTGCTTGCAGGGAATAGGAAATGCCAACATCCCAGGATGAGAGAACTCTTTTTTTTTTATCCAGTCTCTGTTCATATTCTTGTTGCAATTCATCATTTATTTCATAGAAAAGCCCCGATTCTTTGTATTAATGAGGATCACAAAGGTTAGAATCTGATTTTCCAAAAGTGATAACCATGTACAATTGCAACTCAATTCAGCGGTTGCCAAGAATGCTCAGCACCTACAGTAAATCAGACTCTTAGGGCTTTTCACAAACATGGGTTAATTAAGTCTCAACACTCCTAGCACGGAGGGAGGGAGGGAGGAAGGCAATTAGGTATTACTCTCACGTTTGTATAATTGGGGAAGGAGAGGCAAGGAGATTAAGGCCCCACTAGATAACTGGTTTTAAAAATATTTTCTGCAAGTGCAGTTATGTTGGAATGTGTGAACGAGACAAAGATTTTTGTTTGTTTTGTGCACATGGGAAACTGTGCACACAGGAAACTGTATGTAGAACTGGCCAAAGTGGGAGTCTGTATCAGAGGTAGGATTAGAATGTGAGAATGCCTAACTCCCACACCTGTGCTCAGACCTCCACAGTACACCTCTGTCTAGAAGTGTGGTACTGTTGTGCACACTTTGTCACTGCACTTTTCACCAGTGCAGGAGATCCCGTATATGAATGTCTATTAGCTGGCCGGATACGGAGCATCTTTTAAATTCCACAGTGAGTTTCTGTTTCTTTTCTATTCTGTATGGGTACATCTACAAAGCAGGGCTAACCTCGAAATAAGCTACGCAACTTGAGCTACGCTAATTGCGTAGCTTAAGTCAAAATAGCTTATTTCACATTTGAACACGTCTACACAGCACTTGTTTTGAAATAGAGCACTCTTCCTCTGATTTCCCTTACTCCTCACAAAATGAGGGTTACAGGAATCAGAGTAAGAAGTCCTCTGGTTGGACATTATTTCAACATTATGGTGAAATAACTGTTTGTGTGTAGAGGCACACTTTGTTATTTCAAAATAATGGTGCTATGTAGACGTACCCTCAGGGTGGTTCTTACACAGGCCCATCACTTTGGCATCAAAGTGATTGACTCTGCCTTCGCTGTTGTGAAAGCAATACCATCAAGCCAGTATCCTCCTGCAGCAAACTTAGGGGATAGCTACTAAAACCAGAGGTCATTTGCAGCTTGTGTAGACCTACTCACGGTAGCTTTAATCTTGCTAGCTCACTAAAAATAGCTATGAGGAGCAGGCTTTAGCACAGGCTAACAATACGAATGCACAGTATAGGCGGCCAGGTGTGTTTGTGCAGATCACACTGCTATCTGCACAACTGCATCCTCCTGGCTATATTTCACTGTGCTGGATGAATGCTAGCATGATGTGTGTGCAAGCGGCAAACTACATCTATAGTGCCCTTAGGGGAACAGCCTTAAATATTAGGGGCTGCGAGCATCTGTTGTTGTGGCAAGTGTTTTTTCAAAACACCCTTGCAAGTGCTTCTAATACTCTGTTTTACTTCTTTGAACCACATATTCTAGCATGTGGCAAGAGACACTGAATTAAGAGGAAATGACTGATGTTTGTCTCTACATACCTGTCTTCCACACTTAAACACTGCCTTCATTGAAGCAACAAATTTGTCTGCTATTGGAAAATCAATCTGCAAAATGTTGCAGCTAAACTAATGAGGTGGTGAACCAGTGCATATCCACCGCAATCTACAGATTAGCACCAGTTCACACCAGCTCTGATTTTGGTCCATGATATATATACTGCTCTTGACTTTAGCTGCATTTAGACTGTCTGAATATTAATTTATCTTATACAGACTTTTTTCACATAATGCAGAGTTTGGCGCACAATTCATCAGCAAAATGGAAACACTGTTGAAATCAATAGTAGCTAGTCATAATTGTGAAATAAACTGATTCTTAGAAAATGCCTGACATAGCTCTGTCAACCATTTTCTCTGATCTGGTAAATTAAGACATAAGATGTGTAGTGTACACCTCTCATTACCATCTATTATTAAGAGACTGTCAATAAATAATCCTTTATGAAATACATTCTGCATTGCTTCATCTGGGCCAGATCTTGAATGAATTGGCATATTACAGTACAGCCGCTCTCCGAATTACGAACAAGTTACGGACCAACACTTGGTCTGTAACTCGAACTGTTCGTAACTCGGACCCCATTGAGTTACACATGACCGCGCTGTTCGTAAGCGCGGGTCGTGTTTGTAACTCGGGGACCGCCTTTACGACCACTCCACGGGAGCTTTGGTCGTAAGTGCGAACAGTCATAACTCGACCGTTCGCAACTCAGGGAGTGGTTGTAGAAGTCAAGAAGCTTACACTAGTTTACATCAACAAGGCATCTGGACTGACATAAGCAGATGATTTTGTCTTAACTTGCCAGCATACAGTAGTGGATTTCTCCCACATTTTGCACATTTTTTGTGGATAAGTTCACAGGTAATGGGATAGTCTCATTTCACCACTTTGGCTATTGTATTTAGGCTATAGTAATGTAGTATGTAAATATTGCACAAGATAATAGGCAAGACCCTGTGTACTACACAGCAAGCTGAGCCCAAATTCTGCCACAAGATTCCTGGGTTCTTTTGCATGCTGAACATGGTGTGGTGGCATGATTTAAATGAAAAATAAAAGGTTTCCGTGAATAAATTAAGAACAAAAATAATGCACATAGCTCAGTACCCTCATAGTATTTATTTTGATATTAAATGAAATGTGTGTAATGCTGTCCCCACATTTTCAGTGTTCATTATGCTGCAGATTCCTTTATTGATAACCGTGTGTGAAAGTTGTCGGAGTGAAGCTGGATATTTTGACAGCAGGGCAGGAAGCCATTGAGATCCTTGAAAAGATCTGGTAGCTAGTTTAGAACTTTGGGAGAGTTACTGTAACAGGATGCTCCTGGTAAACCAATCAGCAGTGAAATAGTTAACAATGTCATTTTTAGGGTGAGAGTTTCAAAAGCACTTTGGAGCACAAGTCCCAGTGCCTTCCAATGGGATTTATGCTCCAAGTTAGTTTCCCACTTTAATGATAAATGTTGGCTTTCAGAGTTACCAACTCGTTATCATGAGCGGGACAGTTTACTCCCCTTCCACAAATGTTGTTTGCCCCTCAGTGGTGAATGGACCTGCAAGGTGCTTTCGGAGTGCTAGTGCACTCAGCCAGTGGTACGAATACCTTATGGGCAGGGCTTGACAAATTGCTGTTTCTTTTCGCCTGTGGCAAGTAGATTTCAGCCAGTTGCTCCGTTCATCAGCGCTACGTGCATGTGCAGTGAGTAGATCTCGCCACGGTTTGTCGAGCCCTGCTTATGGGTACTCGAGAGACGTTGGGGGGGGGGTTACGTCAACACAACTGAAATTTGGAGAAAACTGAGTTTTTGTTTTAAGTTTTATAGTGCTTTATTATTTTTGTACTTTTTACACCCAAAAATTTTATCACTCGCCTGGCTACAATTAAGTTGTTTAAACAAATGTGTTGTAATGGTAGAAAACAAATTTGTGTGTCTGAAAACTGTAGGTACTGGGGGTACTTCTTTTTTTTTAAAGGGGCACTTTATAAAAAAAGGTTGAGAAACACTGTGTTAGTGCACCAAACAGGAACAGATTTAGCAAGCAGACCATGTAAGACTGCAATGGACTGTTTGTGGATGTTAGAAAGTCATCATCACCCCAGAAAGAGTTGTAGCATAAAAATTCATTGCTGTATAACAATATGTAACATGTGAGTTACATCATGTATTTATAGGCAGTCAGCACTGATGTCTGATGCTCTGTTGTTTCTAATTAAATGTACCTAGAGCTTTATGAGTGCATACCTGATTGGCACTTTAGGGAAAGGCGGTTAAGAACTTGTCCCAAGGGATTCACATGAAAAAGGTAATAAACAGACTAGCTTCTTTCTTGCTTCTTCAGCCTGAGCAGAAGTAATTAGAAATGGATATATTGGCAGGATGGTTAACTTGTATAAGGGTATATAAACTTCTCCTTATGGAAAAATCACATGGAACTTGAACAGAGATAGAATTAAAAGAATTCATTAAAAATTACTCTAGAAACATATTGAATTGAAAAGAGAATGACTCCCTTTAGTTTCTATAGACTTTTTAGAACTGATCATAGAATGCTCTAGAGAATTATATTCCTGCTCTAGAATTGTAGGGACAGTTGAACATGCTCTTCTTAAATTCTACTGAACTTTTCCATAAAGGTCAGAAGCAGCTTTTGGATGAGGCTGTAAATGTCCTCTGTCAGAGCCAGTAAGTGAGGCTAGCAGTGCCACTGTGAGGTTTCAATATTAATATTCTTGTACTAGCGTTGATGTGGGAGGCACTGTGTGACATTCACTGGCCTGTGATATTCAGTCAATAGGGAGATGTGAAATTTGTGAATCTGTTAGGCTCGGAATCACACCATAAGAGACCCTTTCCCTCTGCATAGGAAAATTTCCTATAGAATTGAATTGAAAGTGATAATTTTGTTGCGTTCTTTTTTAACCCCCTATGGAATTTAATAAATAATTGTATCACTTCTTTGGAAGTAGCATGATCAAGACAGAGAGGGCCATGCACCCTTAGGACATACCCACATCCCTGCAGATGCTCCTCCTGAGAGTGAGGCACTGTGAAGACACACAAAAAGGCAGGGAGCAGATTGTGGATGATGCATATTGTTTCCAGTGGTTGTGGATCAGATGCGGATCCATCTGTTTATATGCGCGCAGGGCTCTATGGTTAAAATACCTATCAAAAGGAGATAAAAACAGCAAGCAAATGGTTTGGAAGCACTTTATAGACTAACAAAACATGTAGATGGTATCATGAGCTTTCGTGGGCACAGCCCACTTCTTCAGGAGATAGTTATCTAGTGAATGCTGTAGGTTTTAGGGTAATTTTTGCGGAATCTGATTAATTTAATCCTTCGGAAGAGCTTTACCATAAGTGTTTTACAGACAGGCTTGAGCCCTTGAGCAGGACTGTAGGTGGAAGTTAGCACAGCAGGAGGAGGAGGAATAACAATATGAAAAAAGTTCATGTTTTGGCATTCTATTGCCATTGAGTAAGAGCTTTGCAGAGAGAGTTTCCTTTACATAATAATGTTCTTCCCCATAGCAACGCAGGGCTATATAAATAAACCTGGTAAGAGATCCCAGAACTCAATGCCTAAAGTGTGGCCCTTTCCACTATAGAATGTATGTTCCCTCTCAGGCAGGGTGTCGAAGTGGGGAGGGTGAGCAGCCTGGTTGGCCTGTGAGAATTCTGATGTGTTTGGAAGAGCTCTTAACTCCAAGCATGCTGAGAGAGAGCTCTGTTATGTTTTTAAGAGGGTTAGTGCATAGGACCCAGGATTTCCTATAGCAGATTAAACTGCTGGACCAGCTTGCATGGTTACCTACCTCTGACAGTGGCCAACAACTGATGTGTCAGGGAGATGAAGGTGCACAAATGGCTAGTTGCAGTTTCTGGCAATGTTTTACATGCCGATGATGGTGGTAACAATTCCTTCCAAAGAGGTAATGTATAGGTCAGGGGTGGGGAACCCAAGGCCCGGGAGTCGGATGTAGTCCCTGGCTTGCCTGGATCCGGCCCCCGAGGCACTTTGAGTTCAGATTTGTTGGGGTCAAAATCACAAGAGGTATTCCATAAAATTTCAGACACTCCGCTGATGATATGAGGTCGCCTGTTGCTTTCTACTGAAATATTTTTGGGAGAGTTTGGCCACATTCAAACCGAAGTCAAAAAACAGTCTTCTCCTCATTTGAATTTAGAACCTAAACCACAGAGGTGAGTTTGGACCCAGGAGTTTCAATTCCAGGGAGGTATCAGTTTTAGGGCCTGATCCAAAGACATCTAAAATTAATGAAAAGACTCATTGGCTTCAGTGGACTTTGAATCTAACCTGTTAATCCATCTCTAATTAATAGACACAACAAAATAATACTGACCATGAACCAGTGCTCCCGGATAACCCCTGGGATTGCCAGGCAGACAGTTTTTGATTGGAACGTCTGTATGAAAAAGGACCCTGGCACCAGGCTGACAGCTGTGCTGATTAGGCCACTAAAAGTCCATTTGGCTACGGTGAGACAGGTAGACTCCATGCCCAGCTCTGTGCTGCTCCTGGGAAGTGGTCAGCATATCCCTCTGTCTCGAAGGTGGAGGTGTGTCAGGGAGGCTTATGTGCACTGCCCTTGCCCTCGGACACTACCCTGAGCACCAGCTCTGCAGCTCTCAGTGGCTGGGAGCCATGACCAGTTGGAGCTGTGGGGCCAGTGCATGTGGGCAGGGGCAGTCCTCAGAGTCCCCTGGCCACCTCTTTGCCTAGGAAGCAGAGGCACATGCTGATGCCCATACATCCAGCCAGAGGTCTCACCCCTCTTCACCTCAGCCCCCTGCTGAATCACCTCCTGCACCCTGTACTCCTCATTTCTGGCCTTATCCCAGAGCCCGCACACACAGCCTGTACCCCTTCCCACATCCAATTCCCTGCCCCAGCCTGGAGTCCCCTCCCATACTCCAAACCCCTTGGTAGGGTTACCAGATGGTTTTTAAAAAATAACGGACACACTTGATCTCAGATCGGGGGAGAGGGGGACCAGCTGGGAGAGGAGTG
>CM057845.1:98148765-98167403 GCA_030068395.1 Apalone spinifera
GGGGAGCAGCAGGGTCTCCGCGGGCCGGATGCGCTTGCTTGGTGGGCCAAATCTGGCCTGTGGAGGCCCTTTTGTCCACCCCGGTCTAGTGGCTAGGGCAAAAGATTGGAAGTCAGGATTCCTAGGTCCTACTCCTACCTCTGTCAATAGTTTGCTGTGTGGCCTTTTGGACATCTCTTAGGCCCAAATTTTCTGAAGTAGCCTCTGAAGGTGGGAGCTTCCACTTTTTGGTATCTCAACATTACACCGAAGGCCTGATTCTCAGATGCGCTGAGCGCCCACAGCCTCACTGGGAGTTACTGAAAATGGAGACTGCTCAGCATCGCTAACAACCAGGCCTGAGGTGCCTCAACTCAGAAACCAAAATCAGAAGCCACATCTTAAGATAGGACTGTGAGCCTCTCTCTGCCTTGCCATGCCCATGTGTAAAATGGAAAAGACAGTGATATTTGCCTACCGTGGTGATAGGCAGTGACAAGCACCAATGATTATTCTTTTATTCTGTTGTCCCACATGAAACCATAGGGATTTCTCACCTGCTTCCTAGAAGGAGTGGTGACCTGAGCTGGAGGGGCAGGAAGAAAACCAGGCTTTCAGTCTGCAGCTGCTATGCTAATGACTAGGGGCCTAAAATTAAAGCCCAGATCCAGATTTTGGTCCTGCAGCAGCACCTTCAGCAGCCAGCACTTCTTTGTTTGATATCTTTTCTCCGCTCTCCTCCAAGAAGGTGCATGGTCTGCAATTCCTGTTGTTCTCCATAGGTAAAGCCAGGCTGCCCAGTTTAGATGCTGCTAGACTCTGCTGCTTTGGAAATGCTGCTTTGTACCGTGCACTATTGTGCTAGGAATTACTGTCATTTACCGTGTCATTTACTGTCTGTTTTGTGGTGGCCAGGAACTCAGCAAAGGGAAGTCCAGCACATCAGCTCCTGACAGCTGGGCCTGCCAGAGACTGCCCTCAGGTCACCTTGTAAATCCCTGCTGCCTTTGATCATAGTGATTAAGAGCCAGTTCCCATTTACATTAAGGGCACTTTACACTGCCAACGTGGTATGAAGGAGTCCCAGTGTTACTAAGAATATGTACTACTGTATTTGCTGTACCATATCAGGCCATTGGTCGTAGTCTGATACTCTGCCTCCTGCAGTCCAGATCAAACAACTGCTCTGTCTGATCAGCTATTCTGATTAACTCACTCACTGTGCTGTGACCTCTTTTCTTCCACCCCCATCTGTTTGTCTCCTCCACCTGTTGCTTCTTAAAATAACCTAGATTTAGAGCAGAGACTGTCTTACTATTTGTACAGCACCCAGTACAACAGGATCCTGATCCTTGACTGCTCTCTCTAGGCCAGGGCTCTCAAACTCATTTTACCTTAGGGCCAGTTCCAGTGCTCAAATCCTTCTAGTGGGCCAGCGGGCAATCCCCTCTGGCAGAGCTTTGGGGGCATGTCTCTGTGCATTCTCTCCCTCGCCATACATCCTCTGGCCCTGCCTGCTGTCCTTGGTGATTTAAAACCCTCTAGGCTTCCCCCCCACCCGTCATCACTGGCAGTACAGTGGGGCTAGAGGGGCTGCTGGCTGCTAGCTCCACACCGCTGCCGTCACATTCCTGTGACCTGGGGAGCTGTGTGCAGAGCTGTCCTGTCCATGGGTGTAAGCTGTGAAACTATTAACTCATGTTGTGAAAATGACTAGATATCAGTGATGCCAACTCCCCTGAGTTGGTCACAAGCCTTCTGATATCTAGGTGCTCTAGCTCTAGTCACATTATCAAAATGAAGCCAAATCTGAGAACTTCACTGCCTCATTCACTGCTGTCAGCTGTGATTATTCTGACTTAGATTATGCTTGTTTCTTGGTGCATGGTATTAGTAGAGAATCCTAGCCTTCTTTTCTTCTTTTCTCATTTTTTTAAAAAAGGTTTCATGGTTTGTAGAGAAAATCTCAAAAATGTGCCCCAAGTTCATCCAAAGTTCTGCCTCAAACACCAGATGCCAAATAAAAAGATCCCCAAGTGTATTTGTATATGTGATTTCAAGAAGCAGTCCTTTTTTGGGAGTGATGGGAGGGGGCTGGTTAATGAATTTTGAACTCTAGGCGTTGGCAATGCAGTACATGCAAGTTGATAGTGTGTCCAAGAGCCCAGGCAAAAACAAGGATCCTACAAAGCCACCCCCTTCTGCTAACATCTGTGTCCTTGCACTGGGATCCCCTGCCCCTGCCCAGAGTAACTGAAAGTGAAACCCCCCCCCCCATCCCGCTGGCTGCAGAAGCATGTCAGCTTGGGTGGCTCGCTGACCAGTACAGTTTGCATTGCATCTGAGACCGCCAGCACGGCTTCCCAGGCTGAGCGACACCCTCTGTGGCCAGGACTGTGCGGGCACTCAGGGCCTGGGTGCTACTGGGAGCCATGTGCTGGCAGCCACATGGGCCTGATTAAATACATTTTTCAGAATATATTGCGGGCTGGATTGGGGACGTGCTTGGGCAGCAGATGGCCCGAGGGTCAGGCGTTCGGGACCCCCTGTCCTAGGCATTACTCCAGTTCTGCTAAGCATAGTGCTGCAATGGATCAGACTGGAGATTGACCTCTGGTGTCCCTCGCGGGAAGTGGTTGACCACTGATACTTTGAAGGAAGGTAAAGGCCAAGCCGCCAACTTCCCCATTAACGATGCACTTAATTGTACAGTGGTATAGCTGGGGGGTGAAGCACTTCCAGTAGTGCTTCCAGAAGCACTTACAGCATCTACCCAGGAGCATGAAATCTGAGTGCCCTTAACTGATATCTAGTTAAAATGGAGCTACTAGTCCTGTAGCCGCTTTAAATCCTGTGTTTGACTTCCTGCAGAAGTGCATTGGACCATGACTGACCTGTTTTGTGTCTCCTACAATAACCTGAGCAAGTCTAGTCACTGTCTTGTCAGCTCTCCATACTTACATCCTGCTCTGGTACTTCAGCTGCCACACTTATGGCCCCTTTGAGATCTATTACCTGTCAAGTGACTGTGGAGCAATGAAGGAACAGCCTCTGGGTGTTCATCTGCAAGAGGCATTTTACAGTGCAGAATGCTTGCAGTACACAGTACAGAGATGTGTGTGAGATTTCCTCCCTAGAAGGAGAAGGGGAAAACAACATTACCTAGTTGTTAAAGTGGCACCCATTGTCAGAAAAACAGTTCTACTCCAGACTCTGCTACTGACTTGCTGTGGGACTATGGGCAAGTCACTTAAATTAGCTGGGCCTCTGCTTCCTTGTCTGTGAAATGGAAAAATGATACTTACCTGCCTTGAGAAAGAACTTTGATATCTTTGTACCCAACTCTGTGTATAACTGATTGATACCAGCTTTACTACCTTTACAGCAGATGCTTTGCTATACAGGAAACCCCCGACATGCGACCGTCTGAGTTTCAATCCCCCACACTTACAACCATTTTTGTAAGTGCGGAAGGGGCCGAAACCCCGCGACTTGCGTCCTTGGCCCACATTTACAACGGCGCACAGCACCTATTGTAAATGAGGGTTCAAGTTACAACACCCCCGACTTGCTTCACTTCCCCAGGAACCAATCGCGTCACAAGTCTGTGGCCACCTGTATTCCCAAGTCCCCAATAGTGAGATCCTTCCAAGGATTTTGAATTGTCACTAGTGGAAACTCATTTCCCTGTATTGTCTTCATTGTTCCTCTCTGCAATTCTGTGCAGTTCAGTTAGCATCACCTTAGAGCATTAAACTTCTTTCTTTAGCCTGGCCTCTCTGCCTCTGGTAGGCGGTACTGGGGTTCATTGTGGGAAGACAGCAGAGGAGGAAAGAAGACAATGGGCTCTTGCTGAAGTTTAAAGCTGGTTCTAAGCAAACCTGTATCCAGGCATCAGAACATTTCTTGCATAGCTAGAGGGGGTAGAGCACTGATGAGACACCAATTAGGCGGCGCGGTGGATGTGAATCACACGTGTATGTATTCTTGTGTTCAGAGATGATTTTTATGTGCAGGACGACGGTGCACAATTCATAAGGAGCGGACTCATGCCAAGCCACTCTCTTTCAGGCCATTGCCACAGAGTACAGTTTTATTGGTTAAACAGAAACTTGGGCAATACATTAAAATAAAGTAGTGCCTCTGCCCAGTATGGACTGCAGCTCCCAGAGGGTTTTCCTACACATTTCCCAGCCCCCTTGCTTTGACCCAATGACCAGTTTACCAGCTCCCTCCAATTCACCTACTCAGCTGAGCTCTTGTTGGCCTTCATAAGGATGCAGATGCTCTTGAAGCTGTCCACTGGTTCCTAGCTAGTTAGTCTCCTTTTGGAAGGACCTCTCCCCCTCTGACATATCTTGGCCGGAGAGCCTTGTTGGGTCCCAAGATAAGCCCTATTGTCAATACTCTCACCCGGAGTTCAGTGTCTTCTTTTTAAAGCAGCTTTCAGAGTCATTAACATCTCATCCTTTTCCACCAGGCTCTGTCTCTGCAGGAGGATTTCAGTGCCCAATTTCATCAGCTTCTCCTCCTGAAGCAAGCACTGGTGCTGCTCACCATTCTCTTCTTTTACTCCAAAGCAGACTAGCTCCTGCTCTCTTTATGGCTCTGGTTGAAACCTTATCCTTTGAGGAGCACGTTTCTTCCAGCTCCTGCAAGCACTCTGCCATCTGAGTTGGTAGGCTGCTAAGTTCTGCAAAGACTTCAGCTCTATTCTTGTCAGCCACAGAAACCTTCCCCAGATTTCTCTCATTTACTTTTAAATTGGTTTACTCATTGGCTGGCCAGACCTCTTCTGTCACTGTCAACGTCTACTCCACGCACTACCTCCAAGTGTGTGCTGACCTATAGATCTAGTCTTCTGCATCCTGGGACTGGGACAGGACCCTGTCTATTCCTCCTTCACTTCAGATGCCTGGGGCTGACATGGTTTGGTTAATAACCTATGCTGTTCTCCCCTTTGACTCAGTCCCGAGGACTGTTTCTCTTGGTGCATAGACCCCGTTTTTCTCAGGGCCATCACTCACTTCTGACGTCCCAGTTCTCTACTGTGGCCTGATTCCCTTGCTCACTGCCTAGGAGAGAAGCTGTTGGTAGGGGATTCCAGCCTACCCTCTTGGGTGAAACAGCACCCCATTACTGAGCACTTCTTTTTTAGATCTGCCCTGCTTTCCCCCATGAAAAATACACTCCTGGCTTCCCTGCAACTCCCAAGGGAACTTTTCACTAGGTTGTGGGAATGACTGGAGCTGGTCGCTCTTCCGGAACCCACTGGTTTGACTTAACAAGGACATTCTCTCCTGCAGGGGTCTCCCCAGGTCAAGGCAGTGTGTTGTCCTGCCTTCCAAGTGGGATCCTCCTGGTCTGGCATGCTGCCCAGCTCCCTTCGTTTCCACCCTCTCTCCATTGCCTCACCCATGGACGATGGTCAGAAACACCTTGCCCAGCTTTGAGTTCCTACAGGGGGATGTTATAGGGTGGTCCCCTGGGAATCTCTCTTGCCTTAGCTACAAACCATGCTCAGGCCACCTTCGCCAGTACAGTGCTTTATGATTAACGTCTATCAGGCCACTGCCTATAGTGGTGTTTACTGTGCACATGTACAAGCTCCAGTCAGCTGCTGTCTTCTGGGGAAATGGAGCAGCACTAGCAACAACTAGCTCTGCACCTCCCCTTCCCAGAGCTTCTTTCCTTTCTCTTGTTCTGCTCCTGTCTGCAGGGATCACTTCTTTATTTAATTAGCTCTTCAGTGATGGCCCCTACCCGTTAATGGGTCTTCCACTTTGATCCCAATTAACTTGTACTGGTGGGGATTTGAGTGCCAGGCTGTTGAGTCAACTACTGACTCAGAATTCTGCCCAAATTGTTGCAAGTCCACCAGGTTCTGTCAATGGAATTCATCTCTGGACACGACCAACAGGTAGGGAGGTTTTGCAACCAAGGTTCCCTGTAAGCTCAGTGCTTGGGCGGCCACTCAGGAGAGATTCCAGTGCGGCCCAGCTGATTAGTAGAGCTCTCACAAATAAGTTTTGTGTTTCTATTGGTGGTGCACATACACATGCTTTTATGCACATAGAAAAATTATTCCACATGTGGGTGGAAAAAATCCCCTCATGAACGGAAAAGATTAGAGGGAACATTGCCTACAACTGTTGTGCCGCTGCAGGCAGGTGTGCTCCCTGTGTAAACAGTTCAATACAAAACTGGTGACAATATGTCTCTGGAGTTAGTCCCATTTTTTCTAAAATGGCAGCTTTTACCTCAGCATATGAGCCAGACAGTTCATCGCTCAAGGCTTAGCACCCTCCTGGGGTCTCTCCCTTCAAATGTGCCACCCAAGTTGGCTCGTCCCAACAGATATCCCAAAGCAGATCTCCCTGATTTTCAGGGCTCTGTCCATAAGGATCAGGTGCTTTTTAGGCTCTCACCTGGCTGAAGGCCCCACAGACTCAGCTGGTTGGTCAGAGTGAATGAGCTGTGACCCTCACCACTTAAATGGCCCGCTGATCCCCTTGAGACAGACTCCCGGAGTAACAGCAAGTGTCATCCTCCCTGTCCCACAATAGGCTCAAGCTACTCAAATGACTCGCTCTGCTGCAGAGTTATAGGGAAGCAGGAGGGATGCAGCCATTAATGGGAATCTTTCTTTGTGTCCCTATGTTCCTGCAGTACCAGGGTCAAGTCAATCTCCATGTGTTTGAAGACTGGTGCGGCAGCTCCATTGAGCAGCTCAGAAGGAACCTCCACTTCCCGCTGTACCCTCACGTGAGTATATGCCAACAGTCTATCCTCTTCCCTGCACAGCGCAGCATCTTTACTCCACAGTGCCGGACCCTATTCCTCTTCTTTCCTTTTAACTGTACCCGCACTGCCTCTCCTCTCCCTTCCCCAGGCCCACCTTTTACTCCTCCTCCCATTCCATACTGCACCCTCTCCAGCTAGTCCCATCCCCTCACCTCCCATTCCATACTGCACCCTCTCCAGCTAGTCCCATCCCCTCAGTTCCATCTCCTCCTCCCTTCATCCTCTTCCCTTCATCCGCCCCATGTCTCACCTTCTCTCCCATTCCTTCTGTCAGTCCCCTCCCCTCCTATACTGATACTTCCCATTCCTCTCCCTATTTCATTCTTTTTTTGTTTCTTCCACCTTCAGATACGAACCACATTGAAGAAACTGGCAGTATCACCAAAATGGACAAACTATGGGCTCCGTCTGTTCGGCTATCTGCACCCTTTCACTAATGGTGAGGAGGTGCCATGGCAAATTGGGATTGTCATGCTGCCCCGGCCCTCCCGTCCCCTGCTTGAGACCAAACAAAAATGCTCTCTTGTGGGCAATACTAGCTTGAAGTCTCTCTAGCTAGGAGCCCAGAGATATTGTCTAGCTGTGACTCCAACTGAGGGTGGTTGGCATGGATCATATGGGCACACTCCTCATGGGCAGGGAGAACACAGATATGTAATTTCTGAACAAACAATGTATTCCTGCATGCCCAACACTGATTCACATACACACACGTGCAGCCAGGCATGCTTCCCATGTGTACCTAGCTGTCCACACATACAACCTACCACCATTTGCACACACATGTACACATGCCCATATTCTCTTGTGTGTGCATATATGATTCCATGCAGCCATCTCTATCCTTACAGAGGTGTGTGTGTGTGTGCGCGCGCGCATACACACACATCATGTCCCTGTCAGGATCCACACAACCTGTGCCCCTTCCACCCTCCCCATTGCTAGCCAGCCATCCACATGCATCTGTCTCTTGCTCCTGGGGGCATTCTGCACCAATCAACAAACAAACAAATAATAAATAATTTTGTGCACAATATTTTAAAATTCTAAAAAAATCTGCAAATTTTATTCGTCAAAATAACACTTCATTATCACGCCAGTTTCAATTATTATTTCAAAAATAGTGACCTGGAAGTATGTGTATAACAATATCAACACACAAAACACCTCCCTCAGGAGATGAGAGTTAAAGAAACCCCTGTGACAATCCAGTTCCTGTTTCTCTGCCCACTTCCCTGCCCCAGAGCCCAACAAGGGGACCAAACACTACAATCCCTCCCTCCTCGAGCCCACCTGCGCTCCCCAGCCTATGCAGCCAAAACCCCTGTCCACAGAGCCCAACCATGGGGCTCCCAAACCTGGAGACCCTTCAACCCAGACACCTGCCCCCTCGCCCCTCCAGAGCTCAGGATTCCAGAGGGAGAAACAGTCTGATGAGACTCGGGCGTTTGCATGGAGTTTCTTGTGAGCCACCCTCATTCTCTCAGGTCATGCTGGGCAGTGCAGCTGCCAGGAACTATGGATGTAAAGGGGCAACCAGTTAACCAGTTACCTGGTAAGCATGACTTACCCATGCTGCGCCCTGGGCCAGTTAACTGGTTAAACATATAGCTCCCTCTGTCTACCCCCAGCAGTGTCCTTTTTTGTGCAAACTGTGGTCTGCAGAGTCCAGTGGCTTCTAGTGGCAGCTAGCAGCTCTGCAACCATTTCTGTGAGGGGGAAAAGGGAATTCTGCACACACGTTAATTTCTGCAAAACTCTGCATGGCACAATGGCATAGAATTCCCCTAGGAGTAGTCTATTCACAATCTCCTTCTAAGCAACCATTCCCACCCCTGTGAGCCTGAACGTGCCACCCTTCAGCCCCTATAAACTGCCCCACCTTTGCATCTTGGTGAGCATCCCAAAGCCTCATACATAAGCCCACACAACTGTGCCTGCCTCTGTGCTTCCCTGGGCACATTCCCAGATGCAAACACACACTCTTTCCCCTTTGTAAGCAGAAAAGAAGCCGAGGAGAATCTGTGTGAACTTCTCAGCTTCCCCCTCTGTTAGATTTCAGCCAAACTCAGCACAGCGGAGGGGAACTAACAAGTTTCCTAGAGGGCAAGAAACCAATCTGCATTTTGTTGCAGCAGGAAGATGATATTTAAAAGTATTCACCGAATTTTATAATTCTGAAGGTTTCCCAGAGTACAGAGAGGAGAAGGGATAGCAGAGCAGAGGGCAGGTGCTGTTTCGGAGGGGTCAGGCGACCCTTCTCTAGCAATGGAACTTTTTCTGTCTGTGTGTAGACCCTGTTAATGCAGAGCACCACCTAATCTCAGAAATCTCTTGGCAGGGGACTTCGAGTTTGCTATTGCTGCAGATGACAATGCTGAGTTCTGGTTGAGTCCAAATGAAAAGACCTCTGGTCTCCAGCTGCTGGCCAGTGTAGGCAAGGTACAGCACATGCTGCATGGCTGTTTTAGTCAAAGCTCTAATATGTCTGGAGGGATGAAAATCCTTCTGGTTTACATTGTATTTCAGGAGGAAGAAATGGTGGCTGGAATAGCCAAGCTGTCATCTTGATCAGACTGTGCAAGATCCCCGCAAATGGAGGACTTGCACTACCTGGCATATTCTTGGGCAGCTTGATTTATTCCCAAGCTGCTGGAGTCCTGGGCTGTAATCAACAGATATGGCTGAGTTTCCGGCTTCTAGAGCTCATGGACAAATTTCCCAGAAGAATGGGCGTTATCCCCACCGCTGGACAGTAACTATGGAACTTAGGTGAAGAAGTGAATTGTAACCTGGGCATTTTCTGTCTTCTCACAGACTGGCAAGGAGTGGACAGCACCAGGGGAATTTGGGAAATTCCGAAGCCAACAATCAAGGCCTGTGAGGTGAGTGATCAGAAACAGCTGCTGGAGTTATAGAATCATAGAATCTTAGGGCTGGAAGAAACCTCAGGAGGTCATTGAGTCCAGCCCCCTGCCCAAAGCAGGACCAACCCCAACTAAATCATCCCAGCCAGGACTTTGTCAAGCCGAGATTTAAAAACCTCTAGGGATGGAGATTCCACACCTCCCTAGGTAACCCATTCTAGTGCTTCACCACCCTCCTAGTGAAATAGTTTTTCCTAATATCCAACCTAGACCTCCCCCACTGTAATTTGAGACCATTGCTCCTTGTTCTGCCATCTGTCACTACTGACAAGAGCTTCTCTCCAGTTCCCCTTGTGTTCAGAGCAATATACTGGATTTGGTCCCAAGTATACCCACTCTGCAGTTTGCGTTTATTGGTCTCTGAAATTACAAAGGTTTTCATTTACCATCGTCTGTTTTTATATGCTGGATTTGGTTTTCACTGAGGGTATGTCTACACTTGCACCCTCTTTCGATAGAGGGATGCAAATGAAGACATTCGAAATTGCAAATTAAGCCGGGATTTAAATATCCCATGCTTCATTTGCATAATCACGTTATGGCGCTTTTTCGAAATAAAAAACGCGGTGTAGATGCGGTTATTTTGGGAGAACATCCTTCTTCCGAAATAACCTTCATTCCTCATAAAATGAGGTTTAACAGTTATTTCGGAAGAAGGGTGTTCTCCTGAAATAACCGCATCTACACCGCATTTTGTATTTTGAAAAAGCGCCATAACGCGATTATGCAAATGAAGCGCGGGATATTTAAATCCTGGCTTAATTTGCAATTTCGAATGTCTTCATTTGCATCCCCCTATCGAAAGAGTGTGCAAGTGTAGACATACCCTCACACACACATACACACAGAGTTCTGATTGGTCAGCTTGGTCGCACGGGGGTTTCAAAACTGAAAATTTTATTTTCAAAATGGTCCTTTTCTCCCTTTCTTTAATTTCCTATTAGCAGAGTGTGGCTTCACGGCTGGGATCCTTATCTGTAAGGGCTTGTCTTCACTAGCAATTAAATTTACTTAATTAATTGCTCCCATTAACTTGCTTCCTATCCAGACATAACCACCCAGTTCTTCTTCCAGGAGATTCCCCTGTGGGTGCTCCAGCTTAGATGTCTGGGGTGCTGCTGTGTGTCTAGTCGAAGATGTTTGGTTGCAGTGCCCGCTGGTAGGCTGCACACGCAGAGCAGACGGCACACACAGTGCCGCTACTAGGTGTTCGCAGCAACTGTCCCTTCAGTTCCTTCTCTGCCGCTGCTGGCGTCAGTCGGAACCGCAGTTGCTCTCCAGCTTTTTGCAAAAATCTTCATAGTTCATTGTTATAGGTAGTGTAGTAGAGTACAGTTTTTCACAGTTTTAATACTTAAAAATAGTTATCGTTGGGGGGTGGGTTTCTCTTTGCTGTTGAGGCTGTTTGCCTTGACAATATTTCCTTCCTGGGATGCCAGGTTCCCCAAGCTTTAAACACTGCCTGTCCTGCAGGCTCTTAATCCCCGTCTCCAACAGGCATTCACACTGTGTTCGGTGCCTGGGGCAGGCACATGCCACCGCCCAGTGCCAGCACTGCAGACAGCTAATGGACCGCATGCTCAAGGCTACAACTGAAACTTCTCTCCCTCAAAAACACTGGCCTCGCCTCCAGAGCGCTGCACTCCATTCCGCCTCATCAGCCCTCTCTGCTGGCCATGTCTGAGAAGGCTGCTCCCTTAGGCTCCAGTACCAGGGACTCTTTCTCTGACCAGGAAAAGATACCTTTCTTTAAGTAAAGGTGACTCCCCTTCAAAAAAACAGGGGCAAACACACAAGATACCCCCTGCACCAACCTCGACTAAGGTACCGGACAGAGAGGCACCAGGACTGTCAGAGACCGACAGTTCCCAAGGGTCCAAGGACCTTACTAAAGTGGGCAGCAAGGCACCAGAGAAGCCCAACTCAAAATCGGCGCCATTCGATTCGGCCTCAGTGCCAACAAAGGCAAAAGCCAAATCAGCACCTTTGGATGCACTGCCGGCACCAAAGAAACCTAGGACCCATTCGGCACTGTCAGCACCTATGCCACCCCTAGCACCAAAGAGGCACAAGCATGTGGCACTGACGACTGCACATGCGGCACCATCGGCACTGCAACTAGTGGTTGTACCCCCCTCGACACTGCCTTCAGCACCGGTGACCCTGGCGCCGCAGCCTTTCACTATGGCAGAGGAGTCCAGAGTAACATCCATGCCGACAACCCTGCTATTTGGCACCGACGGTACGCCCTCATCTAGCAGGTTCGCTCTCTCTACTCTTGAGTGATGAAGACAAGGAGAACCTGCTGATGGCCCTGCAATGCCTTCCCATAATCCCCCAGGATTCCTATTCAGTGGCCTATCTTGCCATTGATTTATTCTCTGTTCCCAGAGAGAAGTCACTGACTACCGTATAAAAGATTACTCAGTGTCCTGTTTCCTAGTCATGTGTGACTTCCAATGCAAGCAACTTCAATAATCTCTCTAAAGTGCCCACTGAATATATGGTCCAAGCATGCCACCAGCTGGCCAGAGGCATTCATGGAATTTTGATGCAAGGCTCAACTGCTTTGGAAATAAGAACTAAAATGCAAAGCTCTACTCTGGCTGAGATGAGAATCCACCACACTGAGCCACAGTGCTGGGAGAGCCAGGGGCTTATGATGGTCTACCAAAAGGCCAAGGCCAATAATTCGAGGTCTGGTAAACTTTAATGTGCCCGAGAATCTCTTCACTCTGGGCATTCATGACACTGGTCGATAACAAATTGCGTAGACTCCTGCAGGCTGGAAAACAATGTTGCTAGCTCTTGCAATATTATTGGAAGTCTCACGGTATTCAATAGTTTACTGATAGCATCAGCTTTTGGAGATAAGCAGCTATATGACAGTTGCAACTTTTCTTTAAAAAAAAAGTAAGATTCTAGCCTTCATAACTGTGGACACAAGCTTGAAAATGTGATTTGTTTGAACCCATGTATTTTAAGGGCTCAGAAACCGGAAGGGAAATACAAATAATATTTATCTATAATGTCATGATTTTTTAATATTTTAAGGTGGCAATATTGGGAAAGAGACCTGAAAGTAGGGAAACTTCCAAATTAGAAAGGTACTGGACTCCCTACAGAGTACATTAAAATGGTGACAGTGTGCCCCCTGGTGGATATCGCACAGATTGCTCTAGAGAACTATAATTTTGGTAGGAGGAAAAGGCAGTTTCTCCTAAGAAACAAACGCAAAAATAAAAAAAATCCCACAGTCACCTCCAGACAAGAGAGAGAGAGAAAGCCCATACAATACTTCCCAGATTCTATACAATATTCTACTTAGCAACTAGCCATGTTTCCCAAGGGGGGACTAAAATTCTGGTGTCCAGAATCATTAGCTTGAGATAGAGGCTCACCTTGCAGCCTTTGAGTGCCACATGCAGAATCATGAGCATCCCCTGCCTGCAACATATGAACTTCCTCTGGAGGTCTCACATCCCACAACTGACCAGGCCCAACCTTGCTTAGTTTGAAAGCAGGGTAGGTTGCAACCGAAGGTGTGGTATGGTTGCACCATAGTCCTTGAGTGAGAGGTATGAAGCAGGTAAATGCCACTGAACGTTCCCAATGATACACACGAGTTTCTCTTTTTTGCAGATTATCAGCAGCAGGCAAGTACTACTTTGAGGTACTGCACAAACAGGATGACAAAGGAACAGACCATGTGGAAGTGGCAGTAAGTGCCCCCATGCAGCCAGTTCAATATATGCACTGATGGAACTTGAGAGTAAGATTAGTGATAACTTCCCTCCCCTCCCACTTCCCCACTCTGCCCAGGATGCCCCTGTTCTCATCCTGGAACCTTTTCAGTAAAGGACAGTCCTGTTTGCATCCTGGCCCCTTATCTCATTCTGCCTGGGATAGTCCCACTCAGTCCCTGACCTCTCTCATCTCTTCCCCAGGCTCCATCCTTTCCCTTTCCATCCACTAGGCTGAGTCATGGGGAATTTTGCTCCCATTCCCTTCCCTTCCCTGTATGATGTTCTGTACTGATTTGGGGAAGGAGGCTTCTCAGCAGCCCCATATGGTTCTAGACAAATGCGCTCTCTTCTTTTTCCTGCTGGATGGATTAATTCAATAAATGCTTCATGCTCATCTCTTTTTCTATTCCAGTGGAGGCTGAGTGACCCAGAAACTAAATTCACAGTCATAGACTCCCAGTTCCTCTCCCTTTTCGCTAGTAAGTATCTCCTCCTCAGGCTTAGTGCCTCACAGACTTGTTTATGTATCTCATTGTTCATTCCAAGGCACAACAGATGTTTCACAGCTGATTGCAGCCCATCCAGGCACATGGAAATAACGTACTGGGAATGCAGCATGTTAGAAGGGGCAGATGGAGGTTTAACAGGGTAGGGGTCCGAAGATGTGCTCTGGCCAAGTTTTGGGGCAGGGGAAAATTGGGAGTTTCACAGAGTGGGATCTCAATGCTGTTCAGCGAGATTTGGAGTCCATTGCAGGGGAGAAGAGATGGGATCTGGAGAGACTGAGGGACCCAGCATGGAACAGAGAAACTGTTCCAGCTAGTGGTGGTAGTACAGGAGAAAGATCTACTGCTTGCTGTGCAGAGATTGGGGGGCTGGGAGGGCAGCAGAATGAAACCTGGAATATGGGAGCCAAGGGAATGTGCTAGAAGATGGACAGGAATGAGGCCAACAAAAGGAGGAGGAGGGATCCGTGAAGGATTTCTTAAAGCTAGAGGGGAGTTCTTGTGCTGGAAGCTGAATGAAAGGGAAGCCACCCAGGTTATCTGAGGATGCAATTACAACCTTTAGCCCCTCAAGTTCATTCAAAATGCTGCTGGGATCATCTTCCTGGCTTGTTTCTCTGTCCATATCACCCTCCCCCGGTAAGTCCTTCCATGGGCTCTCCTTTCTCCATGACATCAGACACAAGTTTTTTGTCTTTACCTTTATGACCCTTCACAGTTTTGCTCAGCCCTACCTAACGTCTATAGTATCAACCCCACATTCATTCTGCCTGCATTCTCAGCCTTTATTGATCATCCATGTCAGCTTTGCTTTCAAACACGTTTGGGCTTTCTCCCAGGCCACCCTGTATGCATAGGGGAAACTCCCTGATATAATCCATACAGCCGCTACCATCTCTTTCTTCAAACCCCCCTTTGAAAACCACCTCTGCTGTTCTGGTCTCTTCTAGATTTTGAGCTTTCCAGGAAAATGTTCATATAGTGTTTGGCACAGTGAGGATCTGACCCTGACTGGGGGCTTTTGAACAGAAAACCATAAAATAACTCGTTTCTGAGAACAAGATGCCAAATTGAGTTTGGAGAGAGGGTGCTGGAGTTGCCCTCAAAGAGTGAAGAACTGTTCTAGAGGGGATGAAATGATGGATTGTTCCTTGCTCCCTCGCCCCTTTTCTCTGTTTTCTAGATGAGACTCTCTTAAAGATGGATGAGGTTGGTCATATCCCACAGACACTGGCCAGCCATACAAGCCCACCCACAGCCAACCTGGGCAACATGGAACACCCAGCTGACATGCTGAAGCCTGATCCTCGGGACACTATTTATAAAGGTGAGACACCACCAAACAATAGCAGCTCATCACATCACATCAACCAGGGCAAATGAGGAAGGCGGATTTTCATAAGTTGTTTTCCCCAAACTGGGATAAGGAAATAGGTGCTCCACACTCTGCCCTGTCAGCTCTCTCAAGTGTGCTGAAGTATCACCTATGGAGGATAAATTATAAATGTGAGAGGCTAGTGTAGTGAGATGACCCCAGGAGATGGAATGTTTAATGCAACTGACATCACTGTGATGGCAAATTGGTACATGTTAATAGTTAATGGCCATGGTGGGGGCTGTCCTGTTGTGTGTCAATTTAGGGTGGCTTTGGTTTGGTGCATTTCCCATGTAACTGTTCTCTTTGTGTCTGTCTGTCTCTGCCTCTCAGTGCCTTTGATTAGTAAGTCACGCCTGCGCAGGACCCTACCCGACTGCCCTTACAAGCCCAGTTATCTAGTGAATGGATTCCCACTGCAGCGCTATCAGGGACTCCAGTTCGTAAGTCTCATTCCTAAAACAAATGTTTGCTTAGCTCAGCCCTCTGGTAGGAAAGCATGTACATTCTGTAGAACATACAAAATAGCCTGCTTGTAGGAAGGATTTCTTTTCATAATGTGTGGATGCCAAAAACTGATGCCTGCAAGAGGGTTTGGTTGTCGCTTCCATGGTCCATTGAACAGCCCAACGTCTGTTTCCCTATTTTCTAATTCAAGCAATCCGTTACTCAGCTGGATACACACGGCAAAGTGCAAATGATGGGATTGAAGAACATGTTCCCCAGAATCGGTTCTGAAGCCTTACAATAAACAGAATTAGACTCAGACCTCAGCTCTAGGCAATGCTTAAACACTGGAAAAGTTTGGATGAATTTCTGAACTTTGCAACTCACCCCTGTATTTATATGGGGCCCTATCAAAACTATAGATCCAAACATCTCTAGGAAAGATTGCATTGAACACTGAAGCTCATGTGCATCTATAGCAGTAATTTTTTGTGCATGTTTTTTTTTCCTCTTTCCAGGTTCATTTGTCCTTTGTTTATCCAAATGATTACAGCCGCTTGAGCCACATGGAGACAGACAACAAATGCTTCTACCAGGAGAGCCCCTATTACTTGGAGAGGTAAAACAGTCCTCCCATGTCACAGTCCAGGACTGGTTGGTGAGGCAACTGCCTTGGCATGTATTTGAAACTCTAGGATTTAATCACTGGAGGGAGAACAGGGAAGTACAAGGCTTTGGACTGGGGTAGAACTTGACGTGCTATTTTGTAGAATTCTCTTGTTAAACACCCAGAAGTTAATGGGAATTGGACATTCCAGTTTGGTGCTTAAACCCTTCAGATAGCCAAGGTACTTTTTCAAATAAAAATGTTTAACTCCTAAAGGAAAACTGCCCCCCGTCCTCTCCCCGAGAAGATAATTTAATGAGTAGAAATCAACATGTGCTTATGGAAAATAAATTCTGTCAAATAACTGGTATCTCATGTTGATGAGATTGATTGATTAAGGTAATAGTAATTTTGATTGATTAAGGTAATAGTATTGGCTTACAGACTTTCTGAAAGACATTTGATTCAGTATTACATCACATTTGGATTAAAAAACTTTCAGTGATGTGATATATTAACATGGCATATGTTAAAGTTGATGTCTCAAAATGTAATTAGTAACAAGGAATCATCATCCAATGGATGTATTTTCAGTGGGTTCTCACAGCAACCAGTTTTTGGCCCTTTGCCATTTAAAATTCTTATCAATGACCTGGAAGGAAATATAAAATCACATCTGATAAAATTTGCACAAAAATAATGATAAATAATGAAGAGGACAAGTCACTCATTCAGAGCAATCTGGTTTGGTGAAACTGGGCAGAAGCAAAGAATATGCATTTTAATATGGTTAAATATAAACGTATTATCTAGGAGAATGCAGGCCATTCTTATTGAATAAGGGACTCTATCCTGGGAAGTAGGGACCCAGAAAAAGATGTGGGGATCATAGGTGATAATCAGCTGAACATGAGCTCCCAGTGAGATGCTGTGGCCAAAAGAGCTAATGAGACCCCTTTGTGCATAAACAGGAATTTCATGTAGGAGTAACAAGGTTATTTTACCTCTGTATTTGACACTGGGGCAACACATGCTCAAATCTGCCTCTGTTTCTGGTGCCACCATTTTAAAAAGGTTGTTGATGAAACTGGAGAAGGTTCAAAGAAGAACCATGAGAATGATTAAAGGATTAGAAAACATGCCTTTTATAGTGATAAACTGAAAGAGCTCAATCCATTTAACCTCCTCTTTGTTAAGATAAGGATGATTTGATTAGTATGTTAAGTGTCTATATTTAACAATGGACTCTTCTGTCTACCAAGGACAGGTCCAACACAATCACAGAACCTGGAAGTGGAAACTAGTAAATACCGCTTACATTTTTAATGGTGAGGGTAACTAACCATTGAAACAGTTTAATAAGTGTCATGGTGGCTTCTCCACTACTAACAATTTTTAAATCAAGACTGAATGATTTTTTAAAAGATCAACTGTAGGTATCCTTCTGGGGAATTTCTATGGCTTGTGCTATACATGAAGTCCGTCTGCATTGATTCTCAACTCACAGGCTGCTTGCAGCCCAGTCAGCCAGGCCCACCGATGGTAATTGTCCCAGGACCCAACAATTCAAAGGGACTGGGGCTCCCAGCCGCTGCTACTGTGGCAGAGTTGCACCTGGAGCTCAGGGCCCTTTACATTGCTGCTGGGGCATCACTCAGCGTGCTCCAGACAGCTCTGAGGGCAGGAGGAGGGTGCAACACGGTCTGGGCGGTGCTGAGAGCTGGCTATCCCCAGCCCTTCCTCTTCTGTCCGAGGCGCCACCCCTTCCTGGAGCATAGAGCTGGGCTCCCTACATACACATCTTGCCTACAGGCCTGGCAAAGCTGTCAGATCCCCTGCAGTCAGCACACAGCTGCAGCCCATGTGACATCCTCAGGTATATACAGATAGTACAGACATTGTGTATAGATACGATCCACATAAAGCTACGTATTCAGCCCACAATGGTAAACAGACTGAGAACCTCTGGAGCCGTGGTCATCAACCAGTCGATCGCGAGGCATTCTGGGCCCCCCATTTCTCCCCACCCACAAGAAGCCCCACTACCTACCTCGAGCAACAATAGAGGTAGTGGTAGCTTCCCGCGGGGTGGATGGAAGTCCTACAGCTGCGCGTCACTTCCGGGGGTTCCGGAAATGCGCTAGCTGCTTCCTCCGTGGGAGAGGGGGTTGGCGCCGGAGGGAGCACGCAACGGAGGCTTCCCTCCGAGGCTGGTGTAGGAGACTCCCTGCCCCCACTGGCACCCTG
>CM057845.1:98167503-98206705 GCA_030068395.1 Apalone spinifera
CACTGCTCTGGACTATAAGATCACAATGGTCCCTTTGGGCCTTGCACATGGACTCTATGGAAACTTCTCTTTCCCTGTAGCGTTTATCTTTGGGGGTAGAAAGGTAACCACTCAGGACTTGCTGCTTCATATGAATGAGAGCTCCCTTCATTCATATGGGGGCAGTGTGGAAGAAAGAAGGGGGCTGTTTAAGGGGCCATTGAAATATTGGATAATAAAGGTGATGACTCAAAGGTGTATAAGAGATGAGTATAGTTCAGTGGTTTGAGTATTGGGTTGCTAAACCCAGGCTTGTGAGTTCAGCCCTTGAGGGGGCCATGTAGAGATTTGGGGTAAATCTGTCAGGGATGGTACTTGGTCCTGCCATGAGGGCAGGGGACTAGGCTTGATGACCTCACGAGGTTTCTTCTAGCTGTATGAGACATGTCTATCTCCATATATTAAAAAGAAGACAAGTAGTTTGTGTTTGATCCAAAGTTAAAAAGGGGATCAGTGGATGTCAAAACATGGTCTTTGCAGGAGCATTTTGAATAAATTTAAGGGGCGGTAAGATGGCATTTATCATGCTATGATACTTCCAACAGAGAAACATTCCTCTGTAATTTATAGCTGTGCCTACATTTCCTCCTTACTTCTGAAGGTTTGGATTCTATAAGTATATGAACATTGACCAGCCAGAGAGAAGAAATCTGGAGTCCGGGGAGAAAACAGAGCCGACAGGTAGAGACCCTATTGTGAGAGGCAGGATGACTCTCCTGTCTTATCCATTTTTTGTAATGTCTCCTTTTCCCTGGAATGGATGGAAGATGCAGCTGACTTCACGTGCAGTGGAAAGCTTGGTTCATGTGTGCCAAAGAGCCATGGCCAGGTTGAAGGGGCAGGGCCATCAGACTTGCCAAGTTTTGTGAACTCGCACGTGTGACATATCATGCACATTATTTAATTATATGACTTGCATATTTATTAATAATTTTGCACATAGCCTTACATTGCATCTTTTAAAAAATGTTTCCCTCTCCCTCCTCATACAGCCTATCCAGTCGCAACATTCAGCTCCCTCCTCCCCAATCTCAGTGCTCTTCATTCAGTGTTCACATGTGCTAGAGCAGTGTTTCTCAACCTTTTTTTATAAAGTATCCTCTTTTAAAAAAAAATTATAAGTACCCCCAGTATCTAGAGTTTTCGGACACACACATTTTTTTTCTACCATTGCAACACATTTGTTTAAACAACTTAATCATAGCCAGGTGAGTGATGAAATTTTTGGGTGTAAAAAGTACAAAAATAATAAAGCACTGTAAAACTTAAAACAAAAATTCAGTTTTCCCCAAATTTCAGTTGTGTTGACGTATCCCCCCAGACTTCTCTCGAGTACCACTAGTTGAGAAACACTGTGCTAGAGGACCATAGCTGGGGGAGGGGCAAGTCTACACATGCCGAATATCTATGGCCATTGGGAAGACTGGCCCACATGTGCCAAGGATACAAGAATTAGCGCAGCTTCTCCTCCGCAGAGCACCCCCAGAGCGTTGGAAGAGGGAATACTCATCATTCACACCATGACAGTGAATGAGAACAAGCCAAAGCAGCTTCCCTGGTGGTGGACCCATAAAGGGGCATGAACAGATGGGTTAACTCCCTTCTGCTTTTGGGTATGGGTCAGGGCAGCGGAGGCAGCAGAGTATGTTAGAGATGTAACTCTTATCTATATTGCAGGCTCTGAGGAAGGGAATCCTGATGAATTTAAGTACACGGATCAGGATGCAAAGAGCACCAGTCCCCCAAGAAATCCCAGCAAGTGGGGAGCAGAGCCAGTGGGAGTTGAGGCAAACCCCAACACAGTAGCAGGCTACGGAGACATTTACAGTGACTATTCCCTCCCGGGGCGTCGGAAGCTCCTCTTGCTAATAGATGGTAAAATGGGAGAGAAACTGCAAAAGAGAGGAGCAAAAAGGCCCCGCATTAAGCCAGCTCACAGGACTTCAGCCAACCAAAGCATCCATCATACTGGTCTAGAAAGAAACCTACGAAGGAGGAGGCCCTATCTCAAAATCAAGGTCAAGGACAGTTCCAGAAACCCTCCTCGTCATGTTAGGGACATCCATGGAAAGTCACTGCCCAAAAGGAGAGTGGGAGGCCAAGACCCTCCTTCTAGCACAAGACCTCAAGAGCCCTGGGAACGTACACCAAACAATTCCAGGGATTCTGCTGCCAGGATCCCAAGGGAAGTGGGGCCTCTTGAGAAATACCGTAATGCAACCAGCCCCAAGGACCAGCCAGCAGGCAATATGCAAGCAAGGAGACAAAATCCAGTTTCTGGCAGAACAAGTAATAGAGCTGTAAGTGCTGCCAGCCTTGGCAAGCAGACCCTTTATGAAGCCCAGTGGCTAAACCAGGTGGAGTCGTACATTGCGGAGCAGAAGGCAGCTGATGGCATTGATGTGGATTTGGCAAGAGAGCAGGTGGAGTTTCAGCCAGAGCCTGCTGAGCCAGCAGGGGAAGAGAAGGAGGAAGAAGTGGAAGGGGAAGCAGAGGGGGAGGGGGAGGAGGAAGAGGAGGGATTTGAGTACATGCCAGCATTTGATCAGGTAGTAAACTGGGAGCAGACTTTCAGCGCAAGCAGCTTGGACTTCCACGCACTGCGGACAGACTGGATTGACCTGAAATGCAACACGTCGGGGAACCTGCTGCTGAAAGAGAGGGAGGCCCTGGAGGTCACACGCATCTTCATGAAGAAACTCAACCAGAGAAGCAAAGGGTAAGGCAAAAACTGTCTCTCGCAGCCCTATGGTCCTCTCTCACGAGTCTCCATACCATGCTGCATAGGAGCTACAGGATGGTATAAGGAGCCAGTAGAAATTAGAGCGAAAACTCTAGAGGTGAAAAATACAACCCTAGAAAATGAACTGTGAAGGGGGAAGGGAGCCTGAACACCAGAATGGACTGAGAATGGAAGAAAACACCTTCACTGTAACTCACTAGGGTCTGTCTAACACAACGGTGTAGTGGCTGGTGTGAAATGAGTGTAGGTTTCAGTCCAGTTTCCAGTGAGCATGTTCCCAGAATATGTAAACCAGCATTGGCATTACTCCTTCTGTCGCAAACAGCTAAGCATTGAATGGACATAAGATCTGAGCTAATGTCTCCCTGCCAGTTGAGGGTTCAGACTCACTGGCTACATCTATACGGCTTCCCTCTTCCAGAAAAACCTATGCAAACGAAGCGCAGAATAACATATTGCCATTCTTCATTTGCATAATTAACTAGGAGCTGTCTACACAGCGCCTTTTTATGCAAAAAACCCCTCTTGTGCAAGAGCCATTCTTCCTGAAAAAATGAGGAAGAACAGCTCTTGCGCAAAAACCTCTTGCGCAAAAACGGCTTCTAATTAATTATGCAAATGAAGCGCAGCAATATGCTAATCTGCACTTCATTTGCATAGGCTTTTGCAGAAGAGGGAAGCTGTGTAGACATAGTCACTGACAGGATGCAAGAAGGTTACTGCCACCCATGCTGTGCCTCTCCAGTACTAGAATAACTTAAACTGACTTTGAGCAGTGATTTTTGGAGGGATCTTTATTTCCCTTTCTTCATCAGCTATTCTGTCTTGGTTTGGATCCCAGATCTAATCCCAAGTGACTAACCCTGAGGCCAGTCAAAATCCTAAACATGACGTGAGTCATGGGGGGTGGTGCAGTGACGCTGTAGCCTGGGCGTGAAAGGGTTAATGACATTCCTGGCTGAGATGCCCTGGAGAGGAGTGACTGGTGGGGGTGGGGAGGAATGTATATCACTCTGTTGCATCCCTGCAGGAGATTCCTCCTGCAGCGCATTGTGAATGTGGAGAAGCGCCAGGACCGCCTGCGCGGGAGCCGCTACCTGCTGGAGCTGGAGGTGCTGGAAAGGGGAGGGCAGCTCATGCGCTTTTCAGAGTACGTCTTTGCGCGGGGCTGGCAGGGCATCAGCGGCGACAAGCAGGAGGAGATGAACATGAGGAACCTGGCATGGGGCCGCCGACGTCAACTGATGGGAGTCGCGAATGAGCCGGACCTGTGCTGGCCTCTGGGCTTCTCCTGGAACCATCGTGCCGTTGTCCACTTCATAGTACCAGGTCAGGAGATCTAGGCTCTTCCAAAATAAAACATGAGTGGGGAGGTTGTGGCCTGATCCTGATGCAGCCTTCGAGTGGGACTTTGCTGGGAACTGGTCCAGACACAGCTCTGAACACCATGTCTGTGCCAGTGTCCACACTGCTCCACTACCTTTTCCCTCCAAATGAAACTGCATCAGAAATAGAACTGACCCAGCCGCAGGAGTGCTTTGAACTCCCTGAAGTATGACTCTCAGAATAGACTAAGAATGGGCTCACCCTGCAATACCAAGATGTGAATCAAAATGGCCACCAAGCTCAGGGCATTCATATCTGGGTTTTCCGTTTGGGCTTGTCCCTAGACTGCTCCCTGATACCAGTGTTGTCTCAAATTTTTTTTATATCCATGTGCAGAACAAATTTTGTTATGTGCCCCAATAGAGAAGTGGTGTGTGATAAATCATGTCCATACGGGTGCACATAGCAAAACTCATTCTGCACATAGATGGTGTACGGTGGGGATGGGGCAGAGAGGTTCAAAGTGTGGAAAGAAGCTCCAGACTGGAGCACTGGGTTGTGATATGGGGGGGCTGAGGGCTCTGGCTGAGGGGGCTGGTTCGGGGGTGGGGCAAGGGCTGATGGGTTTGCAGCACAGACTGCCCCAGGTGGAGAGAGCTACCTCAAGCCCCCTCTAACCACAGACGCTTGGGACCAGGTGAAAGGCATCTCTTCCCAGCCACAGCAGCTCCAGCAGGGTGGGCCAGGGCATGTATCCCCCAGTCACAGCAAGTCAATGCCAGGGCTAGGTTGGGACCAGGGAGAGAGGTGCTAGACACGAGGCTTAATAGGTGGCTGCGCAGCTTAGAGGGAAACTCCTATTTGGATCTGACTGGAGACTGAAATCTCAGCTGTCTGCAGTCAAGGCATGAATTCAATTTTGCTTTGATTTTGTTCTTCTCCTATCCCTGTCCCCACCATGATTAGTGAAAAACCAGGCACGCTGGGTATTGCAATTCATTTCTGACATGGAGGAACTGTCCAGAGTTACCAAGGACCCATATTTCAATGTCATTATCGCAGACTACAGCAGTGATGACATGGATGTAGAGAAGGCTCTGAAAAGGTCCAGCTTACGCAGGTGAGCATGCCACCTATTCACACACAAACGACACACTGGCACGCCCCTGCGAACACAGAACACACATTAATCTCCCCAGCCATCTGCGTATAGAAACTCAAACACATGCACCCGTGCAGACAAAAGCCACGCACACATCCACTCTTGCATTTGTATACCACATACCCTGTCACCATCTGCCTTCACACATGCCTCTTATACAGTCCATCCACCCTGATGCATCTCCCTTTTTGCAACTCCTGTTCAAGTTTGCGGTAAAGAGTCAAAGGCAAGTCTCCAAGTGGTAGAGAAAGGGGGAAAGCCAAGAAGGTGACAAATCAGTGATGAGTGGGACTAAAAGAAAGGAGAATTTAGAAAGCTAACTTGTGTGTCTCGCTGTAGCAATTATCTAAAGTAGCCATCTGCACCACACACCATCAGGACCTTCTCCTTTGTGTTCTAGAGCAGCATCTCTCAAACTGGGGTCCTGATGTGAAAGAGGGTCTAAAGGCTATTCTGGAGGAGTACTGGGGTTGCAAGAGCAGCAGTTGCTGGCCATGCGCCCAGCTCTGAAGGCAGTGTCAATGCTAGCAGCAGCACAGAAGTATGGGTGGCAATACCATACCATGCCACCAGTCTGTGCTGTTGCTGCTGCAGGTGGTGCTGCCTTCAGAGTTGGGCAGGCAGAGGGCTGCACCCCAGTTCCCCCTCCAACTTTTGGTAGTATCCTCTCTTTGGGAACTTGAAATATGGTAAGCCATGGAGGGGGAGGGGAATGTCGTCACAGTCTGAAATATTTTCAAAGATGGGCCAGCTAAGAAAGGTTTGAGAGCCACTCTTTCCCATTAGTAGGTCTAGGCTAGGACTCCAGAATAACAAGTAGTGCTAAACAGTCTCCTGAGGCCTGTCTTCACAAGAGACCCTATACTGTATATAAAAAGAAACAAGGCCCCATAAGAACGGCCATACTGGGTCAGACCAAAGGTCCATCCAGGCTAGTATCCTGTCTGCCAACAGTGGCCAATGCCAGATGCCCCAGAGGGAGTGAACCGAACAGGTAATGATCAAGTGATCTCTCTCCTGCCATCCATCTCCACCCTCCGACAAACAGAGGCTAGGGACACCATTCCTTACCCATCCTGGCTAATAGGCATTAATGGACTTAACCGCCATGAATTCATCTAGTTCTCTCTCAAACCCTGCTACAGTCCAAGCCCTCACAACCCCCTCAGGCAAGGAGTTCCCATGTAGCCTCCTTACACAAGACTGGAATGTGAACTAACCAGAAGTTTGATTTAAAGTTGCAACTTTGTTTTTTCCCTTTTCCATCACCATGACAACTTCATCACCATGACACCATGCAGCTGCCCTTTGCTCTGGAACCAGCTAGGAGCAGTTCCACCGGATGAGACCTCAGATATGTTCCAAATCATACAACCAAAGAGTGCTTTGTGCTGGTGAAGCACTTGTGGGTGGGTTTCAAAGTACTTTTGAGATACCTATTCTGGAACGCAGGTCTCAGTTAAATCCACATCTCTGCCGTCTGGGCGATGATTATTTCAACCACCTGTGGGGCCCTGGAAGGTGCTCACTGTGCTGCATAGGGCCTGAAAGTGAGGGTGAATGTAGATTACACTCTAATACAATAGCATCCATGCGTACAATTGAACATTCCCCAGAGTTGTAAGTGAGCATTGAACCAAGATGCTTCCTCCTCAACTCCCAATATCTCCCTGATTTCTTTGAGAGAATTCTAGAAACTGGGGGCAGCTGCAAGTGAGCTAAGAGCCTCACTAGAAGGAGTTGTTGTGTGGCTAAAGAACTCAACCTGATTCCTGTCTGTCTTGCCAACAGTTATGAGTACTTGAAGCTGACAGGGAATTTTGAGCGTTCTGCAGGGCTGCAGGCTGGGATAAACCTAGTGAAGGTGAGTGCCTGACAGCTGTGGCACCCAAGCTGCAGAAAGATATGTAGTCCCTGTACATCACCGGCACCGTATACTCTCACGCCCCCACCTGTCATTCGGAAACCTTTGTCTTTCGGCATTGCCAGGGTCAGTGCACATGTCCCGTTCATACTGCCTTGGCAGTGTGCCTCAGTCATGACTTGGAGGGCCCACACTGAGGAGATCAGTCTCTGTGGCCCATTCAGTTCTTACCCTCCCACTTGGGACAACCAAACAAGGAAGGGAAACATGGTGCAAGTGGCTTCTGGGATGTGAACGCTGCCTGCAAGGAAATAGACTCTGGTAACATATTTCACACTGGTCACTGAACAGCCATTGCATGGCAACCACGTTACAAGCCTGAAGTTGGATTTGGATTTGTGACCTTGTGGTGAAAGAGACTGTTTTAATTCATTCCCAACCCCCCACCACTTGCTCACCCTACACAGGCCTGCTTTAATCCAGTCTATATGTTTCCAAATGCATTTCCCACTTTTTTACTGATGAGAAAGCACTGTCCCCCCCACAGCGAGGCTCTGAGTGAGATGGGAACAGACCACATCAAAGCAGGCTTGATTCCCCAGCTGCCACAGCACACACCAAGATCTCAGAGGAGGCTTTGGGCCCCATGTGCACTGAGGGTGAGCTGCTTGTGGCACAGCAGTCATGGGGCAGAGACTAGGGGCTTGATTCTTATTTACATGAGGGACCCTTTAAACTGCTCTGCCTGTGCAGAAGGGCCTTAGAGTGAGTGTAAATTATATGTAGAGCAGTGCAAAGGGACCCTGCTGTAAAAGAAGATGAGGCCCTATGTAACCTGGACAATTATGGGGCGTCAGTTGCTGACTGCTGGTTGGCTTTTGCCTATCTGGGCTGTGAGAGAGGTGGGTGGCATTGTAGTCTTTGAGTAGAACTAGGATCATTCAGCAGGACCTGGATTGGAAAATAGTCCTAGTTCAACAGTGTTAACAATGGGTTCAAGTGGGGCATAATCCAGATAGTCAAAAGTGAGAGTAGGATGTAGATGTGGCTGATAGCAGTGTCAGCCAGGGTAGTGCCCACAAACACACCCACCTTTGATAAGCTGTGCTGCCAGGTCAGTGGCAGGGGGTGAAATCTCTCTACGACTGATAACTGTGTGATTGGTTCCAGGATCCACACAGTATCATCTTCCTGTGTGATCTCCACATCCACTTCCCGGCTGGGGTCATCGACTCGATTCGGAAGCACTGCATTGAGGGCAAGATGGCGTTTGCACCCATGGTTATGAGGTTGCAGTGCGGTGCATCTCCGCAGTGGCCTGAAGGTAAGAGGCCAGAGCTGTGTGGCTCAGGCCTGGAGGAAGGTGCTTGTTGTCTGAAATAGCCTCCGGATATGTTCCTTCACTGTTATGGGGGCCCTGCAAAATCTTGACTTTGCGGGAATTACCAGGGCCACTAAGAGAGTGAATAAATATTGGATGGGGTTTAACTGAGTTTAAAATCTCAATGCCAGACGCCAAGGGAATTGGTACTGTGCATTGTATCAGTGTGTTAAACAAGCAGAGCCATATAAGGCATGTGAGTGATGTACTGATGGAGGATCCCATTTAGGGGCTTTTTATACACTTGGCTTCCTTAAGAAAATCTCCCCCCTCTATCAGCTTCTCTCCCCTCCCTCCAGCTCCTTCATCTGCTCTCTTCATTTCTTTCTGCTGTGGCCATAACTTGTTCACAGGTTCATCTCCACTGGGCCCAAACTGACCCAAGGGGATTGATTGATGCAAGGGCCACCAGAGCCACTGCCTGAGGGCTTCTCACTTTGATCTGAGCTCATTGTTCTGTTTTCATTAGGCAGAGAAGAAGCTCTGCCGAGACGAGCTGAGAGACAGCAAGTCAGGGGGCAGCATGGCTGTGCAGGTGCACGCAGTGCAGCACTGCTGCTAGGTATAGATGGTCCTCCAAGGAGGGAGGGCAGGACTCCCTGGGATTCTATCAAAATCAGGGCAAAATTCCAGTTTCAGCATTAACTCTCAAGGGACGGGGACAGACCCTCGATGTTGGGATAAGGCAGGTGAATCAGAAAGTATGTTGCTGTTACATAAGAAGTGAGAACATCTGTCAGATATAAAAGGATCACATGCTCTCTAGCCACTTTCAGAACTGGTTCTTAGGGTGCCCTGACCATTAACACCTTGTACCTTGGTGCTGGATTTGTTGCCACTAGATGTGCTGGGATTAGTTTGTTTGTTCTTCCCATTCCTTTGGCTCAGACATTGTCCCGGGGAAGTGTGGTTGTTTGTTCAAGTGTGGGAATCTCCTGCTTCATTCAGAAGTGATTTAGGATGCCTGCACAGCTGAGGACTTTTGGTTGTGTCCGCAGGCTATTGGGAGGTGAATGGATTTGGTCTCCTAGGCATATACAAGTCTGATCTGGATCAGATTGGAGGAATGAACACCAAAGAGTTCCGGGATCGCTGGGGAGGAGAGGACTGGGAACTCGTGGACAGGTGAGTGGAGATGTTCCATCAGCTCTGCCCTTGCAAGGGGTTCAGAAAAGCAGTCTCATGTAGTTAGTCCTGAGGTGACAGGGAAAGAGAAAGAAGTGAGCTGGAATTCCTGCTGAAGTAGAGCAGTAAGAAATGAAGGTGACAAAGGGCACAGAGGGTGAGCCCCTGAGGATGTCCTCTTAAGCAACACATTTTCTGGCAGAGCTAAAGGCTGCTATCACCAGAATGCCTCCTCATAGCCACTGACAGAGGAAGAGAGAGGGCTATCTCCAGAGTCCTGGCACCTTCCTGACACACCCTGGGTGGGCATTGGGTACATCAGGCATGGACAGTTGCTCCCAGTGCATATTTTCAACCCCTTCCTGCTCTTTGAACAGTGCTGAGTATAATGGGGCCCTGATCTCAGCTGTGGCCTCTAGGTTCTAGAACAGATAATACATGCCCAGCAGAGCAGCTATGAGGAGGAAGGTCATTCGGGGCCAGATGGGGCACTTAAGATTTTTTTTAAAGTTTATGATATAAGATATCCCTTTCCCTTTCAGTATGCTGTACAAGTCCTAGACCTCTGCAGCCCTTGGGTGTAAGCCTTAACGATCTGTTGGGCCATTCCATTAGTGCAATGATTTGTTGTATGACACTGTCCACAAGAGGCTGTTGCATCACCTAAGCCACCCATACTGCCAGCCCTTCCTTGCAGTGTCTCTTTGAGCTGATTGTCGCTTGAATTTTCCCTTTTCCACAGGATCCTGCAGGCTGGCCTGGAAGTAGAACGGCTCTCCCTGAGGAACTTTTTTCACCGATTTCACTCCAAGCGTGGCATGTGGAACCGACGACAGCTGAGGACACTGTAATGTTCGGCCCCAAAGCTGCCCGGCAGAGCCAGCCATCCTTGCATCAGAGCATGCACTTCACCTAGGCACGCAGCTGAGAGTACCCACGTTTCTCTCTAGAGCCATCAGAGGAGGTCAGATTCACACGTGCTTGTGCAAAGGGAGGATCAGAAGTCTAGAAGTGGGAACTTACCTTTGGCACTCATGAGCCATTGTGTCCCAGACGCAGGATCAGTGATTCGCTCTGTATTTGAGGGAGCCTTGGACAAGCAAAGGACTGATTACTCTGACACTGATGCACCTGGAGCCCCTGGCTGATGGTACGATAGGTATGGTGGTGAGCAGGCTGGATTGTCTTGCATGGTGCAAATTGAAGAAAAGGAAAACATCCCTGTTACAACCAAAATGGATTATTTACAATGAAGTTGCTGCTTCTTTTGATACTTGAAAAAAACTCTGATACCCATGTCTTTGGACAGGGACCAAAGGAACTTCTCTGAACTATGTTGTGTCCTCATCCTCATGTACCTGCCCAGACAAGACTGAGGAGCTGTTAGGCACTTTAGGGTGCCAGTGTTTTACCCTATTTCCCACCCTTTCATTCCAATCACTGGGAAAATCTACAATCCTATTCAACAAACCATGGGCTATATCTAGAAACCCAAATAATTTTCCCTCAGGAGAAACCTCATTTGCCTGCAGCCAGCTGGGGCTAGTGTTAAGAACCACACTTTGGGTAGCTGTTCCCTGCCTGAGGCTCATGCTGGGTACTTGGACAGGGGCGGCTATCTCACTAGGAACTGACAAGCCATATCAGCATCTGTAGGCCAGTCAGATAAGTGTGTGTCCCAGCAATCGCTGGGAACTCATAATAGAGGGAAATAGAACGTGTCTTTGTCAATGAGAAGGAGAATTTTTGTGCTCCTTAGACCTGGTCCGTCACACACAGCATCTGGGGGTTAAATTAATAAGTTATGATTTCACAGGTCTTCTCCATTGTAGACGCTGTGTGGGTGAAGAGCAGTTTGTCTGCATAGTAGAAGAACAGGAGCAATTGAAAATGCTGCACTTATGGAAGGACTAGATAAGTCTTGTGCTGGCACTGGCGAGGTGGACTTAAGACCTGGGGCTTGCACGGATGACAGGACTGTGGAAGTTTGGTGATTGCACTTGTGAAAGGGTTTTGCATTGGTGAAAGGAATATGAAAGGGACCTTCCTTGTTCAAACTCTTGCCCCAACCAAAGTCAGTGGTGAAACTCCTGTTGACTTCAGTGGGGTAAGATTTCCCCCTAATGCCTGGGTTTCAGTCCTTTCTCATAATTCAAGGAGTGCAGAGATACCCAACTTGGCTGATATGGACTAAATCAGTGCTCCAGCAACCTCCAGGGCTGGGGAGGACATGCTACACAGAGTGGAGCAATGGTGAAAAATGTCTTCATAACTAGGGAAGGAACTGTTCATGTTTAGAGACTGAAAAATAACATGAAAGTGATTTTTGGAGGGGAAAGGAAGTGACAGATGAAAATTGGTTTTAGAAGTTTCTTGTTTCTTACTGGAATAATTGATATGCATTGTCAGATGCATTTTCAGTGCCTGTCCTATCATGCCGCTTTCTTCAGGGGCTTGTGCACATACGTGCAGGGTACAACAAATCTCTAGCACTTGCAGACTCTCTTTCCAAACTCTGGAATCCTTGGAACTGTTAATCTCATAGCATGTCTGAACTGGTTCTGAAATAATGAGTGTGGAACAGGGACTGGCTGGCCTAGAAGATAAGCAGTGGGATCCAATGAATTAGAACTAGTACTGAGCACTTGTGAAGGGGAGAGTATCATTTTGCCAGTGGGGAAAGTGAAGCATGGATAGTCAGAAACAGCCCTCCGGTCTCACAGTACTAGAGCTAGTCATAGAAACAGGGATGCAGTCCTTGCTCCATTAATAGCAATAGCACAACTCCCTTTGACTTCAGTGGGATTAGGATTTCACTTGGGATCTTGTGGTGCTCACTCAGCTACGCTCCTTTCTTTGTGCCTTTCAACCACATTGGTAGTGATCAAAACCACTTATTTTCTAAGGGCTCTCTGTTGGTATGTATGAAATGGGTAGTAGGGTCTTCAATCCTATTCCCAGAGGGCAATTATGCACAGCACAAAAGCCACCATCACAACTGGCACTAGCTGGCAGCCTCAGCAGAATGTCCTCAGTAGGAATTCTCCATGGAGACTAAACCCACCTGTCATCCCCTGAAGTAGTTAGTAGAGGTCCAGCTTGAGACTGCCCCATGGCAGTACCTGCTCCAGGGCTGTCAGGCCAGCATGAAATGCATATGAAAAAGTCAAGGGTTTAGCCCTAATCAAAACCAAGAACAGAGCGAAAGTTAAGGCTCAAAGATTCTGGCTCAGGACTGCTCTCTCTCTCAGTGCACTGGTGGGACTGAGGTGGGACATGGGATTCTCCATCAGAAAGGAGACAGGTCTCAGGAATGACAGTTCCCCAAAGATCATAAACGGATTATGCAAGGGGGTGGCAGGACTCACCCCTGCAGCGCCAATTTCGGCATTAGCTCGGTCCAACAACGCACCTTCCTCTAGTGAGGGGTGGGGAACCTTTTTTGCATTGGGGGCCACTGACCCACAGAAAAATCAGTTGGGGCCGCACACAAGTGAAAAGCAAAAAAAAAAATCTAACCCTCACTGATGTGGCCCCTGACTGAGGAGAAAGACACTCCCCACATTTCCCTTGCACACCAGAGCCTAGGGGAGCCTGAACTAGTAGATTTGATGTTCTCCAGCCCTGCGGGAGGATGGCAGTGAGGAGAGGCTGAAGCACCAGCGTGGGCTCTCCAATACTGGGGAGAGGGAGCCCTGAGCCTCAGGGGCTGGATCCAGGCAAGCTGGGAGCTGCATCCAGTTCCCGGGCCTTAGGTTCCCTACCCCTGCTCTAGTGTGTCTCACCCACTGTCACTTTTGCTCTGCCTCTGGGAACCACATTGCTCCGCAGTTCACAGCATCTTCTTCAGGGCACAGCCCTCCGGCCATGCCCCACTTGGTTCCTTCCCCGCTTCCAGAGGACCAATCCTTAGTCCAACCACTGCCTTGGTGGCAAACTGCAATCTTTGGTCTAGCCACTCTCCGCAGTGGCAGGCTGCAGTTTATACCCTAGACACTCCCCTCAGTGGCAAGTCAGGGAGAAGGCTGAGCCCTCGCACTACTCCAGGGACCCTATTTTCCAGCAGCCATGTTCTGTCACTCCGCCAACTTTTTCACTGTTTCCTTAGGTCAGTTCCCCATAGCCCTAACACCTTCCTGACCCTTTATATCAGAGGTCTCAGGCTGGCAGTCCTAAGGCTGGAGCTTACTCTTACTCCCCTGTCTTCCCAGCACTGCTCTAGCTAAGGTAGCCTCTAAGGCGTCCAGGCCTTCTCCCTTGCACTCCAGGGAGAGACTGACTTGCTTTTTGAGGAGCCCTTCTTATATGGCCCTCCCTTGCCTTGATTGGCTGCTCCAACAAGTCATCCCTGATTGGTTCTCTACAAGCCTTTTCCCATTGGTTGGGTTTTGTGCAGCCTTTCTAAGGGCTACTTTAACCCTCCATCTACATGGGTGGGGCAACTGCTCCACCACAGGCTATGGGACGCTTGGCTTTACCAAAGTGGAGAAGTTGGCATCTCCAAAAACTCAACCTCCTTTCCATTGGTATTATTTGATGGCATCAGATCCTTCCCACTGTCCTGTGAACTCTGGGATTGAGATTATTTTGCAATCCAAGAAAGGGGTTGGAATGGGTTTTACCATGAAATAATCTATTCTATGAAAATGATGTGACTTTTTTGTAATGATCTGTAATGTTTCCCTGATATGAATGTCTTGCCTTCTCTCATGGCTTATATATGTCCGAAATGTTATCCAGACACCAATGCTTTGTGTTTTAATTCTGTACTGTACCTCTGAATTCCACACCTTAAAGTGGCTTTGTGCCTTAAAGATGATTCCCAGGCCTCCCCTCTATTAGGAGGGGGGTAGCCTGGTACCCCAAGGGTTTTATAAAGACAGTTTTTTCCTACAAAAGCTCTTCTGTCTGTGCCTTCCTCAAACGTCTACCAGCAACACTCTTTGGTGATTAAAGGTCAAATGTTCTTCTCTTTGTCTCACCCAGCAAAAGACAAGGTTAATACTTGGGATATAAATTGCTCTGTACCCCAGTGGGCGTGCTGCAGAGACCAAGACAAAGAGGGAGAACTTGGGGGTCAGAACATAATCTGTTTTCCCCCACTGAAGCAAGGGGGTTGCAGGGGATGGACAGGAGGACATAGAGCAGTTTCCTATTTATCAGGGATGCATCACAGGTAGGCCTGCCAATGGGGGAGAGGAGGGGCAAAGGAGGCAGTTGCCCCAGGGCCCAGTGATTCATAGGGGCTCAGAGCTTCCAGCCCTTGCCACTGTTATTACAGCAGCGGTGGCAGCCAGAGCCCTGAGCCCTTACAATGGCTGCCAGAGTGCCACGCTCTGGTCTCTGCGCGGCTCTGAAGCTACCTTCAGCCCCGCCCCTTCTGCCCGAGGCCCTGTTCCTTCTGGGAGCATGGAGCTGCCCTCGCTCCTCCTCCACTTTTCCCATGGGCCTACGAAGGCTGTCGGCTCCCCTGATCATAGGGATTGAAACAGAACAGTGAGACAGGCTAGATTTCTACCCCAACCAGTGAGGGTAGAACCTAAACTCAAATATGAAAATAATTGACAAGTCAAAAATAGCCAGTTTTTGAGTGTCACAGCAAGAATCCAAAAATCAGGTTTCCAGAAAGAATCTGTTAATTCACAATGGTCTGAAGAGACACAATCTCAAAGTAGTAATTAAAAAATGTAAATCCATTTTCCAGTTCAGTGGAATTCTCAGGAGGATTAAAATTTTGTATTTAATAACATACTTGTTACTTATAACACCTTAAATGATAACACTGAAAAAGGTTTTAAACCCAGTGTACTCTTGAAGATGTATATGCTATTTTTTGCTCCTCACTTAAGGTAGCTATGTAGAGATAGGCTGGTCTGTTCCACTTCATTTAGTCAGGTACATGTCCTATTTCTCCTGTAGTACCATGTTATCTTAGAGCAATGGTCACCAACCTTTTTAAGCACAAGATCATTTTTTGAATTTAAGTGCAACTCAGGATCTACCTCAGACCCAAATATTCTTGCCCTTCCTCCTTTGTGCCCGCTCTCTGAAGCCCTACCCCTACTCACTCTGTCCTCCCTCCCTCCCCTATCCTCTCTCCCTTTCACTGGGCAAGGGCAAAGGGTTGGGACCCTGGCTCTGGTCTTGGGCTAAGGGATTTGGAGTGTGAGAGGGGCTCTGAGCTGAGCCTGGGGTAGGGAGTTGGGGTGCAGAAGGAGAATCAGGGTACAGACTCTGTAAGGGAGTTTGGGTCCAACAGGTTCAGGGCTAGGACAAGGGTTTGAAGTGTAAGAGGGGGTTCATGACTGGGGCAGGAGTTCAAGATTCTGGCTCTAGCTGGACGTTACTTATCTCTGGTGGCTCCTGGGTGGTGGTGCAGTGGGGCTAAGGCAGACTCAGGCCCTGGCCCTGCACCACTCCCTAAAGCAGCCAGCAAACTCCTTCCATCCCAAGCCCTGTACCCTTCCCCCCCCCCATCTGTTCTGTGGAGATAGAATACAGGGTGGGAGGGGGGCACCCTGACATCAGTGCCCCCTCCTCTCCCTTCCCTGCCCTGCCCTACCCTGCCCAGCAAGCAGGAGGCTCCTGGGGTGGGGGCAGCTCCAAAGCAAAGGCAGGGCTGGCCCACAACATTTTGGCACCTGAGGCGGGGAGCTCAAATGACGCCCCCATGCCCCCTCGCTTGGGCCAAAACTTTGAAAGGTCTCAATTCCCTGGGTGCTAGTGGCGCCCCCCTCCCACAGTCTGGCACCTGAGGCGGCCACCTCAGTTCGCCTCATGGTAAGGCCAGCTCTGGGCAAAGGGCAGGAGATGAGCAGCAGTGGCAGGAGGGGCAGCAAGTGCTGGCACTTGATAGCTTCTTGGCCAAACCAGTCAGGATCACCTTCAGAGGCTCCAAGATCTACCAGTAGATCCCGATCTACTGGTTGGTGACCACTGTCTTAGAGAGTATCTAATAGGGTCCGTGTGGTAGTATCTGAGCATAGTATTTATGTGCTATGGGGTTTAAGTTGCAGAGAAATTCTTAATGGTTTTCAAAAATGCATCTCATTTAATTTTTGTAAACAATCTTGAAAACACTTTTATTCATATTATTCCCACTAAAACAACCCACCAATCTATATTTGAGACATAAACTCTTCAATAGTATTACTTTTAAATATTGCCAGTTACAAAATATCTGGACATAGTATGATTATTTTTGCTCGCAAAATAAATATAATTGAGCATAAAACTTATAAAACCCTGTAGAAAATTAGTTAATATTGAATATGAGACGCAGACAATTAAAATCAGAAATAGGTGCTTTACCTATGCACAGGAGCAAGTTTGGAAAATGCCTTTTTGCAACTTTTTGTGACGCTTGTTAGAAATCACTGCACAATTTGCATTACCTTTGAAAAAATCAATGGAAATTTCATTCCTGCAAAACAACACATGCTTTACATAATCAACCTGAATAAAATACTTTGCACACAATTGTTAAAGATGAATTCAGGAGTTCTCTCTCTCCATTCAGCTGATAGATAGGATTCTGCTGAGGTCAGTAAAAAATTGAAGGAAGGGACCCTAAAGCTGGTGCCACACAGAGAGCCTGCAAGAAAAACAAAAGATGCAAGATAAGACTCCATGAGGTGCTTCAGACCAGTATTTCAGTATTTCATAGACGATTCAGAAGCTATTCATAGAAATAACATGCGCCTGTGTTACCTCTTGCCATCCATTCCCCTCCACACACATTTTACGAAAGCTTGCCATAGAAGCATGCCACCATTTTTTGTAACATTTTTTTTCTTTCTATTTGCCCTAAGTATTTTCCTTAATTCATAGTGGAGCCCCAGCTAGTGTGGCCACCAGTCCCTTGGTTTAGCAAATGTCCCTTGACCATTTTCAACATTGAAGTTTATGATAATTGCACTGTAAACTTGAGAGAAAATACATGTTATGCTAAGGGACACCATTTGGTGGTTCCCTAAAGTCCCTTACAATAAAGCACTGTTCCTTAGTTTTCATATAGTTTTCCTTATTTCCATCCAACAAAAATGGTCACCCTATCCCCATCTCTTCTAACACTGCATAATTCTAGTCCAGTGAGATGACTTCTGTGCTTGTAGGTTAACATGTGCGTAAGTGCTTGCAAGGTTGTGGCTTGCGATAGAATTTAAAGGCCTTAAATTCTATTTCATGCTTTTCATGCTGAAGAATCCCAAAGTATTATATGAACAAGGCCTGACTGACTCCTGTGTAAGAAAAACCCAGAAAGGGGAGTTAAAAATGTTGCCTGTATATTAATTGGTAGGGGTTGCTCTCGATCACACTTAAAAGAGGAAGGTAATCGTTGCTGCAACAAATATGACATTCAGACCCTAAACCGCATAGATCTTGCAAGATCCCAATCCTGTGGCATTTCGTGAAAGCCTTGTGCCTCTGCATTGAATCCAGGATCTTGCCTCCATCTCCAGTCCAAATTCCTATGGGACTCTCTTGCTGGCCATAGCCCCAGCATCGTTGGTGGGACCCATTCAGGCAAGAACTATAAGCTATTATTATCTCCTCTCGGACTTGAGATCCCACCCCACTTTAAAGCTGTGAAACCTGGTTCAGATTTGATTTGCAAACCCAGCCATTTGTCTGGAGTACTAGTCACATGACTCTCATCCAGGAATAAAGGTCAGAAATTAGATTCCTAAAATAGATACCACCACATAGCAGTGGTCATTCTGAAGAGCTCCCTTCCCTATTGATTCTATTTCCTCCCACCACCCTTGCTAGCATTGATCCCTCTTCTGATCCCTTCCAATGCCTGAATATCTCTTTGCAGCCAGGTCCATTACCATATATGTGCCACATCCTCCTTTCCACTGTCTGGCTCCCCTTCCATGGCACCTATTCATTATCCAGCTTGGGATTTGCTATCTGCTGGAGACCAACTGCTGTTATAAGTTGCCTGATGCATCCCATAAATGTGGACTCATGACATTCTTGCTTTAGAAATGAGGCAAGGAAATTCCTTTTCCTAAGAGATCCTGTCCCACAACCCAGGCTTCCCAGGGGACAACACTAGGCTCAAAGGGGCCATGTGTATGTGTGTAGGACTGGCCCCCATCTTCCCTTCCACAACAGCATTGATCATTTCTGTGACTCTTCGACTGCAGGATCGGTTGACCCTCCCAAAGGTGAGTGGTAGTGGGCCCTCGTCTCTTCGTTACCTGATTCCCTTGCTCTCCAGGATTCAGTAAGGCCTCCTGGTATTCCTGGTAGGGTAGAGACCAGTCTTCTGCACACCAAAGGCGGTGATGAAGATGTTGAGGATAACAGTGATGAAGATCAGAGCCGTGGCAGCATTATTGAGCATGTTCAGACGCTGCTGCTTTGACACATCATTCAGGTTCCTCCGAGCTGAGGGAAAGCACAAAATAAAGGGAGAATTGAAAACTGGCACAAAACCTCATGAGGGGTGAGGAATCTAAGGCCTGGGGGCCACATGTGACCTCCAGTTTGCCTGGATCTGGCTCCTGAGGCCGGGGCTCCCCCAGCATTGGGCAGCCCACACTGGTGCTTCAGCCCCCCTACTATCCATTTGTGGGGCTGGAGCACACAAAATCTACTAGCTTTGCCCCGCCCCCGCCCAGTTCTAGTGTGTGAAGGGACAGTGGGGAGTGTCTTTGTCCTTCTCAGTCAGGGGCCACGTCAATGATGGTTTGTTTTTTGTTTTGTTTTTGGGGTTTTTTTGCTTCTCATTTGTGTGTGGCCCCCAACTCATTTTTCTGTGGGTCAGCAGCCCCTGACCCAAAAAAGGTTCCCCACCCCTAAAGGAACCGTGTCTTGGTCTTACTGCTGACCACACATGAAGCAGTAGCAGCAATAAGCTGCAGGAATTAGAGCACTGTTGTTGGGAGAATGATTTTATTAAATCTACAGAGTTCGTGGGGGGAGGAGGAGGCAGAACAGTGCAAATTAATCGAGAAAGGTCTAGTTTTCTGAAGCACACCCGCAGGGCCCACGCACACCCCGATGAAGTCAATGGGCGCTGTTGGTGATGAGCTCCTCTGACACTCAAGCCCTACATAAACAAGGGAGTTACAGCTGTCTACAGTCCAGGTTCTTACGCCATTGTCATTCCTCGCAGTGCCAAACGGGCTGGGCTGGCACACGCGCACACATGCTGAGAATGAAAACTTTTGTTTATCAGCTGAGGGGAGGCTCCAGGCAGGATGGAATTGGTGGAGACTGCTGCCAATTCAGACTGCTGTCTATGCTAGAAGCCCTATGGCTACAGTGTAGACTTTTCCTACATGTATTTGGGTCAACCTAACTTTCCAGCATAGCACAGTGTGTAGGTGCAGAGAAAGACCTCTGCCAACAGCCTATTACATTTAGGGGCAGTGAGGAGGATAGGGATCTTGGCATTAGGAAGAGAGCAATGGGAGATTTTTAGACAAAGAATAGAGGCACTGGTGTGTTTGTCAGTGAGGCCCAGGAAAGATTTCCCCAAGTGGTGGGGGCACTGGATGAGGTGGCACAGGGAGGGGAAAGGTGCTTAGGGAGGGCTGGCTGCTCAAGCTCTTCTTCAAAGTGTGTGTGTGTGGAGAAAAGCATCAGGGAAGGTGTAAGAGGCTCTGGAGACGGGTGTGCTGACAGTGCAGGCACCTTGTAGTGAGGCAGAGTGACCTTTCTTTGAGCCTGAGCGGGAGGAACTATCCCATGCCCCCTAGTCTGCAAAGCCCTTCCCCCTGTGCCAGAAGCAGAGGGGTAGGACCAGACAGGCCCTGCAGCTCAGTTGCTCTGCCTTGCTGCTGAACTCTGAACCAGTGACCAAGCTGTGCCCTGCCCTGCCGCTAGAGGAGACTGCCTGTGGTGGAGGGGAAGTGCTGGGACTGCCATCCACCATGTACTCTGAGGATCCTGGGCTATGGAGCCATGCTAAGGATGGGAGATAGGAAGTAGCCCGGGGAACTGGACATTAGTCCGTTTGTGTTGCAGGGAGTTGAGTCAGCATGTTTCGCTGACCAGGTGGTGGGACCCCCTGACACTGCCAGGGCCCTGGTCTGGGAGCCTATGGAGTTGTGTGGGCATGGGTACCCAAACCCCCTGCTGCCAAACCCATCACAGGGGAGGTGACCTACTGACCTTAGGCTAGCAGGCCTGTGCCCTGTTTCTGGCTTGTCCCAACCAGTAGACTGTAAGCCCCTAACCCAGTGGGTCCCCAGATTTGGTGGGTCACACTCCCCCATGCCCCTGTCCATACACACTCCGAGCCAGGCCTGGGGGCAGGGCCTGCAGCTCCAGGGGGAAGGCCTGAAGCTCCAGGGGGAGGGGAGGGCATGGCTAGAGCGGGGCTGCAGCAGGGGCTGAGGCTGGGAGAAGGGGTGGGAGCGGAGCTGCAGCAGGCCACAGTGAGGACTGGCAGCCAGGCACACAGCCGGGGCTGAGGATGGAGACCGCCAGGCACTGGGATGGGAGTTGGGCCACAGCTGGGAGTGGGGCGGGAGGAGGTGGCACTCCTTGATGGGGACTGGCTTGGGCCTGCTATGACCCCCACCCAAACATTCCTCTACACCCATGAGGAGGTGAGCTCCCCACGGTTTGAGGACCTCTGCCCTAGACTGTGACAGCTGTCTGCAAAGCTAAAGACTGAGCTCCAGATGAGAGGGTGTTAATTGCTGTGTACCCAAGCAGCGAGGCTTTGGGCTAAAAACTGCTCATTGGTCTGTTCTGCCCAGAGGGCCAGAGCTACAGACAGTGTAAAATGTTTCTTGGGCTAAAGAATCCCTGTTACTGTGTCCTGACCAGAGGGCTAGAGCCCTAGCCAGCTAATTGAATATTTACAGCTTGATGTTGTGAGGCAGGGTGGCTTCTCTGTGAGGCCTGGGGAGGACAACCACTGAACCACTACACATCACAACTAATGTTCCCTCTATTTTTTTCCATCCAGGTGCAGAATAAAGTTTGTTATGTGCATTGAGGCAAGTGTGGAAATGTGCTGGTGGCTGTGGGCGCTCTGCCAATCAGCTGGACAGCATTTGAATCTCTCTGGGGCAGCCTCCCAAGCACTCAGCTTACAGGGAACACTGACCACAACAACAAGGGGCCTTTACACACATGTCTAGGACCAACTATGAGTGAGAATTCTGAAACACTAGAGACCCAAGTTAGCTGTTGTGCATACTACACAAGGACAGGTTTGGGATCGATTAAATGAGGATTGTCTAGAACTGCAGGCTGACTCATTCTGTTAGGCCACAAGCCAGGGACAGTATGGATGAGAGCAAAGTGTGAGGATGTCGTGCAGTGTGACATGAAATGGAGAGATGGCAGAAACAATTCCCCATCCCTAGTATTGTGATGGGAAAGCTGAGGAGTGAAGGAGCGGTAAAGCTGAGGGCTAAGATGGAGGAGGAAGAAATGCACTTGCTGGTAGATTTGCTAATTTGAAGGAGACATGGGTGTTTGCTCCAGCCACCCCATTCCTCCTACTATGACCCTGACTGCTGCTGACAGTGGGGGCAAACAGCAGCTCAGAAGATACCTTACCGATGATTATAAGAAAAATTCCAATCACCACCTGGAAGAAGAGTGAGATGCTGATGAGCGATATCAGAGTGGCATAATACTGGAATGAAACCCCCTGCTCCAGCACTGCTTTGAGTTGTGTGACATTGGCCATGAACAGCGCCACATCCAACATGCTTTCGGCCACACTCTTCTTTGTTGCATAGTGGTTGATATTGATTGTATTGTCCCTCCTTGGTCCAGGATTCCCTGCCTGGGGAGAAAAGAGAGTGACATCAGTAAGATTCCTAAGCAGACTGGCCAGTGGATCCCACCTTGAGTATTAGCCCCGTCAAGGGGGTCAATCTAGAAAGCTTTCAGAAGGGACATACCACGAACTTGAAAGGCAGCAAATTGAAAACTGTTAAAGGAACACACACACACCCATCCATTAGCCTATGCATCTCATTGCCACCAAATATTTGTGGCGACTACAAGAATAGCACGATTAGAAAAAGAACTGGACATGTGTGTGATTACTAAGAATTGCCAGTCTTAATCATAGAGAGTAACTAACCCCAGGAGTTTTGAAAGAGATATTTAACCCTGATTCTTCAAGGCAAAAATGCAACCTAAAATGAATGGGTGATTAGGGAGCAATATTCCCTGTGGATATGGTAATCCAGGTGTGACTACAGCAGGGTTCTTACATCTTCCTTTGAGGCATCTGATGCTGGCTGTTGGCAGAGACAGGATACCAGACTCTATGGGTCTGGAATGGGTCTCATCTAGTCTAGCAATTCCTAGGTTCCTCTCCTTGAAACAACTGCACTCCAATCATCCACACCATCAGTTGTTCTAAAACATGGACACACAAGGTCTGTAGATGTATGTCAGCCTTTGCAGGGAGCAACAAAGGCACTGGACAATGGGTACTCTGGTAAATATACCACTAGCCAAACTCAGTCAGAAGAGCTAGAACTTGCATTTTGTGAGCTATGACTTTGTAGTGGACATGAAGGTGACTGTGGGATGAGGTGTTTTAGAGCTTTCTGGGCCACATCTGGCCTGCAGATTGCACCATTGGCTATCCCTGACTTAACAAAGGGTACAGAAGAGAAGAGAGCCACCTACTGCTTCACCCCATCAGCTTCTTCCTTTCCCTTGCTTTTGTCAGCCATCTTGACTGAATTCTGAGTTCTGCAGCCTGTGTAGATTCACTGCCCTGACCCAAATGGACACAGGTACAGGAAAGTGCAAGAAAAAGAAGCGTGGGGGAGGAAATAATGATTTTTAATTGAATATTCATTAGAAGCATGGTGACATGGTAGCAAATCTCAAGTGAAGGAAAGAATTGAAGGAAAGAATTGATAAAGGATCTCCATTTATCAGCAGGACACCATAACAAAGTAAAGAAATAACATAACTAATTTAAATCGGTAGCATATGGGGCTGCAGTTCTGGAAAACACAGACTGTTTCTCACCCATATCCACCAGAGCTTTAAGACAGCTGGAAAACCAGCCACCTCATGATTTTCTGACTATGTGGCCTTTACTGAACTCCCTATGTGAGTGGGCTGCATGAATGTCCCTCTTTCATCTTAGTGGGCCAAAAGTTTGTTGTAACTAAGACAGTCTCCTGGGATAGGGTAGTTTTTTGCTAACTACACTTGAACAGTGTTCCCTCTAAACTACTTGGCAGCACAGCTTCACCGATGATTCATCAGCCCTGTCCAGTCAGAGGCTCAGGCTCTGTGTGGGGAGCTGACTGACTGACTGGGCCTGATTAATTCCCCCTGTGAAGCTGTACTGTCCCACAGTTTAGGAGGAATACTGCACCTGAGTACCTAGAATTTACAGGCTGTGCCGATTGAACCGTAGCAGAGAAACAGATTCTACCTGTATCTGGTTGACCTGGAATCATGTGGGACCCAGCACACTGGTGGCCATACAGTCGGGGTACTGGCCCAGGGTAAAGTTAACATGTTTTGTTCCGTTTATATGATTTTCACCTATATTTTTCTCCCATTCTGGAGGAGGCAGCACGTCCTCCCAGTGGGATGACACTAGGCATTGATAGCGTCTCTTGTGTAATGATGAGTTAAGGATATGAGAACAATGAAGCTCAGCAAACGAGACTGCTTCTATCAAACAAGTGACTGGCACAAGTAGGCTGAGCCATCTGCTCTCAGTCACTTATCCAGAGACAAATAAAGCACATTGGTTGGTCTTTTCAAATGAAAACATTTCCTTTTTTACTCTGGTGTGGAACACCCTTTAGCTTGAATGAGAAATCATAGAAATGTAGGGCTGAAAGGGACCTCCAAATATCATCTACTCCTGCCTAAGTTGTGCTTAGGCATGGCCAAGTAAACGGAGAAGACCATCCCTGAAAGGCACTTGTCTAATTTGTTCTTAAAAATCTCAAATGACAGGAATTCTACAACCTCCCTTGGATTCCAGTGCCTCACTATCCTTACAAATTAAGCCAGTTACTTCTTGTCCTACCATCAATGGATAAGGAGAACAATCAATCACTGTGCTCTTTATTACAGCTCTTAACATCTGAAGACTGTTATCAGGTTCCCCCTTATTCTTCTTTTCCCAAGGCTAAACATGCTCAGTTTTTGTAACCTTTTCTTGTAAGTCAGGTTTTCTAAACCTATCACTTTGTTTGCTTTCCTCTAGACATTCTCCAATTTGTCCACATCTTTCTCCAAGTGTGGCATCCAGAACTAGACATAGTTCTCCAGCTGAGCCCTACCAGTGCTGAATAGAGCAGGAAAATTACTTCCCTGGTCTCACATGCAACACTCTTGTTAATACATCCAAGAATTATTTAAACATTTTTTTTGCAATGGCATCACATTATTGCCTCATAGTCAATTTGTAATTCACCATAACTCCCAGACCCCTTTTAGCAACAAGAAGACATGCCCTATTTTGAAGCTGTGCATTTGATTTTTCCTTCCTAAATGTCACATGCTGTGCTTGTCGGTATTGAATCACATCTTGTTGATTCTAGACCAGGTCTTCAATTTGTCCAGGTCGCTTAAATGCTAATTCTGTCCTCCAAAGTGCTTGCAACCCCTCTCGACTTGCTGTTGTTCACAGATTTTATGATCATACTCTCCACTCCATTATCCAAGTAATTAATTTAAATAATGCATGGTACCGAACCCAGGACAGACCCCCATAGAACCTCACTAGGCAATGTCTCATTTGACAGTGAATCATTGATAAATATTCTTTGAATATGGTCTTTCAGCCAATTTTCCACCCACCTTATATTAATTCCATCTAGATCACATTTTCCTCATTTGCTTATGAGAATGTCATGTGGGACTGTGCCAAAAGCCTTATTAAAATAAAAAAAATGTTATGCCTACCATTCCCCTATTCACTAGGCCAGTAACCATGTCAAAGAAGAAAAATTGGTTGGTTTGACACAATATAATTTTGACACATCCATGTTAGCTATTATTTATAATCCTATTATCTTTTAGGTGCTTGCAAATGGATTGACACATACAGTTCTCTGGATCCTCTTTCATCCCCCTTTTTAAATGGATAAGACTAGCATGGTGCATTATGAAAAGATAATGAACTGAATGTGTTTGGAATGGGCATAAAATACAAACAAGCAACTTTTTTTCTGTCTCGTTAGGACGAAAAACAGGGCTACGTCTCTCATAGGTGCCCACACTCAGGCTACGTCTACACTGCAGAGTTTTTGCGCAAAAATGGCTGGTTTTGCTCAAAAATTTGCAGAGCATCCACACTACAAGTGTGTTTTTGCACAAGAAAAAGTACAGTAGATCATCAGAAGACAGGGCTTTTTGTGCAAGAGTTATTCCTCTTTCTATGAGGAATAAGCCTTTTTGCACATGAGCTCTTGCACAAAATGGCATGTGTGGACAGACAACAGGGGTTGCACAAGAAATCCCTATCAGAAAAAGCACAGGTGCTCTGATGGCCATTCACAGAATGGCCATCAGAGCTTTCTTGTGCAAGAGCATCCATGGCAGTGTGGAGGCTCTCTTGTGCAAAAACACATCTCTTGAGCAAAAGCCCATGGCAGTGTGGACACACTCTTGTGCAAGAACTTTCTGCAGAAGATTTATTCCGCAAAAAGTTCTTGTGCAAGAAGCCTTCAGTGTAGACGTAGCCTCACTCACTGCCAAAGGTATAGATTGTCCAATCAGTGCTTCCTCTTCTAGCTCTGTGGTTTTGTTTATGGAAGTTCTTTTAGCCCTTGCTTAGCTCATCACTGCAGTGTAAGCAAAATGTTCATGCTTGCATGCCAAAAGTTAGGCTCCGACCGATAGCTATATTTAGGCAACTAAATAAATAACTTGAGTTTTCAGAAATGCATTGACTGAGTTGCAGGAACTCAGTGCATTCAGGTTTTGGCCTTTATAGAGGATTCTGGCCATTACAACAGTAATACCAATCTTTCCTATAAACATTTGGCTAGCTCTGTTATATTTGCTTTCAGGATAAAGATAAAGACCACCCTGGAGTGACTTCAGGGTTGTCTCTGTACTCTGGGTTTCCTGACAATGTGAGGCTTATCAAAGCCAGAAGCCCCTTGAGATAAAGCAAAGCCAAGTACATGCAAAAGGGTTCACTGCCATATTTTATATGTTGACTTGAAAGAACTGAGCCCTTGCTCCTTCTTGAAATTATTCACCCTCCTGTAGCATGGGAAGTTCCATCTTTCTCTCACTATATTACAAAGGAAGAGAATTCACTATCATTAAACCAGACACAAGGCACTGTCCTGAAGCTGGGCTGAATGTAATCATGCACAGCAATTAGCAGTATGAGGCATTTCTCAACTGATAATGCATCACAAAGATGGCCAAGTATAATTACCCTTCTTTTACAGACAGGGAAACTGAGCCATAGAGATGAAAAGTCACTGAGTTTAATTGCAGAGGAGATCACCAGCTCACACAGTCTGATTTCCTGTATATCCCAAACCACCATCATATAGCAAGTCAGTGGCTGAGCTGGAAAGAATGCCCAAGTCCCCTGAGGCCCAGTCCTATTTGTTCACTAATACTGCTGTTGAATAAACATCCATATTAAACGAACCTCTTAACATGACACTGCTATCCTTAGTGCAAAACTCTCTTGGACAAATTCTCTTTATTCTACCTTTCTTGTAAGCATGACCCAGTGATATTATTTATTAAAAGGACAGATTTGGCTTGCTTGTGTCCATGTTTAGGTTCTGTGTCAAAAAGAAAAATCAACGAAACCTCTTTCCTTTATTTAAAACAAATGTATTTTAAAATGTAGGTTTGATTGACTTATTTCTTATTTGTAGTTGTTAGAAGTGAGATTAAGGAAATGGGAGGGGGGTTATGCCCCACTAATTTTAAGGAGACTGGCAAGGTATGATTTTTTGACTTGAGTGTAACATAGCAAACTATTAAGTTATAATGACAGTATAATCTCAATATGGCCACAAGAGGGTGCACCTAACTGCCTATGTCTGCTACTGAGTCACATAAGCCAACTTCACTGCAAGAAAAGCTAGTAGAAAAAATACCTAAAGAAACTGTTTTTCAAAGGAAAATTGGGGTTTCACTTAAACAGTTTTTTAAAAACATATCTGCTTTTCATGAAGACTTTATTTTTTTGTCAAAATATTCTGGCCAAAAACTGGTTTTCGGCCAAATACTTGAAAATGCACATAGAAAATTTCAGCAAAAGGCAAAAGTTTTCTTTGCTGAAAATTTTCATGAGGGGGAACACTTTTTCAGATCAGCTCTTACTGTAGGCCTGTTTTTTAAGACACTTATGACAAGAGACTAAAAGAGACACTGGGACAGCATGAAATAGAAAAAGAGGGATGTGAATGATAATCCTCTTCAGGAGAGTTTGCTGACAGAAAGTGTGTCTAAGGAGACTGTATTATTGAGCATCAGATGCAAAAGAGCTGCTGTAGAATGCCAAATAACACACACACACACAAAGGTAATGAAGATACAGCGAGGTAATGAAGATACAGGGAAAGGAGCAGAGAAATTCATTTTACTTATAGATTCTTGCCAATAAACATCTGTATGCAGATAAACACATATCAAACATATGCAAACATGCATAGAGAACACCACACAGATATGGCAATTCCATAGCATTTCACTGCTGACAGTTTACAAATATTTTGTAAATACTTAGGCTACATCTACACTGCAACATTATTTGAGAGACCGGAGTATCCCAAAATAGCTATCTCACATCTTCACAGCAAGTCTGTTATTTCAGGCTCACTGTTCCGACGTCCCTGTAAACCTCATTCTACAAGGTGTAACAGACGTTTCAGAATAGCACTTTATTTCGAAATTTGGCACTGTGTAGACAGCACCAAATGACTAAATAAGCTATTTTGAAATAGCATCGAAATAAGATACGCAATTTGCATAGTTCAAATTGCAAATCTTATTTCGAGTTACGGTGCAGTGTAGACACACCCTTATTGACCAAGCTAAAAAAATAACCTTGAATAGCAAGAAAGTATCCTTATCTCCATTTTGCAGATGAAGAAATTTATGCAGGGATTAAGGCCGCATTTTCAAATACCCCCGCTATGTTTAGGTGCTTGAGTTGAGATACTTATAACCTGACTCTCAGAGATGTTGATCACCTGCAGCTCCAGACTGCTCCATCTGGAGTTGGGGGGGGGGTTCTATTCAGTCATTCTGAATATCTCCTCCAAAGTGAGTCAAGTTTGAGCACTGAAAATAAAGAAGCCACTTTAAAAAATGTTGACCTGAATAACATACCAAAAGGCACACAGGGTCAGTGACAGTGTTGGGAACAAAATCTGGATCCCCTGATTCCTCCTAGCCAGTAGACCCCCATTCCTCTTCTAACCACTAAACCATGTTCCTCTCTGTAATGGGATAGCCTGTCTTCTTACAGTTAGTGGGGCATATAGGTCAACCCACCCTGTCCCCTGGTGTGGCCCTTTAAGATTTTGAGGCGTCTGATATTTAAAAGGACCTAGGAGATATTAAATAACAAGATAGAGATCATGCAGGTAGGACCTCCCTGCTCCGGCACTCTTGGGACCTGAGCGGTCCCAAACCATGGAGTTTGCTGGACCAGGTGAGGTCAAGGCTCCCCGCCCGGCTGTCGGCCCTGCTCCCACAGCAGCCCTGCTGCCACCAGCCCTGCCCGAGCTGCACTCCCATCTGGGGATGGGGCTGTGCTCCTCATTGTGCTGGGGGTGCCGGGCCCTGCTGTCTCTGGTTTTGCTAGGGGTATGCTCCTCACTGCACTGTGCTGGCCCTGGCTGGGTCTGCACTCCCTGCTGCTTCCAGCCCAGGTGGGGTCATGCTCCCTACTCTGCTTACTCAGCCTGTGCTATGCTCCTGGGCATTGGCCCCGCTGCCTGCAGCCCCAGCAGGGCTGCACTCCCCACCACTGGCCCCAGCTGGTCTGCACCGGCCCACTGCTGCCGGGGCTGCGCTCCCTACTGCCAGCCCAGCCCTTGAACCTGGCCAGCTGGGGCTCTTTGATCCAGCAATGTCCATGGCCCATGGATGTTGCTGGACTAGAGAGTCCAAGATTTTAGTGATTTAACTTGTATTTATTTTGGATCAGCTTCTGCTGGTGGATGAGATGAGCTACACAGAGCTCTTGTTGAGATACAGAAAAATGGTAAAAGACAAAAATAGATATTGGTTGAGAGGAAGCAGTGCTGAGAGGAAATATCATGACTGTTTCTTTAAGGACTGGGGACAAGAAGCCTTGCAGAGCGAGCTGGTCAAGCTTCCCTTCTCTCTGTCAGAGGGATGGGCTTGGGAAGGGGAACGGCATATATGTTGCCTCCAGCTTCATATCAGGTAGAGATCTGCCTGGTGAACCTCTGAGCAGGAGGACTAAGTGGGAAAAAGAGGCCAGCTGAAGGAGAAGGTAGCTAAAGCCCTACAGCTGGCCTAAATTACAACTCCAGCTCAAGGAAGAAAAGCTGGGGGATTTCTGCTTTAAGAAGAAACAGAGATTGGCTGAATTACAACCCCAGCTTCAGGAGGAGAGTTGGCAGGGGACTTTGTCTTAATGAGGGGTGCTAGAAGGACTGTTTGAAATGCTGCCTAGCTTTGTCAGACAGGACATGGCATTGCTGGGAGCAACTTTGAGGAAGCTCCTCAGGAGCTGCTTGGGAAGAAATGCTGATCAGCCACAAATCCAAGGTTGAGAATAGGAGAGTTCACAGATCTGTGGAAGATGCTGATAAACAAGAAGAAGGTAGGAGAAGTGGTGAGGCATTGAAAGATCAGTCCTTGGCTGCCTTGGGAACCTAGAGGAAAAGGCAGGAAGACCTGGCTCCCCCATCTCTCCTCCAGACCAAGAGGAGAGGGGCTATGTCTACACTTCAGAGCTTTTCTAGGATACCTTTGGTATCCTGGAAAAGCTCTCCTGAATCCAAGGAACACGTCTGCTTTTCTGAAAAAATTTTTGGAAAAGCAGATACATTTTTTGGCATCCCTATAAACCTCATTCTATGAGGAAGAAGGGATGTTCTGAAAGAGGGGTTTTTTTTCTGACATTTGGCCCCGTGGAGATGGGCCAAATGTCGGAAAAGCCTCTTTTGGAAGAAAAGCGGAAAAAGATGCACAAATTGCAGTTCGCAATTTGCGTATCTTTTTCTGGCTTTTCTTTGTAGTGTAGACACAGCCACAGAAGAAGGTACAGCCCTTAGACCAAAGGCCAAAAATGATGAGCCCCAGCTGGGGACAGACTCTGAGTCTTCCTAGTTTGGATTTGCTGCTAACCCTAGAAGGGGACTGGACTGTGAGGTGGCATAGCTGGAGGCCTCGGCTATGAAAGCCCCACTGTTGTAGAACTGGCAGATGGAAAAAGTGGTGCTATAGTAACCACTTCTATGCCATGGTCTGGTATAAGGAGATGATCTGGGGTGGGTGTGAGCTGTGACTGCCCCCTCATCAGAGAGATACATGCAAGCATATATATGCTGGGACATGGACAGATACACAGAAAGGTGACATGCATAGTCCTGGACTATTGGCATATACAAGGGCATGCACGCAGAGAGCAGTGTGGATAATAATTAAAACATGTAGGTTGTAAATGGCTTTAGATAGGGATTGTGTCTATAGCTGGGTTTTGTACAGCACCAAACATACTGGCAGTGTTCTGCAGATACAAGTAACAACAAATCCTGCCATGCAGGCTCTGAGCAAAAGGTGAATTCAGTCTTCAAGGCCCATACCCTCTTTTGTCTTTCCACTCAGGCTTCCAGCAAGGAGGCCAATTGCAATGGCTGTTTTTTTTATAATATGACCATCTGTTTTGCTCATAAGGAGTCTGATCCAAAGCCGATTGAAATCAGTGGAAGCTCTCTCTTTGACTTCAAAGGGCATTGGATCAGGCCCAGGAACCAGAATGGAGGTACCTTTCTGTGATGTAAAGCCACCCCGGGCTACTTTAGTCATGAATGCTTCTCAGCGCATCCTAGTGCTGCTGAGAGGTGCAGCTTTTCTGGAGTAAAGGCAGCACCTAAATGTAAAGGAGTGGTCTTAGTAACCATAACCAGGTGCTCACAAGAGACCTCTGAAATCAGAAAGGATCTTTCTGGCAAGCTCACAACAGCCTCAGGGGTTATAGCCAGCTTCTCTTCTGGGAGATGAGGCAAGTGGCCAGCCGAGATGCCTATTTTTCTACCACACTCTATTCAGTTTCTTACGTTCAATTTGTTTTTTCACTGTTATGTCCTATGTAGACCATCAGCTTTCTGGGGCAGGGACTGTCGTCTTCCTCTCTGTATTGTATCTAGCACAATAGGCCTTCCTCCCTGATTGGGGCTGGAGTTCATAAGGACTACTGTAATATAAAAAATGGGTCAAATTCTCAGCCAGTGTGCCAGCTGGCTGAAATTGATGGAGCCTCCCTGATTTACATCAGCTGAGAGTCTGCCCCATAGCTCATCTTACTATCTTACTGTACTGAAAATACCCAGGAACAGAAGGTTAAGTTGGAAACGTAACACCACACAAAGATAAGGAATTTAGCCTTTAAAATCTTTAGGGCTTTGTCTGGGAAGAAATATTTAAGCCCAGGCTGTCTCCTGGCTGTGGCTCATAGAAGCGACCTCTGACTAGTTGGAACTCAGAAGAACAGCCTGGATGAGTTATGAAGTAACACTGCTGCACATAGACTCGCACTCCTCCTCTTGCCCTTGCCCTCCGGCTGACACTGCCACAGGATTCCATTTCCCAGCTGTCTGGCTGGGTGCTCACAGCCTGCAGAAACCTGCTTGTGGGAGGAAATGTGTGCTGCGCCTCTCTCCAGCTTCTCTTGTCTGTTGGACTCAATAGCTGGCTTGCCTGGTCTGCTTCCCTTTGTCTCCTCTCTCCCTTGATCTGGCATCACCTTCCTTTTCTTGCTTCCCAACTCAGTACTTTCACTTCTCCTTCCACTGAGTTCTGCCTTTCTTTTGTAAAGAACCATCCCCCATTTTGCCCTGCCTCCTATCCATAGGGGCTCCTTCTTTCTTTTTCACACGTAATGGCACTCTGCATAGCCGTGCTAGGAGGTTCTCAGATCCACTCCATCTCAGCTGCCGTGAGGGCTCTCTGTGCTACAGAGCAACATAAATAATGTACCACTTAAATAACTGTCCCATCAAATATATATTAATCCTCCTAGTTAAGTGTATTTACGATACTGAATTGAAGATGTCCAGGAATCAACTGGCAGGCAGCAGAGCTGAGCTGCTATTAGAAGATAACTTCCTAGGTTGTCAGGACGCCCTGAGGGGGGTGCTAGTGGGGCAGCCTATTTCCATAATTCCGTGGAATTAATGAACTTGAAATTCAAGATTAGCATGGCCCCAGCAATCACCACTCACTGATGGGGTTTTTTTGATTGTGGGCCAGAGAAGTATTTAAGAGGAGGAGGGATTCCTTTTAGTATGCAGAACACTGGGAGTGCACAGCAAAGGATTAGCTGGAATTACTAATAACAAAGCCAGGATGTACTGGCTAGATACTCCAATAACTCCCAGGTAGCACCCAGGCTAGATTTATCCTGGTGCTTGAGAAAGCAAGTAGAGACTAAAACCAGCCACCCAGCTTTGCATGAGAAACTTTAAAAGTAGGTTAACGGAGAAAATAAGCCTATAAAACAATGAAGAGCAGCCAGGAGGCACAACAGTAACTATTGCATTGTGCTTACGAAGCTAAAAATATAAAGACGAATAAATCCCCCAGGCCTGAACAGCTTATACTCTGAAATATTCAAAAAAGCTAGACCAGGGCTGCATGGATTGAAGACATATTCAATGGTAAAGTGTGTTCATGCCTGTCCTTTTAACTACACCCACAGCCGCTAGTGTGTGTCTATCTGCAGTTTGCTTCTCCACCTTCAGGCCTATTTTTAATATTGAGACAACACTGAACTTCTGGTGGCTACTTCATTAGTTTGCTGAGGTATATCGAGACAAAATGGGCTGATGGATAGCGCACTGGGCTTCAAGTCAGGGGGTCTGGATTTATTGTTTCTTGTCATTCACTTGCTGTGTGGCCTTGAGCATGTCAATTTACCGCTCCTTGCCCCAGTTTCCTTACTTGTAAAATGAAGTTGATGGGAATGGCTCACCTTTGTGAAACGCTGTGAAATATGTTGCTAAGAAGTGCTATATATGTGCCAAGTATTATTTTTATGTACTTCTTTAATGGACCAAATTAATCTTTGATTTAAGCTCACTGAAGTCAGGAAAGTTACAGAAGCGATTGATTTAGTCCTCTGACTAAAAGAATCTTTGGATCTAAAAGGCAAGATCTACTCACTTCAGTGTTGCTATATCAACTTACACCAGCTGAAGAACTGGTCCCGCGTCACTGAAAAGCAAAAAAACAGGTGCGGTTGCCCAAACTTTAGTAATCCCTTGAACAATATAAAAATGGTTGCTGGGAGGTGGGGTTGTTTTGTGCTTTTGTTAGATATTGAAGAAAGATAGCAAGCTGCTTAAATGGCAAGTAAATATAACTTCTGATGAGTGGCAGTGTAAGGAAGCCTGCAGAGAGCTGCTGCTTTTCAGTGTGGTGTTTAATAACAGTTGTGTTTGCAGAGTGGCAGAAAGAAATGGAAATGTCATTCTCCTGAGCAGTGGAATGGATTGCATTTTGGAAAGAGATACACAAGAGGAGAGGTCTAGCAAATGGCTACCACACTTTTATGTGAGAAAATGCATAGTGCTGCACAGCACTGGCTTCTCAATTTAAATTGGTATTAAACTAGCCTGTTTGAGGGACTCATTCTGTTTCTAGATGTTCTGCTGTAGCAATTGCTATTGGAACTCACTCGTCACCACTGGAATTACTGCTCTCCCCATAATATAGTCTGGAAAGGAAAAGATACACTGTTTCTTTTTTTGTGCCAATGGACCAAGTGATTGTTTGGAAGCTTTTGTTTAAGTGCTGCAAAGCAGGGCAGTAGAAGACAAGGTTTCCCATACCCTAGGAAGGGATTTGCTGAGATTTCCATCCAGTTATTGGTATTCTGGGTGCAATCCTGTGCCCCCTGAAGTCAGTGGGCGTTTTACAATTGAGGTCAGTGGGTGCAGGGATTGGCTCCCTATTGGCCCTCAGGTTGGTCACATTCTGGACAAATGGAGAAAGTGACTGAGGCTAGAGCATAGGGGACACAGTGAAGTAGTGAGAGCCAGGGCTGTAGTAGGGGTGGAGTGAACCTGGAATGAGGGATGTGCTAGACAGGTTTGAGGTGGTAGTTGCTATTTTTACTCATAGTACATAGAAAAAAATCACCAAGATTGGGACTCCATTGTACTAGACCAGTGGTTTTCAACCTTTTTCTCATTTACAGACTCCTAAAAATGTAAATATTTTAATACTCTAATTTAATACTTTAACCATACTGGTGATTGTGAGGCAATATTAGAGGATTATATTCTCACCAATCTAGAAATAGTCACGTACTTGGGCAGTACCATCAGCTAGGATAGTGAGACTAGCCAGGACATCCAGAACAAAATCAGTCAAGCCAGGTACAGCTTCAGGAGCTTAAATGCAGCCTGGAAATAATCAACATACAATACCAAAACCCAACTCAAGATTATGAAGAGTTCTATATTTTCAACACTACTTTATAGTGCAGATTGCTGGGGAATGAGACACTATGACATGTCGAAACCGTTTTCATTCCATGCAACCTGCCTCAGAAAAATCCTCCATATCTTTTAGGCCAGAACAGTCTTGCACCAAGATCTAGTAACACAGTGCAGCTAAGAGGATATGAGCACTACCCTTCCCAGGAGACGTTGGAGATGGATTGGCCGTGTGCTTTGGATGGAAACTGATTCCATCGCCAGAGACGCAACAAGGTGGGCACCTGAAGGCAAGTGAAAATGAGGCCATCTGAAAACACGTTGAAATGCTGTGGCAGCAGAGCTGAAAAACCTGAGGCACAGCTGGGGAATCCTTGAAAGACTTGCCGTAAACAACCAGGAGTAGAAGAGCTTTGTCATTGCTCTAAGTGCCAGAGGCACAATGGCAACATGATGATAAAAACATGTCACACAGAAGTGCAGACCTCTTTTGAAATCTTGCATATAGTCTGTGGACCCCCAGGGGTCTGCAGACTGAATACCCCAAGGTGTTTCTTACAAACACCCTGTAAGAAAGAGTCCCTGTTTTGAAAAGCTTGGCATCTAAATACATAAGACCAACAAAGGCAGGGGAAAGGGTTATATTGCCAATCCTCATATGGTGATGTGAGGCTCAGGCTTGCCCGCGGTCATATGGAAAGTGTCAATGGTTGAGCTTCATGGGTGCTGAAGCCAGAATCTGAATAAGCTTTTTCTGAAACACACATCTTTACCTCCCGCTTCCTTTTCATCATCATCCTGAGTCCAGTCTTCCAAGTTCTAGTGCAGTTCCTTCAGCCCTTTCTCTCCAGTTTCCCCTTCTTTACTCCACCATGACACATGCTCTTCTGGGCAAAGATACTGTGCTAGAGATGAGATTATCACCAATGAAATGCTGAGGCTTGCCCTGGAATTCAGTTGTTCAGAGAAATTACATTTCTGAACCAACTGGAAAATCCAGATAGGGCCACCTCCCTTCTCTGAACTCAAACCTTGAACTGCAATGCAAAATTGCTGCAGTAAGAAGACCTTGATATTCTGACATCTATCTGAACTTAAAAGACAGCATGCAGACATCCCCCAAAACACACTGTCTTCTCCCCCCCACACACACACACCATCCATACACACACGCTTCCTGTCACACTCTCCCTCTTTCCCTGGACTTCTACTGAAAAGCAGCTGTCAATGGAGCAGGATGACCGTGGAGCAATGGGATTGGGAAACCTGAATCATGTGATGCTGACTGCCCCATGCAGCATTGTAAACCCTTCCCAAAGCACCCTGCAGCCAGTTGCACTGTGGGATACCTGACTGCTCCCTGGCGTTGCAAGAGTTGCTAATGTGAACATGTTCCACTCTCACAAGAAGCACAATGTGGACACATGAGCAATTTCCCTGCAGTGCTTTGTGAGCAGCGCTGTAACTACCAGCACTGACAATCTGCCAGTGTAGACATGGCCTGAGTCAAGTGTCAGGAGACAGGCTGGGTCAGGAGCCAGAGTCTAGGACGGGGTGGCCAACTGGTGGCTCTTGAGCCACATGCGGCTCTTGGCTCACAGAAATGTGGCTCTCAGGGTTACGGTTCATTCGGAGCCGCATGCCCGCTTTGTGCACATGCCCCAGTTCCTGCAGGGAAAAGTGCGTGGCTGTGGCGGTGGCAGCTCCGGTGAGACCCAGGCATTGGATTAGAATGGGAGGGACCTGGGGGGTGCCTGGCTCTGGGTGAGGAGGAGGGCATTGGGCTAGAGTGGGGGGAGCTGAGGGGGCCTGGGTCTGGGAGAGGGGGAGGGCATTGGGTTGGGGGGGTTGGGAGGGGCCTGGCTCTGGGGGAGGGATGTGTGGCGCTCTTTGCACCACTATCCACAGCTCTTTTGGCTCTTCATGTCTAACTAGTTGGCCACCCCTGGTTGAGGATCTCTCAGGAGCAGACAGGCAGGACATCTGTGTTGCTGTTCTGCTCCCCTTTGTCACTTCCTGGTATATATATCGGTATCAGCCAATCAGGGAGGTGTTTGAGGCCGCCACTCTGATCCTGTTGGGAGGTTCTTCCTGCAGAGCCCAGCTACATATACATGGTGCTCCTGCAGAAGCCCATCCTTGCCTTCTTGTGGCAAGGTGGAGGAATGGATGGCTCTGAACTCCCATGGTTCCAGCCATATAAGTTCTAACAATCAATCAGGAAGGAGGTCAGCCCTGGAGAGCAGGATGAGGCGAGAAATGATTTTTTCATGTTGAAATATTTTCCTTCCGACCCAGACAGAAGCTAAATAATGTCACTCAGGGGTCTTGTATCCAAATTCTACAGCTAGACTAGCTTAGCTCTTCTTCCCAAAGAGTGAACAGTTCCATTCGCAGAGAACTATTGCATCCAAACAGGTCCCTTCTATTCCACAAGAGGGCAGCAGGGCCCAGAAACCTAGCAACCCAACTCACCAGTTCACATTGTGAGCCCTCTCGAATACTCGAATATCAGGCTTCTTCTATATGGGTGTTAAACTTCAAGCATCTAAATTGGAAATATTTAATTCCATTGTTCAGCGGTCACCTGTGAATACTTTAATTTTAAGTTGGGATTATACATTTCTTTGTGATGAATAAAAAGGACAGGAAAGTGTCTATAAGGTGGGGGGAAAGGGATGGAGAGGGACGACAGAAGTCCTAATTGTTTTTCCGTATTGTTAGAAATGTCAAGTTTGGTCTCCTGGTTTTGCTGGTGGATTTCTTGGCTGGGTTTCAGAGTTGCTTGTATTTAGAGTGTGGCACAAACAAGAGAGCACATCTTCTTCTAACCTCTCCCCCTCCCCCCCATGACCAGGAGGAAGCCAACTATAGAAAACTGAGGGAACTAATATGAGACTCTATAATGAACAGTGATGACAGTTTACCTACATTATGAACTAGGGATGTAAGAGTGTAACCAGGTAACTGGTTAACTGATAAGCTTAAGCTTATTGGTTATGGCATCGGTTATACACTTCATAAGACTGTCAGGAGCCACAGCAGTCCCATGGGACTAGGAGCCCCCGAGGGACCGGGAGTCCCAGGAACTCAGACAGCCCAGCGGTGCTGGGAGCTGCAATTAACCATGTAACTGATAGAAGTTCTATCAGTTCCATGGTTAATAAATTGTAAAAAAATTTTACAGTCCTATATTGAACTGAAGTGGCAAATGCATCAGAATGGAAATGGCTATGAGGCGGGAACATCTTATCTCTGAAAAATTATACAAGACTAAGACTGATAGAGGCAAAGCAAACTAGGGTATTTAGCCACACGACTCCTGTTGAAATAATGGAAGTTGCACAACTAAACCACATAGCTGGTTTTGAATATCTTAACCTAAATTCAGACTTCTTAAACAGTAATCATCAGTGTAGTTCTAATCAGACTGTGCAATAGCAAGAATAGTAGGCAAAATGCCAGCACAAGTGACTCCTCAGAATCAGATGATCTAATATTGCATTGATAAACAACATTGCCATGTTCTTTTAGTCAAAATTAAATTAAGAAATTAAATTTGAACTGGCCAAGAGTTAATGAGATCACTGAAACACAGAGGAAATAGGTACTAAACATGTCTTATGTTCAAACCAATAATGGTTGAGGGAAGTGTGACTAAACTGTGTTTCAAGGAAAGCCAGATAAAATTTCTGCAAACGTGGCCAGAGCCCTACTCCATGAGTGATACTGGAGATCAGCAACTAAAGGTACTGGCAAGAAAAAGGGGGAATAACTTATGTTTTTTGTTCCTGGTTAGTGGGCTGAATCTTTCATGTATGTAACTAAAACAAAGTGAAGTGAAAAATTGTGAGGAACATATGATGATAATCACAACGTACATTAAAAGAGGATGGGTATTCGTCTCTGTTCATACACTAAGGCTACGTCTACACAGGCACCCTTTTCCGGAAAAGGGATGCAA
>CM057845.1:98256340-98277290 GCA_030068395.1 Apalone spinifera
AATCTTCTCTCTCCCCTGCCATGTCAGCCCAAGGCCCTCTTCTTCCCCTGCTGCACCAGCCCAGGCCCCTTCTCTCCCCTTCCCCCCACCAGCCTGGGCCTCTTCTCCCCCTGCCCGCTATGCCAGCCCAAGCCCCTTCTATATCCTCCCCTATCCCTCCACAGCAGTCCAAGCCCCTTCTCCCTCCCCCCACACCAGCCTATGCTCTTTCTCTCCTCCCCAATCTAATTCCCCCCTCACCCAGCTGCAGCGTGTGTCAGGCCCGGCTCTAACCCCAGCAGCTCGAGAAGCACAGGGGTGCCTGCCCACCCCACATGGGATGCATTGAGGAGCAGGTATTGCCGTGTGCATGCAGCATTCTGGGGTACTGCACCTTGCTGAGGTGGGGAAAGCAGCAGCGTGGGGGTGGGGCGGGTGCTGTCCCAACCTCTCCCCCATGCAGTTCTGCCTGAGCGCTGTCCCAGCCCTGCCTGCTGGGAGCAGAAGGAAGGAGTAGACAGGTTGGTGCAGCAGCTCCCCTGGGCAGCTTGGGGGTGCTCTGACAGCAGCAGTAAGTGCAGCCAGTGGGGAGCAGTGAATTTTCAGGGGGCAGCTGGGCTCCAGGCGGTCGGGGACTGTGCTCCAGCTTCCTAAGAGTCTGGTGGTTGGGGAGCCTGCTGCTGGTACATAAGCCTGGCTGAGAGCCCCACTCCTCGCTCCTGTCCCTAGGCTGCTGTTCTTAGCATTGCACACACACACCCCGCCCGGGGCTGTCATGGCTGCAATGGGGGGGGTCTGTTGGCTACTGTGCCATGTTTCTTGGCATTGAAAGCACTGAGGAGTGGGGGTGGAGGAAGGGAAATAGAGGCTTGGTTTAAAATAATAATTCCAAGTGGTGAGGGAAAGCAGAGAGGTGGGGCTTGGGCTGGGAGAGGGGAGAAAGGGAGGAGGCAGGCGGGACGCAGAGTGACGTGATGGCATCACTCTGTCATCCCACAGGAAAAACTTTTTTTTATTATAGAGATATTCAGCCACAGACTCCTCCTTTACGTACCTATTTCCCATCCCCAAAACTGGAGAGAACTACTTATAATTATTAGCTACCTTCTAGTTACCAGCAACCCAGCCTTTCAGTCACTATCATAAATCCTCCCCTTCTGACTCTCCAAACATTCAGAAGAACTTTTGCTTCAGTAGGATCTCTGAACCTAAAACCTGCTGTTATCTCCATAAGAATAAATTCAACCTTAAAGTATCTCCATTGACTTCAGTGCAGTTGCACCAGTTTACCCCAGGTCTGACTCTGGCCCTAATAGTATTGCCTACCTTGCTATGACCAGCAGTTTTGAAAACCATCCTCCACTGTGAAGATGAATAAAGGTCAGAATTAATCCCATGTCACTCCCCTTTATGGACTTCTTCTTCTTCCAGGGGGACTGCTCTGCGCCTTCCTTGGGAAATGGCCAGAAGAGTGATCCAGCACCCTGCACTCCTCTTTCACTCTCCTTCCAGTGTTGTCACATACAAACACTTCTCCCCAAATCTGTCTGTGATGGAACTTAGGGCTACCTCTTGGCACTTCTGAGCACTCTGAGCCATTCCTTCCATGGAAAACAAGACTTAACCTGGATGTAGAGATCATGATTTTGAGGCAGTCTGAGGATCTAAGATTTGATGATCATAGGGAGCCCACATGACTTTGGGCCCTTAGGGGAGCCTAAATCTTCCCTCACAGGGTCCAAAAAAACTCTCATTGACATCCATGGGAGTTATTCCCATTCCTCAGGAAGGAAAGAAGGCCTCTGAATTAAGGATAAGTCCTTAATTCAGACTCTTATGCCTCCTCCAGGGCACTTTCCTGAGTGTGGGAAGATGACAAGCGCAGTAAGGATTTAACCTTACAATGAAGTTGTGTGATAAACCTGAAAAAAATAATGTAATAGAATTCCTATTGCTGAACTGATACATCTTCTTTTATTCCCAGGTGTAAAGTTTACTGCATGTCAGGGCCAGGCAGCATCAGGGAATCAACACTCACACAGTATTACTCTATCAGGAGGCCTAGCTTGTGGCTTGGTGACTGCTCCTGAACAAAGGTTGAGCAATCAGTCAGTAGCTCAGGCCATCTGGCCTAAGGGTTGGTGCTCACCCAGTGCTGAGTATGAGACATTGGGTAGGGATCCCCCATGCACATCCAGCTACATCAGGTCCCAGCCAGGGTGCTAGAAGTAGCAGGTGATCCCATCAGAAGGCTGATATGGAAACACGGGGTCACTGCCTTACTTCTGGGCAACACAAGGACCAATATATTATTTCCCTGGTCTGTTTCCTACAGATATCTGGTGGGGCTGCTCCATAGCCTCTGAGGCCTGGTTCCCAGTCTCCTTGCCAGATGGCCTGTTCTCCATTCCTTCTTCAGGTCTATCAGCCTCCCAGGGCAGCAATTTGTCTTCTCTCCAGGCCAGCTACGAAGAATCACCCTCAACAGACAACCATGGACTCCTTAAGCAGTTCTGCTCCCTAGAGAAGAAGAAATGAAATGAAATGCCATGCCATGCCATGCTATGCCAGGCTCCAACGCTGACCTGCAGAGCCCTGCTCTTATACTTTCTACTCTACCCCCACACTTCCTGCCAGAGGGAGGGGGCAAGGTTAGCTGAGCCCAATAGGGTGATTTAACCTCCCTTGCACCAGATTGAGGCCACTGTGCTTCATTACACCAGGTGAATGCCACATTAAATATGTAAAAACATCAGACCTCTCTAGTCTCTCCCTTGCCCTGTTTGACAAAAGTCCCAGATAAAACACAGAAATATAAATTGGACATTAATTGTGAAATATGTAACCAGTTGAAGACTCAGGAGTCAATAACATCCACCTTTTGAAAACTGAATATTTCTTACTGGACTTCTAGTCTTAGGGCCAGGAACTTTACTTGTTTATCTGGTGCCGATTACACCCAAAGTCAAATAACTTGAGATCCCAGGCAGCTTATCCTTCTGTTTACAAGACAGACAGTATTCTAGATCTTGGCAGTGTGGACATTAAGAGAATGTGTTGAGGTAAGTGGGTGTCGAGATAAGAGGAATGTAAAATGGCAGAGACACAAATCTTCCTATTCATCTCTGTACCTGGCATGCAGTTCTAGACATCTCATTGCAAAAATATGGATAAGCTGCGGACGACACAGGGAAGAGTGACAAAAAATTACTAGAGTACTGGATGGACTAGTTTATGAAGAAACTTTTAAAAAGTTAAGTATGTAGTGCTTGTCTAAATAATGATTAATGGCTTGATCCAAAGCTCCTTGAGGTCAACTGACAATCTTCCACTAATAACAATGGGCTCTGGATTTAGCCTTGAGTGAAGGCAGCTGGGGTAGGAAAATATTATGCACATTTTTGAAGCATGGAAATGTCAATGTAGGAAGGGAATTTAGGGAGGTACACAGGACAAAGGAATTAATTATAGGAATACCTGAGGTAAATATCAGAAAACCTAGTAAGTTTTCTGGTTAGTAAGTGTGCAACAACAGGGAAAAGTCCTACAAAGGGAGATAGGGTAGAGAAACCTAATGTGGTTCTATTATTTTTAACCTCTATATTTGTTTGATCTTTTGCCATCAGAGTCTGGGCTGAAGACAGAATTCTCAGACCCAGGAACAAAAAAGATTTCATCATGGTGAACTATGGACATGCTGTCCTTCCCTGATAAGATCTGTGTGTCCCACAATAGGAAACTTAAAAGATTTAATTTCTAGAATCTCCAGTATAACTAAGAAAATCTCACCTTTTAAAGACAATCAGTTCAAATGAAATTGCCTGGTGTTTACAAATGCTATGGTAAGAACAGTACATAAAGCCAAGACAAAAAATAAAAAGAGCAGCTACGTATAGCATTTAAAAATTAATGGTACTGAAGACACTATACTTATGGTCTGTCAGTAGAAATGCTCTCAGCTTCATTAGGCTTTAAACCTATGACAATCAATTTCATTTTTGTGCTGTAAATTGCAAGTAAAAAACTTACTAATCTGCCTGACAGATACCCTGCATTTTGTAGTACTTACGTAAAACCTAGTAAAATGTTTTGGGTTTTGCATTGTCTGTTTTACAGCATTTATTGAAGAAACTGATTGAAGATTCTTGCAATCAGTGTTCCCTCTAAGCTGAGGGGCAGCACAGCTTCATGGCTGATGAATCAGCCCTGCCCAGTTGGAGGCTCAGGGCTCCATGCCCTTAGCTGACTGACTAGGTGGGGCTGATTAATCACCTGTGAAGCTGTGCTGTCCCTGCAACTTAGAGGAAACACTGCATGCAATTAAAACATTGTTACGTTAAAGCTGTATGAAATTCAGACCGGACAAGAGTGCCTTTTCTTGTGTAGTAACTGCTTATTTCTGAGGGCTTGATTCTGAACACAGTTATTACAATGATGCAGTTCCATTGACTTTCTTCTCATTTACACCAGTGTGAGATCTGAATCAGGCCCAACCTGTGTTCAGGGCCGGCTTTAGGAAGTGCAGGACCCAATTCGGGGGGGGGGGGGGGAAATGCACACAAAAGTTTCAATGGGGGGCCCAGGAATTTTTGTTGAGCAAAAAAAAAAAAGCACACAAAAAAGGTACCTCAGCTACGTCCCCCGCCAAACCCCAGAGATCGCTAACCCCCCCCTCCTCCTACGCCGCGGTGCAGGGAAACCCTGTGCTCAACTCACCCCTCCTGCAGTGCAGGCAGCCGCTGCACTCCACCTCCAGGGCCGACGCCCCCTCCCTCAGTGCACCCGGCACACTTCCGGCTTCAGGGCGCAGGGCCCCTTTAGGCATGGGGCCCGATTCGGAGGAATCAGGCGAATCGGCCTAAGGCCAGCTCTGCCTGTGTTCACTGTTCATGTGTTGTCTTGATTCTTGAGTACATTTATCACAGTTGAATACAATGCTCCTTATACACCAAATGTGCTTGTGAGTTGAGTGGATGCTCCAAAGAGCTAGACTAGAAAGATTCACTACAGGAAACACAGCCATTTTTAATCCCTGTTTCTTATCTAACTCTAATCAGTTTTGCACTAGTGTAACAACTCCATTTAGTTAAGCAGAGTTATTTCTGATTTGCACTAGAGGGAAACTGAGGTAAAACTTATTATACACAATTAGGATCAGAGATTTATTATGCTAAGCATTGTACAAACACATACAAAGACTATCAAAAAGCTAAAAATCTAAGAAACTGGCCAAGCTGCTCTAAATGAATATAAATGAATGCAGATTTTTAACAATACATTCTGGGCTTCAGTTGCTTTTATTAACAAAGGTGCATTTACTTGTTATGCACAACAAATAAACAAGTTGTTTTGCATAAACAAATGTATTAAGTTTCAAATGTATTAAGGGATTGATTCTCCATTCAGCCATGATACATCTGGCATAATTCTATCAAAATCAATAGTTACATAAGTATACATCAGGTGTGAGATCAGAATCTTCTCCTATATATCCAAAGATTCTTTGGAAATGTTAGGGAGAATGAATTAAATCATGTAAAGTGCTGAGCATCCAGGCTCTGATCCAGCGAAGAATTTAAGCATATGCTTCATTTTAAATACCCAAGTAGTCCCTTTGAATTCAGTGGGGCTAAATGATCTCTTTACTGGATCATGGTCAGACTGCTCAAAACCTTCTACGTTCAAGCCCAAAATGAATATGGAAGCCCAGTTGCATGTACCTAAATAGATCTGAGCACAAAATAACACATGTGCTCCTCATTGCTGGATGGCCATAAAAGACCTGAGGTATCCTCATTTCTGTTAGGAGTACCCTACCATGAGGAGTGTGAAGATAGTCCCTGCAGGTATTACCACGGCACATGTGCAGCACCTTTTGCGATCAGGTATGGGACATGAATTCATGGCAGCTAACAACCCGAGAGCATCAACAGCATTATTCATCTATGTAGCCCAAGTCAGAATTTATGTTTCTGACTGTAAGGACAGGCAGTTGTTAAAGCATTGTTTCTTTAATTAGTCTTCTGGGATGAAAAATGTTTAGAATCATTTCTTGTAGCACTGGGACTCCTTCAGGGAGCAGGCCTAACTAAGTATTATGGGGCCAGATTTTGTTTTCGTTTACTCTGGTGTAAATTTGAAATAACTTACTTGGTTTCAGTGGAGATTCTCCAAAATTTATACTGGTCGAGCTGAGATCTGAATCTAGTCCAGTGAATATTGTTAAGTAAGCCAAGTCCTGCTCTCTACTGCACCTGTGAAATCCCATTACAATTACTAAATGAGAGCAGAACTGGGTGCTGCCTGTCTGCATAGACACCTTTCACTGTGCATGCATGAAGGAAGCCACTGCTGGTTTAGTCTGATGACTGCCAGCTTGGCCAATACACCAGAGACCGAACCAGAGACTTCTAGAACTAAAACTACAAGCTACTACTGAATTGGGGACTATGACAGAATCATATCTTCTGCAGATCAGCCCAGAGGGAGGACCTGTAACATATTACATCAGCATATCCATTCCTCTGTGTGTATGTGTGGGGAGGTAAACTGAAAAAAATATTGCCAGCAATTTTGTCTGTCACAAGAAAACCAATATAAAAGCTGTTCTTGGCAGCAGAAGATTGATTAATCCTGTTCCCAGGATATGTGTAAATCATGCTGATATCGCTGACGGAAACTGGCACAAAATGAGAGAAATGTTCTGTCATGTCTGTTTTCAGTGGACCTGTAAAAGGTGCTCCCATTTTCTATGCCCTAGAATGGGAATGGGATTACATCCTCCAAGAAAAATGGGAATTGGGTTACATTCTCCAAGGAAAATCTAGTGCCACAAAAAGTGATATTGGTATTTCAGTAGGGGACACTCTTTCTTGTGAGTCAATATTGAATTAATTTCCAGTTCATTGGAAGGTGCCATCTTCATGTCAATATTAAATCTAGGATCCTTATGATTTGTGGTATTTAAGAACCCCATAATAAGCCTCCAGCCCCACCCCCACTGGGTCAAGAGGGGGAAACCCTAACTGAGGGGAGAATCTGGACTCTTGGGTCCATGCTCCAAACACAAGGACTATATTCCTATAGTGAGCTGGAATTTCTAGGCTGGGGCACCAGAGGCAGGGGTTTGCATCCCTTTTTCTGCTGGCTAATTCTGGAACCTAATCACTAGGCTGCCCTGCCACCAGGGAGACCCAGCCACAAGTGGTGGAGAATGTGGGCACTGCCTTAACCCTGCTGAAGGGCCTTATTTAAGAGACAACAATAGAACGAGTGAATGTGAGCCCAGCCCCCGAAGAGAGATGGAGCCACTGCTGAAATGGATGGCAGAGCACAATGCCAACCAGCAGCAGCAGCAGCTATTACAACAGATAGCCAAGCAACAGCTAATTGGAGAATTAGCAGCCCAACAACAACAGCTGATGCAGCATGTGACTTCCCTGCTACAGCCGGTGACCCCAGCCAAGCTGCCTGCGCCTGCGCCAGCTTCTATCAAGCTTGCCAAGATGGAGCCAGATGATGATCCCGAGGCATTTCTGGAAACATTTGAGCATGTGGCCATGGTGACCCGGTGGCCCTGAGCACAGTGAGCAGCTGTGCCAGTCCCATACTGGACTGGAGTAGCCTAGATAGCATACCACACACTAGACCCCGTTGTAGCTCAGGACTATGCCAAGGACACAGCAGCAATCCTTGATGCCCTAGACATCTCGGAGGAGACGTTTAGAAAATGCTTCTGGAGGGGAACAGTGCCCACCAGGAGCCCTACCCTGCCTCGTTGCCCAGAAGCTGCACAACACCTGCTGGAGATGGCTGAAGCCAGAGACAAAGACAGGAGTGCAAATCGCCAAGCAGATCCTGCTCGAACAGTTTACCCAGATCCTACCCTCTGTGGGGCAGGAATGGGTTGTACAGAACCACCCAGATAGTGTGGCCGCTGCCATTCAACTAATGGAGAATGGATTTCAGGAAGGCAGATTTTAGTAAACGAAGAGAGCTGGTAGGTAAGGTCCCATGGGAAGCAAGACTAAGAGGAAAAACAACTTGAGAGAATGGCAGTGTTTTAAAGGGACATTATTAAGGGCCCAAAAGCAAACTATTCCACTTTGTAGGAAAGATAGAAAGTATGACAGGACACCACCTTGGATCAATCAGGAGATTTTATATGATCTAAAAATAAAAAAGGAGTTGTATAAAAAGTGGAAACTAAGTCAAATTACGAAAGATGAATATAAGCAAACAATGCAAGTATGCAGGGGCAAGATTAGAAAGGCAAAGGCACAAAAAGAGCTAAATCTAGCTAGAGGCATAAAGGGTAACAAGAAGATGTTCTACAAGTATATTAGGAGCAAGAGAAAGACCAAGGACAGGGTAGACCCATTGCTCAGTGAAGAGGGAGAAACAATAACAGGAAACTTGGAAATGGTGCTTAATGACTTCTTTGGTTTGGTCTTCACCAAGAAATCTGATGATGAAGGGAAGCCTAACATAGTGAATGCTAGTGGAAATGGGGTAGGTTTAGAAGATAAAATAAAAGAACCAGTTAAAAATACTTAGAAAAGTTAGGTTTCTGTAAGTCACCAGGGACTGATGAAATGCATCCTAGAATACTCAAGAAGCTGATAGAGGAGGTATCTGAGCCTTTAACTATTCTCTTTGAAAAATCATGGAAGTCGGGAGAGATACCAGAAGACTGGAAAAGGGCAAATATTGTGCTCATCTATAAAAAGGGAAATAAGAACAACCCAGGAAACTACAGACCAATTAGTTTAACTTCTGTGCCAGGGAAGATAATGGAGCAAGTAATTAAGGAATCCTTCTGCAAACATCTGGAAGATAATAAGGTGATAGGAAACAGCCAGCATGGATTTGTAAAGAACAAATCATGTCAAACCAATCTGATAGCTTTCTTTGATAGGATATCAAGCCTCATGGATAAGGGAGAAGCGGTGGATGTGGCATACCTAGAATTTAGTAAGGCATTTGACACTGTCTCGCATGAACTTCTTATCAATAAACTAGGGAAATACAACCTAGAGGGCTACTATAAGGTGAGTGCATAACTGGCTGGACAACCATTCCCAGAGAGTAGTTATTAATGGTTCACAATCATGCTGGAAGGGCATAACAAGTGGGGTTCTGCACGGGTCTATTTTTGGACCAGTTCTTTTCCATATCTTCATCAATGATCTAGATCAGGGCTACTCAACATGTGGCCCGCGGACTGCCCATTTGTTTGTGGTCCATGGGTGGACAAACAAAACAAAAAAGTAGTCAATATAATGGTCTTCTGTTGATATGCGTTTTAGTAGTTACTTCTTGGACTGTCATTGCTCATTAGAAGTGCTGTCATATGGGTGGAAATCAGATAATATTGCATTTTATTAATATCAGCAGAACTGACTTAAATGGGGCCTGTGTGTTGTGTAGTCTTGCCTTAATCTTTGTATTCATGCCCATCAGTGTGAAAGAAGCTATTTTCATATATTTGCATATATATGTGCATGTATATGCAACTACACTTAAGTTGCAGCCCTCGGCATATGCTGTGAGTATCATTGTGGTCCCCAGGGCTTCCAAAGTTGAGTAGCCTTGATCTAGCCAATGCTTAGTCCTGCCATGAGGGGAGGGGACAGGATTCGATGACCTCTCGAGATCCTTTCCAGTTCTATGATTCTCCATTTTCTGCCCAGAACAACTGAGTAGTATTGTTACGCCCTGTTTAAAATACTACCTTCAATTCCAAAGATGACAGAATGTCAGTGGTGAGTGAAAATCTCATGTATATACACACAGTTGGTAAAGTTTATTAAATACCTTGAAATCTTTGGATGAAAAGTACTAGCCACACCAGTGATTATGTGGCAGAAGTACTTATAGAATGTTTGGGTGACAAATATAGTAGAAATTTTAGGAGTGCTGAGAATCCAAGAACAATCAATCCTAGGCCTGTAAGAAGAAGCTCTTAGAATGATTATTCATATTTTGCCTCTTTCTGTTTTATTTCTATATGTTTAAAATTATTATTTTCTTGAAATTAAAAAAAATATGATAGTATACTTGTGAAAAGTGCTGAATGGTCAGTCCCGACAACATCCCTTTCCTTATCCAGAATGAGGAGTGGCAGCCTAGAATTTCCTCCTTGCTATTCTACCAATGTGCCTCATCCCTAATTTGAAGAAGAGACCACCTCTAGAAATAAGAGAAGTTCAGAATCCAAGTGTTCATGTTTCTTGAACTCGGGTGCAGTGATAGTTTTGTGACATGAATGTTAAAGGTGTCATAAGACCGCACGCATGCATACTTCAAAAAAAAAAATTAAGATCCACGTGCTGAGGTATATAAACCCTATACCAAGCAACACCACATTAATGAGTTATTCTGGGCTTAGCAGGTCCCTCCCACTGCACCACCCAAGAGAGATGTCAGACTGGGAGGGAGGTGCTTCAAGGGGAAAATGCAGCACAGTTGGTGGCAAACAAGAGGGGAGAGCAGACCTGAAAGAAGGATGTTGGGGGGACTGAGGCTGAGCCACCTTTGATGAGACTATTTTTCCGTATTTTTTGGGAGGTTGGTTGAGACCATAACTTCACAGAAGCCTCTGAAGAAAGAGGCCCTTAGTCCACCTGCGCAACAATTCATTTGTGTTAATTTCTTTTTGTGGAAGAGGTGGGCGGTCCAGGGCTCAGCTGGAGGGCTGATGTGGGGGAAAGTCTTACAACTGGTGTGGTGGAACACTCAGACATAGCAGAGCAGAGGCCTGAGTGAGTGTAGGGTCCACCCCAGAGCCTGGAGATCACATGGGGGATTGAACACTGTGACCGGCCCAATCCAGAGGGCACTGAAGTCAGGGGAACAACTTCTATTGACTTAAATGGGTATTGGATCAGGCCTTAGATTTTCATTGCGGGTGCTCAACCTACAGCCCATGGGCTATATACAGCCAACCATTTCATAAGTCCTGTGGCCTCCTTCAAAGACTGTACTAATTACAACTCATTAGCATTTTGTCGCCATGCTTACATCATTTTAGTTTACACAAATGTGTAAATCCACAATACTGTACATAGAAGCAACCTATCTAAATCATACAAAACAAGCTTTGCTTAAAATATAACTCAGTACAGGTGACATTGTATCATATTACAATATGTAGAATCTTTTTGGCCACACAAGGCTGTGCTTATATTTATGTGGCGCTCCTGTGTAATAGAGTTGGGCAACACTAACGCTACACTATGTAATTAAAAGACCTAATTTCTGTGCTCCAAGACCTTCCATTCCCAAAGGCTGGTTACATATGTAAGGCTGCCAACACTGTATATGAAAATAAGAAACTGTTTTCTTAGCAACCCCGCTCCACTACTCCTCCCAAAATGTATTATTGGGAAGAGGGATGAGTGGATGTGCCAAAAAAATGATCCCTTATGTTAATAATAATAAGCAATACTCACCTACATTTACAGGGGTATTTGTTACTGCTTTCTACAGCTCTCAGCAACTCCAAATCTTGTTGCACAGAGGTGAAGAAAATAACGGGCATCGCTTATGTTAAGGAACTGTTGGCCACCCTATGATGTGCCAACAATCATATACTAGGTGATAAGCACCCAAGACATGCCAGTAAATAAAATAAATATGGCTAGTTTTTAATTATCTGACTCAAGCTCAGGTCTTAGTGAATTTCAAACTTTGGAAGAGGCCAGATTGATACCCTGGAAAGTGGAGTCCTCTCTTCATCCACTGAACAGGTACACCACAAGCAACACTAAAAGCAACTTCATACTAGTCCCTGATCATATGTTTTAACCTCAGGCAGAATTCGTATGCCAGGTTCATTAAATCCTTGACCTCTTTGCTGAGACTGACAACAGAGGTGCCAATTCTTTTTTGTGATACAGCTGTCCACTAGAAACTGGACAGAGACGAGTGCTATAATGTATTATTTTGACTTGTGCTCTGGAAATACTGTAGATAAAGATTAGTTAGAAACTGACAAAAGACTGTTTAGATCATGAACAGATTATTTTGGAATAAACTAGTAATTTTTCTAGTTAATCTTATCATTATTAGCTAGAAATGGTTCCCAAAGGAAAAATATTCTATTTTTTCATTTGCCCATTGAAACATTGTTATTTTAGGACAGAAAAGCCTGACTCAAAGATGCCAAGAAATACGATAACAGAGCCATTCCACACAAATATCACAGTTTCATAAAAATGCTAAATGCAAAATTGATTATATTAGACATTTGTGATCCTATCACAGATGTAGTCACTCTCTAGACTGTTCCAAGATGTAGGTGTCACCTAGGACTCCTTGACGTAAGTAGGCAAAGGAGAATCACAGTTTGGGTGTGTCTAGACTACAGGATTGTTTTTTTTTAAAGTAGACTTTTTTTGAAAAAACTTCCCCTGTATCTAGACTGCTGCCGCGTTCTTTCGAAAGTAAATCGAAAGAATGCGGCAGTTTTTTCGACTGCGAAAAACCTCGTTTTATGAGGAAGAATGCCTTTTTTCAAAAGTGCTCTTTCGAAAAAAGGCGCTATGTAATGCAAATTGTGCTTTTTCGAAAGAGAGCATCCAGACTGCCTGGGTGCTTTCTTTCGAAAAAGTGGCTTGCTTTTTTGAAAATACTGGTTGTAGTCTAGATGCTCTTTTTTTAAAGAGGCTTTTTCAAAAGCATTTTTTTAAAAAGCTTCTTTCGAAAGAGGCTTGCAGTCTAGACATAGCCTTAGTGTGTAAAACAATGCTTAGAAGAATGGTCAGCAGCCATGCAAAAGGGGGCTGTGAATGCCCATTCTGGTAGGTCTGTCACTCATTTTGGTTCTGTAGTTCTAAAGTAGGAATAAAAACCCACATTTAAAATCCCCCTGTACTTTATTCTGGCCAAAGTCTATGTATGAATTATTTTGCATAAACAGTCCTTTGTTTTCTTGAAAATTTGGAAATGTCTCTGTCAGACAACACAAGAATTCAGGCTAATGTGTCTTCCCACAAACTGAAATTTTATTCTCATCACTTGTCCATATAGGTTTGGAGCCTTGCGCACCTTCCAGCCCTGAGATCTTCAAACCAAGCTGTTCTCTTTGAAAAGTTCATGGCAATGTGTTGGGCAAGACTGAGTTAGCTTGGAGGGATGTGGTAGGGAGAAGAGAGAGAAAAAGATTGGAATTGTCTTCTCTTTAGCAACAGACAAGAAAAAGAGGGTCTGGTGATGGGCAGAGCATTGTTTCTCCTCAACCAGCAGCTGAGTTGGGACTACTTATCTCCTCCACCAGTTAGAAGAGAGAGAAAAATGCATTTTACCTTTCAGTATGAAGCAGAGGTGGGGAGGAAGAAGGGAGAGTGATTTTCTACTCATAAAAGGGAAGAAGAGAGAACCCCCTTCCCACTCAGTAGCGGATGGGAGGCAGAGACGGAGCTCTCTTTCCATGGATAGCTGGCTATGTGGCAGGGGACAAGCCACTTGTGCTTAGGGGAGAGCTAAAATGTACAAATGGGCTTTTTTGGAACTAGAGGGGGAAAAAAGAAGAAAGCTTCCATTATTCCCCAGGATGAGAACACACATGTAGGACCCTGCCAAACTCATGGTCCATTTTGGTCAATTTCATAGGATTTTAAAAATGGTAAATTTCATGATTTCAGCTATTTAAATCTGAAATGTCAAGGTGTGATTGTAGGGGTTCTGGCCCAAAAAGGAGCTGGAGTTGAGGGTGACAAGATTATTGTGGGGTGCTGCAGTACTGCTGCCTTTAATGCTGTGCGGCTGCTCATGGAGTGCGGCCTTCAGAGCTGGGTTCCTGGCCATCAGCTGCCATTCTCTGGCTGCCCAGCTCTGAAGGCACTGCAGAAGTATGGGTGGCAAAACTGACCTTCCTAAATAACCTTGCACCCTTCCCCACAACATCCTTTTGGATCAAGACCCCTAATTTGAGAAATGCTTGTCTCCCCCATGAAATCTGTACAGTTTAGGGTAAAAGCTCACAAAAGACCTAGGTGAACTGAGGGGAGAGGGGCAAAGGGAGCAGTTCCACAGGCTCAGCACTTCAAAAGAGCCTGGGGCGCCCAACTTTTCCTGTTTCAGTTGTCACCAGTGCCCCAGGAGGCACACTCTAGCCTCCCAATCCCACCCTTTCTGTCTGAGGGCCCGCCCCTCCTGGGAGCACAAAGCTGGCCCCCCTTGCCCAGGGACTGGTAGTTCTATTGGGCCCTGAAAAGAGCATATTTCGGGGGGGGGGGGGGGGGGGGGGGGAGGGAAGAGCAGATTTCATGATCCATGACTCATTTTTCATTGGATGTATATTTGTAGGGGCCCTACATATGTGCATATAAAACTGAGTCACTCTGGGCGTTAAACCATCTCTTATGCCTGTATGTTAGAGTGTTGGGTTAAACAACAGAAAAACATTAGAAAACTGAACAGCAGGGAAAAAAGCAGGAACTAAAATGTAGCACAACTATTAAAGAAATAATCACATTACAAATGTATATTTGTAAAACTCCTTTCAAAATGTAGGATAACAAAAGCACTTTCACGATCTGTGTCATTGTAGTGCAGCCACTTTTAGGATTGAGCGCAGCTGTTCACAGCATGTTGCACTTCATACAGGACGGAGAAAATTTGTTCTGTCTCACTTGAGTAAAATTCATCCAGTAAGAAAAGTGTGGCGTGGACTGGGCTTCAGTTTTGAAAGTCTAAATTAAGATTCCCACACAGAAAACTGCATGGGACCCTGTTTAGTTCAGAGGCTCATAGACCTGGGTGTTCCACAGCTATGAAAACCTTAAAAAAACAAAAACAAAACAAAAAAATCCCAAATAAAAACATCTTTCAACCTCCATTTATTATATGTAAATATTTTGTTCATATTTTAAATGCTTTTTACTTTATAAATGCATGATTCTTCTTTCACTCTAATGTCAATTAAAAATCACTCCACAAAAGTCAGTGGTGTTCCACAGGTGTAAAAATGGTCTAAATAAGAACCTTGCATATTTTGCTTTTCCAGCAGCATTGGTATTTCCTGTTCCTCCTCCACCCCTCACATTTTTACACTCATCTACTGTTTTATGTTATTCTTAAGTACACCAATAACAATATTGATCTCAGAATAGTACTGACAGCTTAAAACAACAGGGAAACATAGGCACAACTCTTCACTTTTTTTTTTTGTACTCTGTATCAAACCATTAGCACAAATGTTGGCAGTTGATAAAGAGGAATCCCACTGGGGAGACCGTGGAACACAGAGCTGCTTCTACGGTATCATCAAAAGTCCATTGGCATCAATGAGAGTCTGTCATACATGAGAATTCCATGATTATAGGATAGTATCTAGTTTTATGAGAAATTGTAATGAGCTAATTTTTTCTTAAGAGATAAAAGCAATTTGCAGATGCGAGTATATATAGAATTCTGGAAAATTTAGATACAGTAAAGAAAATTTTCACCCTTTGATAAATAGAATAATAGAGTATTGGAATACACTAATAAGGGAATCAAATTCTTCTCACAGATATGTACATAAGTGGTTTAATCAGGAGAGAGAATTTGCCACTTGAGTTACAAACAAAATGGCAGTCCAGCTTGCTGTCGGGTGCTATGTATTTCAAAAATTGCCTGCAGAATTAACAGAAAATATAATGAAAGCTCTTCCGAAATGCATCATGAACTTTATAGACAAGAATATGCAAGACAAATGTAAAGGGTAAAATTCCATCATCAGCCACACCTCTACAATCCCATTGACCTCCATTAGAGGTTGCATTGATGATACTAAGACCTGTTTTAACTTAAAATGAAACTGGGAGGGATTAGCTGATGAATAGCAAAAAGGGGAGATGTCTAGAGAGCATAAGCCTCATTAAAATAAGAGAAATAGCTACAGATACTGTATTTGGGAAAATGTTGAGTAAGTGAAAATAAGAGCTGATGGGTCAGCTGATTTTTCTTTGTGCAGAAGCTTCATCAGGAAGAAGGGAGACCAGTCAGGTGTTTGAGTCATTGCTGATAATGACTTGGTAACTTTGGGATGCGTCTACACTGCAGGGCTTAACTCGAAATAAGCTACACAAATTGAGCTACATCAAATGCGTATCTTATTTCGAAATAGATTATTTTGAAATAGAGAGCATCTACACAGCACTTATTTCAAAACAGAGCACTCATCCTCTGACTTCCCTCATTCCTTGTACAATGAGGGTTACAGGAGTTGGAGTAAGAAGTCATCCAGCTTGACAGCATTTTGACACTATTTTGAAATAACTGCCTGCTGTGTAGATGCGAGCTAAATTATTTCAGAATAGCACTAGTAAGTTTGAAATAGTATTGCAATGTAGACACACCCTAGCTGTAACTCAGCTCAAAGAACTTTATTAATAAGAAAGAAAGAAAGAAAGAATTTTCAGTTGGATTTTCCAGTTTCTTGAAATCAGATGAAGCAGGCAGGATGGCATCATAATTTTTATCAAGTTGAAACAAAGAATGGAATTGCCAAGACTGAATAATGTGATCAATATGAGGAGTAGAGTAGCAGAAGAAAAGTTTCATGAAGTCACTCTACTAGACATCTGCAAAATAGATACTCTACCCTTATAAAGGACAAACCAAAGGCAGACAATAACCTAATCAATGAACAAGAAAGTATGACTGAAAGGGAGTCACCAGAAAGAAGCGAGAGGTGACTGCTTCTGTTTACTACATTGTAGATAACCTGGTCTGAGACGTCCATAACAAATATAAAGAGAATATGGTGTACAGGACAGTAACAAAGGTAGAAGATCCAGAAGAATACTGAGGAATTTCCACAAACTATAGTCCACAGGGGAGCAAATAATATAAGTGAATGGAAATTTGATAAGATTAAAATTACTTCAGGTATCATACAGAGAAATAAACTTGGATTGACACAAATGATCTCTACAGAGAATCTTCTGATGCCCTGTAAGAAAAAGGAAGAAGATTCATAATGAGGACCATTTATGTAAACAGAAAGGGATTTTGGTTTCCAAAGCACTGGAATGCCCTTTGTGATTGCAGGTGATTGTTTGGATAGAGTAATGAATCCTGTGTGACAGGGTCAGGTCAGATGGCTATAGAAGGGTACTCAAAAGGATATATGTTAACCCTAGATTAAGGAGGTCCCTGTTCCCCGGGGTAAACTGTGGCAGGGGCTGGCCTAGAACCAGCAGGAACTCTCCAGAAAAACTACTTGGTGTCCGGGATGTGGGCGGGCATTAGCGTCTAAAGGACCTCCCCCCAGCCTGCGGGGAGGGTCCGCAGAACCCAGGAGAACCAACTAATTACTGGGGACAAATAATGAGAAAATAGGGACGGGTGTGAGGGTCAAAGGGCTATAACGAGGGAGCCGGATGGGAATACTGAGCAGAGAACCCCAGACAGCGCCCACTGCCCCTTGAAGGTCTCGAGAGAGCCAGCGGATGCTGCCCAGTGGAACTCTGCCCAGATTGGTGAGCGGATACAGCAACGAAAATAGTCCCTACAGTTGCAGGCCCCTCCCCCGGCCAACCTCTTCTCCCTGGTTTTATAGATTGCCAATTTGGCCATAGCCAGGAGGAGGTTGACCAGGAGGTCCCGCAACTTTGTGGGGCTACGGATGGGATGTGCGTATATTAACAAGTGGGGGGAAAAGTGCAGCCAGAACCTCAACAGGAGGTTCTGGAGGAGCCGAAAGAGGGGCTGTAAACCTGGCGCACTCGATGTAGATGTACGCCAGGGTCTCCCTCATGCCACAGAAGAGGCACTTTTCGGGGGCGAGGGTGAACCGCGCCAAGTACACGCCCGTGCTCACAGCTCCATGCAGGAGGAACTCTCCAGAAGCGGTCTGGACAATCAGGCCAGTTAGAACACTTGGCACTAATTAGGAACCTTTCAGAGACAAGGGAATCAGGCTAATCAGACTACCTGGGGCCAATCAAAAACTAGTTGAAACTGCTTTAAAAGGGCTCCTCTTCTGTTAGTCCTGGGGTATGCAAGGAGGAAGAAAGGAGATGAAGTTCTGAGAGGGAGAGGAGTCTGGGTGAGAGCTAGCAGCTGCAAGTCAGGCAGAGTGTGTTGGAGGAGCAGGATAAGCTACTCAGGTCCAAGAGGAAAGGTACTGGGAGGGATTGTTTGGGGAAGTGGCCCAGGGAAGCAGTTGCCAGACAGGAAGTAAGTAGAACAAACCCCATCTGTTGCTGCTGCCTTAGGGTCCCTAGGATGGAACCCAGAGTAGAGGGTGGGCCCAGGTTTCCCCCAACCCTCCCCACATAACTACAGAGTCTGTCCTTGGATAGGGAGACCAGGACTATAGAGAGGTTTCACCCCCATATTATGGACTAACCTGTGATGAGTATGGCTCAGTAGGCTGTAAACCCTGTCTCTAGTAAAGAGAAAAAGGTCATCTGGTGGGACACAGCGAGCCTCTGAGACTGAACACTGTCCACCAGAAGGGCAGGACCCACAGGCACAGCCAGCACTTGTGATGATATTTGATCGTTATAAACGTTTATTTTTTAGTCAACCAATGATCACATTAACAGAAGTGACCAATAAACAGTCATGTTAACTTGAACTTTTTGTTGAGTGATAGCACACCATTTGTGAGCTGCTGTTGTGGTGGAATTGAAGCCCAGAGTTTCCTCAATTGTTGAGGAAACAGATATGTCATTGTATCTGACAGACCCACGAGGGTCAGCATTTCAGTGACTCTGTAAAAAGGCTGGAAGCACAGTGCTACCAAGGGAGAAATTTAGCTGGTGCCATGAGGTCATTTCTTGAAGCTCTGCCAGACGGTGTTCCCTGAGAGGCTGTTGAACCATTGAGGGTCTTCCTGCTGATGACTCTGCAATGTTTTCCCAAGACTACAAGATTTTTTTAGGTGTAGCTTATCTCTACTACTACTACTACAGTATATGAAGAAAGAGAGGAAAGGGGTAGAATGGAGTAAAATCTGAAGTGTCAGCTCCTCAGCTATTTTAAATTAGCATAGTTCCACTGATGTGAATATACATATTTGCTGAGGATTTGATCCCAGTCCTCTAGGGTTTCTTGACAGGTTTTTATTTTGAAAGTGTAGAAAATCAGCTGAATTCTCAGCTGGGCCCAGAAATATGGGTAAAGGAAGGGAACATAAAAGGAAACTGAAGAGGAAAAAAACAGGCTGCAAGAAGGTTCCAAGACCTTAACAGTTGCAGCCCCCAAATTCATTGAAAGTACAGGATATCCTGTCAGACACCATCATCCCTGGTTCTGTTCCTTGCTGTCCTGGGATCAGACTGTACCTCCACTTCAGTTGAAAAGGAGAGACCTAAAAGGAGGAGGCTACCTGGATAAAGAGGAAGGTCAGAAAATAACACCCTTCTCCCTGAAATAGACTCGGAGTCAACCGTCCCTTCCCTGAAGGCTGAATAGGTAACAAATATCCTGGTGTCAACCATCCCTTTTCCCCAAAAGAAACCCTCTTTGGTGCAACAAGGTGATTTTTTTTTCCCGACACCTTTAATAATTTCTGTGGCTCATCTCTAGATCCCTTCTCTTTCTGCTGTATTTTTTTGTTTAAATAAAGGTAAAGGCCGGTGATCAGAACTGAGCAAAGTGAGGCTGCACCATCAATTTATATAACGACATTATCATATTTTCCATCTGTATCCTAGCATTGTGTTTGAATTTTTAATACCACAATGCACTGAACAGCATTCACTGAACTGTCCACAGTTACTATAATTGCAAGAAAGAAGGTGTAGAATGAGAATTTGAAGAAAGGATCAAGTCATCCCCCCAACAAAAGACAGGTTGCCACCTGGTATAAGTATGGCCCAGGGGACAGAATAGTGGCATGACTAACAGACCTAAATGTCTTACCATTAGGTGGTGCCACAGTGAACACCATCCACCACAAAAAATTCTGCCTTTTATGAGAAGGGACAAAAGGGGGCACTCCTACCACCATAAACCAGAGAAACAAGGTGGCTTGTATTCACATAGCAATTCTCAGTAAACCTGCTTGAATTATAATTTTTTTTGCTAGTGAAACGTCTGGATTATAGCAGGATTACTTCATTTACTGTTTCCGCTAGAGTCAAAAAATTAACCTGACTCTGGAAGAAAAAGCTAAGGCTTGAGGTGCCATCTATGTCCATATTACTTTGCCCTGTTTTATTTGCCCCAGCATTTTTTAAAACAAAATGGAAGTTTTCTGCAAGGACTGAAATGAGGAGTCAGGACGGGCTATTACATCTCACTATCTAAAAATGCCTACAGTGCTAGAATACAAGACTGTTACAAGTGCCAGATCTAATGCTATATAGGAGGCCCTCTGCCACTGTTTTGCGTCTGCAGCAGCAAATGGGGAGAAAATGCAAACTGGCATCTGGACACAATGAGCTTGATTATCTCTTGAGTGTCTGCATTCCCAAGAGATGCAGCAACAAAAAGTCTGCAATTGCTGCTTCATGAGGGAATCTGAAGTTGGCTGGGATGCTGCACCAAAAATGGACAGTGCTGGCCAGGGAGGATCATGGCCAGGGTATTCAGGAGACAGGCTGATTCAGCACATTTCATTGTGCTTGTAGGGTCTACTGGAGTGCTGGCTACCAAGTTTAAAATCTTTGTTTCCCAAGAGAATCCCTGGGAGTTGATTTGCTGCCATGTTCTAGGGCTACAAATTGCATCCCTCTGTGCCAGCAGGTATGAATCAGTCCAGTGGCTGCTGTGGGCAACAAATTGAATAGTGAATTAGCTGATGTTAGTCATCATTTTTCCAATGATCTACACAACATTCTTGGCTATTTCATCATGTATGTGGGAAAGGATGGGAACATGGAACATTTTTCTAACAGCATAATCACCAGTTATTTTAATTTACCTCTCTAGTAGAATAATAAGAAAGATACCACCAATTTTATAACAAACACTGTGGCTATGTCTACACTCGTGGCTTCTTGCACAAGTAATATGCAAATGAGGCTAA
>CM057845.1:98277390-98289080 GCA_030068395.1 Apalone spinifera
GCCTCATTTGCATATTACTTGCGCAAGAAGCCACGAGTGTAGACATAGCCTGTGTGTGCATTAACCAAATCTGACAATCCAAGGCTCAGGTAAGGATATACTCTATAGCGGTACGTCTAGACTACAGGCTTTTTTCGACAGAGGCTTTGTTGACTGATACTGTCAACAAAGCCTCTGTTGAGAGAGAGCATCTGGACTACAGCCAGTTCTGTTGACAAAGCAAGCCGCTTTTTTGACAGTCTAGACGCTCTCTTTTGAAACAGCACAGTGTGGATGCAATAGAACCTTTTTTTGACATAACTCTGTTGAAAAAAGGCGTTATTGCTGGTAGAATGAGCTTTACCACCGTCGACAAAACTGCCATGTTCTGTTGACTTACTGTCGACAGAACTTGACAGTAGTGGAGACGCAGGTATAGTTTTGTCGACAAAAGTCCACTTTTGTCGACAAAATCCTGTAGTCTAGACACACCCTACATTACTTTAGTGCAGAAGTACTGTGTCTGAGCAATCAGAATAATATGTGGAAGATGAACTAATAATATGTGGATGGGGAGAAGGGTGCAGGAGTCAATGGTTTGGGAGACAGAACTCTAGAGGGTCTGAAGAGCATAAAGGAGGAGTTGTCAGACTGGAAGGCACTTAACTGAGGCTGGTGGAGGAAATGTTCTGTTATGCTCAGCCAATATTTTGGTGTTCCTTTATCATGAAAGTTTTCAGTCTTCTGCCCAATAAATGAAGGCGAACTTTATCATAGATCTCCCGTTCCAGGTACTATTTTACATTGTTAAAGTTGTGCTCACTTACCTTGTGATACTGTGACAAACAAAACTGTATAAGTAAGAAAAAAATATAATGTGAATATGAGTATTTGTGTTGGTTTCAGTCCCCTTCTTTCATCTGCAGCCTCAGTCTCTAGATCTCTCAGTAGCCTTCTCCTTTCCTTCCCTCTCCACAGCTTTAACTCCTTCCTTATTACCCACTGCAGGAATATTTTATTACTTAGCATCTTTTTCTCCTTTTGCAAGTTAAGAGTGTGTGTGTGAGTGTGTGTGTGTGTGTGTGTCTCCTGCTTTTGTCCCCTCAAACTGTCATTAATGGGATGTGGTGACATCTTGGGGGAGACACTGACATTTTTCTCTTTTTATGCATTGGGTATCACTGTTTGCATCAGTGGAAACTACTGGAAATTTAGAAGAAAAATAATTAAGGTTGCATTAGGATTCTGTGTCAACCCAGTCTTGTGAGTTTGGAATGTGACTGCCCAGGTAATGTAGTACTGTCCCCTTGAAAATACAATCTATATTTTTGTAAATAACATCAATGTTTTAAGGCAAAATGTTTTTCTAAAGTTACTTAGTCCAATGTTTTGAGGCATTTTGTTGAAGGTTTGGTCTCTTACAAAATCTCTACATGCCAGCTGAGTAAATTGAGCTGATAACATCAGTCCACTTACTTATAATGGTGATCACTCCCCTTTTCTGTTTAGGAGTACCATACACATGCTACCAGTCTACACAGATAAAATGAGGATATAGTCTGATACTCTGGCCTAGTATTCAGGACATCAATTTTTAAGGAATTCAAAGAGGAGGTGACCAGGTCTTGAAGCTGGATATGTTGGATGGCTGTGGAATTGTCCACACTTACAGTGTGAGAATGCAGGGAGAAAAATTAAATCCAATTCACACTTGTTCTGAATGAAATAGCTATCCCAATACCATTCACTACCAGTTATGAGCTCATTCCATTGGTAATGTTTGGGTCACTTGGTTCTGTTTATAGCATTTAGTGCAAATAATAAGTGGTTTTTAATAGGCTTCAATTATGTCTTTTATTTAACTTTTTTTTTAAACTCAGAGTGCAGATACCATTTGGGAAGTAGTTACTCAAAGCATGTAATAGTGCATCCTCTCCTATCTCTTGGGAGACTTTCTGTAGCCAAATAGGGCAGTCAGAAAGCTCTTCCTCATATTCTGCATACATTTTTTTTGAAGTTCATCTCAATATTTCTTTTACTACTTTGTTGTAATACACTACAAATTGCTCTTCTCTTGGATATTTACAAACCCTTCTCAATTCTTACCACACGTGTACCATTCAACTGCCAGGTGGCTATACTCTTTCTAGTTCATGTAGAATTAGGCGACACAAGTGGTGATTAGGTACAAACAAGAATGATTACAGGGGCTGAAAAGAAGAGATGAAGATGAGTTGATAAAGGCAATATTTATAGAGATCCTTCTATTGCCACATACAACTGAAGAAAAAAGAAGACGGTTAATAGAAACTAGTAAGTATTTATAACACCTAGCTTTTTAGATAGTGATTTTATCAGTAGTTCTCAGTGCTCAAAGGAGTTGAGCAATAAACACACACACACAAGAATAAAATAACAATATGATTGTTTACTTGGCCCTTCTTTGATGATCTGACAGTAAATCTAATCATTAATGAGTGACATATCATTTGTCGTGTGGCATATTGAAAAATACAAATGCAAGAAATAATGAGTCTTTGTTGGGGGAGGGGCGGAGGTTGGCTCCATTTTGAATTTTTGTGAGAAGCAAAGCTTTGTCTTGGAATTTTGTGCTGCACACAAAAACTCCTGCAACATCTGAGTGCAGAATTTACACAATCTCAGTCTTTCATGGTATGTCTGCTTCAGTTTATGCAGAATCTAGCTGGCACTGCAAGATTGTTTCTTGGATGATGACAAATAGTCTTTCATGACAGAGGGCATTCATTACAGCAGAGGAGATATATGTTCCCTGGAACATAAGTTGTTTTTTAAATGTAATTTATCATGAATAAATTACAAGTATTAATATTTGTCTCTTTTATAGCACAATTAAAATTTTCACCTAAAATTCACACCAAATAGATATCATTAAGATCTTGTATTGAAAATTGTTTTGCTACTAATGTTTCTTTGGTTTCAGGATTTTCAGGACTTTTAACATATTCCAAGAATTTTGAACTACATTGGCATACAGTGCTGTGTATTTTAATCACAGCACCTGGAATCACGTCATTCTGAAGAACTTTTACTGATGTCACCTATCCCCCCATGTTTTTGTTTGTTTTTTGTTTGCCAAGTTCTGAAAGTAACAGTTTGTGGAGGAAAGCAGTGGAGGAGCATGGCTATTGTTTTTAGACAGCTGCTTTAGAAAAGTTTATATGTTTTTATGTAGTACAACAGAAACAGATAGCAAGGAGGATGGAAGAGAAGGAACAGATTTGGAAGAGGATACGAGTCTGAAAAACCGAGTTAAATTCCTGCCATTGGAATTGGAGCTAGCAAATGATACATTTAAAATTAAGACCTTGCGCATAAAAGCAAAAAATAGATAATGGGTGAAATTAAATTCATCAAATGTCTGGAGTTGAAGTCACTAACTGAAAGAGAAACCAACTGAATTATTGAAGGGAAAAGAGGGGAAAGAATATGAAATTGAACAAAGACCTAAAAATGGCACTAAGATGCTCTCAAGGAAGTCTCAAGACTGAAATAATAGAAGCCCTTGTACTGATTAGGAATGTGTTGGTGTCAGAAGAAAAGATTATCCAATCAGGATCATGTCCACCATCATAAGAGAAGGCTGCACACTGTGGTTCTCTCACTGATCAACTCTGGCTGAAGGGTAAAATGTCCAACAACTGTCAGACACCACTCTTCCCAGTGTCTCAAGAGAAAGGTCACCCTGTAGAGTTCAGATTCCTCCCACCTGCCAGCTAAAAAGTATGCCAACTAATCAGGACCAGCTGTTTTCAAAGAATGAGACAGAAGATATCACTAAATTAAGGAACATAGTATAGGCAATCTATTCTTCAAGCTAAGTTATGTTAAAACTTATGCAGCCCAAAGAATACCTTATATTGCATTTGCTCTATTTCAATATTACACTTTAAAAAGTATTAATACACTGTGGCAATTGAATGAAATATTAAAAATCTCTTATAGTGAATTGCCTGGTTTATGATACTGTATATTTCTTGCCTTCATTTGCTTCAGGGATAATTTTTTGTGTGAAAGGCTTTTAAAAAGAATAGAGTTTTAATATGTATTTTTACAATTGTTATAGCTCAGTTTCCTCTGTCTTGCAGAGGTTTTATCCTGGTGTAAATTATTTACTTCAACTACTCCTGATTTATATTGGTGTAAGAGAGGAAAAAAAACCAGTGTGTGTGTGTGTGTGTGTGTGCGTGTATTGGCAGTGCTTGAGTCTTCAAGTGAATTAATGTGGTTTTTTTGTTAATAAAAGGGGAATGTACATGCTTAATTTAAAATATTGTATGTTTCCAAAATGAAGGAAAAAATAAGTTTGTATTAATAAAAGAAGGAAAGTGATTCAAACATTAGATAGAGCTCTTTGGTAGATAATATTTGCAGTTTTTTGTCTTTGCTAGAATAAAAAGGTTGGGGTGCAGGAGTGAGGGCTGGGGCTGGAAAGGTTGGGGGCCCAGGACATGGGGGTGGAGGGTGCTGGAGTGAGGCCAGTGAGGGGGGAGCTGAGGACACAGGATCTGGTGTTGTGGGGGCTCATGGCAGAGGGTGCTGGAATTAGGACAGGGGACGGGGGGGGGGGGTTTCAGAAGAGGGGGTAGGGTGCAGGAGTGAGGGTAGGGAGCTGGGAAGTTTGGGGGCCTTAAAGCAGGTGGTAGAGGATGCTGGAGTGAGGACATGGGGTGAGGGATTCAGTGCACAGGGTTGAGTATGTGGAAGGGTTTCAGGGTAGGAAGAGGAAGGTGGGGGCTCATGGCAGGGATGTGCAGGACTCAGGGCAAAGGGCTGGAAGGTCAGGGGGCTTACCTGGGCTGCCCATGGTAGCAAGAGTGGTATTACTCTAGCTGTGACTCCTCCCACAGGGCTGGGGCTGTGCAGCCCTCCAGCTGTATCCATCAATCTCCAGTTGGTCCAAGGGGATCAGAAGGCTGGAGGTTAAGCTCTAGCAGACCCCTCCACCTCTTGCTTGTTAAAGGGAATTGAGGCTCTCTCCAGTGGACTGCCCATCCTGCAGCTGTTGGCTCCAGTCTCCAGTGGCCCCCCCAGCAACTTACCCAGGGCCAAGCTGCAATTCCTGGCCCCAGCCTCTCTTTGGGGGTGGGCATCTTCTGGGTGGGGACCAGGCTGCACTTCCTGGCCGTGGAGATAGTTCGGGGGGGGGGGGGGGGGGGGGGGGGGGAGGAGCATGGCAGGAAGGGCCAGGGGAAGGTAGGGTTCCCCCGTCTGGCACTGTTTAAGACAGGGGGCCTCTTAACCGGACCGGGGGCCGGCCATGTAAAGCTCCATCCCCAGCTGGCTGCTATCCTGCTGATGCAGCTTCCACCAATGGTCACTCTGTAGTATAGCTGTCCTCCATGCTCGCTGCCCCCAGTGGTCACTCTGTAGGATAGCTGTCCTCTACATTTGCTGCCCCCAGTGTTCAGTCTGCAGTATAACTGTCCTCTGATCAGCCCCCTCCCTTTCCATGTTATGGAAAACAATTCCATTCCAGGCACTTTTTCTGGGTTCAACCAAAGGCTTACCTTGCTTTACGTTAGGATAAGAGGAAGCTGCCTAACTTCCTAGCTCTTACTGTTTAGGAGGAGTTCTTGAACAAACACATGGACAAACTCATGGAGAGATGCACAAAATCTAATATATAGAATGGACAGACAGACACATGCACATTTCTAAAATATTATAGATATAAAATGTGCATCTGTCTATTTGTCCATTGTTAATCATAAAGTGGAAAAGGAGAGGTCTGGAAGGAAGGAGTTATTCTGCAGAATGACCACAGAGGGCAGCAAGTAGCCAGAGATGGGGACCCAGACAGCTATAACCCCGTTTAGCCAGTAGGGGTGGAGAAAGGGAAAGCTATTTACTTATATATGTCAGAGAGTTAGTCTGTATTTCTGTGTCTGTCTATTCCCCCAGCCATGGGACATGCACACTCCTACTCTGGCTGTGCCTTCTGGAGTTGCAGTGACCATGGAGAGGTGCTTCTCACCTGGCCCCAAACTGCTGCGGTGAGAGAATGTTGGGGTTGTCCTCTCTCCAGGGCAGCCTGCACACTGAACCCCTCATCCCCAGCCTCACCACAGAACAAGGATTTAAATGAAGAAAAACAAAACTTATTTGAATTAAGGACCTGTGCAATGCCAGGTAAATCTTCTAGTGTGTGTATTTTGAGTGGTGGTGTATGTATTTTGAGTGTGATGCTGCTGATATATTAATAGTAATTCAATTTTCCATGTGTGGTCATTGGCCAGAGGAGTGTCTTTATGGAAATGTTGAGACAAAACAGACAAGTTGTTTCTGAGATAAGGACTGCAGAAAACAATAGATGTTATTTCCATGATTGAAAATATGTCCACTTTTTGTCATGTTGAATCTCAAAAATGGGTTAGTGTAGAAACTTCACATTTATTTTAATCAAGTGCTTTTGATGAGATATAGGGCACAACGATAGTTTGGAGAGGACAGAATGTTTTATTTTGGAGTTATTCAATTTGCTACAGTCCTGAAACTCTGTTAAGGGGCTGCCAAAAGTTTAGAAGCCCTGACAGTGGACTGACTAAATTCAGGCACTATACTTAGGGTCTGGGTAAGTTTGAGAACTGTGCCAATGATCTACACATGCACACACTCCCAGATATCTTCTTTAGCTCTCTTCTTTTGCACCTAGATTTTTACAGGACTCATAAATGTTACAAGAATTTTGGAAGACACAAACTAGATTCTTTGCTGCATTCACAGGTTGCAGCAGAAAGCAAGGACTTTCTCCGTGAGCCATTTATTGCTCCTTGATTTTTCTTTCCAGACTTGGGTGCAGGTTATAACCATCTATTCTAACGTATGCTAACAAGCAGTAATTCTTAGGGACTGCTTTACACTGTTGAGTTTTGCAGCAGTGTGGTTACACCAAAATAATTGCACCAGCCCAAGCACGCTGCAGTAGTATAAAAAGTGACTATCACTGGTGCATTTTATGGGGGTTTCAAAGCTTCACTAATATAAGTTAATTTTTACACTGGTGAGGTATATTTTAAGGGTTTGCTCCATTGCAAAAGGCACCATTTCAGACTATCCTTAAGGAACGATCCTCCACGCTGGGTGGCCAGAGTGCATAATGCTCCAGTCTCCATTTCTTCCCACTCCTGACATTGTTTCCAAGTGTCACACAGACTGCAGGAAAAACTGATCAACTGACTCTGCAGCAGAAACAATTACATTAACTGTACATAAACTTCTGTAAAATTCACATAATGAACAATCTTTCCTCTAATTATAGTGTTCTAAATGCTTTCCAAGGAGAGAAGAAGGAATGATCCCAGGATCTTACTAAAGATCTATGAAACTGTTTTTGATCAAATGATCACATACCATTTTTTCCATCATATCCCTACCTTATTAAAGGCTTGTTCCTATCAATTACTTTACTGAGTACTCCTATACGATACTAAGTGCTTGTAACTACCACTAGCTACAATGGGAATTGAGAGCACTCAATTCCCCTCCCAGGAATGTTCAGCATCTTTCAGAAACACTGGGCATCTTCCAGTATTACAGACAAGATGGATAGCATAGAAATAGATTGATGATTTTCATTGGGCCAGTGAAGCATGTGTTTGAAGGACCCTGGAGTAGTTGTTTGTGCTATGCACTGTGTGTGCTCCTCCTCTGATTAAAATCAGTGATATTTTTGAGCTAGTCTACACAAGAATTCCTTGGCACAATTGCACCAATGCAGTTGTGCTGCTGTAGCGTGTCTGGGGAAGATGTTCTGTGTTGATGGGAGAGAGCTCTCCCATTAGTATACCGAGAGAGGCAGTAGCTATGTCGGCAGAAGTTCTCTTGCTGACATAGGCTATGTCTATTCTACACTGTTTGTCCGGAAAAAGCTACGCAAATTGCAGTTTGCAATTTGTGTTGCTTTTTCCGCTTCTTTTTTTGGAAGAGGCTTTTCTGACATTTGGCCCATCTACACTGGGCCAAATGTTGGAAAAAAACCCCTTTTATGGAACATCCCTTCTTCCTCGTAAAATGAGGTTTACAGGAATGCCAAAAAAGCATGTCTGCTCTTCTGAAAATTATTTTAGAAGAGCAGACGCATTCCCTGGATGCGGCAGAGTTTTTCTGGGATGTATCCTGGAAAAATTCTGCAGTGTAGACATAGCCATAGTGCTGTCCACACTGGCACTTAGATCAGTGTAGCTTACATCACTTTGGGGGGGGGGGTGCTTATTCACACTCTTCAGCAATGTACGTTATATGGACATAAGAGGTAGATTGTGCAATCCTTTAGTTTTACATAGATGTAGAGGGGAACAGAACTGAGCTCCCCATGGGGAAACCATTAATTTTCAGCAGCTGTAGTTGGAAGATGGCAAGAAAGCCTGGCTGAAGGCTCCATAGCAGCACTAACAGACACAATAAAAGCACAGTATCATGTCCATGTGAAAAGTCATTGCTTTTCACCCCTTCCTCTATCACTTCTTTCTTGCACAGCTTTTCTTCTTCATTGAAGCAGTACTCCTGCCTTTCCCCTTACCTTAAGCTATGTTATGATGCAGAAACACAGTACTCCCTCAAGCCTAAGAGGCAATAAACCAATAAACAAATAAATAAAACAATCCAATAACGGAGGCATCCCATACCATCACAGTAGGGAAACAGAAGTGCCTAGTAAAAAGTTAATTCTGAGAAATACTCATAACAAACACCCACTATCCAGACTTGTAGCCTATATCAATAGTATTTGCTTGTGTTACATAGAAATGTGTTGATTTAAGTAAGCCCCAAAATCTATTTCCCTAAAATAGGCTTGACATTAGTCAAGAAAACTTGAAAAAATATGAGTCAAGTGAAATGAGAAAATGCAGAGGCAAATTAGAGCTAAGTGAGGGTATAACCTCAGGTCATGTTGTAAACCTGTTTTGATCTTAGCTGGTTTTACAGTGTTTTAAATAAAATGTTAATATTTTGGAAAATGCTATCTATACTGAGAACTAGAAGACTTACCTGGCATTGCCCAGGCTCTTCAGGACAGGTAGTGTGGGGGTACAGGAGTCAGGGCAGAGCCTTGGGGATGTGTGGGGGAGGGGAGTAGGGAAGGAGACCGGGAGTTGGGAGTATGGGGTGAGAGAGTGAGGGTTGGGGCCTGAGGAGGGGCTCAGGGTGGGGTGGTCCCATCCAGCAGGCCCTTTTCTCCCTCTCCCAGCCACTCCTGCTCTCATGGGCCTTCTGTATCCCCCAGCACTCCTGGCTGCTGTGGGCCTTCCCCCTCCTCCAGCACTTTGGCAAAGGGCGGGGGAAGGGGTTGGGGTAGAGGGTTTACTTACCAAGTCTGGTGGCAAGCTAGATGACAGAGCCACTACCTTACCAGCTACTCTCTTACTGGTGTGGCTGCCCCCAGTAGTCTCTCTACAGTATTGCCCTCCCCTACAGGCTCACTGCCCTCAGTGGGTACTCTCAGTATGACATCTCTGTGGTCCTTCCCCTTCCATGTTATGGAAAACAGTCCCATTCCCGGCATTTCCCATTTTCTTGTCACAACCAAACCCTGACCTTGCTTTAAGTTAGGATAAGAGGAAGCTGCATGCCAAATTTGGTGGTCCTAGCTCTTACTGTTTAGGAGGAATTCTTGAACAAACAGACTCGCAGATAGAGGTACACAAATATCTAATTTATACATAGTTAGTATGACATTTATGCCAATATGAAGACTATGCTTAATGTTAAATTTCCAGTGAGCAACTATAAAATATTTAAGTATGGAAGTATAGCTCTGTAAAAGGTGGATTTAATGTTAATTAAGAAGCATTATTATAATTGATTATAAAAACTGTAGAATGCTAATTTTAGATTAGGCATGCCCAACCATCATCAAGGTACTGTTAGAGAAAGATTATACCCATTCTTCCTAGTCAGGGTCTGGTAATCCCTAGATGCAACATTTCATCTTAGAATATGAATATAAATGGTGTATGGTTATGTTGTAATACCTGTTTGTTTTAACTGTTTTATTTTAAACAAATTCTTTAATTTTATCACTTATTTTGTCATTACAATCCTCCACTAAATTAAATTAAATGATCTGTAACTGCCCTGAAGGCTGGAACCTTAAAGAATTCACTTTGGTTTTATTCCTTATCTTCCAACTATTAACTGGGAATATATAAATCACAGGTTACAGGCTGCTGCATGTCCTCCATCCTTCCCTCCCCACCCCTGACTCCCAGCCACACACATGCTATTTAGAAAACCATGGCATGAATGGGCATGAAGTTGAAACACAGAATACACAGAGCAATCAGCTATTATAAAGAGTGAAGCAGATAAGGAATTTGACCTACCATTATGGTTTCTTAGGTCTGAAGCAGAACATTAAAAATAATGTAACTTTATCTTAGGTAAGTATTACATTGAATGTTTTTAAATATTCTTGTTGATAGATAAATAATAAATAAAATGATTACATATAAACCACCGGCTGTCAGAAATGCAGCATTCAAAGAGCTCCTGACTAAAACTGATTGTTAATGTAACTGAAAATTGTATTTTGATAATCAAAGACTTTGATTAGAAGCCACATGTGTATTGCTGCACCAGCTCTTTGGTTATGTCTACTCTACAGCACTATTTTAGGATACCAGAGGTACTGGATACCGGAAGTATCCTGAAATAGCTATTCCACATCTTTTGAGCATGCCTGTTATTTCAAAATATAAGGGGCTCGCTATTCTGACATCCCTGTAAACCTCATTCCACAAGGAGTAAGAGACGTTTCAGAATAGCGATTTATTTAAAAATAAACGCTGTGTAAACAGCGCTACATTTCGAAATAAGCCATTTTGAAATTGACTCAGAATAAGCTATGCAATTTGCGTAGCTCAAATTGCATAGCTTATTTCAAGCTACAGGTACAGTGTAGACACACCCTTTGAGAGCAATGTTGCATTCAGGTAGCTGGGATATGCTTACAAATAATTTTGATCAGTTCTTTCTTGGCTCAAGAGAAGGATGGGAGAGAGGAAAGAGAGAGAGAAAAATAAGCTCTTTCTTCAGGCAGCCAAGACAGTGGAATTTGAAGAAAGTCTAGGCCTACGGCTGGATTTAGGGGCAGGTGACTCAGGCAAGTGCTGGGGTGCCAGGCTCCAGGTATTGTAAGATGTTCAAAAGTTTAATAAAGGATGGGAGATGGTGCCAAAGATGCTACTTGCCTGGGATGCTATTTGGTGTAGGACTGACCCTGCCTGGGCTTCACTTAGCCAGCAAGCACATGCTAAAGTACAATGTCCATTGTCTACACTACCGCATTAGAATGTTGTAGCTAACATATTCTTCCAACAGTCTTTTTTTTATATAGTCAGCACATACTTTTTACTGAAAACCTCCTTTGAAGTTAGTAAACTCCATGTAAGGTCCTATCTTGCTGTCTCTCTGGTCCAGTGGAGTTAATAGTTTCTGCAAATGTTCTAGCCACATTGAACTCTTGTGTTCCTTCAGAATTTATGAACAACTAGCCAATTAGCCCACCATAAGATGGGATTTTCAGTCTCTCCTCCACGTTGGTCTTCTCTCCTGAGCCGCCGGTCTCTCGCTCCATCTCTCTCTCTCTCCTCCTCCTACTGCCTCCCCCCCCCGAGCTCTCCTCTGCCTTCTGCCTCTCTCTCTGTCTCTCTCTTTCTCTTCTCCCCCTC
>CM057845.1:98292666-98311027 GCA_030068395.1 Apalone spinifera
CTGCCTTCACAGCAGGACCAAGTACCACCCCTGACAAATTTTTGCCCCAAATTGTCTCCACAAGGATTGAACTCACAACCCTGGGTTTAGCAGGCCAATGCGGACCTCTCTGAGGGAGCGGTAATGCACAATTTCCTAATATTGGCTAGTTTAAAGCTATTTTGATGATGTATTTGAAATATTTGTATTATGTGTTAATTTATACAATATAAAATACATAGTTTAAAAAGAAAAATCTCCAAAAATATTTCTATTGCAGTAATTTAAAAAATGTAGTTTAATAAAAGAAGGATCCAAACCCTCCTTACTTTACTGATGAAAGAAGTCGCTTTCTCTTTCATATACTGCTCTTTTGGAGAAGAAAAAAATTTGGTCTTGGTGCATTAATACAAAAGAGGATACTTTATAAATAAACCACATGAGTAGCTACGATCAGTGTCTCTTACCAGAAGTTTCCAATTTATGTGACTGTTCGTGTTGATTTATCTTGTTATTCTGACATATATTCTCTCCATTTAATCGATAATAACTTGGGTTGTATCTCAAATGGTAGCAGGGTCAGATTTGAGAATGCTGGCATTTTAGGATCAGACAAATAATCGGGGCACATTTTTGCACAGCAGTTATTTGCTCCTGTGGTTTAGATCACTTACATGTGGCCACAAGTCCAAATGATAAACCTTGGCCCTAAATAAATAAATAAATAAATAAATAAATGTGGGTGCTATATATAGCTTCCACAATTATATGTGCTTATGGTTTGTGAAAGCAAAATGGGACACTGCTGGCTTTGTTAAAACACGAAGCTAAATGCCTGATAATACACGCAGCAAGCATTGTTCATTGTAGAAGGGGAATTTGAAACACCACCTTTAAGAGACTCATGCATAGATTTTGTACAGCGCTTAATACTTTGGTCCCAATCCAGCAAATGATATGTTTAATGGTTAATTGCCCTTACAGTTGAAATTAAGCATATCCCTCAGTGCTTTGGTGGACTGGTATCAGAGACCTCAGCTTGCAGAATTGAGCCCATCGTCAGATTAAAAATCATATATTTAAAACATATATATTACTTGTATGGTTACATGCTACAGCTCATTTTGAAAGCTGATTTAAAAATCTGTCATACCCTTCACTGTTTATACTATTTGTTGATCTCTTCCAATGAGCTCAGCAGTACAAATGAAAATACAATGGTCAGTTTCACTTTTGTTTATATTAATTTTCCAGTTTCACTTTTGTTTATATTCATTTTTTTCTCCCGCTCTAGTTGCTCACTGTGGTGTGTGGGTTGCAGAAACTGCTTCAGAGTGGGAACGTTGATGGGCCTGTTCTGCATTGCTACGCCAGTCCTCATACTAGTGGAGGAAGACCTAACCCTGAATCCTTTTTGATTAGAAAAAAAAATCTAATTTTAATTTTTGTTAATACATTTTCCTTTTCATAATAAAAACAAATCATGGAGATACTTTCATTGCTTTTAGATTCTGAAAAAGAACACTGAGATTTTGGGGTCTGGGTTGAAAACTCTAGTTTTACTCTATTAAAGCATATCATTTATATTGCATTGTAGCCCTGAGACGACTGAGTATGATGAGAGAGTCCTTTCTTCTCCGAGAATTAATCCATATGTAATGATTCCCTCCCCCCTTTTTCCTGCCCTGCCCCAATAGCACAGCACAGTATTGTGTGAGGAAAAGCCAGGCTCGAGCTGGAAGTAGCCCGTGAGAAGGAAACTACAACTCCCGTGACACCTTGCGTCGGCGCAGTGGGCGATGGGAGTTGTAGGTTACCCGCGTTTCAGCTCCCTCAGAGGAAGGATGAAAAAACTACCATTCCCAAGGAGCGCGGGGCCGCGGCGCAGGCGCAGAAGCGGGCGGAGGAAGGGGGCGTGGTCCGGGGAGGCTGTCTATGTCTGTCGGTTTCGGGCTCTAGTCGCCATTTAGCGCGAAGAATTAGCCGGGCTGCGCGCAGCGGCCGCCGCTCTCGCCAGGGAGACACCCGGACTCCCTCGGCCGGCGCCTTGCGGAGGAGGCGGCTTCGCGGGCGGCCCCGGTGAGAGAGCCGCGAGGGGAGTTTCCGGCTCCCGGTGAGGCGCCGGCAGGCAGCGAGGGGGCCGGCCCCGCCGCGGCGAGCGGTTATTTCCTACCGGGAGGAGACCGAGGTCGCCATGGGCGCCGTGTGAGGCGGGGGCTCGCCCAGCCTCCGAGTGACCGGGCTGCGCTTCGCTCCCCCCGGCGGGGCGTGCCGGGCCTGCCCTCCCCTCTAGCGGCAGGGGAGAGCGGGGCCTGCGCCCCCGGCGCAACCGCTTCCCGGCCTGGGCCTGCCTCGCTCCCCTCCCCCCAGCCCGGGGGGCCAGTCGCTTTGGCTCGCAGCTGAGCTGTCCCGGTCCGGGCAGCCAGGGAGGCAGCGGCTTCTCCCGCCCGGCACCTGCCTCAGGCTCCTCTCGCCTTCTCGCCCGGAGTGCGTGCCCTGGCCCCGCTGCTGTCGCTCCATGTCGGCCCCGCTGCCCGGCGCCCCGCTGCAGGATGGATGTGGACGCTAAGCAGGAGCCCACCCCGCCGCTGGCTCAGCCACCGTCGCCAAGCCCCGCTGTGAGGAGCCCGTGGGACCCTCCCTTGTTGCAGCAGCAGCCGGACGCGCTCCCTGCTCAGTGACACGCCGCATCCTCCCAGAAGCGCTACCTCGGTCCCCGCAGCACCATGTCGGGGGGCGCCGCAGAGACTCCGCGTTTCCTGGCTCCCCCGCCACCTCCGCCCAAGAACGGCTCTAGCTCGGACAGTTCCGTGGGGGAGAAGCTAGGGGCCGTCACTGACCAAGATGGATCGGGGGCCGGAGGAGCAGGCGGCGGGGTGGCAGGCGGGGGCCGGAGCGAGGAATACCGGCGCCGCCGCCACACCATGGACAAGGACAGTCGTGGGGTTGCAGCCACTGAGCACCGCTTTTTTCGCCGTAGCGTGATCTGCGACTCCAATGCGACCGCACTGGAGCTGCCTAGCTTGCAGCCCGCAGCACCCCCGGCAGTCGCCACTCCCGAGAGTATCACCTCGCTGCTAAGCTCCCCGCCTGACCCTTCTAGCGAGGCCCCTTGCATCTCCGCCAGTCAGGACCCCCTGCTACTGTTCCAGCAGCCGTCTCTGTCGCTTTCCCCTGAGGTGCAATTCATTCAGGAGCCTCCTGCGGTAGAGGACACCGCCACGTTACTGCCCAAAGGAGAGGCAGAGGAAACCGCCCCGCTACCCCCTACCAGCACGGCAGGCAGTGCGGTCTCCGCCAGCCGGGAGCTTCTGGAGGAGAAGAACCAACAACAGGAGGATATCGAGGAGCTAGAGACAAAGGCTGTGGGCTTTTCCCTTGACGGCCGTTTCCTCAAATTTGATATTGAGATTGGAAGAGGCTCCTTCAAAACTGTATACAAGGGACTGGACACCGAGACTACGGTGGAAGTGGCCTGGTGTGAACTACAGGTAAAATAGGTGCAAATTCCCTGTTCAGTTTTATTCTCCTGCTGCCAGTCTTAAGAGAAGGGCAGAATCCTCCATGACAGATCAGCTGTCTTTAGGACTGAGACACAGTTTTTCCCTAGGTGCCACCCAGCCATTCCCTGCATGGAGGGAGCATATCCCATGAGCTAGGCTGTCTCCCTCTCCTCCCTTATGATCATGTCCCAGTGCTGAATAGTTAGAAACAGTAACCACATTCCATTTGCTGGAGCACTTAGGCTTCATGGCTTCTCAAGGTAATTGGGAGAGTTGCATAAAATCCTTTACCTGAAGGAGTTGGGACAAAGGGGTTAAAGCTTTAAAATTGATACTTGCTGAAATCTAGTTCAGGTCTATCTCTAGCAATGACAGTTTTTCAAAAGATTGGTATCTTCATTTAATTTAAGAAAAGTGCACAAGGTATATGAAACACTTGCATATATGGCTAATGTTATCTTAGGCTACGTCTAGACTGCAAACCTCTTTCAAAAAAGAATGTCTAGACTACAACCAGTACTTTCGAAAAAGCAAGCCTCTTTTTTGAAAGAGAGCACCCAGGCAGTCTGGATGCTCTCTTTTGAAAAAGCACTGTTTGCATTACATAGCTGCTTTTTTTGAAAGAGCACTTTTGAAAAAAGGCGTTCTTGCTTGTAAAATGAGGTTTTCTGCAGTCAAAAAAACTGCTGCGTTCTTTCGATTTACTTTCGAAAGAACGCGGCAGCAGTCTAGACACAGGGGAAGTTTATTCGAAAAAAGGCCACTCTTTTTGAAAAAAAATCCAGTAGTCTAGTCACACTCTAAAAGAAAATAAGAAATATGCTCACTAAGTGCACATAACACAGGGCACATTTAAACAAATGTAAAATTAAACTTCAGTTGTTGGAGTACTATGAATCACTTGCAGTTCAGCACAAGTCCTGTGCCTGCCTGTTGATACTTCGGGAGGTCAATGCTCTTCTTTCATAGAGTTGCAAAGGGTGAAACTGAACCTTTTCAGTATTGTTTAACTGGTACAGAGAAATTGCCATACCTGCCAGCTCTTCACTTGGACAGAACTCAGGCTGTGCTGAACCCCAGTCTTATGATGGCAGCAGCACCTTCAGCTCCATGGCAAGTTGGAGCATGTATAACTGAATGAGAGGCAGGTTGCTGTGCTATAAGGCTAAGGGGGAGGGAAGAGCTTGGCCTGCCAGTTAGAGATACTTGAAATAAGGGATGGAAAGCATCAGCTCTTGAAGAATTGGAGGGGACAGAAGGAACACAACAATGGAGAGTAATCTTCCCTATGGCTTCTGAGGGATCAAGTGCTTGGTCTCAGTGCTCTCTCCTGACTGGCTGCAGTATCTCATGTGCCAAAAGTTTTCCTCCTGCACAGAGCACCTTAATTTTACTGTCACAGTCAAACTGAAAAATGACTGAGACCACCATTAGCTTGCTTTGGTAGCATTCATTCTGAAAGCAAATTACACCACCTGCCAGTGGCCTGGGTAGCTATGCATCATCAGGTACCACACAGGCATGTTGGTAAGACCTTTGTAAGCTTTATTTTTATTTTTTTAAACAAATCCTTGAATGGTACTCAGAGTACAATTTTTTTAATAGTGATCCCCAGTAAATGCTAGGCACCACTTAAAATTTCAGTGCACAGTCCTAGTTCATTACTTGTTTTTCTGTATGCAATCTGATGTAACTTTGATTTGAAATCCTAATTTTATTTTCAGTTTAAAAGACTCTTGAAGTTATCTTAGATTTACTTTACTATTCAGACACTGTTTATTGACTTGAAATGATTGTTAGCTTGGTTATGGTAATTTCTGACTTCAGCAGATATCCTGGCAGATGGAACATACTAACATGGTTTTTGGCTACTACAGGAACAAATTAGCCAATAGAAATATCACATAATTTTTATTTACAAATAAGACTCTTGATATAACAGACCTACCAGGATTTTGGAGTTTAACATTCCCTTATCAGTAACTTACCATAAGGATGTGGAAACAGTGTAAAACAGAGGGAAGACAGTCCTTGTAAAAAGGAGTGATAGTCCTCCAGCTAAATCAAACTGGCATTCAGGAATGGGTTGTAGATTACATTATCATTATTTCAAAATTTGCAGGTGAGTACCAACAGTGTGATGATGCCACATAGTGAGTGACAAAGGCCCATGGCATGAATAGAACTGTTCCACAGTTAGTAAAAATGAACTAGTAAGTACAGGAATTAAACCCTATGATGCATGATAATAGGATATTTTTTGGGCCATGTGTGTTGTTTTGACTGGAGAGGGACTCTGTAGCCCGTGGTCTTTAGTGATGCTACACTTTTACTTCAGCAGTAATTACACCACAATGTCATTGCTGTTCTTTCACTTACATTGAAGCTTTTTTTGGTCCGCTGACTTCACTCAGACTCAACTGTACGGATGAACTGACATTTTATAAGGATGATTACTGATGCAAGAAGTGTTTTAGATAGGAATTAAAGAATTCCATGCCACCCTTGGATTAATTTCTTATGTGAACACAAATGAGCTCTGATTATTTAAGGGCTGTCATGACTTTATTGTGACCAATTTATGCTTAAACATTTAATCATTTTGGTGTTTTAAGTATTGTTTGAAAATACAATAGCTGTCTCTTGTCTATAGTTTAAAATGGTAAGGTAGGAGAGGAAATTAAAAAAAAAATCTTTCTTGAACTGTCCAAAATGTTCAGTTTATTCCTAGAGCTCAAACACCAGCACTGCTGTGGAATTGGGGAGTTGAAAATATATTCTAAACATAGAGGTGATGACTATAGCAGGTGTTCATTTAGTTTTAGTTGAGGATTTTTTGTATCCAGAATAAGTCACATAAGATAAGAATTCACTTAAGCAAAGTATGAAGCCAGGAAACAGTGTGTGTGGCCATAGCTCGTTTTAATGATACAATAGCCTAACCTGATGTACATAAAGCTTGATACATACATGGTATCATGCAACTTGAAAAGATGACAAAGATAAAACATCACAGTTCTTACTTGCAAGGCAGTTGAAGGGGAGGGAGGAGTACCCTGAAAATGCAGTACATGGAAGCCTGCCAAAACTTCTGTATGTATTTCACTTACAGTTTTTGGGGCATATATTTAACCCATAAATTTCAGGAAATATGTTTGATTGGGAAGGGCTAAAATGCTAACCTATTTACTGTTTGTTAAAATTAAATATTTTTCATGATGACCTGTTCAAATTATACAGAACACTAGCAGGACTTTCAAGGATTTAGCATATTACGCAGGTAAGCCTAGAATGGACTTGTCTGTAGAATGTCTGTTAAACTGTGAGGTTTCTAACTGGATGACACTGCTGTCTTTGATTCTAAACTAGGAACCTGATACAATGTTCCAAGGTAAAATTTTCAGGAGTGTCTCCTTTTTCAAAAGGAACATAGGCACTTAAATCCCTTTTGAAAAATGACTTATTTTTGAAAATCTCACACCATGTCTTTCAGAAGCCTAGATGTTTGCCCCTTGTATTTGTTGGGCTGATACTAGCAAAAGTGAATTTATTTTTGATTCTTCAAAGGCTACAGGTGTGTAGCTTAATGACAGTTCTCCCTGCTGTGAGATAAGAAACCTGGGTGAAATTCTTGGTTTATCTTTCCTGATGCAGGGAGGGAAGAAAATCTGATACGGAGGACTTGGGAGTTGTGGTAATCATTCAGTGGAAAAGCAGTAAACACCCTTGTAGGATATTTTGGCTTAGCTTCAAATGCTTTGGTTCTCACTTATTCTGATTTCCTTGCATTGGCTATGTGGGTTGAAGTGCATCTCCTGTTGTCATAATTGCATCTAGAAACAGGTGAGCATCAACACACTCATAGGCTTTATGATATGATGGTCAGTGCAAAAGCAGCTGACTGTCTTCTTGTGACTAGAATGACAGTAATTCAAACTGGAGAATAGTGATGTTTAACTTTTAACAAGGCTGGTTAATCTGATAGTTAAGAATTGTTTTTCTTTTTTGAACTGCCTCTTTGGGTTTAAGTAGCATTGCCTTTTTCTTGTTATATTCAACTTCCTTCTGTTGGAGGATTAATTTTAATAGGTTGGAGGAAGTCACAGTTGTAGTTGATTATTCATGTAAGTTAAGATGTAGGTGTGGTCTGTGAACTTCCAGGTAAGTCCCTCCTTTCCTCTGAGTGAGTCAGTTTTGAGTGGAATGTGTAGAATAACTAGGTTGTACTGAGAATCCCCTGAGTGATGTTGGAGTGCTTTGGGAATTTATCCCTCAGAGAACACTAATACTATGTATCTTTTAAACATGAAAGTGTGGCAGATGTTAGGCCTGAATTGGTAAAATAATTTATCCATTCTTTTCTGATACGTATGAGGAATTTGAAGAATTACTGTGCCATTGGAAAGGGTCTTCCTTTGAATGGGGAAAGCATGATACAGGAGCCATGCTGAGAAAATTAAGTTGGTTGTGGAAACACTTCCAGGGTGCTGGTGAAATGAAATTAGCTTGAGCAGTGCTTCTACTCCGTCTGTTTGTAATACGGCATTTGCCCCTTTCTAACCCTATAGCCAACCATAGGTTTATGAAGCTTTGCTGAAACATACCACCTTTGCCATTCCTATATTTGGCATCTCTGAAGAATTAATCAGGGTACTGCGCTTAGTTATCCATTGTTCACATGGACAGATCTCTCAGCCCTTGCCCAAGCAGGACACTGAATCTTATCATAGTGTGATGCAAGATATCAATTCTGGTGGTAACTGGTTGTGTGTTGTAATAGCTTTTACTCATTTAAACAAACTGAACATTATTAAATTCATCTGAATTTCTTGCTATCTGTAATTCTCATTGTTAGATCAGCTCTCATGTATTGGTCTGTGTTGTAGAACTATAAATTCCAGTTCCGCTATATTTAGTTTCAAGGACTAATGGCCTCAAGTGATAGGTGTCTTTGCTTTCCTTGCAGTGATTGGTAAAGCAGTTAAATACAAACATAACTGCATTGCTGTCCATTCAACTGGTGATACTTTAAATTAAATTGTGTGGAGGTAGGAGAATGATAGTTTGCAGCTCTTGAATTTTACTCTGGGAATCAATGATGTGCAAAATGTGTGGGGTTTTTTCTGTACACAAATGCCACTAAAACAATTGTTGGGCTGTAAAGAATAATGTAAATAAGGAAACACCTATTTAAATAGGATATGAGAAATTGTTTGGGTGTGAGGTAGGTTTCATTCTTAAATAACTTTGACCGTCTACTTTTCAATTATTTTTAAAGTATCTCAGACTCTTAACACAAAGGTGAAGTCTATAAATATATATATAAATAGAATGTAAAATGTAGTTTCCTGGATTTAATATGCCAGTATATTTAAACTAGTTGGCTGGTTCTCATGTGGTTGCTTAGGTCCACTGAATGCATTATAAGCCTCCATGATGTTTTGTCCTGAGTCAAATCTGGTGGACTATTGGGTAGATGCCAGCAAGGAAGGGGTTTTAGGTTGTCTACTGTGATTCAATAAAAACAGATGGAAGAGACATCCTAGAAGATGGTTGTTGGAGAGAAGTTGGTAGGCAGATGACCATACCATCTGAGAGTGTGCTGGGAGACCATTTGAAAAAGTAGAAACTGTTTAGTTACAAAATAGATCTTTTCATTCAACTTAGTTCTCACTTGAGGCTTTTGATTACTTAGAGATGATTTTATTTGAATGCTGTCCAACTTAATTTCATTTGATGGTGAGGTGCCATGTTTGTCGCATGTTTCAGAATACTGACAACCAAAGAATTGTATGTCCTTAATTTCATTTCCCTTGTTAGCATGGTAGTTAATTTCCAGAAGATGCTCTTACTGAATGAGGAACCTCATTATACTTTTGCAATGCTTTTTCAAGGATGCCCATGTTATTGATGACATGGGCAAGATTGGCGAAATCATTGATACTCTTGAGTGGCTGCCCATTCAGGTGCTTGAATACTCACTGTTCAGTGTAATCAACTAGAAGAATTTTGCTTTAATACCAATTAATGTTTCATACTGACTTTTGCCATTGAGCTTTCAAGGACTTTAAATGCTGCAACTAGCTTGTCTGTCCTATGATACGGTCCCTACTAAAGATGTAAATCTCATTTAATTAGTTAACCAGTTCAAAGGGGTGGGCAGCGGTGGGGCGGTTGCTCCAGCAGGGCTGGAGCACCCTTGCCCATGATGTAGCGGAGCTCGGCCCACCACACGCCGCCTGCTGTGCCTCCCTCCCCCTCTCCAGACTAGAACAGTCTCCTGCTCATGGTGGGCAGAGGGGTTAACCATAACCGGTAAGCCTCACTTGTTAACCATTAATATCCCTAGTTCCCAAGTAGTGTTTGTGTAGTTTTGACAGAATGGATACAAAAGAAGTGATGTTCACCATCATAGTAATAGAACCACAGTACTAGATGGTTTCTTTGGCAATAATGTCTACCTTGAGACAGATGCCCAGTCAACTACAGAAAAATGCTGAAGAACTTTAGGATGGAAGTACTATACCCACAAATGATTAAATATTGCCTTTTCATAAACTTGAATGTATATAACTGTGTGTGGCATCTATGAATGCCACATGATCATGTAAATATATCCTACCTGAAAAGGGCAGAAACAAAATTGTCACCTTCTCTCTACTTCTTGATTGGTGCAATTACTTTAACTTTAATGCAGCTTTTTGCTCCTTTATCTCTAACAGTCTGGAGAGCTGGAAACAGGAAAGATGACCTGTAATAGTTGATGCTTGAAGCTTGGCTTTTGTGACACACTTTCATTTCCATTACATTTCCAAAACTCAGTGCTCTAAGCACTTTTTAAAAAACTGACAGTTGTTGAACTGATGTCAAAAGTAAACACTTGCATTTGGATATCTTCTTTGTCCAGGTGGTCTGACAGATAAGTTAGGGGTACCTAGAGATTTCAATTCTCTGTGGATGTGAAAATACATTGATTTGGCTCTGGACTACATCTTGAGATGCTTAATTCTTGAGTGTTTTGTGCTGTAAGAATTTGGCAAAGAGATCCTGAAAAAGTGAAGAAGTTAGAAATATAGAAGGACATCAGACTCCCACTCCTTTTACAAAGGTGGATGTGACTGGGACAAGTATGCTAAAGCACAAACTTACTTTGGTACTGTAGCTGCAAGCAAAGATCTAATTGTTAGATTTGTCTTCTCTTGGATATGGCTTTCGGAAGTTGCTATGGTTTATTTTATGACTGGTTTGACATGAGATGTTAGTAAATATGGACTTCTTTAAGGGAAGAAATGCTTAAGTAGAGGTGGGTATGGCAAAATTCTGCAACATGGAAATTAACTCTTGTTAAATGGTGGCAATCTACTAGAAAGCAGACAGAGGCAAGTCTGCCTTCTTCTAGCATTTGGATGTTTTTCAAGCACCTATTGATTCCAATAATAGGAGCTTTTAGAAAACCAAAATGTTAGAAGATTTGTGGTAAAATCATAAGCATTTCACGGCTATAGTTAGGCTTAGCTTTATTTTTTTTTAAAAGTATATTACTAGGAGTTTCTTCATTGTTAAGTTGTTGGCATGCTGCTTAGCACAAAGGTAGCCGTCTTGACTCAAGATGGTGGATAAGTGTAAATCTATAGTAGAAATGCTACAGTGGCACAGTTGAATGCTGTCAATGACAGCAGAGTCTGTATTAGGAATTAGGCATAACTACATCACACAGCGACGAGGAATCCTGTGGCACCTTACAGACTAACAGATTTATTGGAGCATAAGCTTTCGTGCATGCATCTGACGAAGTGGGTCTTTACCCACGAAAGCTTATGCTCCAATAAATCTGTTAGTCTATAAGGTACCATGGGACTCCTCGTCGCTTTTGCAGATTCAGACTAACATGGCTATCTCTCTGATACTTTGTGTCACAGAATGAAAATGTTCACGGCCCTAACCTGAGCTGACTTTGCGGTGTAGACCAGACTATGATTTTGGGTTGAAGAACTTCATCTGTGTACAGTGACTTTCTGTCTGTTATATGTGGCCATACTAGTTGCATATTTCACCTGAAGAAAATCACATCCACAATAGGTACTTGACACTTTGGTCCCAAACCTTTTTTATACCACAAACGAGCAAATCCATTTGCAAACTTGTGGTGGACTGGTAACATTTATTTTGCATGAAATCATTAAGATCAGAGTTTTCAGCTTTCTACAACACTAAAAAAAATTCTTGCGCCATTAACACAATTTGCATGACTGAAAATATACAACATAATACTATTGATGAATAATAGCATAAATTAAACATTGTACTCACACAGTTGATTTAATGGGACTTCTGCTGCTGCACCTTTTTGCACATTTTTTTGATGTTTACATCATAGCTGGTCAAATTCAGCTTCATGTGTGTGCTCGCTTGCTCTCTGTCTTTGTGTCTCTCTCTGCAGCCCACACACCCACCCCTGACTCACTTGGAGCTGGGTTCTACCTTCCTAGGGCCACCCCACGTGCTGAGGGCAGGCAGCAGGACTCCGCCCAGACTGGGGTAGAACCCAGACATCCCTCCCTGCTCTAATTACTAGCTGGCACTCCCCTCCCCTTCTTGCAGAGAAATCAGGCGTCCAGCAGCTCAAGCGGCTGCCGGAGCTGAAGCAGCTGGCAGCTGTGTGACGGCGTGGGGCTGGGGATCCCCCAGAGCTTCCATGAACAGCTGGCTCCAGCTTGGCATCCGCCTGCCATGCACAAGCCCCGGTCCTGGAACAGCCAGCCTGGCTGTAGCCTAGCAGTATGCCGTGGCCAGTCCACAGATCAGAAGTTGGGAACAACTGCTTTGGTCCTCTTCCAAGAGAAGCTGATGGGCCTGATAGAGCTTCTTGAAAGATTTTCTTGCGGCACTTGGTGAGGAACATTTGACTTGGAGCCTTGTCCTTTGTGGGCAGGAATGACCCTCTGCCAGAAGGTCCTGTTCACAGGTCTTGCACTGGCAGGTGCAGATGTTCCTTCTGGAGTATATATAAGATACTAGTTTACCTTTCATAGCACCTGTGCAGGGTGGTACTATTCTATATATCTAATTCTGAATGTACTTCAAGCCTAATGAAACGTGTACCATCTTTTTGACTCAGCTTATTTGTCTCTTCACCCTTCCTTAGAGTGCGGTTGGGATCTTTCTCTGGAAATCTTGCCCCAAAGTTTTTACCTAGGGTTTAGTGTTAAGTGCCCATAGTCATTCTGAGTGCCTTCTTACATGGAGTTTTGCCCACCTTGTAGTCTTTCCCTTCCAAAAGACTCCATGCTGTCTCTTCTGATAGGAAAAACTTCTGAGACTCCTCGTCTGAACCAATCTTATCTTTATGGCATAATAGTGTGACCGTATTAGATGCTATAGGTTATACAGTTCCAGCATGAGAGGAGCTGCTTCACAATCAAATTGCCACAGAGTGTCTAGATCCATCCTTCCTTGAATAAATTAACAGACTGACCAGGGATGATTGAAAGGGAAGAGGAAGATGACTAGGACAATTAAAATGGGGTCATCACCATCAACCTTCTTTAGTGGACCTTGTATACTGTCATCTGACCTAACCATTAGCCTATTGCCTAACCAAGTGGTTTTAAGGTACTCCAAGATATCTTGCTCTGAATTGTGGAGGCAGATACTTTTAGGGGTTCAAGTAAATGTGCACATTCACAGCATTCTTCATTCACAATGGATATGGTGTGAAACATTCTGCTAAATCTATAGCTTACTCCAGACTACATTATTTTCAAGATTTATTAGAAAATGCTGTTGTTTTTTAAAGTGATCAAGGATTTTTCATTGGGGGGAAATAAGGTCTAGAACATTGGGGTAGAGGTGGGACAGCTCAGACCTGACTTTAATTTGTAAGTTTGGTCAGTAACTTAAAATTACAAGTCTGAGCTGAAGCTTGCATTGATGTTTGAGTTTTCATGAAAAGTGAAAATTTAGCAAGCTGCAGAACTTATGTTCTTCTTTTGAAGCCCATCTCTTTTGTTAAAATGACCATGTACTGCTGAGTGACACATCAGAGAACCTGGTGTTTTAGCAGGCTTGTGCTGGGAGGAAAGAATTATGGGGAAAAAGCTAGTAATACTTTTCAGTGCAGAAGGAGATGTGGTGCCCGCTGATGCTTGTTTAGTGCCTTTTAAAATGCCTGAACTTGGGATATTAGAGCCATTTAGTGATTCACAGGATAGCTGTAGTCTCTAGGCAGCAGCAGTACAAGCTTTTTGCACCTCATTTTAGCCTTAATGGTAAGGATGGAGGGAAGGTCCATCAAGCCTCTTGAATGCTTGGCATACCTGAGACAGCGAACAAAATTTTTATATATGCTGATTTATGATGTGGAAACTGTAAAAATCTGCAGTAGTTCTAGAACCAGCAGACTTATTTCAAATATATCAGTGAACAGTCTTCACACTGTGAAATTTTTGATAACTGTCAAATTGAGTGCCTATTCTCCCACTGCAGGGTGACTTCCATTGACTGATGGAAGAATAGGGTCTCTTATGCCACTAATACACCGCAAGGTTCTGTTTGATGACTCTTCACCTTCTCTTGATCTAAATGGCTATACTGATTTCTACTTTTGTTACATCAGTGGCTGAGGGTAGAGTGAATTAGTCTGCTAGATTTTTTTTTTTCCATTCTCAGTTGTCTACCTTTTTTCCTCTCCCAAACCCACCCAGTGAATGATTGAAATGTTCCCCTAGCCTGTAATGAGCCTCCCTTCAGCAGTAGAGGGATAGGACCCTTTGTCTAGGAGTGCTTTGGCATAAGTTAGAATAGTTGTGCTGAGACACATATGGTGTGTCTACAGAAGACTGTATGTAGTCTATTATAGTTGATGTAGCTAGTCTGACCAGACAGGTTTGCTTAGCCACTTAAACGTCTACTAAATTAGTGTCATTGTTATCTGTGCTTGCCTCTTTTGCTGGCTGATCTAACTTCACTTTTTCTGGTGAGTTGCTTGGATCCCCAAAATAATTTATCTGAAAACATAGATTGTGTCCTTGTTAAGATGATTGACACAAACTAGAACCTATAAATATGGCTGTTTAAAAGATAAAATCCAGGCGATTATCTAAAGGATTTAAACATCTGCACATGCTTATGTAACCTACATCTGTTTAATAGCAGCTTCTGTGTTTAGTTCTCCTCTCATCTTGGTCAACTGCTTACAATATTACTTGAAGATGGAGTCCACTTTCCTTGTGATAACAGCAATTTCTTTTTCTAAACAAACATAACCAAAAGTTATGCATATATGAAAAGCATTAGCTTATTGAAATCCTATAGATACTCTGCTGAAATTATTAGCTCTATTTTGTTAACTGTTTATAGCTACCTTGGACTCACTTAGCAGCAGGTACTCTTAAGCAGGGGCAGTACCATGAGAAATTTCTAACTTGAGCTACAGGAGCAACTCAACTGAGACTTCCTGTATGCAGACTTGCTTGTGTGTCTCTTTAGATTAACTCCATCAGAAATACTGATGGGGGGGGGGGGGGGGGGGGGGGGGGGGGGGGAGAACTGGGAAAATGTGTTAGAAATCTCCCATTTTGAGCTTCCCACAATATTTTTCACTTCAACATTGCACTTGTGATCTTGGTTAGTGGAGTGCTGTAGTGTATAGTGATATTTGGAGGAAACTTAATACTGGTCACATGTAGAAAATAACATACAATTCACTAGTTTAGTTAACTGTCAGATTTACCAGAAGCAGGTAGTGTGCTGGAAGCTTAACAGCAAAACTTAAAGTAGCTGATCGCGGAGTGAGATCGTTTCCTCTTTGCACCTCCATTTTTAGTGAAAAAACCACAAACATGCTTATTGATTCAGCTGCTAATCTGAAAATGGCTTGGCCTTTAAGATTTGCATCTGAAAACTTAAGTGGACTCCTGTACTTTTTTCATATTGATGGCAGTGACAGGCCAACTGAGATTTTACTATGAGATTTTGCTGTTCAGATCTACAAAAGGCAAGGGAGCAACCCCTGACAGAAAATCCTCACTGTTTTATGGATGAACTCAGGATAATCTAAGGCTATGAAAGTAAATTCAGACAAAATTTGGAGTGGAGTGCCTATAGAGATCAGGTTGTAACATTCTAGAATCTTTCTAGCATCTATGCATCAGCTAGGGTAATGGTTGTATTGGTTCTTCTCTATTGGATTTTACCTATAATGCCCAGAAGGGGGGCTCCATATAATTTCAGGATCTCCATATCATCTGCCCAGGCTTGTGTACTGGAGAGGCAGACTTCTAGAACACAAGTCCTCTTAATCTGAAAAAATTACATTTACAAGGAATGTTACCTACAGTGGGAGTGATGAAAAGTCTAGTTCTGGAGAGCAAATGCATTCTAGAACGTCTCTACATGAAAATTTCTGTGCTTACGTGGCTTAGCTGTACACGAGTGTTTTCCATTGTTGATTCCCAGAACAGAAAGGGCTCTAGGGTGGTGGTGTGTCTCATTTGGTGGACTGGCTCTGGGTTGCTCTATGCCACTTGATGCTTAAAATGTCAATTGCTGCCTGAAGCATTAAACACTGTTGACATTAAAATTGATATTGCAGGAGGAATCTTATAGTAAAATTGGTCATACTTTCCAGCAGGGTTCAATGTGCCAGGGTTCAAGAGCACACAGCACTTGAGTAAGCCCTAGAACTTAAACCTCACTAGGGTAGGTGGGGGGAAAAAAGGTGTAGACAAGCCCTGGGTCACTTTCATATTGTCTTGGATGGGATGGGACTTAATGACTGGATATGACCAATGACTTTATTGTCTATTAAGTTTCCAATTTGCTGATTTTTTTTTTTTTTTTTTTTTTTTTTTTTTTTTTTTTTTTTTTTTTGGGGGTGAAACTTTTTCCAAGTGTCTCTGATTGTAAAATCTTTACATGAGACTGTCTGGTGACCTTGCTGTATGTAGACTGTGCATAGCATATGGGCACTACTATACTGGCCTGTGATGTGTATTTTTCAGTTTCTAGTATACAAGTGCTAGAATAGTCTCAGACCACTTATAAAGTTAAGATGCTTTCAACTGTATTTGAGTAAATCAACTCCTGTTTAAGTGGGGAGGGGGGGAGAACCTATCTGCTTTCTTGGTACCTCTGCTAGATTACTAAAGTTCAAAGTACCAAGGGATAGGGATGTAAGCAACTAGTTGACTATCGGCTAAGCATATGCTTCTCCGATAGTCGATTTGATTAGTCACTTCTCCTCCACTCTTTATTCCTCTATCAGAGAGAGGCAGCAAAGGAGGTGGGGGAGCAGGAGCCAGTGCCTGGGGGAGCTGGCTTAAAAGCTGGTTCCCCCAGCACTATTTCCATGAGGGAGGCGGCAGCAGCACTGTCGGGGACTGGTGGTGCTTCTGTCTTTGAAGTGTAGCAAGAGCTGACAGGGCTCTTTGTACATTTCAAAGGCGGAGGTACCTTTATTGACTAATCAAATCATTGATGAAAATTGCATCAACTATTCAATTAGTTGATTAAGGCTATCAATTAACGCACATTAATGCCTGCGATTAACGCAGAGCACAATTAACGCATTAATCGCAGGTGTTTCCACAGTGCTGCTCTTTTGAAATGCTGCTGCTGCATTTCAACGGGGCAGCACCTGGGGTCAGCTATGTGGCGCTGCCCGTTTGAGGCGCTGCCCTGGTGTTTCCAAGGAGCAGCGCAATGCAGCCCGGGTTCAGCTGGTGACTCCAGCTGATCCTGGGCTCCCATCCATGTCTACCTCTTCAGAAACACTCTTAAAATCCTACTCTAGCACAGTGTTTCGCAGCCTTTATTTTTATAAAGTACCCCCTTAAAAAAAGAGTACCCCCAGTACCTACAGTTTTCAGATGCATACATTTTTTTTTTAATATTGCAACACATTTGTTTAAACAACTTAATCATAACGCGGCGGGCAATGCAATTTGTGGGTGTAAAAAGTACAAAAATAATAAAGCACTATAAAACTTAAAACAAAAATCCAGTTTTCTCCGAATTTCAGGTGTTGATGTATCCCTCAGACTTCTCTTGAGTACTCCAAAGGTACTCATACCACTTGTTGAAAAACACTGTTCTAGCATACCCAAACCCGTCTGCTTGACTTCTAGGCAGGGGGTGTATGACTGCTTCTGTGGTTTCCCTTTGCTTCCTAGTCAGAAGTCACTTTTCTGCAAGGATGCTCAGAGGGCCATGCCTTCTGTGCCTAAGCAGTGATGCAGAATTCTTCCAGAACTAAGTAATGTGGAGCTATATCCACATCTGCCAAGATTGACCTGCAATTCGACCTGTGATCACTAGTTATCTTTTACCTATATCTGGAGCAACAAGCAGTCTCTCAAAGGCTAGCAACAGGTGCTGAGAGGGAACTGAGAGTAGCAGTGGGTTCTTGAGAAGTGGTGGTGCAGAAGGGGTGACAGAGGAAGAAGTGTTGTATTGTGTGATGCTCTTGGGAGCTTGTGAGCAACAGCAGATGGTGGCAGCAGTGTGTTACCTCACAGTGGAGTGAAGGGATGGAGTGCTGTGTGCCCCTCCTTCCAATGTCTTTAGCTAAGGGTGGGCTCTGTTTCTGCTGGTGGTTTGTGACTGGAAGCACAGCCAATACTTCCTGGCCAGGCCATGGATGGTGTTGCCAGAGGCTTCTGAGCTGCTGGGTAGGAAGTGGCTTGGAGAATGTATGCTGGACCTCCCTGACTCTGATCTGCTGGCTGCTAACAGTGAGTGTGCTGCACTCTCCAGACAGGCTGAACTGGATGCTGTGGGCCAGGTAAAGAGTCATGTGTGGTTGTGACCATAATATAATAACATTTATGTGGTGGGAAGAACACCTCAGCGGTCCAGCACCCTGGCATTTAATTTCAAAA
>CM057845.1:98316653-98345047 GCA_030068395.1 Apalone spinifera
CCCCCCCCCCCCCCCCCCCCCCCCGCTGACTCTTTCTGTTAGAGGTAGCAAAAGGGGGAAGCAACTAGTTGACTAGTGTGTCGACTATCCGATAAGCAAATGCTTATCGAATAGTTGACTAGTTGTTCACATCCTTAGTACCAGGCGGTATGGTCACATATCTTACTAGTCTAGTCACCTTTGGACTTACAGGACATACAGTAAAACTCCAGTGGTCCGACATCCAATGGTCCAGCACTCCTGATGGTCTGGCACCATCTGGAACCCGGAAGTGCTCTGGGCAGCTTGACAATTGGAGCTGCTCTGCCCCCGGCTTCCCAGAGTCAGCCGCTGGTCAGTTTCAGCAGCGGCTGATGTGAGGAAGTCTAGGGCAGAGCAGCTGGGGTGCTGCCAGGTTGGTCCCACAGCGCAGAGAGGCACATTTTCTCCCCCTCCACTCCACCGCAGACCCCTCATAGTCCCTCCCCTTCCGATAGTCTGGCATATCTATAATCTGGCACCCCCTAGGTCCTAAAGGTGCCGGATTATCGGAAGTTTACTGTACAATGCTGTTTACAAGTCATTAAGCTGACTACTAAGTTAAGATTTCTGGGGGAGAGGGGACCACTAGTAATGGCTCTCATTAGTAATTTAAAACTATAACACAGGAAACTACAGACCAGTCATCTTAACTTCTGTGCTAGGAAAGATAATGGAGGAAATAATTAAGGAATGCATCGGCAAACATCTAGAAGAAAATAAGGTGATAAGTAATAGCCAGCATGGATTTATAAAAAAACAAATCATGTCAAACCAATCTGATAACTTTATTTGATAAGGTAACAAGTCTTGTGGATAAGGAGGGAGTGGTGGACGTGGTATACCTAGACTTTTGTAAAGCATTTGGTATGGTCTCACGTGACCTTCTTGTCAATAAAACTAGGGAAATACAACTTAGATGGGGCTACTGTAAGGTGGGGTGTGTAACTGGCTGGATAACAACTCTGAGTAGTTATGCTCTTTCAACAGGACTGATCTGTTAATAACAAGTGGGGTTCCGCAGAGGTTAGTTTTGGGACTGGTTCTGTTCAAGATCTTAAACGATTTAGATAATGGCATAGAATAAGATGCACATGATGCTGAATTGGGAGGAGTTGCAAGTGCTTTGGAGGAGAGGGTCATAATTCGGAATGATCTGTGGTGAATAAGATGAAGTTTAATAAGTACAAATGCAAAGTACTCCACTGGGGAAGGAACAATCAGTTTTGCACATACAGAATGGGAAGAGATTGTCTAGGTAGGAGTACTGAAGAAAGGGATGGGGTCATGGTGGATCACATGAGTCAGTGTAACATTGTTGTGAAAAAAGCAAACATGACTCTTAACATGCATTGACACGAGTGTCGTGAGCAAGACACGAGAAGTAATGACATATGAGGGAAGACTGAAAGAATTGGGTTTGTTTAGCATGGAAGAGATGAGAGGGCACATGATAGCAGTTTTTAAGTATCTAAAAGGAGGAGGGAGAAGAGTTTTGCTTCTTGACCTGTGATGACAGGACAAGAAGCAATGGTCTTAAACTGCAGCGAGGGGAGGTGTAGGTTGGACATTAGGAAAAACTTCCTGTCAAGGTGGTTAAACACTGGAATAAATTGCCTAGAGAGGTTGTGGAATCTCCATCACTGGAGATATTTAGGAGCAGGTTAAACAGACATCTGTCAGGGATAATCTAGATCCAGGGTGTCCAACACACTAACCACATGTGGCTATTGGTCCGATTGTGTGTGGCTAGCTGGCTTGAACAATAAAAACTCAAATCAGAATAATGTGGCTAGTTTGCTATAGCAGGCTACTGCTTCAGAGCTGGTTGGACACCACAGATATAGATGGTGCTTTATCCTGCTACTCGAGCAGGAGACTGGACTTAACCTTCAGAGATTCCTTCCGGTTCTAGTATTCTATGAACAGTCTCATAGTTCTTATTTCTAACTTCTTATACATACACCAAAATAGAATATATAGATCCAGCATATTGCAACATGGATAAAATACCTCATGTAACTTGTCCAAAGCCTGGGCCTGCTGTGGACATTCTGCTTCGTGGCAGCAGTCCCTATCCTTGGAGATATGGGGGGGTGTCAGAGCTCCCCACAGATAGGGGCTGCTGCCTCAGAGCAGCATCTGTCATGAGGATCTCAGATCCCCTCACGGACAGGGGCTGCTGGTACTCTGTACTGCTGCCTCTGTATGTGGGGCAGCAGTCAAACAGTTTTCACAGAGAGCTGGTTTTTAAAACTGGCTCCCCTGGTGGACCAACTCCTGCCTGTTACCCCAGGCTGCTGCCTCTATCAGAGGCAGCAGTGTGGAGTGGCAGGGGGCTCTGCCGTCAAGTTGGATCACTGCGGGTAAAACATCACCTCAGACTCTGCTGCCAGAATACTGACCAGTGGCTTAGCTTTAAGGCAGTGGTTCCCAACCTTTTGGAGCATACAGACCCCTTTTCACTCTTATAAAATTTCACAGCCCTCCCCCCAATCCATTTTTGCTAGCCCAACTAAACCCTTCACACTACTCTAATAGCTTTTGAATTATTAGAACAGGGTGACATATTCAAGAAAAAAATGGTAAAAAGTTACTGACCTGTTTATAAACCAACTCCAGAGCACAGTTGCAGCATGTCAGCTTCAGTATGGGCAGAGGGATGTGCAGACTGCAGGGCCAAGAGCTTCTCAGGTGCCATTGGCTGCTCTTTGCCTGCGCTGCTCCTGCCCCTTCCATCCCCTGTCCATCAGTGGAATTAGGGGGCTCTCATGGCCAAAAGGAGCTCTGTAGCTGCCAGCTCCTCAAGTAGAATTAATTGAAAAAATTGTCTGTGGACCCCCTGCAGTGCCTTCAAGGCCCCTCCAAGGCTCGATGGACCACAGGTTGGGAACTGCTGCTCTAAGAAGATTATTTCTGATTTAGATAATTGGGCCTTGTTCCAGATTGACACACACTGGTAAAAGACCTTCCAGAGAGAGAGAGAGAGAACTGGTTTTAATTCTCACTAAAAAGATGTATAGGCCAATTTCTAAGGCTTTACCTGTTCTTGACAACATACGACTGATAGGACTCCTGACTGCAGCAGTATAGGTATATACACATCTGCAGCTGTTTATCTTGCTTTGCGATCAGGCTTCCTTTTCTAACAACAAAGGAGGATTCTTCATCTGAATCCAGAGGTACTTTATCTGGTGTTGTGGTCTCAGTTCCCTGGGCTGCTTATGTCCATTTAAAAGTTCAGTTAGTGGCTATTTCTGCTAATCAGTTTTGTTAGACAATCCTTTATTCCCTGATCTCTCAGCCTTTAGATTTCTGCTAGCCTGGGTATTAAACCAGGCTTTAATAATGTTGAGGTAGCCTAATCTGTCATCACCTGTTTCAAACTTCCTTAGAATTACCTGTTTATCAAAACTTCACTTTTAATAGCCAATATCTTTTATGCTAAAGGGTGAGTGAGAGTTCAGTGCCTTGATGCACAATGAGCCTACACAGCCATATACTGAGACTGTCATCTTGAGACCTCACCTCAATTTTTTGCCTTCATTGGTCTCAGATTTCTGCACAATTTTGCTGTTTTTTTTTTTTTTGCAGACCAGGTGCTCACCTCAGATTCCTGTTTAATTTCCTCAAATGTGTAAGCCCTCATTTTTATCTGAACAGGGCTAATACCTTTTAAAAAAATCTAATACTTGTTATCTATAGGGCAAGATCTAAGGAAGAACCTATTGAACACTATATTTCACTGGCTTAAGAGATTTCTGAAAGTTGTCATAATTGAACAGCAGTTGCTTCTGTAGCTTGTCTGAAATGGGTCCCTGTTGTAGACACTGAAGTACAGAAACATTAAGTCCTGTTGATACTTTTACTAAGCACTATTTTGTAATATTAACATTTCATGCCAATGCTTGGTGTGTTCAGTTGATACCAGTGCCTTTTTTGTGACGGTACTGCCCAGTACGCAGTACCGGCACCTCCAGTCAGAGCTCAACAACTTTTCCCCTGGAGTACTGGCACTTTTTTTTTAAACACAAAAAAGCACTGCTTGATACTATGGTCTATTTTTTTTGCCCGGAACTCATTGTCCGCCATCTTCTAGGAGTGTTCTGCTTGTTAATCTCCATAGGTGGTAATGTACAAAACCACTCAGAGGGGTTACTGGTTACTTAGCAATTGTTTGTGTGTCCTTATACTATCCACCTGCCTTTACCTGTGCCTTGGAGTTTTGTATTTCTGGACTGTAGTCTAGGTAGAATTAGCTAAGGTGGTTGGGGATGGGATGTGTGTGTGTTCATTTTACATAAACAGGACTTATGTCTTCCTCCTATGAGTGCTTCTGCACTCTGCAGTCCATTGAGCATTGTTATATAATACTGCCCCTTGATTCCAGAGGTGGTAGATCCCATAAGTGTGAATGCACACAGAGGCAGCTCTCCAGGAATAATAGGTAAACTCCTTTTTTGTTGTTGTTGTAGCTGCACCTGCCAAAAGATTCTAGATGGGGAGAAAGATGAGGCCACCTTCTTTCCAACTGGGGTAGAGGAGTGGCACTTCAAATTTGAAGGTCTCTCTTTTGATAATAATGTAAGATGTGTTCTGGGGCAGCACACTGTTTATGGCAAACAGGTCACATACTTTTTATAGCAAATAAGGTTTCTTTGCCTTAAATTCTTTCTGGTTCCTCTGCCTCCTTATTCTATGTAATGCATTGGGCCAGTAGGTTTTTCATTCAGCTATATTGTGCATATAGTATTCACTTTTGAGCCAAACAAAAGAGATGCATTGAACATGGCTGTACTTTAGCAACAGCTGCCTCCATAGCTTGTTTGAAACCAGTAACATTAAGTTCTTCTGACGATGGAACAGTGCATGCTGCAGCCATCATCTTTCATAGGTCACCCTGTAGGTCAGCAGTAAAGATGGTGATCTGATCTAATAGTGGTATTTTCAATAATTGCCTTTCATTCCTATCACCAAACATTATAATGGTCAACATTAAAATAAGTGACTTGGAGTTCAAGAACTGACAGCTTTTATATAACCAACTTAGCATGTATTGATTTACTTTCCAAATACACGAGAACCACAAAACTATTGGACCCCCCAGGTCCCTTGGAGATGATGCCACTGGAAGGCTCCTCATGCACCCCTTCTGTGGAGACCAGGATCTGAGGAGATGACATCCTCACAGGGACCCCACCTCTAAGTGCTGCCTCCTGTGGAGGTTAGGCCCTGAGGATATCTGACTAGAAGAGCATCACTTTCACATGTGGAGCCAGAAGAGCTCCCAGGGTAGGTTTGAGAGAACTCCACTGACAGCCTGGTCTCCACAGGGGGGATAACTGCCCCAAGGATCATGCAAGTTAATAAAGACAAATGGAAAATGCTACACTTGTGAAGGAAAAATCAACCTCATTAAGTACAAAATGAGGAATAACTGTCTAGGTGGTAATACTGCTGAAAGGGATTTGGGTGTTTTTTGAATGCAAGTCACAATGTGATACAGTTGTGAAGAAGACTAATATGCTGGGGTATATTAACAATCATGTTTATATGAAAGACACTGCTGGTAATTGTCTTGCTCTGCTTGGCACTGGTGAGGCCTCCGCTTCAACGCTATGTCCAATATTCTTTTGAAAGATTAAAAATTAGAGACTCCAAAGGACAGGAACATAATTGGCAAAAGATTTAGAAAATCTTGCCTATGAGGAAAGATTCAAAACAGGGGGAGAATAATGAGGAATATCTGAAACAGTGTTCAAATTAAGGGCTGTGAAGAGGATGTGATCATATGCCCACTGAAGGTAGGACAAGAAGTAATGAGCTTAATCTGCATGGATATTAGGAAGTGTACTTAAGGTCCGGAATAGGGTTCCCAGGGAGGTTGTGAGATCTCCATCCCTGTTGGGCATGGTCTAGGTTTACTTGTCCTGCTGCAGTGCAAGAGGCTTTACAGAGCTTAATTTGATGACCTCTCAAATTTCCTTCCAGCCCCAAATATGTGACTTTTTTTTTTTACCTTCAAAAGTTTGTGTGTCTTTGTATGTGTGTCTCTGTATCTTGGAAATTAATCTTCAGAGTATTGAGATGTGGCTACTTGCCCTGGGGATGGCAAGGATGTGGAAAGGTAGGAGAACTAGTCCTAGAAGCTTGCGTAGAGTTGAACTTGAGCTTTGAGAAGTGAATTTTTTTTTTCTAATTATGCAGGTGTGCCTCTTTTTGGTAACTAGCAATACTGAATGGATGTAATTTTTGTAAAGGTGCAACAGTACAAAACACTGGTACTACTGTATATGGGATTGCATGTATGTTATAAACACTTCAGTGTCTATAATGGTAAATCTTATGAAAAATCTCTGTTACTTAAATTTGGATCCACAGCTGTTCAGCTGCTTTTAATTCTATCTCATGCCTTGTCATGAAGGAGCTAGTAGAGAGATCTTTGATCCATTTTTTTTTAAATTTTTAGGCCTGTGGCTATATGGCAAACGTACATTGTGAAAGGTGCCCCCCTTTTTTCCCTCTGAAGAGTATTTGACAGATCCCTCTCCAGATATTGTATTAGAATTAAATTCTGAGCTGGCATTAAAAAAAGCTGATGTGAGTGTTTTGTGTATTTGTGCTTTCATTTTGTGGTTCCTCAATGAGGAGAGCTGAACAGCTATTGACACGGAGCTCAGTGGACTCTTCTTTTTGTGTGTTCTTTTTTGTTCAGACATTTGCTAATCTAGTTTTGTGGACTGAGCTGCACTTTCTTCCCTGAAGCACTAAATTTTTATTCAGGATGAATAACTTGGAGCCCACAATGTCTGTGCCGTTAACAAATTTCATTTGAATTTCTGCATTCTGGCTTGCTAGCCTCTCATTGACCTAGCCTAAATACATTAAAGTATTTCTTGATCTGCAGAAACTCTCACACAGAAACCCTTGCTTCTGCAGTGATGCAGAGGAAGAAATGCTAAATATGCAAAAAGTACCCCTCTCTCCACCAAAAAACACACCAAAAACCAAACCAGCCCCTTCCCTTTTTGTGCGATGCTTCAGTATAGTGCCCTCTTGTGGCAGAACGTCAGCACAAACAGCTAGCTGATGTCACAAAGTCAAGATTTTTACATATCTTGTTTACGTAGAGGCTTGTATGTAACTGTCCTGTATATCTTTTACTGCTGTAGCTTATGTCTGAATGTAAAATGGACAGTGTACCTTGACCATTAACAAGATTGTTCTCCTATGTACTGAAATTAGTGTTGTTTCTTCGATGTGGTCAGAATTTTGATAGCACGTATGTTTCACCTGTCTTGCACCACTACAGACAGATAATTAGCACTGTGCAATCTGCCACCCTCTCAGGTCTTTCTCACCTCCCTTGTTCTGAGTCACAGCCTTTGCATGACTAACTTTAAGTTATAGGAGATGTATTAGTTTGATATTTCCCTGTCACTTTTTTTCCTCTGTTACTTTAAAAAAAAAATATTTCTAGTTCCATTAGCCACTTCCATTGGAAACGTCACTTAAGAATGAGCTGGTCTCTAGCTTTAACTGTTGCCTTTCTTGATGAGAGACCATTCCTGTCTGGAATAGACATTGTTCCTCTACTGTTTATAGGAAGTGCATCTACTGCTAATATATCCCTATTGCCATTCACCCTGCAATAGAGGGACCTCCAAAAACAGGTTAAGAAGAATTACCACCTCTCTTCCAAAGGGAAACTTGAAAGAAACATGCTGACTCTCTCAAAATGATTGGTACTAACTGCAGTGCAGCCAATTCTGATGAGTAGTTAGAATCCTCTAAGTAGGCAGACTTGAAAGATTACAGAGACAAGACTCAGAGGGGTAGCTGAGTTAGTTTGTAACTTTAAAAACTAGTCCTGTGGCACCTTAAAGACCCCCCCCATAAATATAATCGTGAGTCATCGGAAGAAGTGGGTTTTGCCCACAAAAGTTCATGATTATATACAGGGCACGCGAAACCACGGCGAGCTCTGCTCGCCAGCCGCGCTGTCCGGGATCTGCGCATGTGCAGATTGCCCGAATCCAGTTCTTCTGGGTTACAATCTACGCACACGCACAGTCTCTCCAAGATGCCACAGGACTACTTGTTTTTAGAGACAAGACTGCCCATTCTGTCATGGCACCTATGCAGTTTATCTTACGGTGCCATCTTCTGGCTCTCCAATGCATAGCACAAACATAGGCACCAAAATCTACTCTTCCTATTTCAACACCATCCTTGGCACCTATACTCGTGGCACTGCAGCAATTCCCAGTCCCTCAACAATTGCCACTGATGCTTGCTTGGATACTATGAATCCAATACCACAGCAATTTCTCCTACGCGAGGACGTAGTATTTTCTGTGCCATTGGAATCATCTTTTCTTGGTACCAACATAGATTTTGTATGTTTGGCACAGTTATTACGTATCTCAAAAAGATCTGCATCTTTTTTTCTAGTGAGAGAGGATGACCAGGAGGGAGATGTTCATTCCTTAGCCATCAAGGGAATTGTCAGACTGGAACAGCCAGGACACAGTTCCAGCACTGATGCCAGGGGGAGGTATGGACATCCCTGGATGCCACTCCAAATGCCATTCCTGTCATAGTGGTCATATTGGGACCTGTGGGCTTGCATGAAGGCAACGCTATTTCAAGCCTCTCAACACCTCCAGGGAAAGGCGGAGATGTTCTACATCAGAGGTAGGGCCTACGAGTCCCCTGAGGAGACTTTTGAGGAAAAAGGAGGCTCTAGTTTAGGAGATCACACCAGCAACCAACATCTCCTCTTCTTCCTCGGATGATGACATCCTACCCCTACCACCTGCAACAGAAGACTATTTTAAATTATTTTCAGGAGCTGTTTAAAGGAATTAGACACACTCCAAATATCTCTGGAAGAGGTTGAGGCTAACGTGTAATATGTCCAACTTATGTTGGGACTCAACCTCTTCCAGAGATACTTGGAGTGTGTCTGCAATTGCTTTTCCCATAAATGAAGCACTCATGGATCCTACTGAGACCATTTGGCAGAGTTTCTCAACAATCTATCTTAAAAGGACAGATAAATATTGCATCTCATTGAAGGGCTTAGAATTTTTCAGTTTTTCACAACTCAGTCTCATTGGTGGAGATTGGTCAATGTACAGGGCAAGAAACAGCGCTCAAGAACTAATTCATATGATAAACTGGATCTTTCAACTGTAAGGCCTGTTTATTAGCAACCTTGCTGTTCAGAATAGTCAACTGTGAAGCACTGGTGGCCAAACACAATCACATGAATTACACCAAAATGTCTGAAATATCTCTGAAGATACAAAAAGAGCAATTTAAGTAATCTCTGAATGCCATCTTCTGGCAAGAACAGCGCTACAAGCATCCTTAAAAAAAGCAGAAATTGTGGCAAGATCGATCATACCAGCCATAGTAATGCAGTATGCCTCTTGCCTTCACTTGTCTGGGTTCCCAAAGGAAGTACAATCCACTTCCAAGTATCTTCTTTGAAAGCCCAAAATTGTTCTTTAGTAATACCAATGAATCAATTCGCACACTTGAAAGAGTGCCTTTTTCTGGCCTCTTAGGCATCTATACATCTTGACAAAAATGAAGATAAGGCAGACTTGCACAGCATAGTGGTCAAGACTGGGGCCTTACACTCAGCCATGTAAATGGTACATCACTCAGACCAAGATTGACAAAATGTAGGCTACTTCCATCTCAACCTTCATCACAACAACTTATCTCAAAAAATCAAACTTGAGGGTTTGTTTGAGGCTCGGAGACTTCCATCATTTCAAGGTGCTGAAACCACTTTCTGCTGTTGTCCCTTTATAGACCATTTGATACCGTTCAGAATGTTGAACTATTACTTTGCTCTCCCAGGTGTAAGTGCTGAGCCCCAATGCTCCAGAAGATCAGAAGCCTTGACCTACACCACACTCACCCACAGCTGCGGCCCAGATTCTCAGTGTGCCTGAAATCCATAATCCCATCTTCAGAATTATGGGACATTACTCAAATGGACAACTACATAACTGAGGTTCTACTGTATACCATTTCTTACAATTGGGTGTTGTAGAACCAGTACTAGTACAGCACAGAAGTAAGGACTTTTATTCTCATTTTTCCAGAATGAAGGTGCATTCTCTGCTTAAGAAACCTCAACAAGTTCATCAAAACACAAAGATTCAGGATGGTTACTTAAGTAACAATAATTCCAGTACTGAAACTAGGGGACTGGTTTTTGGCACTTGATTTTCAGGTTGCATACTTTCACATAGCCCTACATACGTCACAGAGGTGGTTCCTCCAATTTGATTTGAGACGAGCACAATTGGTACAATGTATTGCTATTTGGCTGCTCCACAACCCTGAGTCTCTTCCAAAGGGATCGCAGTGGTGGAGGTCCACCTCTGCAAAGAAGTGGTCATGATCTACTCCTATTTAGTTGACTCTCTACTTAAGGCCTTCATTCAGGAAGAGGCCATAAAAGCCACATAAGACACACTCATTCTTTACAAAACTTGCACTCCCAATAAACATTCAGGAGTTAAGTGATACCAGTACAAGAACTAGAATTCATTGGGTGGTGGGGCATCTAAACTCTTTGGAGGGGAAAGCCTCACAATCACTACACAGATTCCTTGGTACCAACACATCGCAAGATTTGGGGAAACTTGGGACTCTTATTGGATGCTCCCCATACGTGATCATCTTCAAGAACAGTCACACTAAAACCATGCCATAAATTTTCACCTAAAGTACAAGTCTTCAAATCTCAACCAACCCATCCATCTTACTACCTTTTTCCATATACAGACAAGAAGTGGCACTCCATATTCTAGAAATTAGAAGGCCACTAGTTTATCTTGAATGGACTAAATCATTTATGAAAGCAGTAAAAATGTTACTCTCTTTTAAGGATAAATATAAAGGAGAAGCCATATCCAAACACAGACTCTCCAAATGGATTTCTGAGTGCATTTAACTCTCCTACCGTCAATACTAACTATGGCGTCACCAGGGGTTAGAATATATTCTGCAAGGTTGCTGTCCACCAGTAGACTTCCTTAATATACCTGTTAGACATATGTAAAGCAGCCAGTTTTGCATTAGCCTACACATTCATTCAGTACTATGGAATCAAGCAAGACTCTTCATTTGGCACTTTACTATGCGTCGTCGTCCTATCATTGATCACAGCTCCAGCTCCAAAACTTCTCCCTTCTACTGAGGGGGCACTGCTCTAGGGTTACCTGAAGTGGAACACCCACACTAATATCACTTGGCGAAAAATAAATCGTTACTCAACAGCTACAGTAACCATGGTTCTACCAGATGTGCACCCATCTGGAAACACTACTACTATAGAGTTCTTGGAAGGTCCTCTGCAGTACAGAAGGGGGGGTGGTGGTGGTGGTGGTGGTCACACAACACTAGTTAATTGCCACTGACCGTGTGAGATGTGCGTGACCCAACGGGATATTGCTCTAAAAATTCACAAAGCAGAGGCAGAGGGGTACAGTCATGTGAAGTGGAGCATCTGAAGGGAGACGCATCTCAAAGAATTTCAGTTACTGCAGAAGGTGATTTTTTTTTTCCCCCCTTCTCTCTACTTATGCACAGTGCAGTAGGTGGTAGTGGCTTCTACACAATGACTTCATCTTTTAGAAAACATGGATTCAGAGATCATGATTGTGCGCATGGAATTCCTGAGGCAGCAGATTGATGTGCACAAGACCAAAAGATGATGCTATAGCTTCACAAAAGCTTTAGATTTGCCTTGTCAATGTTATGTGTGTTTTAATTTTAGGGTGTAGAAGGAGGAACGGTTACTTAAAGGGATCAACCTGGGAACTGCTGGCCCATTGAAAAATCCCAGGTTCTGAAAAAGTAAACTTTGAAAGTGAATACATACTTCTCCAATTATCCATTCTTTCTCTCCCCTCCTCCCCCCAACCCACATAAAATAAGCCAGTGCCTGGTATAGTGAAGTATTGGAATACTGTTGCGTGAGTAGGTATTTTTGTTGGATCACTAGCTAAGACAGTTATCTGAATCAATTATGCAGGTTATCAAAAGTGAAGACCAAACATTTAGTAAGTGAAAGGAGGTTGCAGTAAGTTATGTAGCACCTAAAGTTGTCTTAGTGCAGGGTGCCTTTTTAAAATGAGTCTTATCAAACACAATTTGTAGATGGTATGTTGCCAGGGAGACTTCTAACAGGTGATTTTTTTTTTTAGCTGAGAAATGGAACACAAATGGCTATAAACATTGACTGTAACAGATTCTGAGATAGGGAGTACGCATAAGATTACTGCTTCATTCAGAACTTGCTCATTTGATGTTCCATAAATATAGCAACTTAGAAGAGCTTGATCTCTAGCTATCTACATGAAGGTCTACATGGGGAGAGGGAAAATAACCTCCTGCAGGTTCTAAAAAAAAAAAAGTGTTTTGTGGACCACTTCAGAATTGCTGACCACTTAATGACCTTTCCAAATGTCTCTTCCCCCTCAGCAGCAGCTACCTAGCTGGAACTGGGTGCCATAGTCCCTGAGCTGGGGGTGGTGGTGATCTCTCCCCCTGTTATGGCAGCCCTGGAACTTAGGAAAGTTGCTTTTCTGGCTGCCACAGCCTTGCTTGTCTCAATTTCCTCCCTAATTCCACTGCTCCTTCCCACATGTCCCATATTCTCTCCCTGGCCATCACTTAACCTAATGTAAGTCTTCTCTAGGGTCCAGGCACCTAATAAGTGGAATCACGCCTGCATGTTGCTATTTGGGTGGGTGGCCCTTCATTCTGCTGTGTGCCGGCACCCAGTATTTGTCTTAAAAGGAATAACTTGTGGACCAAGCTTCCAGGTAAGCTGTGTAATGGCGCAGCTGTTTAATGAGCCACACCCAGAGGCTCAGAGCTCCTGTGCAGGGAGCTCAGCTGACCAGCTGGAGGAGGGCCCCTCTCACTGAGCAGAAATGAAGGAGCTCTAAAAGCACAGATGGAGGGGAGGTGAGGAGGGAGTAAGTGTCTGGGTGGGAGTTGTAGGGTAGGGGAGTTTGGGGAGATGAGGAGGATGAGGGTGGGAGTAAGTGATTATGGGAAGTCAGGAAGAGGGGAGTTTGGAGAGTCCAGTCTCTGCTGAGAGAGGCAGAAATCCAGCACTCTCCTCAAGCCTCCTGGGCTGGAAAGGGGAAGGGGAGACTGACTGCATGGGATAGGTGGAAGAAATGGGGGTGGGTGGGTGTTGGCATTGGGATGAGGCGGAAGTGGACAATGAGTGTGTGCTGTCCTGATTTCTACCTAGGCTGCTGGTGCCTGCAAGCCTGAGAAGTAGGATTTTATCCCAGCCTCTTGCTGGGATGGGAGACGCAGATGGCACAAGGGTGGGTGGGTGCTGGCATTGTGCAGTGAGGTGGAGGTCGGGTGAAGTTTTGTTCAGGGGTGTCCTGAATCACTTGCTGAAGTCCAGATTGGAGAGACACCCTTTCTGACTAGGTGGCTTGGAGTTGGGGGTGGGGAGGCAAGCTGCATGAGGTGTGTGTGTGTGCACCGGGACATTTTGCATAATTATTTCAACCAATTTACATAGGTGCTAATGGCTTAAGGTAAGAAATTAAAAGATTCTTGTAACAATTTTTTTGGAGTGTTGTAGATATCTAAAACTCATCTTCATGATTTTTTAAAAAGCTTGTTGTTCTAATTAATACATGGCGCATTGTATTGCATTAAGGCCAGATCTTTGATAGACTTCTAGTTCTTATGAGTCAGAAGTAGAAGTAGTAGGTGTGATGCTAGTTGTTTTGTAGGATGAAATCTCATTTGCAAGCTGTTCGAAACATGGATCTCTCTAAAAATCCTGAAGCCATGTGTTAATTTTCTCTGAGGCTTTCTATTCTTTGAGATGGTGACACACACAAGGTGACAGTTTTTCAAACCAGGAGAACTTTTTACAGGTCTCTGTTTCACTTGTTCGTGGATAGCATGGATCCTAAACATTCCCCAGAGAAATGTATAAGCCCTGAGTGAATGTCTTTTACTCTCCTTTTCGGTGTCAGTAAATATTGTATTAATATTGGCAAGGAGAACATGACTATATCTAGTTGACTCATAGATCTGTTTAGCATCTTAAAGCTGAGCTATGTGTGGATAATATGCATTTTGATGCATTCACTAGCTTGAGTTGTTAGAAAGGATAATACATGTACTCCAAGGGTAGCGTTAATTTTCTTTATTTGATTTGTATATTAAATATTGTAAGTACTACTCCTTGTTAACTATGCCTTGTTTTAATATTTTCTTCCGCACCTAAGGACTGTTTAACACAGTGGTTGCCAACCAGTAGATCAGGATCTACTGGTAGATGTTGGAGCCTCTGACAGGTGATCCTGACTGGTTTGGCGAAGAGGCTATCAAGTGCAGTGCTTCAGCTAACCCTTCTCCCCATTGCTATGCATTTCCTGCCTTTGGCCTTGGAGCTGCCTGTCCATGTCTCCCCCCCCCCACTGTATTCTATCTCCGCAGAAAGGATACAGGGGGGTGGGGGAGGTGGCACAGGGTTTGGAATGGAGGGAGTTTGCTAGCTGCTTTTGCGTGTGTTGCAAGGCCAGAGCAGGGGTGAGCCTACATTAGCCCCACTGCACCACCACCCAGGAGCCACCTGAGGTAAGCAGTGTCCAGCTGGAGCCCGAATCCCAAGCCCCTGTCCCAGTCATGAACCCTCTCTGTAGCCCGAAACCTTGCCCTAGCCTGAGCCCCCTGGATCCAAACTCCCTTACAGAGCTTATACCCTGAACCCCCTGCTGCACCCTGACCCCTGGCTCAGCTCAGAGCCTCTTACGCTCCAAATCCCTTAGCCCAAGACCAGAGCCTGTGCCCCAACCCTTTTGCCCCTGCCTGGTGAAAGGAAGGGAGGATGGGAGAGGGAGGGAGGACGGAGTGAGCAGGGGCAGGGCCTCAGAGAAAGGGTATGAAGGACGCGGGGCATGAAGGACGCGGGGCAAGGGTATTTGGGTCTGAGGTAGATCTTGGATTGCACTTAAATTCAAAATGATTTTGTGCTTAAAGATTGGAGACGACTGGTTTAACATATATATTTATCTCTAGGTTTTTTGTTAGTACTGGTAGTGCGCACAGACACATCATCTCAATATTGGTATTGTACATAGGAAATTTCAATCTGCCCAAGCATAGAAAATGTTAGAGGGAGCACTGTTGTGGACCACCTGAATAGATCTTAATGGCCCACAATTTGAGAACCTCTGATCTAGTGATATGTAAAAGGTATTAGAAGAATTGAACCCTAAGTATAGTCCCTCCCTGAACTTTGTTGAAATGAGATGACTGAACAAAGGTTGAAAAGGCTGTTGCCCTGCTTTGTTCCTTTTATACTAGAACTTTCTCAAAGGCAATCGCTTTCTTTCTGCCAGTCCCCTGTGTTGTAGCATTGTGTATAGGTTTTGTAGACCCTTGATTTAGTCCTTACGAGCAAGTAGATGGACAACCTGATGATAATGAAACATTATTTGTAAGTGCTTCTATTGTATAAATATTTTTCTGACCATTATCCTGTTTGTTGCTTCTGTGTTTGTTTTGGTAGAGCAAAGTGCAATGTGGCTGCAGTATATAGCTCTGTCTAAAAAGATGTGAGATGTAAACCAGGCTAGGCTTCATTGTAAGTGTAAACAATCACTTGTTTTAAAAGGCTTACTATTCTGTTTTAGTATTGACTATTACAAAAAGGGAAGTACTTAACTTTGCTACTGCCGAGCCCTGAACCTCTCCAAGTTACATACTTGAAGTAATGCTACAGAGAGACCGACATTTTTCCAGACTGAATTAACTGTTGAATTGATTCATAATATGGACCCAGTGCATTGTAGTATTGCCTCATTTAAAAGGTGGTGGTAACATGCACCTACAAGTTAAATGATATGTTTAGCAACGCCCATTCCTTTCGTTGTATATGAAGCTACCTATTGGGAATCTCAAATGTATTAGCTGTTCCTAAAAACAGGAAAGCCAAATGAAAACCTATCAAGATCCAGCTGTAAACGTTTGTGCTGCCAAGAGGCAAGTACGTCTTACGGGAACTTAAGCTACATCTTGCCTATACAGCCTGCCTGTGGGACCCCGAGATGGTGGAAATTCCTCTTAGTCATCCTCTTCCTGACATGCTGTGCTTATGGTCTTGAAATATTGTACCATTAGGTTCACCAAGGTAGACATCAACATTATAGTGGTTTGATGCACAACAGAATCCATCATGGTGGCCATGATTGCATTGCTATGGCATCTGTGTGGGCAGCCAGGACCAAAAAAGCACAGAAAGACTGTTTCCCGTTGATCTGCAGTAAGGGAGGGGGAGATGAGCACATTATAGGACACTGACATGAACCCATAACAATCTGCTGCACAGATTTGGTCCTGGCGTGCACCAGGAGCATAACTCAGAATGCAAAGTGGTGCAGGCAGTGTGGGATAGCTACCCACAGTGCATCGCTCTCAAAGAAAACAGCAGTCTCCCTAATGGGGATGTGCTATGTTTAAGTACATTCAGTTCTTCCCCGCAGTGGAGACTAGTGATGTCAGTGTGTAGACAACACAATTTAAATAAGTCTGGGCTTATTGGTTAATCCTGTTAACTATATGCAACCCCCCCCCCCCTTGCTGCCTCTGTATCAGAAGCAGCAAGGGGGAAGGAGATGGGGGGAGCCAGTGCAGAGAGTGAGGAGCTGATACGCATGGGGAACAAACTTTTAAGTCGGCTGTTGGCGCATGCCAGCTCCACAGATGCATCTCCGCCTCCCCCTGCTGCCTCCTAGAGAGGCGGGGGGCGGGGGGAGAGGGAGAGGAGGAGAGACGAAGAAGGGGAGGCCAGAGGCCTCTCTGGCATCCCATGGATTAGCCTTTGTCCGCAGTGATCCTGGGTCTGCCACGAAGAGCTTGGAACTACTACCTTGGAACCCCTCTGGCCTGTGGGAATTCAGACCCTCCACATACACAGGCTGCTTCCACTCTGCACTGCTGCCTTTGATAGTCCCCGCATCCTGGGGACTATTGAGTAGTTGTGGGACTGCTTACATTTAATGCGGTTACATGACTATTCAGTTACACACTATCTAACCTCTCTAGTGGGGACACGGACCTTCAACTTTGCAAAAATTTGGTGACCAGAAATCGACTGTAATAGATTTGACCTCTTATAGCGTAGACATGATCTTAGAGATAGGGAGGGGTTATGCATGTTTCTATTGGTGTTTTCTCTTTGCAATCAAAACACAAGAGGGAACGGAGTTTGGTGAGGCTGTACCTTGCTTGGCATGTCTGACTTGAAATGTTTTATCCATCATTGTACCATGTACAACAACTCTGATACAGACAGCTGTCTCCCAAATGAAAGATATTGCAATGGAAAATGCATTGATAAATAGCATCTGCTAAGAAAAAAAAAAGGAGTGGTACTGACTTGAACAATTGTTTCTCTTGCTGCCTGTCTTGTTGCCAGGATCCTGGCTCTACAGAAGTACAAGTCATGTGCCAGACAGTCTTGCTTGCTTATTTTTTTTTCTGGCGTGTCAAAACAATTTAATGTAGGTGGAAAGAAATGAATGAAATGAACAGTGTGGGCTTGATGCATCTGCTCCACTGTATTCTGAAGGCAACCTTGTGGTTGTGATATGACACTGAGACCTTGGGGGTGGATATCAATTCAGGAAGAACAATGCTGTCCATTTTATGCAACACTAAAAATATTCAGGCTGTCAAACCCTTCTCAATTTCACTTCTTAAAATGGATTTTAACTACTTGATCGCCTTGGTAGTATAGCCTGGTGCCTGGAAAATGCCAAATGATCACATTATTTCTTGTAAATTTTAGATTTTGATGCTTGTTTACTCTTGTTCTATTTCAGTGAATGAGCCATTCCTTGCCCCCTCCCCCAAAAGGTTGCTTATAGTGGCAGTAGTATGAATTTCTATTAACTCATTAAAGTGAAGGATGTCAAGATTCCAGTCTCTTCTGCTGTTGATTCATAATTGTTTTTCCTGTCATTATAGTTGGATCTGCATTGCTGAACTGAGTGCAAACACCACTTAGCTGCTTTCTTTTTTTTTAACATGTTCTGTGGTGTTTGACTTATTCCTCTCTTTACTCTGCTTGAAGCTTGTTAATGTTAATCTGCTGGCTTTTCAACATAGAGTCAGAATACTTGGAATTGGTAGTGACTTAGACCATGTGCTAAAATGATCACCTTATATACCTATTCAGATTTACAAAATGCTAAATAGAGCTCCTGTCCATATGATTTGGTGCCCTTGAAATCACTTATTTGAGTGGAGGAATTTAAGCTATTATGAGCAATCTCCTCTTTGCTTTCAGTTTTCTACCCTTCATTACTATTTCTCTCATTTCAAATTTTGGGAGGTAAAAAATGGACTTTATAGCAGGCCTTGACAGCCATCAAATGTGGAACCTGAAAACTTCCATTTTTTTTGTAGATGCATTTCAGATAAGTAGTACTGAGGCAATGATTATTCTGCATCATCGGCTCTCTACCTAGAGATCGTAACAACCTTGCCATTCCTCTGTTGTTGAAAGGGAGAGTAGTCCAGCTCTATCCTAGCTAGAGGCAGGGGGAAGAGTCCTGATACAGAAAAGGTTGAGAACTGCTGTCTCAGAAATATTTGTTGATATTGGTGACTTCTCTTGGTAATTCATTTATCTTGCCGCCTTTTTTTTCTTCTTCATAGCTTTTGTGCCGCTTTGTACCTCTGCAACAGGGTTGGCTGACTACATCGTTGTGGTGATGGATTATTTCATAAATTCAATAAACGGTCCAGTTAAGAAATAGTGGCTAAAAGTTCTTACTTTTATTGAAGTGATAGTTAAGGTCCCTGATCTTCCTTGTACAAATATAAGAGCTTATTAGGTTGTTACATACTCAGCCCTGGTCTGCTCAACAAATTTGAGTCCAACTGCCTCATTTGGTTGCGGAAAACCCATACCCCCTGAACAACATATTTTTATTGATATAACTGGTGGGGACAGTGCTATGCCCACAGGGAGGCTTCTCCAGTCAACATATCTTATAATCTCCGGGAGTAGGAAAGTGCTTTATGATGATGGGAGATGCCGTCCCATAAACGAAGGTAGCATGTTCACCCCACACGAGTGGCTCAGCTGTGTAGCTGCAGTGCTGTAAATGAAGACAAGCTCTCAGACAGCTCAGAGTGGTGAAATGTGAATACATGGATGGGAGTTAGTCCATTTTCACACACACAACTCTTACTATAGTACTAATAAGTTTTAGGCTCTATAAACTAGAGGCTTTGTCTACACTTCTAAAATTCAAGTGCTGCTGTGTCAGTGACTTGAAAATGAGTGAGACCACAGCAGGAGTGCTGCGAGAGCACTCTCTATGTAAACTAAGGATGTTAAATTGCGGTTAATTGACTAGTCCATAGTCACTTCCACATTCCTCTTTTGAAATGTACGAGAGCCCCTGCTGGGGCTCTTGTGTATATATCAAAGGAGGAATGCAGAACTCCATGTGCAGCCTGGGGCCAGAGGGAAGTCTCTCTGCCTCCTAGCTGCACAGGAAGTCTCTCTGCCTGCTTGGAAATGTACAAGAGACGCCAGCAGGGGCTCTCCTGCATTTCAAAGCCATGGAGACTGAGGTCAGTGAGGGACTCCCCAGCTGACCTCAGGCTCAACAGCGCTGTCCCAGGGCAGCTGCTGCACAACTGAGCTAGGGATCAGCTGTATGGCTGCCCCTTTGAAACACTGCCTTGGAGTTTCAAAGGAGCTCGGCGGCATTTCAGCAGAACCCGGGATCAGCTGGGGACTCCTCAGCTAACCCCGGATTCTGGGGAAATGCTGTGCAGAACCCGAGGCTAGCTAGGGAGTCCCCAGCTGACCCCAGGCTCCACAGTGCTTCGGTATTTTAAAGGGGTGGTGCTGCACAGCTGATCCCCGGCTCAGCTGTGCAGTGCTGCTGCTTTGAAGTACCCCTTCTCTTCCCCTTCCCCCCCCCCCCTTGCTGCCTTGATCTGATAGAGGCAGCGGGAGTGGGGAGAGGAGGGGAGGAATCAACTAGTCGACAGACTATCCAATAAGCATTTGCTTATAGGACAGTCAACTAGTCCTTAACATCCTTAATGTAAACCATCTCCATGAGGGAAGTAGTTAACTGTGTTGGGAGCCTGTTTACATTTGGTGCTTTCAGCGCTGTAACTTGCTGTGCTGAGGTGTACGTGTGTTTTCACACCTGTGAGTCAGAAAGCTGCAGTGCAGCAAAGTGATAGAGTAGACTTAGCCTAAAAAGACTAATATTAAACTTGTCAGTTCATCATTAGAGGACTAATTTTTTAAAAATGTCTAGTTAGTACATCTAAAAGCAGTTTGCTTGCAAGTGCAAATGACCATTTTGATGTGTAACTAGTCCTTTGGTGTTTGTTTGTGCAAATACATGATTTGGTAATATTTGCAAGTGCACAAACTAAACACATAACTGTGCCTGAGTTCATGAAAAATTTAATTTCTAAATATCTTTATCGTTCTTCTATAAGCCTGAATGGATTTGCCTCAACAGTGAGGGGAATCTTGTAGTAGTTGTGAGTGTGATTATGGAAAGTGGAAGGAAAACTAATGTGACTAAAGTCAGGTCTATGCTACAGAATTACATCAGTATAACATCGCTCTGGGGACAACATGCAGTTATACTGACAGAGTCGTCAATATAGACAGTGATATGTAGGCAGCAGGGCTTTTTCTGTTGATCTAGCTACTGTTTCTAATGGAGGTGGATTGACTTCCATTGGTGTGGTAGAGTCTTGAATGAAATTAAAAAGACGTGAACTTTTCAGCTTAGAAAAGAGGAGACTAAGGGGGGATATGTCTCTAAAATCTCTAAAATCATGACTGGTGTGGAAAAAGTGAATAAGGAAAAGTTATTTACTTATTCCCACAATATAAGAACTAGGGGTCACCAAACGAAGTTAATAGGCAGCAGGTTTAAAACACTCAGCGCACAGTCAGCCTCTGGAACTCCTTGCCAGAGGATGAGGTGAAGGCTAGAACTTTAACAGGCTTCAAAAAAGAGCTGGATAGATTCATGGAGGTTAGGTCCATCAATGGCTATTAGCCAGGATGGGTAGGAATGGTGTCCCTAGCATCTGTTTGTCTGGAGGTGGGTGACGGGTGGGATCACGTGAGGATTACCTGTTGTGTTCCCTCCCTCTCGGACATCTGTATTGGCCACTGTTGGCAGACAGGATACTGGGCTAGATGGACCGTTGACCTGACCCGGTATCGCCATTCTTATGAAGTAGTACTAGATGCACTGTTGCAGCATTTTAGGTGTGGACCTGCGTAGCATTAAGGTAAAGTTGGTACTTAAGTGTGGTCCAATGGACAAGTCATGTCCCGCTTTCTACACAGGTCTGAAAAGTTAAAATATGAAAGTATTTGCCTTTTTTTAGTTGTGAAAAGATACTTCAACTTGTTGGTATACTTCATAAATGTGCAAACTTGTCCCAGATTATTAGGGCAATGTGACTTCTAGAGCAGATGCTTAGTTACTCACCTTACTGCTTTTTGCCATGACTCTTCCAGTGCTTGGTGTTGAATGTCAGTCTTCAGCACAACAGTTAGATTTGTAGGAATATGACATAAGGCTTGATGTGACTAGTGAGGACAAATGGCTGAACATATGTGCAGGCCTATTGAGTATGTATGAGGCCAGGAAGAACACTAGCTAAATTCTGTCTTGAGCTATGGTGTGGGTAAGGTGAATGGTGCAAGTTTGAGATTAGATGTGGGGTAGTTACAATATGAGAGCTTAATGTAATGCAAACTGATTTCAGTGACGCTTATGCTATGTCACTTTAGATTGCAATTAAAAAAGAAATGTTATGCTTTTTGATGAACTCTACACGTAGAAAATTGTAGCAGTAGGACTACTTGAGTTTCTCTGAACTAGTCTACAAGACTGTAGTGAGAGAAATAACTTTGTTTCCCGATTGTCTTGAATGGTTTTAAGTTTTTGTCTATAATTATTTAGCAAGCTCTTAAGCTTATTATAATAATATTTTTCAGTAATAAAAGCTGATCTTAAATATTCAAAATACTTTGTTTTTTTGGCTAATCTGCAATTTAACGTCATTTCAGTGTATGAATATTTATTGGGTAATATTAACACAGATATATAGATGCTTCAAAAAATATTTGGCGTCAAGGCCCTGGGGCAGTGGCCAGGAATGTGACACACCCAGTACTGAGAGCAGAGTGTCTCATATTGAAGGTTTTATGTGCTGGCCCAAAAATTGACAGCTTTTGCCAGGAAGTATGTGTAAATGATGCAGTTCTTCTGATACAGATGTGCTGATACGTGGATTTTAAAAATGTGGTGCATTATTTTTAATTGTTGTTCATTTCATATTGTTGAAACCAGAACTATTTCAAGTTTAACTGGTCCTTATCCAGAGCTTTTGTGGTCTCTTATTTTGGGTGGGTGTGGGGTGGGGGGACAAAAGATCCTATTAGTCTCACAGTCAGATCTACATTTGAGATGTACAATGACCTATAACATATTTGTTGCTGCATGTGGGTCTCGGGCAAGTATGTTGTGTGTTTGTTTGGAAAGTTAACAAAAATTGCTGAAATGGGAAGAATTGGCAATATTGAATGTTAAGTTACCTATAAGCCATAAGCTTATAATATGACCTAGGGATGTAAGTGACTAGTTGACTATCTGATAAACATATGCTTTTTAGATAGTCAACTAGTGACTCGACTTGTCGCTTCTCTCTTAGTCAGCAAGGTGGAGGGAGAAGCGATGAGTCAAGTCACTAGCTAATTATCCAATAAGCATGTGTTGATTAGTCAACTAGTACTCATAGAGGCAGCAAGAGCGGGGACTAGGAGTCCGGGGATGGGAGGAGCTGACTTAAAAACTGGTGTCCCCTCCTTCCAGCATCATCTCCGTGGGGGGGGAGGAGCAGGGGAGGCAGAGGCATAGTGGGGGACTGGGTGCAAGCTGGGACAGCTGATTCCCTGCTTGCGCCTGGGTCCCCACCCCGTGCTTCAGCCTTTTAAATACATTAAGAACCTGGTGGCTCTTAATGCATTTAAAAGGTAGAGCTACAGTGGGGCTACTTCCCGGGGCTAGTCGATTAGCTGATGAAATGTCATTTAACATCTCTGATATGACTTCAGTCATATCAGTTAAGCCTTTTATTTTTGGATAATGCTGAAATGGGATGATAAAATATAATTAATTTGGGACATACATGTTTTAAAGTAGCCCATTGCGGTTGAGTAGTTTTTACTAAGCAGGCAATGATGAGCTGCATGTTAAAGTTATAATTATGAGCTCTGAATACCTTCAAGAGGTGTTTCATAGAAATAGAATCATAGAACATTGGAACTGGAAGGGACCTCGAGAGATCATTAAGTTCAGTGCCCTGCCCTCATGACAGAACCCAGCATGGTCTGTATCATTCCTTATAGATGTTGGTCTAACCTGCTCTTAAATATCTCCAGTGTTGGAGATTCTATAGCCTCCCTACATAGGCAACTTATTCCAGTGTTTAAGCACCCCGACGGTTGGGAAGTTGTTTTCTTCTTACTGTCCAGCCTAAACCTCCCTTGCTGCAGTTTAAGCTCATTGCTGCTTCTCTTAGCAGCAGAGGCCAATTTTCCCCTCTTCTCCCTGTGACACCTTTGGATATCTAAAAACTGCTATCATGTCCCCTCTGTCTTCTCTTTCCCAAACTAAACAAGCCTGATTGCTCCTATTTTCCAGGCCTTTCATCATTTTTTGTTGCTCTTCTTTGGACCTAGTCCAATTTCTCCACATCTTCCTTGAAATGTGGTGCCCAGAACTTGTGTCCTCCAATAGAGGCCTAATCCGTGCAGAGTAGGGTAGAAGAATGACTTCTCATGTCTTGCTCACAACATCCTGTTAATGCTGGAGGAGTGGGGGTTCCAGCTGCCTGGGGAGGGGGAAATATATTGGAGGATACATTTGAAAAACAAAGGAAAACAGAAAGTTAACTCTTATACAGTGAATGAAGCACTGTATAGCAAAAAGCGCATGTATTATGTACAAGACTGAATTTTGAATTGATAACAGAGCACCTATGAGTAAGATTAACACACTGCAGAGTTGGGCAGCTGAATTTGATTTCCAGGCAGGCATAATAAACAACGCCTTAGGAGGGCTTGCTTCCACTTTGAATACATGTGGGAAAGGGGGGGCTTGCATTGTTCACACCCTCCTTGTTCACATGTCTGCTAAGGCAAGGGGCTGCATTTGTGAGGAGGCCCTCCTGCACTGCACAGTATGCTTGTAGACTGCATCCCACCTTGGCCAAATTGACCTGAATGGATGGGGTGGGGGGTGCAGACAGTTGGGGTGGAAGAACTCAGATGTGACTAGTTAGTAGAGTTCTCTTCTCCCTTGCCCCCATGCAGCATTGCTGTTGTCTGGAATAATCCTTTCAAGCCAATTGCACACAGGGCAGCAAACCTGGGGACATAACTTATTGGTGATGAGCAAATAGAGGTGGATTGCTTCAGTGCTATCAGTTATACAACTTCACCGAGGCCATCATGTGCAATACCAGTCGTCTTCGAATCAGAGCATGACAGAGCATCATGCTGTATAAATGTGACCAGAAACCTGGACCTTCATGCTGCAGTGATGCCAGATCACTTACTGCTGGCTTAGTGTGGTAAGGTGTCTTGTCATGGAGGACAAAACAAGGCAAAAACCTGAGAGATTTCAGAGTATCTTGATGAGAACTTTGTAGAGATGTGCAGGGAAGATTCACGCTCCATCTCCAGGTATGTTAAAAAACGTTTCCGGGAAGCTCCTCCTATTTGGATGGATAGGCTGCCACTGTTTCCCAGTGCTCAGTGCAGATCAAAGATTAAACCCAATTATGTTTAACTGTTGTAGTGTGATCACAAATGTGAATTTACGAGAGGTGCCATCCCCCACCATCAAGATCTGGCAACAATGGGCTCTGGCTTTCAGTAACATCAGATCCTAGGCTTACTTAATGAGCATTCTCCTCCTCCATGATGTCCTCCTTGTTACCAGAGGCTGCCTGAAGAATTGCTTGGGAGGTATTCATGGACAGTTTTGGGACAGTGATTGGGTTCCCTTCTCCCCATCCCCCCAAAATCCCATAGAAGCCACATGTTTGCTGCTCTTATCTGGACTGATCATTTGCATCTTGTCTTCTGATATGCCTGCCTCAGCTCCTTCGTTCATGCAGGAATGCTGGGTGTCCTTGTTGTATCCTTTTACAACCATGCCCTGTGCAATTTTGGCATAGATATCAGTGTTACTACTTTGGCTTTGGAGTTCTGCCTGTACAGATTGTTTTTTCCCACACAGCAATCTGATATTGTAATCTCGTGAGTGATTCCTGCTGGAGCTTGTTTGTGACCCTGGACATTCATGATCAAGTGTGTTGCTCCATGCTGACCAATCAGGAAATGAAATTTAGAAGTTCCTTGCGAGTGCAGCTGAGTAGAAAGGGCTGGCCTGAGCTGTCACAAGGGGGCACTGTAGGACATGTTCTAGAGTCTAAGAACGTCAGCTTGAACAGTGCTGCGTCTGCACTACCCGAAATTTGACCCTGGAAGGTACTATTTAGTGTTGCTCCTCTCGTCAAGGTAGAGTGATTTTAAAAGCTCTGAAGGTTGGTGGAAGGGACTTGGTGGTGTAAAAACATTCACTATGAAATTGACCTACTGTGGCTAACTTTGACCAAACCTCATAATGTAGACAAGGCCTATCTCTCCACTAAAAATTACTTTGTTCATCCCCGAGTGAGTAAATTATGCCAGGCTACACATTTTTCATGAGAAGCACTATAACACAGCTGTGGTGTAGACATAGCCTGAGTTTCAAAGGTGCCAACTTCTGTTTTCTTCCCCTCTCCTGGCTAAGAGGAGGGAAGTGCTAACCTCAGAACCCATGCCTGCCCTGCCTCTTCCTACCTCCTTCTCTGAGCACGCCAAATCCTCACTTCTCCTCCTCTTCCTCCTCCCTTCTGGAGACTCTGAATGTAACAAATAGCTGTTTCGTGGTGGTGCTGAGAGGAAGGAAGAGGAGTTAAGCTAAGCCACCAGTGAGTGGGATTTTTTGGGTCAGGAGGAGGGGCCAACTTGCCTGCTGAAGCACCCCCTGATTTTTCCCAGTGAGTGCTCCTGCTTTGGAGTACCCCCGGGATCAGCATCTGTGGCCGGAGTAATATTGGGAAGTCACATTTAGGGAATGGCTGTATAACACGGTAGTGAGCCTCCTAGCCATAGGTTCACAGATTCAGGCTAGTGGGGGTTGGGCTAGTCCTTTAAAAGTAGCTGTAGAAATAGTGGTTCGAAGTTGCAGCAAGGGGTCTCAAGGCCAGCCTTCCTTCCTAGGCTTCAGAGTCAGAGCTGCAACTTTGAAGTGCTTTAGTGAATCTACCCTCTTGAGAAGTGATGTTTAGGTTGATGGAAGAATTCTTCTGTCAACATAGAAGTGGTTGTAATGGGGTTTAGGCTAGCTTAACTACCTCTTGGGTGAGTAAAAGTAATATCCCTGATTGATGTAGCTAGTTTGACCTAAGTTTTAGGTGTGGACCCCAGTCCTAAATCTCTAAATGCAGAGTGTATGTCTGTACTCTTGATCTTCAGCTGTTTGCAGCTGGGGAATCCTAACATGTTGAGCCTATATACAAAGGAAGCAATCCTAAAGCCTGTTGAGCTCTATCTACCCCCTTCCGTAAGCATTAGTAACTGTGACTCTGATTTTTGGCCAGGGGCTGGAGAGAATAATGGGCTCAGAAGATGAGGGAGCCCTGGTCTATCTACTACAAACTTACATGGATATAACTACATTGATCGAGTGTGGAAAATACAGGTCTAGCTTCTAGTGTACATAATGCTGTGACTCAGTGGGTTTCACCAATTGACATAGCTACTGATTTTGGGGGAGATGGAGTACTTGTGCCAAAAGGTGAAGTTCTCTTCTCAGCATAGGTAGTGTCTTCATAGATGCTACAACAGCACAGCTACATTTATGCAGCTGTGCTGCCACAATGCTATAAATGTAGATATGCCATAATTCTAGCGACTGTCTAGAGAGCAACTGTACAGCATAAATGACTAAGTCCAGTAAGAGGCTATAGTAATAGAATGCCTTTGTATTTATATAGTGCCTTTTAAAAACACAAACAAAATATGCAGTTGAATGACAAGTTGGGTGGAATGAGCTGCTTGCTAGAGAATGCCTATGAGTGGACTGAGTCTCTTCTTATCCCAGAATCTTACTAAGGTGTAAGCATCAACTGCCTGTCACATTTTTCAGCATGCTATCTTGCCCATGTGTTTAAACCTTTTTCCTACAGGCTTTTATATATAATCTTTTTTTTTTTTTAAACTAGGATCGGAAGCTATCAAAGTCAGAGCGGCAGAGGTTTAAAGAGGAAGCTGAAATGCTAAAAGGGCTCCAGCATCCTAATATTGTTCGGTTCTATGATTCCTGGGAGTCTACAGTGAAGGGAAAGAAATTTATCGTTCTTGTGACGGAACTCATGACATCTGGAACCTTGAAAACGTAAGTGAGCTAAGGTATATGAGGGTGTGTGAAAATGATTAATGTGAGATCAGAAAGTTGAAATAAAATGGAAACTGGTATTTCTTTCAAAATATCAGAGGCTAAAGTCCCATTGGTGGAAGTGAAGCAAACTAAGGCTTTCTTTGTCTGTCTATTTAAAAAAAAAAAATTTCCTGTGGAATGACAGTGACTCCATGACGTTACTCTGTGTCCCACAACCTCTCCCCCCTCAGCCAGCCCTCTGCCTCCCTTCCTCTCTTCTCCCTGCTGCTAACCCAGCACAGGGATCAGCAACCCATGGCTCCCAAACAGCAGCACTGAAGGTAATCTGCTGCTGCTGGTGGGCTTTTGGTGGGGGAGGAGGAAAACTGTGGGAGGTGGGGGGGCCCTGGCAGAGAGGCCTGCTGTGGTGGGTGGGAGAGGGCAGCTGGAGCTCCAGGGGGGAGGGGAAGAAGAGGCAGCACATGGGGGGGCTTGGGTGATATGCCTGGTGGTCCAGGGTGTGTGAGTGGGGGGCCATGTGGTCTCCCCTCTTCCCCCCCCATCAGTGGGGGGCCAGAGGCATGCTCTTTTCACCCTCCTGCCAGATGGTGAGGGCTGGGCCAGCCCAGGTCTGCCCTCTCCCCCACTGGCGTCCGGAAGAGGAAGAGACAGGGCTTTCTACCCCTGGAGAGTAGGGTTGGCAAGTGCAGCGAGCAGTAGGTACTGCCCCCTAGTAATTAGAATTGCCAGGTGTCAGGTATTGACCTGGACACTCTGGTATTTTTGCCT
>CM057845.1:98348881-98371683 GCA_030068395.1 Apalone spinifera
CCCCCCCCGGGGCAGGGAACCTACCTATTTAGATTTTTTTTCTTGAAGTTAATAGCACAGCAAGAGTAATGTATTGTAGAATGTTATAATTTAAATTTTATTACTTCTCTTAGGGCTTAAATCAGGGGTGGGCTAGATCCGGCCTGCTGAGGCCCTGCTGCTCCCCTGCCCCCAGGCCAATTAAGGCCTGAGGGCAGGAGAGTGCCCGAAGCCTTCTCCGCTGTGCCCCATGCTCTGCTCACAGGGTGGGGGCAGAGCGGAGAAGGCTTCGTGTGCTCTCCCTGCCCCCAGGCTCTGATTGGCGTGGGGTGGGGGAGCGTGTATAGTCTCTTCTGCTCTCCCCCCTCCTCTCTGTGAAGAGCGTGCAGTGCTACAAAGCTCCATGTGCTCCTGGTAGGGCGGGAGGAGGCTTTGTGCGCTCCCCTGCCCCCAGGCCCATCTGGGCTTGGGGGCGGGGGAGCTGAGTGAAGCTTCTTTTGCATGGCCCTGCGAGGAGCCTATGGCACTTCTAAGTGCCATGTGCTCCTTGCAGGGTGGGAGGAGGCTTCCTGTGCTCCCCAGGCACTGATCATGGCCTTGGGGGTAGGATAGCTCCGCCCCTTCCTGTTTAGGCTCTGCCCCTTCCTGGGATGGCCTGGAGCTACTTCAGAAATTTTTGAAGTGGCTTCTGGGCAAAAATTATTGCCCACCCCTGCCTTAAATCCTGCTAACGATCTGGCTGTCTGAGTCCTAATGAACATTAGAGTCTGTAACTAAAATAAAACAAATTACCATATCTTTGGCAGAATTTGAAAGTGATGGTCAAATTTGGCTTTTAGCTTTATTGTTGTAAAGGAACCCTATGACATTCTGAATAAAATCAGCTGCAGTTGTTTGTTTAAAAAACCTGCAGTGTTTGCAACCCATGCTTGATTCATGAGAACAAAGTAAAATTTGCTGGTCTTTTACATTGTGAAAGACTAGAGAAGTGTGAAAAGCGTAAATATAATTTAGATTTATACATACTTAGGATACTTAATGTGAATTTTCAAAAACAATATTCATCTAAGAACTGCTTCTGAAAGCCACTAACATGTTCATCATTCTTTTCTACGTGCTGCAGTGATTGACTGACAGCCATTTATAAGAGTAAGCTATTTAATTTTTAAAACCATGTTTAGAAATGGTCTCTTTCTGTTAACTAAATTGAGCTCACGTAACTTGAAGGATTGCACTCTTATGTCATACTAGGTAGTCTGATGGTTCTCTTTTTATACAAAATATAGTTATTAAAAGAAAAACAAAGTCTTTTGCTTTATGGCAGGAGTGGCGAACCTCAGGCCTGGGGGCCGGATGTGGCCCTTGGCTTGCCTGCATCTAGCACCTGAGGCTCAGCATTAGGGAGCCTGCACCGGCGCTCCAGCCCCATTGTCCTGCCCACAGTGCTGAAGCATAGAAAATGTATAGGCTCTAATGTGCAAGGGTAATGTGGGGAGTGTCTTTCTCCTCTTCAGTCAGAGGCTTCTTACTTTGCGTCTCACTTGTGTGCGGCCCCTGGTTTTGAACCGGACGGTCCAGTATTTGAGTTTTCTGTTGAAGAAACAAATTGAAAAAATATAAATGAGAAAATATAAATGTCCGGTATTTTCTAAATAAGATGCAATTTAGATTGTGATGTAATGTCAAGTGTGTCCGGTATTTTTGTTGAAACCAGCTGGCAACCCTATAAGCAGCCCCCAATGCAAAAAAGGTTCCCTACTCCTGCTTTATGCTGTGAAAAGAACTGATAGTATTCAGTGGCCTTTTCTGCTTGGTTTTACTTCCAGACTACTGGCAATGATCACTTTGGCCTTCTTGAGAGGCTCTGTGTAGCAGACTCACACTTCAGTTGAAAGAGAGAATATCCAATTTTTCACAAATCTGACCTTTCTCCAAAATGATAGTGCCAAGAAAAACAAACCAAATTCTAAACAGTCTGACTAAAATCTCTTCTCATTTCAGTTCATCTTTCATTCATCCTATTGTCCGTCTGTCTGTTTCTTTCTTTTTCTTTCCTGAAGTTATTTTCTCCAGGCTAGAGGATCTGAATTTATAGTATAAAAATCAAGCAGTGAGGAGAAAATACGCCTGAAAGGGTTATCTGCTACTTGTTTGAGAGAGTGTTTCTGTTTGCCAAGTTTTTAAATTCTTGAACATACAGCTTCCTCTTATTGTAACTTAAAGCAGGGAAGGCTTTGGTTTTGCCAGGAAAAAGGGATGTTCCTGGAATGGGATTGCTTCTCCTAAAACTGTACAGAGAAGAGACAGGTGAAAGGGCCTGGCTGAGGGCATGTTGGATCTTCCTTCTCCTGTCCAGGACTGTTCTAGCCCAGAGCCTCCTGTCCACCAGGTATCCTTAAAATGGGGGTGGGAGGGAGCTGAAGATCCTCTCCCCAATTGTAAAAGAACACTCCTGGCTGTTCCCTTCCCTCAGGGAGTGGGGGAAGTGCACAATTTGCTATCTTACTCACTCTGGGTGGGGAATCCCAAGAGCAGACCAAACGGGATACACATCTCTCCTCTGGCTGTGTCCACTGGAGCAGCAATGGTTGTGGAGAGACACTTCTTATCTGGCCCCAAGCTTTTGGGATAGTTCCCTCCCCAGGGCAGCTTGCATACTGAATCCCTCATTGCCAGCCTGACCCCAGAGCAGTAATTTAAATGAAGCATGTACATTTTCATTTTATTTTCCAAAAAACAAAAACTAAGGACACATGCAAGACCAGATAAATCTCCTAGTACACCATGAAGTGATTAAGACTATTTCTCCTGCATTGCAGTTAATCTTTAAACAAATAGTTAGTAATGCACAGTTTGCAAATCTAACTTTTGCATTTGTTCTGATTGTGCTGCATTACTGATGTCCAAACCATGCAATTACTGTCTGGTTTGCAGCTGTCTGGTAACTAATATTTGTTTTAAGATGTCCCTTTCCAATGAACACAACACAAGAATAACTTTTTTCTCCTTTTTAAATGTCTGAGGTTTAATAGTGACTTGACTGGTAGCTTATGGCAGTGTTTTGCAAAAATTACAACAACCTTGCAGGGATGCAGGATGATATGAGCCCAGTTGTTCTATGACTGAGGAACTGGCAGCAGACCAGCATATTTGAGGATCAAGAATACAATTGGAGATAGCAAAAGCTGAATTAGAGTGCCACTGCTCTGTGACCTTTGGAATAGGCAATAGAGATGAATGACACTGTCAATAGCAAAAAGTATTGGCACCAAAATCATGAGTGGTAGTTGATGGAACCCAGAGACTCTTTCTTCTCCCCTCCCCCCCCTCCCGTTGACTGACTTTGTTTTGCCATTTTTCCTCCTTAAATTGTGCTCCAATTTCCCCCTGGACCTAGCTCCTGATTGCTTCTACAGTGCTGTTTTACAGCAGGATTATCACCGGAGGCTTCAATGCAAGGGCTTTCTTTGAACCAGACAGATTTTAGTAATAGGAATTAATATCTGTGAGCCTCTACGGGCACTGGTCCAAATGATCTCATGAAGACCAGTTCTTCTAATGAAGTGGATTCACAGATACCAGAACTGATGTGGTAATGCTCTGGGGTAAATGATAATCTGTCTGTCTGCATCCCATAGTACTGACATTGGTTTTAGTCAAGGAATTAAGACAACTGATTAGTGGTGGTGCAGGAGACAGCCTTCTCAGGGATTAATCTAAGACTGTAGAATAAACTAGGAACTACCAAAAATATCACCTTTCTTTGCATGTGCAGAGAACACTTCTTCAACCGTTTTTTCTAATATAAGCTCATAGCTACATGTATATTTTTAAAAACAAAGAAAACCCTACACTGCACACACAATTCTCTTCCTAGGGAGAAGGTAAAAGCACCAAGTGGTATGACAGATGCTAGTTACGTTGCTTAATTCGTTATTAGTCAGTGTCCAGAGACTATGGTGATGAGGTTGATAAAAGAGCCTGTATATAAGTGGACACAAATGAAGCCCGTTGACAAGCCTTGAAATACAAGTTCTATCTCTGGCTTGGCTCTTGCTTTTAGACTCTTTCATAATCCATGTCTGACATTGCAGCAGAGTGTTAAGAAGTTTCAGACTGTGCCATGTCTTCACTGAAAGATGGCTTGGATTTGTTGAATCTGTACTGTCCATTCTGTAGAAAGCACAGTTTGGGCTAGAAGGTTCCTCCATTTTCTCAGAGTTCTGTAACGAGTCCAGATGAAGTTTTCCTGATCTGCATCTCTTGGGACCTTTTGAGAACTGCTAACTTAATTCATCAAGTTGAGGCAAGTTTGAACAGTATCTTAGGTCCCTGGCTGAGTTGCTGGGATTAATATTTCAATAGCTGAGCAGTTGCTGTGGTGACTTCGTAGCTGTCACTCGCTGCCCAACAAAACTTCTATTCATTCAGAATTGATACTCTCCAGTCTTGTTTTTCTCTGCCATGTCTGGGCAAACAAGTATTTGCATAAGATAGTGGACAGAAGTAGCTACTTACATAGTCTCTACATTACATTTCCTCTACATTAGAGGAAAAATGAGGGGGTAGATAGCTTTGCTGAACAGGTGTTGCAGAATGGAAGATGTCAATTTTAATAAGGAATAATTATAGATAAAGTGTGTTAGAACCAGGATAAAATAAATTCAAACTTTCAGTTATTTGAGGTCACACTATATCAGATCAGCAATTTGTTAAAACTATAGAATTGGGATTCTGATGCTTAACAGTGAACGATCAGCAATCACAGCCTGGGTAATAAACAAAATTAAACAAATGCAAACTGCAAAATGCTGAGGTAACTAGATAGGGAGGTTGGGTTAGCCTGCTTACTAAAAGTATGTATATGGAGTTAAAGTGGCAACTTGCTTAAAGGCTCTGGCCATAATGGGGCCTTCTAGGTAGTCTTACAGTAGAAGGCCAAGCTGAGGCTTGGTATTTCATAGATAGATTTTGAGTTGATAGAACTAGCCAATAGGTGACTTTTCTCTTGTGAAACTTTAAAGAACTTCAGATAGTGTCTCAAGTCTGTCAGCAGGACCAGGCCAATGCAGCTGTCGAAAAGACAGCATGAAATATTTGAGTAATAGCTGTTGCTCTTTGCCCTGGCCAAGGAGGGGAATGATCAGTGCATCGGCAAAGGCAGGGCGGGAATGGTGAATCTCTCTCCAAAAACCTGCTTGCAGCCTCCATAGCTTACAGATCTGCAGCCCAGAGAGTGCTGACACACTGTTGTGGAACAGTACTGTTCCAGAGCATCCTGTACACTGAAACTGGTCCATTAAATGTCATAGACTCCAGATACTAGAATCAGTACTGTATATTAGTTATTATTATACATTAACAGAAGAGTGAAAAACCTAAAAAAATGAATCTGGTGTGTAAATTACCTTTTATCCTGTTCTTTTTCCTTAGGTATTTGAAAAGGTTTAAAGTGATGAAAATCAAAGTACTACGAAGTTGGTGCCGTCAGATATTGAAGGGCTTGCAGTTTCTGCATACGCGTACTCCTCCCATTATCCACCGGGACCTAAAATGTGACAACATTTTCATCACTGGCCCCACTGGATCAGTCAAGATAGGAGACCTGGGTCTGGCAACCCTCAAACGAGCTTCCTTTGCCAAGAGTGTGATAGGTGAGCCTCTATTGTTTTTGGAAGCTGGTAGATCCAGTCAACTTACTTGAAAACTTGGCTGTCCCAGCAGAAGTTTCACTCTAGTAATCTTTTTAAAATACGTGATCAGAGCTCAGAAAAGTAGTGCTGGTTTTGCTTCTGAGTTGTGGGGATCATTCTGCTATACTGATGAAATATCTTTTGTTGCAGAGTTTTGGTATTTGTGCTCTTAGTATTTTGATACAATCTGTGGGAGCATTTTGAGAATATAGACTTATTACCTTGCCCCCAGGGTTAAGATGAACACTGTTGATAAAACCACGGTAGTTGGATTATGGACTATTAAACTGACTTAAATTTGTTTTTATTTGTTTGGGTGCACACACCAGGGATTTTGGTGACATACCTCTCCCTTTCTATCAATAATCTATCTTGATACCTATCTTAGCATCTAGTCACATATCCAAATTTGCTAGGTTGTCAATCTAACTTTGTAGAGTACTCTATTTTAGTTTGAGCTAGTTTGTAACTGATACCATTGGATAGCCTAGAAAATTGGTTATATCAACTTTTGTTCTGATAGTCTGAATACAATGCAGACTAATAGGGAGCAAGGTGGTCTGTCTTAATATACTGCTAACACCGATATAATGAGAGTATAGTTTATTAAAATACTGCGAGTGTCTACTGCTGAATGGTCCTATACTTATTATTCTATATACACTGATACAAGTTTGCAGATGTTTTGCACACTGTCACTATTAAAATGTTTCCTGCTTCCTGACCATGGTTGATCATTGACAGAAGTGGAAAAGAACGCAATGGCAATATATAAAATTTATTTTAAAAACACACACACTCACCATGTGTTAATTGAAGCTCTAGGCAGAAAACTTGTATCACTTGATGTTCTTGCTAATAATTGTTAGCCAGTGGCTAATTGGATATTATTGACTTCTGGATTTTTGGCTATGGGGAAAGATTAGGGAAGTTAAATTGACTGACTGATTTTCAAACAGTCTTAAATCTGGTTAGTTTGCAGGAAATAATTAATTGCTTAAAGTCTTGAATCTCTGGCTTGGAGAAACCCTGGTCATACTGTGCAATCTTTTCACTTGTGTGGAGTGCGCTGTGATTGGCACTTTAGGGGTAGTGCATCTTCTGCAAACAGTTTAAATTGGGACTTGTTGAATCTCACACTCTGTACCTATAACTCAATCTCTCTGTATTTCTAAGTATTTTTGCCTGTAGGATGTTCCTCACTATTGCCTGTATCTGCAGTAGGCCTATATACTGCAGGTGAGAAGGTAAGTATGTGAAGAAAAGGGCTCTGGTGAGTGGCCTTCGTAGAAAATTACTTTTATTCAATCCATATGAAGCTTTATATTTGTAGTGACTGGGTTTTTCATTGCAAGGCCTTTTCTGAACAGTTTTGCTTCAAAAAGTAGATGGAGAGTTACATGTCAGAGACTAGCTGTGGGCTCTTACCAATACTACTTTTTTGCAGCAGAGGGCAGACGGGTATATTGAAATAAGTCTCATTACCTCCTTTCTTAAAGGGAGGAAAGGTAAGTGTGTCTAACTCTCTCTGGTACTTGGTTTGCAGTCTCGCTAGTCTTTTACTTTTTTTCTCCATTTGTCTTCAATTTGATCTTCATCTCTTGATCCAATTTTTATCATAGCCAGTTTCCCATTTTTGCCCTTCTGTTGAGTAACATGTGGAAAGCAGTCTGCATATGGAAAATCTCTTCTCACTACTTACAAAGGCCTTGCAGTGGGACATCCATAGGATACATTGATGCAACAGTGACTAAGGGTTTCCTCCCTCTTCTTTTTGCCTCCACTTTCTCTTCTCTCACAGGTCTGCCCATCCGCTTCCCTCTGCGGTGAGTAACGCCAGCAGCCTCTGCTCGCTTTGAGACATTTAGAGTCTGAATCGTTCTTTTAATTTAAGGTACCCCAGAGTTCATGGCACCCGAGATGTATGAGGAGAAATACGATGAATCCGTTGATGTATATGCTTTTGGGATGTGTATGCTTGAGATGGCCACGTCTGAATATCCTTATTCTGAGTGCCAAAATGCTGCGCAGATCTACCGTCGAGTGACCAGTGTAAGTCTCCCATGCCTCTCTGCTGATTCAAGAGCTGGTGCTACCACTAACAAAGGAAGATGGATAGCTTCATAGTTCAAGAAGCAAAGGCAAGCCTTGACATATCTTTAGGTGAAAGAGTGGAAGTTAGTTTGCGTAGCCCAACCTATGGAAAAGCTAGGAATGTCTGAATAGTGTTCAGAGGAAAATCACAGGACTTAAGATCTTATTCCTAATAACGTATTAATACACACAGTCGGTTGGTAACCTTCTTTCTGGTAAAACTATCTAGCAAGATACTATATTAAAGTAAAACTTACTCCAAGATCATAGGGTATTTTCGGACCCATTAACATTTTCTGTTTGGAAGGGCCGTCTGAAACTTCAGTCTCTGGAATAAATAAGTTCTATCATAAATCTTGGGAACTCTGGATTAACTGACTGCCAATGCAGATCTTCATATGTTTGAGTTTTTGTAAGTTAATAGTTTATTGCATCTTAAATGCTTTGGCTTCTTTGCTGTTGGGTGACTTTCTATAATTGCAAATATAAAGAACTTTGTGATTAGCAGGTGAGTGTTTCATTTCATTCTGTGGTTAAAGGTGCCAAATGGAGTGCTTGTAAAGGTGTTATTAGCTGGACCAAACTGGGGAGGTTTTGTTTGCCTCAGACATTCAGATGGTGATATAGCGCCGCCAGCCTTGGCACCAAATCAAGACTGTAATGTTGATTAGTTGAAAAGATAGGCCCTCAAATTAAATTGGGGTCTCATGGGTAACTTTAACTATGATGTTGTAAAATAGTGGAAGGCCTCTTAATGAGGATAGCAATGCTGTCTTGCAGCGTGCTTGATAAGCAATTTAGCCTTCAGACCTAAATATTCAGAAAAATAAGAATGGGGTGATGATAGTAACACTTAGAATTGGCATTTCTGTCATCTGCAATTTGGTGTTTTAAAAAATATTAGCTTCTAGTTGGAAGTAGAGATCCTTGTTTGGTTTGCCAACAGATCCTTTTCTTGATCTATTGGTGGGAACCCAACAAGCTTGCTAATGGTTACTTGTTAACCTTGTGATGTGGTTTCAGAGATGAGCAAGGAGCTGTGAATGAATTGCTTACCTCTGGATAAAACATCACTACAGTCCATGCTCCTAATACTTCACAATCTAAAGGGTGAACAATGAGAAGGCCAAATTGAGTGGGAAAGAGAAATAATGTGCACTATTTTTTTGGTGGAGCAATTGGGACATCTATCCTACCTGAAGTACCTGAGATTTTTAGAGCCCTTCCACAATTGGCCTGGTTTCTGTTTGGTCTGTCATCTGGTCTGTAGGTGTTAATGAATGTCGTGTAGTAGCAACCCTCCAGTGAGAGGGCTTTGTGTCCTTATTTGAAAGATTGGCTGATTTGGGCACACTCAAAAGATGTGCCAGTCAAGACAATCCAGGAGATGATAGAGTTGTTTGATTTATTTGGTCTTGCAGCAAATTGGGGAGGTGAAAAAAATACCTTTTTATTGCATTCTCTTGAGTCCCAGCCACACAGCCTCAGATGTGAGTGAGCCTGTGAATGAAAAGGGCTCCTAGGTGACCTGCTCAGTGCAGTGAACTTGGTTCCTAAGGGAGAAAGTTGCACATAAACACCCTCCAAGTGTACTGATTAGTGTAGGAACATGTGTGTTAAATGCAACATTGTGGCTATAGCAGTATTTCTGAACCACCTGAATTGCTTTTTTGTACCATCTTTCTAAGGGAGCTCTGACCTTTTCATTCTCTTGGATGGAGGCAATTGTTAGTAAGGCCCTCCGTGTTTTGTGAGTAGTTACCAAAGGCAAATACAGCAGCATATCCCCCAAAATGGGGAATTCCTCTGGGAGACCAGACCACCAAGAAATTCAGTACCAAGTACTCTTATCAGCAATGCCCAAGTTCTGCAGGCCAAAACATTGCAGCACTGATGTGGGATGAATTTTTACCAGTCTTAGGAATTCCTGCGGGGCATCACAACTCCTCTGACACTTGTGTAAGGCTTTTATTTTTGCTAGCAATGCTGACAGGCAGAACCGAATGTGGGACTTCTACCACTCTAAGGCTACGTCTATGCTACAGGGCTTTTACGGGATACCAAAAGTATCCTGGAAAAGCTATGCTGCATCCAAGGAACATATCCGCTTTTTCGGAATAATTTCCAAAAAAGTGGATGTGTTCTTTCGCCATCCCTATAATCCCAATTTTATGAGGAAGAAGGGATGTTCCAAAAGAGGAGGTTTTCCCAAAATTTGGCCCTGTTCGCAAAAAGCAGGAAATGACTCGCAAATTGCAGTCTAGCCTAAGTGGTCTCAGTACCTCTGCATAACACAGTGAACCATATCCAGAAGATGTGTGGGTTACACTAGCTCTGGTTGACTAGCATTGATAAGTCTACTAAAGATGGAAATTACACCTGGTACTCCAATCAGAAATGCTCTTAAGAAAACTGCTTGAAATGGGACTTCGTTAATCCTAATTACCTGGTGACGGTGGAGTTGTTAGGCAGACATGCTAATGCTTACCCCTTATGTCAAGATTTTCCAAAGCAAAACCAGGTGCTCTAGGTCTCTACCTGGTTTATAACAGAGAACTTCTGCAGGAGTTTAGGATTTGCATTTCGGTGACCCAAACCATGCTGTACCCCTGAAAAATTCCCCTGTTGCTTTATATTAGAAGCTTAAAAAACAAACTTGTGGAAACAGACAAAGGATTTCCTGCTTAAGTTTCTGGCCCTGCTTAAGTTTCTGGGAGAGCTCTCTGTTCTTTCTGGTCTTCCTTCATCTTTAATCTTCTGTAATGACAAGGTAGCTCTGCACATCTGTCCTAGTTTTTACCAGAAGCCCTGTCCCCATTTCAGCTGACCATGATATCTCCTGTGAAGTTCTTGTCCCAAGAAGGGAAAAGTCCGATGCTACCATTGGACTTCAAGAGCAGCCCTCTGATGGATCAGAAATACTCAGGAGAATGGACAGTCATTTTCCTTCTCTTTTAGGGTTCTAAGAGGTCTTAAGCAACTAGATTAATCAAAGATAATTTGATGGGGGCAGATTCTAGGTTTACAAACCCTCAATTACACTGGCCAGTGAAATTGAAAGTTGAAGCTCAGTTGGCTAGAGCCATGGCTATCATCTGGGTTGGAGAGGGGAGACGTAGACAAGTTTTGTAAAGCTGTAACTTGGTGTTCCCTGTGTCCAACTGCTTTCACCATGTACAAATTATTCCAGTGTTGTGGACTCCAGCCCTTGGTTGCAGTGAATTTAGGGTAGGGCTTCCCTAAGAAGAATGTTTTTTGGGGAGTAGCTGAAGGGATTGGAGGTTTCTGCTTTTCTTCAGCTACTTTGCCTTCAAGATTCTTCTTAAAGTTGAGCCTGGAATTTCTTGTTCTCTTTGCTCAGATAGGTTCTCTTTAGTGCCTCCATCGGGTAGGGTACGGGAGGGTGGAGTCACGTAGGGACGTCGATTAGGCGGGGAGGGAGAGATAAAGGGCACCCTGACGATAAGGGAGTGGGGCGGGATCCCGTGTGGCCTAGGGGATAGGGCGCCCGCCTGTCAGACTGATGTACAGCAATTCATTTTACTGTTTGCTGATTAACTTGCTTTCTGTGGCCTAGTTGAGACTGGGCCACCACCTTCCTTTTTTACCAGGCTTTCTAAGTTCAGAGAGGTAGAATGGGCAGTTGGCAAGAATCACTTTGGAAAAGTGGAACAGGGAGCACCTGACCTGACAAATCCTTGCTTGCCTAACATATCAGGGCAAGTGAGGAGAAACCAAATTGAGCACAAAAAGCAAATAAGCTGGTAAGTGGAAATGTAACACTTACCCAGTAGACAAGATCACTTCAGATGGTGTTTTGTCTAACCTGTTTGGACAAACGTGAATATTCAGTGAAAACTTGACCAGAAACCCAAGCTGTATCCAGGCTGCTGTTAGTTTCTCCATTAATGTGTGCTTCTGGGTGAATACAAGCATTCTTACTTTGCTCTTTCAGAATAGCCTTCTGGCTTTGCTTCTCTTTGTCTCAGTTAGATGCTCTTTTAGGAATGAGATCTAAGAATGCTAATAAGAAAACAAGAGCTCTGCTTGTGTGGCAGCCTTGTCAATAATGCTTCTATGCCAGACTAGTGGCTGCTTGTCTTTTTTTTTTTTTTTTTTTAAACACCTCCTGGTTTTCCAGATCCCAATTGTGAGGTAAGGAAAGATATATTTTTTTTTACATGCTGAAATGTCTGACTGGCCCTTATGACCTCTACACAAGAACTTATTTCATCAGTGTGGTTCTCCTGTTTTTGCTCTCACATGTGGCATCCCTAGTAGCTAAATCTACATCATATTTTGATCATTTATTCTGGGCCTCTGCATGCCACTCACTTATCCCCCATGCTATATGCAAGATTGATTTTAACTGAACCCAATTTCTAACAGTCAATATCTTGTGCCCAGAATATTACTGAACTACTAACATTTTTTTGATTTCCCCCCACCCCCCAAAGTTATTTTAAGATTGGAGGAAAAGAAACTGGACACATGGTTGCCTCTTGTGGGCCTAAAACTAGCTGCTCACATGACCTTAATTTCACTTTCAAAACTTATTGCACGCCTTAAAAATTCCTGGCTGAGAACTTTCAGATACTCCTTTAGATAGAGCTATAGCCAGTCAGCTGGATAATCGAGGAAGCAGTGTCATCCTCCAAGATCTAGGGAAGTGTATGTATATCCTTCTGAAAAAATTTCAGGAATTATTCTGTACCCACTAAGGTGTGGTCTGTGCACCACACCATTGCTGTGGAGACTAGGTCCAGCATTGTGGAGGAATGCCCTGTTAAGAGTGTGGGGTGGAGAAAACAGTGTTGTCATATGTTACATGACATACAACTTTGACACAGTTCTGTACTGTTGACATCATTTCCAATTTCTCTTTGGGAAGATCTGGAACTGGAATGGGAATGGTGTGTCATTACTGAGCTACTTTGGGGGAGGGGAGAGAGGGTTGCCAGGTGTCCTGTTTTGAACCGGACAGTCCAGTATTTAAGCTTTCTGTTTGGGAAACAAATTGAGAATCTAAATGAGAATCTAAATGTCTGGTATTTTCTAAATAAGATGTAATGTAGAATGTGATGTAATGTTAAGTGTGTCTGGTATTTTTGTTAAAACCATCTGGCAACCCTAGGGAGAGGGGGAGAGATGAGTGAAGTAACTTGGATAGCACCTTTTTGTATTTGACCAAGAAATTGTCAGGGAAGTCACCTTAATGGAAATTAAAATTCAGTTAACTTAAAATAAGAGATTAACTTTTATTGTTGCATTGTGCCATATAGGCAGTGAGACTTAAGGGTGGAAGAAGCAGGAGTAGAACTAGCTAAGAGACTAACTTGTGATCCTGTTGCACAGAAGATACAGGAAAATGTCACCTTTTAACAAGTGTACACTTATTTTTCCTTCATATACATTATGTAGAAGCTGCAATAATTTTACAAAGGTTTAAAGATCAGGAAAAGTAACTGATAAGTTAAAAAATGGACTTAGCAAGTTTAAGGCTTAATTTCCTTCCCACTCAACTAATTTTTAATTTGTGCAAGTTGGTTCAGTGCAAAGAGTAACCCACATGCTACTTCAGAGGGGGAGCACTTCTCCTGGAGCTAGAATTGTTAGCATGCCAGCTTTCTATATCTTCTATTGAAGTCTTTGCAAAATCTGGATCCAAAGTATTGAGAGTTTTAGCAGACTGTGTTTGTGAAAACTTGCAGCTGCTTGGAGGATTCAGTTACTTGTCAAAGGACACTCTGTCCTTGCTCCCTGTATTGCATTGTTCACCTTGAAAATTTGTACACCATCAGGTAAGTGTTTTTAGGTATTTGTCATCACATGGCCATTTTGTATATTCCAGGTTTCATTAAATTAGGCAGTGTTTTTCATCTCTAAGTGACCGTATGAGTTTGGAAAGCTTCAGTATTCCATGTGGGATGCCAAGGGGATGGTTGTGTAAGACTTGATTACATTTTTATTGACAGCCTGTTCAAATGTTCATCACCAACTTGAAATAAATCTGGTGTAAAGACCTGAGAGTTCATGCTTTAGGATCCAATGAAAGAGTACTCTATGTATAGAAGACAGGGGGCTTTGTTCTGGTGTAAGCCATGGGTCCTTGGTGCTGTAACAGCTGATTGGAGAAGGACCGTTAAAGGAGAGGCAGAAATGAAAAGTGGGTCATTTCTCTGATGGGTGGAGAGCAGCATAGCTCCTTGACTTTGTCAGTTGGAACTGAACAGCGTAGTTCTTCTAACATTTGTCCATTTTCTCTAGATAGAAGAACGTTCCCTGAATACGCTCCATACTAGTGAAATAAATTCTGGGTAGTGGAAATGAAGACTTGTCCCTGTGCTACACACTAGCAGTGAAACTGATAGTGTGACTCCATGTTTAAAATGAGTTGGACAAACATGGTTTGCCTGTATTAACTTCAGACAGGTAGAAATGTGAAGCATTTTACAACCAAGTTCAAAAATGGTTGTGGATGGTGTAAGTGGCAAAGCAAACAAATGGGCTAAGCAGTTTTAAGGCTATTAACTTGACAGATGCTTCTTGACTGTTCAGGGTTTTCAAATCCAGTCCTGAGTGGTGGTGGTTTTGAGGTGCTTGCTGAGTGGAGAATAAAATGGACTGCCTACCATTAGATTAAAAGGTGCTCCATGGAGCAGATGGCAAGTACACAGTTACATGCTGCCTTGCTGTGTTTTAGTCTCAGCTATATCCTTTTTTGTTGTTGTGTATAGTATCCCATGGGCTAATCAAGATACGTGCCTTCTCAAATGCGCAAGTAACATAGTCTGCAGCCCAGAGAACTTCCCATCAGTAGAGTGCCTGAGGTGGGGAGAAGGGAGCAGGATTCAACATTTCTGGGACTATTGAAAGTAGGTAGCGAACTCCCTTCCCCCTCAAAAATCTGCTACTGGCACAACTATCCATATTGCATTATAGATCAAAATGGGGAGAATCTACCTATTATGGGTGAAGTGAGAAGGCCTTCTCATTCATACATTGGAGGGAAAGAAAACTACCTGAAGATGTGATGGGGAGGAAAAAGGCCACCAGCTGCCTGAATTTGATTCTTCACTGAAAAACAACTCTAAAAGCAGTCTTACATCTGTGTGCTTACTCCAATTGTCCAGTTTACAAGTTAAAATGTTTTATCTGTGCCGGGCCTGTAATGCAGCTTGAGGTGAAAGATTCAGCTTGATCTCTTTCCAGCTCATGTACTGCAACCACACTAGGTTGTGGGGACCAATTTTGCCCTTTGTTACACTGGTGCGGAACTACCAAAAATTACAGCAGCTAAAACTGTGCTACAATTCTCATATACCAGATAAGGTGCTTCCTTGCACAGAGGAGCATAAATTTTGGAGTTTGGCTATAATGTGAGGGAAAGTAAAACAGAGGGGCTTTGGATTGTGCAACATAAATGACGTCCAAGACTAAAGGGTAAAGTGCACCAGTATAGGTGTCTAAAGCATGATTCCTAAGCCTGTATTAAAGCACCTTTAAAGAAGTGGCCTGTTCTTCAGAATGCTGCATAATTCTGTTTGTGGGTGTCCAAAATCAGGCTCTTTTGAGGTAAGAGGCTTTTAGGCACCCTGCTGAGAAAATTATGATCATAAGCTGTGCAGCTCTTCTGTCTTCATATCCTCACACTGGTGCAGTCCTGTTGTCTTCACTGTGGCTGCACAGATTTAAGTGAGGGCAGTATTTTGACCTGGAAGTAGGAAGGTAATGGTGTGAGCCTGAAGTAAAGGCAGTTTCTCTTCCAAAGCTGCTTCCTTTGCACCGTTAATAGAAATAAGTAATTAGATTGTTTGTTACTTATATCACCAGAGAGTAGTCAAAAGGAACAGAATGACTACTTTTTAAAGTACTTTACTGGCTTAAACTTTTAAAAACAGTTCTGAGTTCAGTATCATAATCCTAAAATGCACAGGTTGGGCCACAGACTTAATGTAATTGCTCCTGCCTCATTCCAAGAATGCAATTAAATGTACAAACAGAATAGCCTTCAGTGAACACTCACAGCTCAAATCTTGGGAGACCCTGAAATGGGACAAGTACTAAACTTTACCAGAATGCTCAAATGGCCTTTTCATCATATTTCCTTAGATTTATTTGGAGAATTATCTCTAGAAATTAAAAATGGCAACTTCATGTGGTCTGTATTTGAAAATTAGATTTGTCCTTTTTTTGTGTTTAGGATCCTAATTGTAGAAGTTATTGATATGCCTGCTTTTAGTAGGGAGATTTTTTTCCAAATGAGTACATTAAAAGGACATTTTAGTCTAGGTAGATAGATGAATCCTGTACTGATTTCATGCAAGACCAGAGTTCTAATCTACAAGAGAGGAAAACTATCTAAGCTTAACCATATCTGTCCTCTGCAAAATCATACAGTTCCTATTGTTGCTTCTCCTTCTGATAATTTCAGAGGTTCTCTAAGGTAGTGTAACTTTGTGACTTAAAGAAATTCCTCTTCAGCTCTGTTTTAAACATATTCCTGAAAGTGAGGACCAATAGTGATATCAGATGTTCCTCAATCCCATAAGATGTAAGACCATAAAGGAAATGGGTGAATCATTTTGAAGCGATGTCTACAATGCAGTATCAGAGTACTGTAGGAAAGGGTGGGCAATAATTTTTAAAGGAGGGGGGGCAGTACAAGACTTTGGTAAGTGGTTCAGTGGAGGAGGTGTGGGGTCTGAGATGGAGAAGTTGCAGAAATTAGATTGGGATAGGGGTCTAGGATGCCGGAGAGGGTGTGAGATCTGAGAGGGAGTTTGGATGAAGGAGGGGATTGTGACCTTGGGCAGAGGTTTGGTGTGCAGATCCAGGAGGCGGTATGGGTGCAGGAAAGGCTTTTGGCATGGGGGAGGAATGTAGAAGGGAGTGAAGGGTCTTGGAGGGAGTTGTGATGTGGAGATCGGGAGAGGAGATACAGAGGGTTGGGTGGAGACCTGGGGCAGGTAGTTGCGGAGAGTGAGGGGGTAGCGTGCCAGAGGCAGGCTCTGGCTGGGAAGTGCTTACCTTGGCATCTCCCTGCCATCAGCCCTGCAGGAACCTGAGGCACTCTTGCTGCCTGTTGGCTGCAGTCCAAGACTGGTCAAAATGTCTGGTTGCTCCATGTGGCTCTGCTCTGGGTGGGAGGGAGGAGGCTTCATGCACTGCCCCTGTCCCCAGCAAAATTTCTCAGCTCCCATTGTCCAGAAACTGACCAAGGGGAGCTAAGAGATTGTTCTGGTGGGCGGGGGAGGGGAGCATGAAGCCTTCCTGTTCCCTCCCCAGCATCCAGAGCAGAGAGCAGCAAACTGTTTTTAAGTGGCGTGAGCTGTTCTACGGGTCTTGGTGAGGCGGCTTCAGGCCAGATCTAGCAGCTTGGCAGGCCGGATGCGGCTTATGGGCCGCATCTTGCCCACCCCTGTTGTAGAATCTTATTCTAAAAAGGTCTGAATGTGGAATATACTTGCTAGAAGGTGCCAAGAATATTACTAATGTAATGCATCTTCTAGGAGAGGAACTTAGGTTGTTACTACACTTTGCAGCTTTTATCAACAAGGCTGAGTCAACACAACCCTGCTGCTAAAAATCAGTACAGATGAATGCTTTGCTGCTAAAATACTTTCACTCCCAACAAGCAGGTTTTGCTGCTGCAATAGGAGAGTGCTTCTGTTGGGAAAGCTGCATTTGCACTTGCACTTGCTGTGGCAAAACCTTGTTGTTTGCAGGAGTAGGAGAGAGTATGTAACCAGATAACTCAATTAGTAATGTATAGGAATGCTATGCTGACTGAAAAGAACAGGAGACGTGCTTCTAAAAATGTCTTAATACAGTGACTCTAACTGTTGGCATTGAAACGTGTGTGTGCGTGTGTGTGTGTATGCGTGCGCACACTTTTCTTGGAAAAGTTTTATAACTTAAGAGTTCTAGAGGGGTAGCTGTGTTCGTCCTGCAGCACCTTAGGGTATGTCTACACTGCCACCCTAGTTCGAACTAGGGTGGCTAATGTAGGCATTCGAACTTGCAAATGAAGCCCGGGACTTAAATATCCAGGGCTTTATTTGCATGTTCCCTGGTGCCGCCATTTTTTAAATGCCCCATAGTTCGAACTCCCTGCCTGCGGCTACACGCGGCACAGACTAGGTAGTTCGAATTAAAGTTCCTAATTCAAACTACCGTTACTCCTCATTGCAGGAGGAGTAACAGTAGTTTGAATTAGAAGCTTTAGTTCGAACTAGGGTGGCAGTGTACATACCCTTAGAGACTAACAAAAATATTTATGTAGTATCACGAGCTTTTGTGATTAAAGGTCTAGAAACTTGACCTATGAGGGAAGAAAGTATTTGGCTTGTTTAGTTTAGAAAAGAGAAGACTGAGAGAGGACATGATAGTAGCTTTCAAGAATCTAAAAGGGTATTACAAGAAGGAGGAAGAAAAATTGTTCTTCTTGGCCTCTGACAGGACAAGAAGCAATTGAGCAATTGGCTTAAATTGCAGCACAGGAGGTTTAGGTTGGACATTAGGAAAAACATCCTAATTGCTGGGGTAGTTACACTGGAATAAATTGCCTAGGCAGGTTGTGGAATCTCCATCATTGGAAATATTTAAGAACAGGTTGGATAGACCTCTATCAGGAATGATCTAGAACGTGGGTTCCCAAACTGGGGGGGAAAGAGAGGGCGTGAAGAAATTCTGGGGGAGAGTGGGGATGCGCGAGACGACCCAGCCTTCCTTCCTCCCTCTCCCCTCCCCCCCCCCCCCCCCCCCCCCCCCCCCCAAAGTTTTGCTGCTATTTTTGTTTTTCGGCCCCGGTCAGTTCCTCTTCTCCCCCCCCCCTCTTTCTCCCCCTCAAGTTTTGCTGTTATTGGGGGGGAAGGGGCGTGAGGGTTTCTCAAATCAAAAAGGGGGCGTGATGCTGAAAAACTTGGAAACGACTGATCTAGAAGATGATGCTTGGTCCTGCTGTGAGGGCAGGGGACTTGACTTGATGACCTCCCATGAGCCAGATCTTTCCCACCCTTTTTTTTTTTACAAAGTAATTTCAGGAACCATCTACAGAGAGACACTGCAGAACTGGCCTTCATATGCATATTTAACACTATCTCGCAAGGACTGAACAGACATGAACTGGATGGGCCATTAGCTTCTGATGTCATTTACGTGTTCAATATAAATATAGGACACTTACAGCCCTCATTTAGCATGGGCACTATAACTGACAGGTTTTTTGCCTTCCCCTTTTTTGGCTTTAAAGTAAGTGTGTGTGTGTGTGTGTGTGTGTGTGTGTGTGTGTGTGTGTGTGTGTGTGTGTGTGTGTGTGTGTGTGTGTGTGTGTGTGTGTGTGTGTGTGTGTAAAAATGACAGTACAAATGTGCTTTTTATAAACTTTGCTTACTGCTGTAATTGATGAGCTCTGCAAAATCATATGTACAAATAAATATTTTTCTAAATTAACTCCTTGAAAGTTTAGTTAATAAGAGACAAAATATATTTGTTGGGTTAATTACTCTATCTTAAGCGTGATTTCCTTTGGACTTAAAAAATCAGTTTCCAGTCTTTTGGTTCACATATCTTCTGTGGTTTATTGTAAGTGAATATCTAGTCTAGACCAGTGTTTGGTCTAAGCTTTATAGGCAGCATTGCTTCATAGGTGATTTAATGATGGGCCCAGTCAACTCCATGAAGAGCCCTGAGCTTCTTGCTGTGTGGGGCTGATTAATCTGTGAAGTTGTACTGCCACACCGCTTAAAGGGGAGTACTGGTCTTGACCATTTACTTTTTAAGAGATGGTTCATGTTGTGGGGTAGAATGGATGTCTTTGGGTTTTTGAGCACCAATAAATCTTATCCTCCAAATTAATACAATTTATAATTGAGAGAGAAGAAATGGTAGGTCTGATGTTAATGGTTCTCTTACTACCAATGTAGGAAAGTTTCCCACTGTTTGTCACGTTAGGTTCTTCACTTGAATTCTGTAACTATGCTAATTTAAACCCTGGTATAGATGCAGCAAGTACAACAGAAAAATGCTTCTGTTGACCTAGCTGCCATTACTCAGGGATGTAGTGTCCCTGGAGTGATGTGAGAAATCCCATCTATCTGTGTAGCCTTTCTCTATGCTGTGGAGTTATGTGGCTATAGATGTGGTGGTGTAGGTATGCCACTGTAGTTCTCATAGGTAACTAAAACCGTGTATAGATAGGAGGGTTGGTAAATCCTGTTTGGGATAGTGTGACTAGACTAAAGTAATTATAAATAGACAATGACAAGTGGCCTTAAGTTCTGTGAAACTCAAATTTAAATGTGACATGAAATAAACTATTTAGGGAACTAAGACAGGGAAATAAATGAATTTAAGATTCTTACTATACAAAGTTGAATCCCATTAATTTTATGTATTTACCAAGGCCAGTTTGTCTCCTAACTAGGAATACGTAAGTCAGCTAGATAAGAGAAGTTGTTACTATCTTTTATTAAAATAACATCCCATTAAAATATACAAATAATTTAAATCTAATCCCTTTGTAGTGCATTTAAAATGCATTTGTAGTGCATTTAAAAATGTCATCTGAACTGAAAAATTGTTGCTGCCTGATGCTGTATTGTGCTCCTTTTTTGTTCTGATTACAGGTAGTTGTTTGCTTGAAGAGATCAACAGAAGTGGCTGAGAGGAGTATTGTATAGTTGGGCGTGGGGGTGCGGAAGAGGATAGGAGCAAAGTATGGAGGTGGTTGGATAACTTGAGAGATTGCTCTTTGCTTGTTTCATTGAAGGAGAAACCTTTTCAGGAGTCTGACCAGGTGAAAAAAGAAGCTGCTGTCATACCTTCTTGGCTCAACAATTTTTGTGTTATCATGGCAGCATATTTAACTCAGAATATGCTGCCTGTAAATACATGTGCCACATGCTATAACTTACCTTCTTGATGGTCATTTTACCTCTGTTGCAGGAAGTTTTCAGGACATCTTCAAAATTAGTTCCAATTTTTTCTTCTAGTCAGTCCATTTTCTGAGAGCTTTTGAGTTACATCAGGGTTCAACAAAATTGAAATTCTGCTTCAAATAGGCTCCAAACATGATTATGTTCTATAAGGTCTTTAGTCACCCAATATAATTTTTCTCTTTAAGAATTAAGTTTAATCATTAAATTTAAATAGTCATGTCAGTAGGCATTCTCTGAACAGGCTTAGGAGAAGTGATTCTTGTCTTTCTGAGTTTGGCTGAATAAATAATGGCTTATGATTATAAATAGCTGTAGCAAGGTCACACAAGTCTTTATCGGTGTACATATATCATCTTACCATTTGCACAGAAAGCTATTACATTAAATGCTTGCATTTAGAAAGAACATACATGAAAATACACCCCTAGAAGAAACTAAAGTCCTCTTCAGTGCTTAAGGAATGGTAGGGTTTCCACCTTGAGAGGGGAAAATGAATTAAGATTACAAAGGTATGCTACAAAAAGATTTCTGATTGTAATAAAAACAATCTCAAGGATGAAATCTTCTAGAATTCTTCTGTAAAAGGAAAGGGGGTGTGTAAAGTCCTAATTCTCGGGCTGTTAACTCAGTCTGTCCCTAAACTTTGCTACAAGATATGAGGTTTCAGATTAAAACCTCATATCTGTACCAGATATGTATCTCGTATCAGAGGTACTTGGTCAGTGATCAGATTGATTATTGGCATGATTGTAGTTCAAGGTATGATGGCAGCTCAGGTAAACATACTTAAACTAGCTCTACCTGTGTTAGCATGGCTAAAATAACAGTGTAAATGTGATGATGGGGGGGGGGGGGGGGGGGGGGGGGGGGGGTTTACAAGCATTCTGTGGACCCTGCGGTTGAATTGCTGAAGCCAATGCTGCAACATTTTTGTCACTCTTTGTAGCCATGTGAGCACAGGTATGTCCATCTGAGTTGCAGCTGCAACTGCGATTATAGTGTAGACCGGTGGTTCCCAAACTTTTTGGCGTCACTCCCCCTTTTGGATTTTTGAGAAACCCTCATGCCCCCCCTCCCAATAGCAGCAAAACTTGTTGAGCAAAAAAAAAAGGAACTGACTGGGGCTAAAACTTAAGGGGGAAGAATTAACGGGGAGGGGGAGGGAGCTGAAGGCAAGCAGGGTTGCCTCATGCCCTCCTGGAATTTCTTTATGCCCCCCAGTTTGGGAATCCATGATGTAGACATACCCACAGTCTTGCTGGTCTGCTTGCCTTTCTGACCAAAATGGTCCTTGATCTGCTCTATCGGTACATTGATAACTTGCAATTCAAACCTTCTCACAAAACCTACAGTGAAATAATATAATCTAGAAAGTAAAGCAAAATAGACATTATAAAAATTGTATTTCAGAGTCTGTGTAAACAGGTTTTAAAGACTGTGGGCATGTGTTGTAGTGTGAAAATCAGTCACGTTGATGGGAACTGAATCTTAAGAGTACTTCTTAAAATTCAATCAAAGCAAATGCAGGTTTGTAATAAAAACCACAATTATACTTCAATAACAATTTTTGCATGAATATTTAGATTAATATACATTGTAGGAGAAGCTTAAGTAATAGGTGAATTGAAGGTACTGCAAATCTATTTTGGATTAAAAAAGGTGGTCTGGTCGTAATCATTTTGTGTGATCGCTGTTTATTATTTACTGTGCTATTGATCCTGTCTGTTAATTATTAGACTCTTTGAAGGTCAAGAAAGCAGATAAAAGGAGGAAAGACGTGGGGGGAGTACATGGGCTATTATATCACTTCGCAGAAGTTTCCAGAGAAGAAAAATTAATCCTGATTGGGGGTGTGTGTATGTGCGTGCGTGCTTTTGGAGGCCTTTGCTCTTAATACATTTCAGAGCCCTGGCAGGCTCTTAATACATTTAAAAGGCTGGTATGCAGCGCTGGGGACCCAGCGTGAGCCAGGACAGCTGATTCCTGGCAGGCTCTTAATACATTTAAAAAGCAGAGGCACAGCATTTGAGACTGGGTGCGAACAGGGAATCAGCTGGTTCCCAGCTTGCATCTGGTCCCCGCTATCCCTCTGTCT
>CM057845.1:98371783-98407902 GCA_030068395.1 Apalone spinifera
GGGGGGGGGGGGGGGAAATGAAGACAGACTGACAAGACTAAAGGAGGGTGAGGACCACTGGCTTTCCAGCACCCCACTATAAAAGATGTTTCAGTAATGCTGTTGTATTGGTAATTATAGAAACCTATAACACGTGTTCAGAAGTAAACAAATGTTAAGTCTGACATCTGCAGTCCACTATTTTAAAGTAATAACTGTAAAATTCAAGTATGATTTGTTGCTGTTGCTGCTGCTGCTTCCCCAAAACACTGGCATATGGAGTCTCTTTCAACGCTCATTCCCATCACAAGTTCTATTCTTATTTATATAACCAACTTTTACATGGCTGTGATGTAAGCCATATGTTGATGAGCTGTAGGTCTGCTGTTTTTTAATCTAGCATAAACACTTATCTTTCATACTTAAGCGTAGCTAGTAGGGGAATGAATTGAAGTGTTCGTTTAGAATAAAATGCAAGAATTAATGAAGTCATGCTAATAAGTAACTGTTTTGATGTATTTATAAACACTGCCACCTTGTCTGCAATGAAGGGCACTTGCTCTGTAACATGCAGCATAGTATTCAGTCTAAGTCATGCAAGATTGATCACTGACTTGAGACAAATAACAGCAGTTACTAAAGCACACAACCTTCATTTCATGTTAGTGAGAAGACTCCATCAGTTTTGCCTTATAGGAGGCTTGCATGCATTCTTCATCTCCATGCTGCAGGACTACACTTTGTTCTATATTGGGGATAAAATTTATGAAGGAACTTTAAACTAGTATGGACTTAAGCAGTCTGTCATTTTAAGTGAAGTAAATTGAAGAAATCCTCTTATTTGGCTTCAGATGTCTTTTATGTGTATATGTTCTAGCTTTGAGTTCAGTGCTACAATTTTATAGTTTTCAGATACATTCCTATAGTATGCTGTATATACAATGGCTGCATTTAAAAGTTTATAAATAAACAAAATGAGGTAAATCTGCATCAGTAACACTTAGTCAAAATATGAAGCTAAGCTGGCGATTTTAATATGGATGCAGTGCAAGGATGCATTGTTCTAGCCTTGGTCACAAACAGGTTTGTCATCCAACTCTATAGAATCACAAAATACTAGAACTGAAAGGGAGTTTGAGAGGTCATCAAGTCCTGTCCCCTGCCTTGATGTCAGGACCAAGCATGGTCTAGATGAGTCCTCATAGATGTCTGTCTAACCTGCTCTTTGCCTATTGCCAAACAATATAACTTGTCTGCATGGACTATCCATCATGCCAAGTATAGACCAGGAATAGCAGAGGGTGTTGTAGGTGAAGATGTAAGTTGCGTTGACAGAGATGTGTGCAGCCTTTGTACTTAAAAAGCAGTCGGGGTGCTGTAGGACCCAGTTATTTTGATTAGGGTATGTGGGGAAAGCTTTCAGAAACAGTGAGGTGGCGACTGAAACACTCTTAATAAAAACTGTTTTCCATAAATTCACAATGTCAAATTGTTGGCCGAGGAAGTACATTTTCTCATATAGCTACATTCTATGAATAGTAGCCTTCACGTTTGCAAATCTGCATTATGATGTGCTTTAGTTTGCTTTTGGTAAAAGGGAATTTTTAATTTCTTAATCCGGAGCTTGAGGTAACTTGAAAAAATATTTATACAGCAGTGCAACTTACTATATAATATCTCAGTGCTGGCTTGACTGTTGGAAATTATCATTTTTAATTGTTGCTATTGAAATAGTGGGGTCAATGAAGCTAGCTTTCTTAAAGTAGCTTTAATTTAGTGACTAAATCAAAAGTACTGTAGCTATGTTAGTAAAGGCTTAAACTCCAGCTTCTCTAGGGCACTTGTCTTGATCTAAAGAGTTTAAATGTTTTCAAGTTAGGAAGGGGAAAATGTAGGATGTGACTGAAGTAACTCAAGGATCAAGATTTGTACTGGAAGGTGAATTTCCACAAGTACCTGGTAGATTTCAGTACTCTTCAGTAGTGTATAAGGTAAGAGCAGACTGCTTCTGGAAGTAGTCTAAGTTTTATGATTCTGTTTGCTTAGGGTAAACTGGAGTGTGGTGAGAGGAAGAAATGGTTAAGCTTATAGGCTTCCTGGGTTGGAAAAGTAACTAATAGCAGGTGTTGGGAATTAGAGTATCATGGGGTAAACTAATTTAATTGCCTTGCATAGTTTTGCCTTGGGAGTTTTGGAGGGCTAATTGGAGACATGTTCTCTGTTGGAGTCATTGGCTGTTTGAATTCCTTAAACTAATGGTTTGTAGCAGCCCATATCTGGCTCAAACCAGTAACTTAACAGCCTAACAAAAAATAATGGAGATTTTAATTACTTTGTTTGTGTAATGTGACTTTGTCACTGATTCTATTAGCCTCTGGACTGCAAAAGTCTGAACATTTTGTTTGAGAAAAGTAAAATTCCTTTGGGTAGGGTACTTAAACTACATTTTCAAAGGAATAAAACACACCCGTTCTGTTTAGATAGGGAGTTGAAAAGTATTTAGTTGGAATACTATCATGCACAAAGCAACTTGCATAGCATGGCAGAAAAATACAGAATTCCATAGAGCAGAATGAAGTGGAACAAGAAATAAAAGGAAATGCTATTTCTGTGTAACCCATTTTAGTCTGTTATAGCTGAAAAAACAGGCAATTGTGTTCATTTGAAGAACATTGCTGGGCAAAATTTAGCTTACCAGGTCATACTTACCAAGAGTTACTGAACTCCAAGCTGTAGTAGGTATGGTAACAGCAAAAGCATTTAAACAAAAATGGGAGCTGATATTTGTGAGCAAAATGTCTGACTAACAAGGCTTTGGGAAGCAGTCAGCACAGCAATGTATTTCAAATAACCCTTTTAAAGTGTTGGCTACTAAAAGGAGATCTTCAAGGAATATGTTCTTAGAATGTGCTATCAAATACTAAATGTCTCATTGTAATGAGGAATTTGGATATGCTCATGGTGTGCTATCCAAATGTGCTCAGATACTGTAAGCACTGTATAAAATCTACTAAAGGTGATAGAGGTCTATAAAATCATGATTGGTGTGGAAAAAGTGAATAAGGAAAAGTTATTTTATTTATTATCAAATATAAGAACTAGGGGTCACTAAATGAAATTAATAGGTAGCAGGTTTAAAACCAACAAAAGGAAGTTTTTCTTCACTCAGTGCACAGTCAACCTGTGGAACTCCTTGACAGAGGATGTGATGAAGGCTAGGACTTTATCCAGCTCTTTTTGAACCCTATTAGATTCATGGAGGTTAGATCCATCAATGGCTATTAGCCAGGATGGATAGGAATGGTGTCCCTAGCCTCTGTCTGGAAATGAGTGACAGGGGAAGGATCACGTGAAGATTACCTGTTCTCTCCTTCTGGGGCATCTGGTATTGGCCACTCTTGGCAGACGGGAAACAGGATACTGGACTAGATGGACCGTTGGTCTTACCTAATATGGCCATTTGTGTACTATATATTAGAGACTGTTAGTTCAAGAAGTCTTACTAAATGGTAAGACCTAGAACCACCAAATACAGTATAGAGCCTTCTCTTATCATAACTTAAAGAAATGCAAAGGTTTGGTTGTGCCTGGAAAACGGAATGAGCCTGGAATGGGGTTGCTTCTCATAAAATCAAAAAAACAAGTCACCAAAACAAGTACAATCCTCAAAATTGGCATAACTGAGCAAATGTTGAAAGAGGGTTCCGGGAGACAGGAGCTCAAGGCAAGCATGCAGAGTGCCATCTCTGCCTGCTGGCCCTAGTACAGAGCTGCTGCAACAGCTCTATCCTGGGCTGGTGGTGTGAGCAGTGCGTCTCCCCACTGTGGCAGTTATGGGCTGGGGCCAGAGGAGGGGGCCCTCTATCTCCTCTATCCATGTCATGTTTGCTTCATGCTGGGATCGGAAAAGGGAGTGCTTCCTCCCAGCCGTGGCACCAAAGCAGAGCTGCCATTGCTGGGGAATAAGTGGTTTTTTTTTGTGGCCCTACTCAGCCTAAGTAGCACCTGCTCCAGTTGGGGTACATGCTCCCCTCTCATGGCTGTGCCCATTGGAGCTGCAGCAGCATGAAGAGGTGTTTCTCACTTGGCTCAAAGCTGGTGTGGTGAGAGAGGGCTGATGTAGTCCTCTCTCCCCTTCGGCAGCCTGCATTCCCCTCATCCCCAGCCCCACCCCTGAGCAATGATTTAAATGAAGCATATATATTTGTTTTATTTTAAAAATTATTGAATTAAGGAACCAAGCAATATGGGTAAATGTGCTAGTTCTATATAGAATAGAATGCATTTATGGTATCTTCAGTGAACCAGGAAGTACCAAGAAAATATTTGTGGTGAGTTGGACTTCATAGATTTAAAATATTATTTTGCATTATATGCAGGGTCTAATTATTGCTTGGCTGGGATTTATTTGCTCACATCAGTTTGGTTGGGGTGGGGGAAATTGGGAGAAGGCAGAAAGGGAAGCTTGCTTTCAATTTAACCTTAAAATAGTGGCTCTATAGCTACGAACAAGAGAATCACAGCACCTGGACAAATTGCTGAGTAGTTACTACAAGATTTTTTTTGTCTAGCATCTGTCATGTGAGTTCTCAATCTTTAAATTACTAGAGGTGCATAGATGAATGATACTTCATTTGAGAATGTTAAAAGTATTTTAAGTAATCATGTACAGCAGATGAGAGGCTGTGAGCTGGAATTTCAGAGGACCAGACAAAGGAATAAAATGTGTTGGACAATACAGGAGTCTCCACAGAAAGATTGCAACTGTAATAAATGTTATTTGTTCCCATGTTCCTGGTACTGGTGGCCAGGAAGGGTACAGAATGTGTAAGGTGCTTTGATTATCAAGGAAATATTCTGTAAATGTTGGAGGAGGGGAAAGGCTCTTCTGTTGAAGAAGGTGTTAAGACCATGTTGTAGTTGGATTCACTTGATAGGCAGAAATAAGTCCTATGTCACAGCTCAGTGACTTGTTGCTTTCTTAATCCTATTAAATAGTGCCAACAAACTTGGGTCAGGTCGTTTGTTGTACTGGACATTGACCTGTTCCTTTCATTTCACTAGTATCTAATTTGCTAGGGTGGGAATTGAGCCAAATGTTTGTGATTCTAGTTTGTGTAATGTGTAAACTATTGCAGAAAACTTGGACAGAGAATGAGCAGATCGTTGGAGGTGGGGCATAGAGCAAGCAAATAATCCCCACTTTGCCTGCCCCTCTAATGCCTTTGCTGTGAAGGGTGCTGGTGGTGGTGGTAGAGGAGGAACATTTGAGTTACCTGCTATTTAGTATTTCTGTTCTGGGATCTGGAATGGAGCAAACAAACATCAGATCAGAGCTTTTATTTCTGCAAACTCATGTATAGATCTAGAGGAAGCACAAGTGGCGTGAAACAAGAAACCATGCTCCCTTTTAATTTTGACGTCTGTTTTCCTTCTGCTGTGCGTTAAGTCCTATACCTAACAATCATATTGGAATACTTTATCTTCTATCACTTTTTGGTGTCTGTGTGTGTGTTTCTCTCTCTCTCTCTCTCCTGATGGATTTTACAAAGAGAGAGATTTGCCCAGTGTTTGTCATCATTAATTCCCACTGTTGCTGCTGCTCTCACAAGGATGGTGCTAAAGAGGTGAGTAGGATTTTCTACTGTACTGGAGAGGCACATGTAGATTAAGTAAGGAAGATTGCAATTGTAGTAGCAGTCTTTTGTGAGCAGGTCTACTGGATTGGTCTGAGTTCACATAAATTGTGCTTGGGTTTTCAGTTAGTGGGGGACCTGATCTTGTTTTTACTAAACTTAAAAATGTGTTGTGGGGCTAAGAGTCTTGGGAACATCAAATGTAATGGAATAATTGAAACTGAGGCTGTTCGTCATCTTGCATTGTTTATTGTGACTAGAGAGGTGACTTGTTCTCTTCTGAATAATTATAATATGTATACTGTCATAGATGGTACAAACTGTACAGAAACTGAGGGTGAGTTAAAGTTTCAGCTCATGAACTTTGAAAATTGATCTTAAGGAACCTTATTGAAAACATTTTTTTAGATAGCTCTTAGTCTTGCACAAGTAACTATTTCTCTTATGCTTCAGTTGCATGTAACAAAATGGTGCTCATTGAGCTAAATGGTTTCAAAATCCCAAATTCATGATGCATAGTTTTTATCCATTAGCTTTATTTGGCATTGGAATAATTCATTGATTATTTGCTCCATAAAAATACACGGAGACACTTCTGAATTGATAAGGAAAGAGAATTGAGTATTCATCAGTACAGTTTTCTGGATGTAATCTGGATCTGAACCAGATGGTGTGGATCATGCGAAATACAGGACACTTGCTGATTGATTTTTTTTTTATTTTTTTGGTGTGGCATTTAAAACTATTTTAAAAGAATGTTTGAGTTTGTTCAGTTACCTGTGTTAGTTCTGATTTGTTCAAGAATACTAGAGACTCTTGTTCAATTCTAGAACATGTTTTCCATTGCATTAGGTAAATTCACAAACTTATTCTGAAATGTGTTGAATAGTCAACTAGTGATGTTGCAAGGCTCTGGCTGTGAAGCTGGTGAATAAATGAGAGCAGCCAGTTAGCAGGTTTCTTGGCGTGGATCCGCGGACCACTTTGAGAAACAGTGCCATAAGCTTATCGACTGTACCAATCATTTTCTTTGGCTTACTGAAATAAATTTTTCCCAAAGATTCTTATTTAACAACTTACCTCTGCTGCTATCGGTGATGTAAACGGGAGTATATGTAGGCTGTTACCCTAAATAGAGACTAGAGTCCTGAAAGATGTATGTCTGCACTGCAGCTGGGAGTGTGACTCCCAGATTGTGTAGACAGAGGCACACCAGCTCTGTTGGAGCTAGTGTATGTCTGTCATGGCTCTGGTAGCAGAACAGGCTAGCTGCTAGCTGCTGCCAGAGTACAATCTGCATGCCCCCTCCCAGTCTGTACATGAGTGACTACCCGTGCGACAATGTCAGACTCGTGTTGTCGTGTGTCCATTTGCCTAAACTGGGAGGCACGCTGCTTGTTGCAATATAGACTTAACTCTATATGTGCTCAAAATACCTGATTTCTGGCCAGGAAACTGGGATATAAAATTTCACAATAAATCTTGTAGCCAAAGTAACCACCTTAAGAAAAAATCCTGCTCCAATTTAAACTTGGAAAGTGACCATATTTGAAGTAGGGCTGTCAATTGAGGTGCGTTAATGACTACCATTAACTCAGGGCAGGATTAATGTGTTAAAAAAATTAATGCATTAATTGCAGGTGTTAATGCTGCACTGCCCCTTTGAAGTGCAACTCCAGTGCTTCAAAGGGGCAGTATGTTAGGAGCCTAGGATCAGCTGAAGTCTACAGCAGACTCCTGGCTCCTTGCAGTGCTGCCCCTTTGAAATGCCGCATTTGTGTTTCAAAGGGGCAGCTCTAGCGAAGCCCGGGATCAGCTGGGGACTCCAGCTGATCTCAGGCTCCAGTGGTGCTTCCCCTTTGAAATGCTGCCACTGCATTTCAAAAGGGCAGCACATGCAATTAATTGTGATTAATTTTTTTAATCGCTTGACAGCCCTAATTTAAAGGAGAATTTAGCTTTGCTACTTGTTAGTATTTTAAGCAGTAAGATCAGAGAACAGGAATTTGGGGTGAATTTTAAAGATTAAGATAATTAAGATCTACTGAATTGTTGTACAGTGCTTGCTAGTGTCTTCCTGGAAAACTGGCAAATGATACAGCAACATGAACATGCATAAAGTTTACTCTTAAAACTCTGGTCTAGTGTCTTAACAGTGGAGCCAGTGGCCTTTGAGTTCTCAATTTAAAAAACTTCTAAAAAGCGTTCTTGGTGTTCAGTGAGAGCTCTGCTCCAGGACTTACTTTTGTCACGCTGTCCTTTTCATTTGTATGAACCTTAGTTTCAGGAATTGTAATAAGCTAAAGTTTAGAGCAAGGAAACAGGCTGTCCAGAATAAATTCAATGAAGTGTGTGTGTGTGTGTGTGTGTGTGTGTGTGTGTGTGTGTGTGTGTGAGAGACCAGCATACTTAATTTTTGGTTATTAAATGTGTAACTCCATTTCACTAGGTTCATGAATAATATGTACTAAAACTGTAGCTAATGAAGAGATGGCAGTAGTAATCTGGATTTGAGTGCATTCCTCACTGTTATCCTTGATGTAATTAACCTCTCCCTTCCCAGAAGAGCCTGGGAGAGAGAATAGACAATGCAGCATACGTGGATGGTCCACAAACCATCCTTAGAACAGTCGATAAGGGAATCTAATCTAGAAATCTACTGAAAATACTATGCTAGCCCCCTTGCATTTAAATGAGCGACTGTTAACCTGAGTTTTAGTTCAGTGGCTCTCAACCTTTTCCCTGTCAGGACCTCCCTCCATTTAAGCAATATGGGAAGGGCAGAGTAGTTTATTGTAACCACCAGATTGAGAATCCTTGCCCTAGGTTAGGGGTGGGGAACAGTTTTTGTATCTGGGTCTGCTGATGCACAGAAAAATCTGTTGGGCCACACTAGTGAGAAATTAAAAAAAAAAACAACAACCCAATCCTTCATTGATGTGGCCCTCTGACAAGTAGAAGGATGCTTCCCAGTTTCCCCTTGCATACCAGAGTCTAGGGTGTCCATGCTAGTAGATTTTTGTGGGCTCCCCTTGGCTCTGGGGTGAAGCAAAAAATGAGGGGTTCAGTGTGTAGTGGGGGGCTGCGGGGAAGTGGGGTGTCAGGTGTGAGCTGGAGAGTGCAGGAGCGGGTTGGGGGTGGTGAGTCTGGGGGTCCGTCTAGACTACATCGCTCTGTCGACAGAAATAGTCTCGGCATAGTCAAAATAGTTTACTCGGCATAGTCAAAGAAGCAGGGATTTAAATAATTCCCCCTTCATTAAAATAAAAATGGCCGCCGCGCTGTGCCGATCAACTGATCTGGCACAGCGCGGCAGTCTAGATGCAGTGAGGTTGACAAGGGAAGCTATGTTGACCACTCCAGTATGCCTCGTTTATAGGTTACTTGGAGTTTGTTTATTCATATTTTGGGAAGTCCAAACACAAGTAGCTGATTCCTCTTTTAATGTATTGTCATCTTCAATACTAGGTTGAGATGAAGACTGAATAAAGCGAAGCCCTGTAGTCTCAATTCTTCATTCCTTAATGTGTGCATAGCCCCCACCAATATCAGTGGGTGTGGGTCACCTGTATATTAGGAATGTAAGCAACTAGTTGATTATCCGATAAGCAAAAGCTTATCGGATAGTCAACGCACTAGTTGAAAAGTTGCTCCTCTTCCCCCCCCCCCCCGCCCCGCTGCATCTATCAGAGGCATGGGGGGGGGAGGAAGAAGGAAGATGGAATGAGTGCTGGGGAAAGCTATTTGCCTCCAGCTCTAGCTCCATGGGAGGGGGCAGAGGCGGTGCTCCATGTTTGAAATACACAAGAGTGCCCTGGCTTCCATAGGATCCTTACGGAAAAGCAGTCTAGGTATCTACTGAAAAGATTATTTTATTTACTGTTTCTCAGCAGAATGCTCTTGTGTTGCTGAAAGTCTTCATAAAGTGTTGCCATTTAGAGCTACTTGTGTAATCTTAACATCTGTGCTGTCAGACTGTTCTGCCTTCTCAGACTTTATTTTTCGTTGAGAGGCTAAGATATAGGCTTCCTCGTTGCTGTATCCCCACTGGTACTTTTGTGTTCCAGGGAGTCAAGCCAGCCAGCTTTGATAAAGTAGCAATTCCTGAAGTGAAGGAGATCATAGAAGGGTGCATCAGGCAAAACAAAGATGAAAGGTAAGGTCCCCTTGGTTCAGGACAGTTGTATTTGAACATGAAGGCTCTAGAATATTCCTGAAAGACTTCCAGTACTATGTATTGAAAACTTTTCAAATATGTTGTACATATATTCTGATAAAATGTTGAGGTTTTGAGCTGTCATGATTAACATGATATTGGGTGCGATTCATGCTGTTCTATATTGACCACATTGCATTGGTTGATTTATTCACAGCAGTATTCAAACCCAACCACTTTTTATAGTAGAGAAGTGATGCTCTATCTTACTGTGCCTGTACAGCTAGACAACAGCACTTGTACTCAGCAGAGATGTATTGTTTGGTATAAAATCTGTACCAATGCTTCCCAAATAACACAGAAGTTGAAAGCTAAATGTAGGCCATAAGACGATAAACTGAAACCTAGGTAAGAAGAAGTGTGAAATGAGGGATTATTCCTTTAATCAAATACCAACCTCTCTTCCATATAATCTCTGAAGCCCAGTCTCATTGATATCCATCAGTTATGGGAAGGAAGATAGGTGAAGCTCTCCAGCTTGTGCTAAGAGGGATAATGCAGATCATAGGTCACTGATATGTTGCCAGGGCTGTCAGAAATGCATATCTCTAATGGAATGAGACAGAAGGGTAACCAGTGAGGAGATTGGTTTGGAGGCCATCTTGAATACTGACTTGTTTCATTAAGAGGCAATGTCTGCTGTGCCCAGTATGTGGACTAACAGATGTATTAAGGTACTTTGCCATTCATGAAACTACACTTGTTTCAAAAATTCTTATGAAATGCTGTCCATTTTTAAAGTAATTAGTGTGATGTTACGCTTTTTAGGGTTAGGTATTTGGTTTATAGGATTAGGTATTTGGAGTAGGGATATCAACATGTAGATGACTACATGATTAACCAATAAACCCGGGCTTATCTGTAAATCCTGTTAACTACATGCATTCCCCCCTTGCTGCCTCTGTATCAGAGGCAACAAAGGGGAGGAGTGGGAGCTGGAGGTGGCTCCCCATGAGCACTGGATCTGACTGCCACCCCCCGCCCGTGCCCTGTTGCTTCTGAGAGGCACCAACATGTAAGTGAAGGGGCAGGCGGGAGTTGATACATGTGAGGAGCTGGCTTTTAAGGTGACTCTTGTGTGTGGCGACTCTGTGGACCTGTCTGCCCCCCTCCATTGCTGCTTCCTACAGAGGCAATGGGAGGGAGAGGCAGGAACCAGTTTAAAGAGGGAGCTAGTTTCCAGAGGCGGCAGCGTCAGGGGGGCAGGGGAGGGTACTCTGAAGCAGCTTCTGTGTGTGGCCAGCCTAGGCCCACCGTGGACATGCTTGCTGCCATACCACACTGCTGCCTCCGTCTCTGTCTCAAAGGCAGCAGCATGGGGCAGCAGGCAGGACCCATTTGCTCAGGGAGCTGGCTTCCCTGATGAACCAGCTCCCATCTGACACCCCGTGCTGCTGCCTCTGATAGGGAGGCAGCAGCATGGGATGGCAGGGGTCTCCCTGGGAGTGGGGCTCGGAGTGCACTGGGTGGTGGCCCCACCCCCAGGGACTATTGAATAGTTGTGTAACTGCTAAAATTTGATGCAGTTGCATGACTATTTAATCACACACTATCTAACATTCCTCATTTGGAGTGGAGACGTAAGTGAATTTTAAGTCACTTACTGTTGCAGCCTTTTGCATCATCTTGGGGCTAATTTTTTATTGCGTTTTAAAAAGTTTCAAAAATTTTGGCACTGGAAAAGTGAAATTGAAATAGCTGTTTTAATTCCGCCCTCAAAAAACAAAATAAGTAGTGGAGTTAATGGGAGTACTATGAAAAGATGAGAGTATCAGCTTTTGGGAATCACCATTCAAAGGAGGAGGAAGTTCCTTACTGATTTGTCAGAATCTAATTATTGGTATCTTTTCTCCTTTTCCACTTCTCTGCCCTGTTGTGTATAGATATGCTATCAAGGACCTTTTGAACCACGCTTTTTTCCAGGAAGAGACTGGTGTACGGGTAGAACTAGCAGAGGAAGATGATGGAGAGAAGATTGCCATCAAGCTTTGGTTACGAATTGAGGATATCAAAAAGCTTAAGGGCAAATATAAGGACAATGAGGCAATAGAATTTTCCTTTGACTTGGAGAGAGATGTCCCAGAGGACGTAGCACAAGAAATGGTAAGGGTTGTTGTGCCTTTTTTGGACATTTATACCCTTACCTCAGAAGAGAGGCTATAAACTGCTATGCTTTTATTGTCCTGGCTCATATAAGGGGATGAGGGATTGATTGTGTTTAGAGCTAAACTTCAGAGGAGACTGGGGAGTTGAAAATCATATAGCAGAGCTGTACTTGTTTGTATTGCTCTGGCAAGGTATGATCTGACCATTGCTTGGTAATATGAGTTCTGTGAACATCCATATGTCCTCCTTTAGGTGGAGTCAGGATATGTCTGTGAAGGGGATCATAAGACAATGGCCAAGGCAATCAAGGACAGAGTGTCTCTAATCAAACGAAAGCGAGAGCAGCGCCAGTTAGTGCGAGAAGAGCAGGAGAAGAGAAAGCAGGAAGAAATCAGTCAGAAGCAGCAGTTGGAGCAACAGCAACAAACAAATGCTACTCAGGCAGGGACAAAGCAACTTCCATCTGCCACTGGCATCACTGCCATCTCCACCACTTCAGCATCAGTTTCCACTCAAGTAGAGCCTGAAGAACCAGAGGCTGATCAGCATCAACAACTGCAATATCAACAGCCCAGCATATCTGTTCTGTGTAAGTATATTGCCTCAGGCCATTCATAATGTGCTTATGCCCTCTTGAATTGTACTTTCCTCCTTTTTGGGACGTTTTACAGATTTCCCTTTCAGGTGAAAAATTGGGTTACATGATACCCCACTGCAGTGCTTTTTTGGGGGGGAGGGAGTGTAAGAAAAAAGGTGCTGGTACTCCAGGTGAAAAGTTGAGCCCCCTCCCCAAAAAAAGCTGGGGGCTGAAATGCCAACTCAACCCCATTAAGAGCCGTGTGTCCTGAGCAGGCTTCTGTTGGGAGCCAGCTGCCCCCAGAAAATGAGGTGCCCGTACACTCAAAGGGAATGCAATTAATTTAAGTTATGCAGGGAAAACAGGTGCCAGTACGCTGTCCCATGGTGTACCATCACAAAAGCACTGCTCCGCTGTGGGCAGCATTATCAGTATCCAAAATGAGTTGTTGCTTCATTTCTTGCTCTTGTTTCTGGAACTCTCTAGTAGTATGAGTGAAAGGGGATGAAAAAATGATGAAACGCTTGTTGACCTCCTATCCATATATGCACTAATAAAATGAGAGAGAGAGAGAGACATAAAGTGACCATTTGACCTGTATAGGCAGCTGGGTATTAAGATCTGTTTTTGATGTACTCAGACTTAAAAGCTACACCTATATCTGCAAGGCAATGAGGTTGTTCATCCTCTTGAAATAATCCTTGTTCATATTGATTCTATTCTAAGTGTGCATGTGCTAGTGCGTGTAATCAGAGATTTTTAGCCTTGACAGTATTTGTAGGATCAACTATAGCACCCCTGGAGTGCTGTGCTCATGCATTGGTATACTATGTGCCACTGATCCTATGCCCTCTTTATTTCCTTCTTGCCACTTATGACGGTTGGTTAGGATACATTGTCTTGCATTGCAAAATTTTTAGCTATTCCTGCAATCCATTGTTTTGTCTCTCTTGTCACTTAACTCTTTAAGTTAAGTGTTCTGAGAAGTAGTTTAGGAGTTAGTCCCAGCTGGATCTTCACCTTGGAGCAGAGAACTCCTGACTTTTGGTTTTAGGCCATGTTCATCATTCAGGCAGCCAATGTCTATTAGTGACCCCCTGGAGAACTATTCAAAGTGTTTTGGGGGAGTCTCCCAGAAAGGATTAATGCAGGATCTGCAAAATCTTTCACCCTCAAACTTGGAGTGGGTTTTGTGCTACCTCAGAGTCCTCTTGATCAGACTCCATGTTTGGCAACAGTATGCAGCTCACCATTGGCACCAGAATTGACTGACAGTGTACCCTCTCCTTGGTGCCTAAGTGATTGAAGTCAACAGGCCCATTGGCATGGCAGAAAAAGGAGACTTCGGGCAAAGGACCCATGTTAGGCCACCTGGGGGTCATTTGGTGTACTGCTGCAGTTGGACCCTTATCCCAATCAGGGACCCTTCAACTCCTGGGAGCAGCAAGGGATCCCAGCTCCTTGTATGGTCATCTGTGCCTGTAGTGGGTCCAGCGGCCGAAGGGCAAGTATGCTAACTGCCATTGCAGACACCAAGCCAGGCAACTGGCTCAGCCAGGACCCTAGCATCTAAAGGCAAGCTGGTTATAGGACCACCTGTAAAATATCAGAACATCGTTGATTCCCAGCACATTGGCCTTAGACCCTGGCACTGCAGCCTCAGTGCCTGATTAGAACACACAGGTCTCCAAAGTTAAGCTCTCTGCTTGAAAGGCATAGGACATCTGAGTCAAGAGGCCAATCCCTGTACCTCTTCCATGGGTACTCTTGTCTGAGTTCAATGCTGTGCAGATGACCATTGCTGAAGTGGTCTCCTAGGCATTGATACTCCCCCAGATGCAGGATGCTTCCCAATTGCAACACCAGTCCCTGGCTCCCCAGTAGGGATGTGAATGTATAGCAGAGTACATAGTTAATCAGTGAGCCTGTGCTCATTGGATAACTCTGAGTTACATACATCTCCACCCCTTCCCCCTGCTGCCTCTCTATCAGAGGCAGTAGGGTAGGTGCAGTAGGGGAGAGCCGGTTTTTAAGCTGGCTACCTCTGTGTGGCAGCTACTGTGGAACCAACTGCCCCGCCCCTCTCACTGCCTCCCATAGAGACAGTGGATGTGGAAGCCAGTTCTCACAGCTCCCAATGAGCACTTGATCCCATGGAGCCACCTGACTCCTCCCCCTCCTGTGGATGAGAAAAGAGGCAGGTGGGAGCTGGTACATGTGGGACCTGGCTTAAAAGCCATCTTCCCACGAACATTAGCTCCCCCCAGTGTGTAAATGTGTACTCACTGAAGTTTTCAGCAGGTACACATTTGCCCAAATAAACACATTTTAGCATGTCTTCTCCCTGGTACTACTCTTCAGGCAGGCACCAATTTCTGGCCTCTCCTTACTGGTCCCTGGCATCTACAGCTCTTCCCTGGTCACCAGAAAGGCCTCAGTCCTGAGCCTGAAGAGTAGTTCAGCCACTCACCTATAAAAGGTGAAATGCCAGGGCCCACAAGACAGGCATGGCTTCTGTGGCGGCAAAGACCCATTCAGTGTCAGTACAGGAACCCATGAGGTGTACCTGTTTTGCTAGTCTCATACTCCCCTCTGTTCCTCCTAGGCTGCATTAGACAAGCTGTCCTAGCACAGCTGCACCCAAGTTGGAGTACAATGTTGAATCCAACATGGATGACAAAGCGAGCCCTAATGCTCAAGGAGCCTCCCCTGGAAGAGCAAGGGAAAGTCGTCCCTCACTTAGCAGTGCAGTCATCTTCGTCTTCCCTTTCCTCTGCCAGCCTGCTTCTTCCAGAGGTGAAGGAAAGCCAGAGGCAGGTGTCCTGATGGTGTAATCTGTCATTTCCCAGGATCCACTCCCCTGTGCTTTCCTCAACTGTCTGTGCTCCTTCTGGTTGGCCTTGTTGTAACTGACCTCAGATGGGTGCTTGACTTCATAACTATGGGCTACACCCTGGAGTTTGTGGCTATCCATCCCTTCCACTTCCTTCCCTGTTCCTCTTCAGGAACCCTTCTCATTAGCAATTCCTTGTTCAGAAGGTTGATAACTTCCTATGCCTGGAGGCAGTAGAGGAGGTCCCTCCAGATCTTAAGGGGGAAGTGTTCTATTAAAAGGTGCTTCAGACTCATTCTGGATCTGCACCACCTCAATAAGTCTCTCAAGATCCTAGTTTCATATGGTGTCTTTGGCCTCCATTAGTCCCTCTCTGGACTGGGAGATGGGTACTCTGCCCTCTATTTGAAGGATGCATATTTCCATTTTCCTGGGGCACAGATGTTTCCACTGTTTTGGGTTGGGCCACCATCATTTTCAATTCATGGAGCTGCCTTTTGGTTTCTCGTTAAACCCGGGAGTGTTTACAAAGTGCATAGCACAGTGGCTACTAATCTGAGGTGCCAAGGATGCAAATTTATCTATATCTCAAAAAATGGCTAATAAAGGGCCAATGTTGGGATCAGGTGTGGCAGCATCTTGATCTAGTTTGCTCCACCTGTCACTACCTGGGGCTGTTAAATGAGAGAAAAATCAACCTTACTTCCAGTACAATGCATAGAGTTCATTGGAGTGATCTTTGATTCTACGCAGGCCAGAGCCTTCCTTCCCAAAAATCTGTTTCAAGCTGTGATGCACTTCATCTCATGCATGCAAACCCACTGTCTCCCCACCACTCACTTGTGCTTGTGATTGTTAGATCATGTGGAGGCCTGCATTTGTCGTGAGGCACACAGGGCTCCACCTCAGGCTCCTTCAGGCAGGCTGGCATAGGGATATGTTCCCAACAGACAGAGCATGGACCATGTGGTCAGGATATCAGACCATGTACTGTTGCCACTCACATGGTAGCAGAATACTGCATCAATATTGGAGGCAGTTCTCTTTGCAGCTCTGTCCCAGTCAATGATCCTTCTCTCTGATGCCTTGAATTTGGAGTGGGCTCCCCAACCCGGCGATCCCAGTACACAAGATCGGTTGATGTTTAGGGACCTATCATGACTTATCAGGGAGCTCAGAGCAGTTCACTTAGCCCGCCAATCTTTCCTGCCTCTTGTGGAAAGCAGAATGGTCCAAATTGTGATAGCTACTATATTGCCTATGTGCTTACCAGTAAGGCAGGGCCAGGTATTCCACCTTTTGCCAGAATGCCTTCAGGCTCTGAAACCGTATAAAATACAGCATCCATCTCATAGCCACACACCTCCCTGGGATCACAGAACACTTTGGCAGATCTCCTCAGCAGGACCTTCTTGTGTCTCCACGAGAGGTTCCCCCCCATTCAGAAGTGATCAACTTGATCTTCCTGGAGGGGCGATGGAGCTGTTTTCATCCAGGCTGAACAGAAATGCCACAATTTCTGCTTGATTTTTGGGGATTCGCAGAAGTCTCTGCTGGTTCTCTTGGTAGCCACTGTTTTAGCTGTGGCTCAAGCCAGACCTGCCATACAAAAATCACAACAGTCTTTTGCAGCTGAACCTGGTGGCACTGCATTGGACAGTGGCTAAATGTGGAGGAGCAGAAGTACTTGGCTGCTGTCTAGCGGGTTCTGTTGGGCAGCAGAAGGTTTTCCACTGGAGTGATCTGCCTTTCAAATAGCAACAAAATGGTCCTTGATAGATTAAACAAGATGCAGAAGGTAGTCCAGGATCAACTGCTCTGAGGCCAAATACAGTTAGCTGAGGTCCAAGAAGAAAAACATTGCTATCTCAGGCTTTTGTCTGCTCTTTGAGGGTAGGTCGGTTCTCATCCAGGACACGACTGCCAAGTTCCTTGAAGGCCTTGAGTACCTCTGACCTCCTGTCAAGGACACAGTTTCATCATAGGGCCTGGATTTTGTGCTGTTAAGGCTCACAGGAACCCTCCCCCCCATTCCCTTTGAGCTTCTGTCTTTTTGCAGTCTCCTTCTGAAATGGAAGCTTGCAGTACTAGTTGCGATAACCTCTGTCTGCCAGCTCTATGAGATTAGGGTGCTTACCTTGGAACTGGCTTATATAGTTTTCTACAAAGACTACGTTCAGCTGTGGCTGCAGAAGGCTTTCCTGCTCAAGTTCATCTTGCGGTTTCATACAGACCGGATGTTTATTTGCCTGTCTTGGTTTCCCAAAGCCTCAAGTCCGGGGAGGAATGTAGCTCAGATTCACGAGATGCTAGAAGGGATTTAGCCTTTTACGTTGAAAGGATCAAATCATTCTAGAAGTTGATGCAATTGTTGGTCATGGAAGCAGACAGGATGACATGTCATCCAGTGTCTGCTCAAACTTCTTGTCACTGCCTGCATTTGCTGCAACTATGATCAGACAAAGGTGCCACCTCTGCCAATTGTAGCTGCTCATTCAACTAGGGCACAAGCCTCTTTGGCAGCTTTCCTGGCCCAAGTGCCTATCCAGGGTATTTGTACCCTGGATACCTGGTCAACCATCCACAGTTCACATCCCATTATGCACTTACTAGCAAGCCTGAGATAATGCTGGCTTTGATAGAGCAATACTTCCAGCTGCTATAGACTGTGATCTCTGAGCCCACCTCTGAGGATATTGTCTGTCATCTAGAATGATTGAATTTTCATGAGTAAGCACTTGAAAAAAGGAAAAAAAAAGTGCACTTACCTTTTCATAGCTGTTCTTCCAGATGTGTCTACTTCATTACCTGTTGTTCTCTTCCTCCTATGTTGGAATGGCCTGCCAGAAGAAACTAAGAGGTTGTAGTAATGTTGGTGGCACCGGATGTACCAGTGCACGAGTGCAGCACTCAAGAGGGTGCTACAGTTGACCTAATGGATGACAGCTAAGGCAAAAATTCCAACCATGCATGTGGGTAGAATACACCTAGAATAGAATAGACATGAGCAACACCTCTCAAAGAAAGAGTTATGAAAAGTTAGGTAACCATTTTTAGATTAATTTTGCTCTTAATAAGCAATACAGTATTTAAGTACTGCCAGTGTGCTGAGTCTGGAGATGGTGGGAAGACATCCAACAGTCAGGACACATTGTGACTACTATTGTTGCATACAGATAGTAAAGTTTAAGGCCAAGATTGTGAAAACAGTGCCTAAATTTAGACTTCCAAATTCATATTTCAACAGCCAAATAAATGGCTTGATTTTGAAAGTGCAAATTACTTGTAAAATCTGACTTAATTTAGGAAATACTCAGTCTAACACTTCAGAAAATCAAGCATCGTAGATTTCAGAGCCTAACTTTAGGCACCCATTTTTGAAAGTATTGCCTTGTAATATTCAAGCAAGACTGTAAAGTTGTGGTGTCCCAACATTCTAGCCATTAGCCACGTGTGGCTAGTTGGCTAGTTAGTGTGGTAGTTCGCTGTAGCAGTAGCCAGTATAGTAGCTACTGCTTAAGAACTGGTTAGATACTACATCTGTAAATCTTGTGAATCCCCAACATGCTTTTTGAAATTAAAGTCTTGTGGTCTTTATCTGCAGCTGATGGGGCAGCTGACAGTGGTCAGGGATCATCTGTTCATACTGAATCATGTGTAAGTAGCCAACAGACCGTGTCCTATGGTTCGCAGCACGAACAGAATGTCTCAACAGCTACAATTCAGGGATATACTGCTTCAGTTGGTCAAGTGCAGTCTCAACAACATGGAGGATATCAGCAGCCCACAGTGGTAAGCACAAACCTCAAAAGACACATAGAACACTATATATTACATCCTTTTTTATTTTTTTGGCATACTTTTCTTTTACCCTGTGTACATGTGTATAGGCTTGTTTTATCAGTAAACGATTTACTATACACAGAAATGGTGAAATAAAAATTCCATACATGTACAGATAGGCAAAGTGCTGCTTGAGAATTGAGTTTTATTTAAGGATATTAAATGTATGTATTTTGGCATGGGTTGTTGACAGTTTGCATTATGGTAGCTATAAAGCTTAACTCTTTGAATCTCAGCATCTACTGTAATTGAATAATTCTGTTCTCATAATTTTCTAGAACTGAAAATGTAATATGGATAAACATTATTAAAGTGTTTAAATTGCTTTGTGCAACTATGAAAATTTAAATCTATAGTAAAAATGCTTAAATGCACACGGATACTCTTTAATAATTTTGATATACAATTTGAATTCTGCCAAGCCTGTGCAAATGCAGGCTGTTTCTGGAAAGTGAAACACTACAAGCTGTATGCAGTTGTTCTCAAATCCAGTACCTAATTTAGGATGAAGAGGAGGTAATCCTTCTGTTTTTGAGCATGCATTTAGAGTGAAATGGGTGGATTTCTATCTGCCTTGACATAACACCCTCAAATTAGTTACCGCACATGGAAGTCTATGCTTAGTGTCTCACTCAGGATAGATGTGATGCTTTCACTACACTTAACAGTGAGTGTGGAAGTTCCAAACATCAAGAGTTCTTGAAAAGATAGAGGTATTAAAATAACTTGATGAGAACTGCTCTATAAATGTGAACTCGCTACATTATTAACGTGCTTAAATTGTTTGCATAATTATGAAAATTTAAATCTACAGTAAAAATGCTTAATATACATTGATGCTTTTATAAAAAAGTCATATATATTCTGTAAGGTTTTGATTACAGGTATCAGAGGTAAGAATTTTGAACCATTATAGAATGCTGCATGTAAGCACTCCAGACTGAACAGATCCCACGCCTTATGTTCCCATTTTATTTATAGCTTGTGTTGAGTTGCTTGTCAATTGCCCTGCATATTCCTTTCCCTGGAAAGTCTGCAAAGGCCACAAATACCTTTCCCATTGTGTTCATCTGTGTTACCCTTTATTTGGTACCTTTTTTTTCCTTAGTACATTTTAAATGCTGACTTCTAGGAACTCTTTAAAATCCTGCCCCTCATCGCTGTAGTTCTGTTCAACTGTCCCCTGCTGGCTCCTTTATGTGCTAACTCTGAGGCAAAATAAGGTACCGTATCTGAACATAAGAATGGCCATACTGGGTCAGACAAAAGGTCCGTTTAGCCTAGTATCCTGTCTTCCAACATGGCCAGTGCCAGTTGCCCAGAGGGAATGAACAGAACAGGTCACCCATTTCCAGCCTCTGACAAAGGCTAGGGACAACATTCCTACTCAACATGGTAATTAGAATTGATGGATTTGGAGAATATAAAACCATTTTTTGTTGAGTCTCGGGAATCCTCAAGTTTCATTTCATTGGTACTTACAGCTGTGAATTTTATTGAAGAGTTGTTAGTGGCATCAGTCCTTTTCTTTGAAGAAACTTACCAATTACACTGATACAATAAATGGACTCTCCATCCTTTCCAAAGGCACTTAATCTGAAGGTTTGTGGTGCTGTTGATCCTTGATCAAATGAAGCTTCTAAGTTGCCCAAAGTAGTTCTTGTCTTGCTTCATCTTTCTTTCCCAAATTTCAGTCCAAGGATGTGGCTTGGAACGAAAAACATTCCATAGTCTTGAAATGGTTGGCTTCCAGATTGAATGACTGGAGTAATAGTTGGGAACCCACTAACAATTCTTCTGAGCAGTCAGGTACTAACCTGAAGAATCTTGCTAAAGCTAGTAGTGGAATTCCAGAAAATCAGCTATCCAGATTTTTCTGGAGACTGACATTGAGTTCAGTTCTCTTTGAAGGCAAAGGGGGACAGTTCATTACAAGAAGTTTCAGTGATTAGAGGAACAAATTTTGAAATCCTGGTCTGGCTGCTATACTAACACTTCCATCTTTCCACATCTTTTCTTATATAGGTATTTAATTGGGTCAGATTCTGACCTAATGGTTTCTGGGTTGTCAAATCACACAATCTTGGCTCTTTATTTAACAAAGCCATCTTCTAGAAAATGCAGTATAACTAATATTAAAGAAGCAATTTTTTCCTAAATATTAAATTCTTAACTTTTTGCTCCACAATTCATGTTGTGGATGATGTTTCATTTCTTATGGTAATCACATGACTGAATAAAGCACTAAACTTTGCATACATATAACTGGACTCATAGGATACAGACTCCTTTCTAAAATATAAAATAGATTTTGTGCAAGTAGAAAGATTGGAGAGACAAATGCCACTAACACTGACATACACACCTTCCTCCCCACCCCCTCCACTCAACCTAATGTGGATAGTTGAAGGCTGTGCATTAAGCACAAAGGGGCTTTCACATGTAGAATTGCTTGGCATTGGAAATTAACACTTCAGTTTCCTGGAACAAGGTATACTGTAATAAAGTATCTGTTATATTAGCCCTGCTCTTCAAATGCACATACAAATTGCTTTTGGGAGGAGTGCTAAAGGAACCCTTTTCATTGATAATGAAAGGCAAACTTTAGTCCTCAGAGGTGTACACTTCCTGTTCCGTGTGTGATGACCTTCATTAAACTCCCCACATATCCTTTTGTACATACAGCAATCAGCATTAGTCTTTCATCATCATCATGTATGTGTGACTTTCTGTTTGATTCATTAGTTGTACAACTTTTCATTTTTAAATCGTTCATTTCTTAATTTTGTTTTCCTCCATAGCCTCAACGTGGTCGTAGCATGTCAGTTTGTCTCTCCCATCTTTCTGCTGTTCCCTATCTGCCCTGCATCCCTTCCAGTATTCCTTCTACCCCACTGCCAGAGCTGTGTGCACCTCTTTCTCCTTCCTACCTTCGGACTGCCCCTGAAGAAACCTTTGCAGAAAAGCTTTCTAAAGCCCTGGAGAATGTCCTACCCATGCACTCTGCCTCTCCACGCAAGCACCGACGCGCCAGCCTGCCCTCCCTCTTTGTCAGTCCTGTATGTGTTACTGTACGCCTCCTGACCCATAAAGATAAGTTACCATTAAATACATCCTGGTTTTGGGGCATTTAATAAGTAAAGAAGAATTGGTTTCTTTTAATCCTGTGCCCTACGCAACTAGAGTACTAATTCCTTTTCTTTAGGAAGCATCATGCTTATGTAACAACTGAGCAATGTTGGTACCTGAAGTTAGATGAAAGTTTTAGGGCAAGGACTGAATGTATGACAGAGGATAAAAGGAGAAGTTGCAATCTGATCTCCGTCCCATAAGATTAGTGCATCTGCTTCTACTTTTAGGCAGTCAGTGAAATTCTTTCAAGTCCTGGATAAAATTCTTGATGTCAAATATGACCAGGTATTAAAACTTGCTAGTAGCAGCTGATTTGCTCAAGAGGACTGTTTAATGGGAATGATGGCCTTCTACATTCATAATAAAACAAATCAGAGGGATTCCTGTCTGTGTGAGTAGCAAACAGTTCAAATTTCTTCTGTTTTGCTTCTGGAGGGAAGTTACAATTATGTTTCCATTGATTCCTGTATACATATTGTATTTTGAGATGGAAAGATTTCTTCTGTTACTTTAGATGTTAAATGCTTAAGGCATGGATGGATGTCTCAGTCTTTCCAAAGTACCTGATTATGTTGGAAGTTAGAAGTATATTTGAGTCAGTTAATTCTTTGAGGAAACATTTCCTTTTAAGGGAAGTTGGAGAATATGGAATCAATTTCCAGAACACAAGAATAGAATATAAAGGGCATGTCCTTACTCACTGTGCTGGGCAGTATAGGCATTTGCTCCTGTTTTTCCAGAGGGGAAATTGAAGTGATCTGTCCGATATTTTTTTTTTGAGCTAATAATTATAATCCATCACAATGTTATGGAGAAATCACTTGCTGATGGCTCTTGTAGAATCCTCCTCAGAGGAGTGTTACTGCATCATGCAGTATACCACTGAACATTTGGAAACAGATGCTCTTGATTGTTACCCTGCTGTTGAATTATCCTTGAACCAGATCTTCGTAACTGACTTGACTTTCTAGCCAATTGAAAACAACTTCTTGGAGATTAACTCCAATAGCCTGTAGTAGCTGTCAGTGACTGCACCGTTGCTGCTATTTTCCGAAGAGCAATTAAATATATACAAGTAGTGTTGGTGTGGAAGTATCAATTGCTATTGAAAATCATTAGTGCCATGTACAGGGGAAATGCATTAGACATTTTATAATACAACCTTTCCTTGCCCTTCATTTTTGCCCTGGAGGGAGGAAAAGTCAAGATGAGCCTGATCTAACATTTGAATAAAAAAGTCTCTGCTCTTGAGGACTTCCCTGCTGATTTAGTCTGTTCAGATTGGAGATGCAAGTGTAGTATAGTCCATTCTCAAGATTAATAGTTGGCCTATCGAGTACTATAAATGGGAAGGGCAGTTGAACTTGGTCTAAAGATGATGCAATGTGAGTAACTCTTAACAGTTGGCTTAGTCTTGTGGCCTTAGAAGGGTCATTCCATGTTTTTACGTATATAGCAAGTTACTGAATAATTTGAGAGAAACAATACCACATCTTTATGGGACATAATCAAAGTTCATTAACCAAAAACTGAAGATCTCTTCTCCCTTTATTGTCTTTCTGTGGACCTTTGTGTAAACGATATCAAGAGATTGTCTCGCTGCTAGCTAACTCAGAATTCGTTCTTTTGGTACAACTTGCACACAAATCAGTAACGCCGAGGCTTAATTTAAAGGAGTTGTAGGGTACCATGAAAATAAGTCTGTCATTGTCAGCAGAAATTCTCTTTTCTATGAATGAGAAGAAGGTTGTTGTAGAAAAGCAGCTTCTAACAAAAGCATGGTACTTCGGTATGTAGTTATGTTCACCATGGATGTATTTAATGGATATTTACATTTTTGTAACTTTCAAGCATTGTATGTGTTATAGATCATGAACTTGGAGTAGTCATTCTATAAGGTTACTTCACAGAGCTGCCTAGTGAGCTGTGCATGTTCATGTCCTTTCATTTCTAAATGTATGAATTACTTGTCTTGTTCATGTCAATGCAGCCTCAGTCCCTGGTGCATCCGTGTGGGGGAACACCAACGTTCCCAGATTCCCAGATATTTTTCCCAACCGTTCATGAACGGCCAGTGTCTTTCTCACCACCACCTGTCTGTCCGCCAAAGGTTACCATTTCTCAGCGGCGCAAGAGTACCTCCTTCTTGGAAGCCCAAACATGCCATTTCCAGCCCTTGCTAAAAACTGGCCAGAGTTTACTTCCACCTGGTGGTAACCCCATGAATTGGACATCAGAGGCAGTCGTTATGCTGGGCACTACAGCTCATACAGTCACTGGAGAGCCCCTGCATGTGCAAGTCAGTTCAGCACCTCCTGAGGATGCTCACTCTAGAATGCCTCAAGAAGCCGTGTACTTTGTGGGCATGCACTACCAGCCACAATTGCCAGAGCATTCTGATACAGTAGTGTATAATTCCTATGGGACTGAACAGTACTTGAAACAGCAGCCTGAACAGAAGCATGTGCAAGGTGGCCCTCTTCAGAGCTCTGTTTATGACTATCAGTCTGGGCAGAACTTCCTGCCAAGACATCTACAGAGCTTGAGACTGGATTCTGGAATGAGCCCACTTTCACCATTGTCCAGTGTTCCAGCTCCATTAAGTGTAGATTCCACTCAGGTGAAGTTTCACCAGGCATTTGTTCCTCATTCTGCACCTGCTGTGCTTACTCACAGTGGTGATAGCAGAACAAGCTGTGTGTTTGAGTTCCATGTACACACACCAAATTTGGCTCCAGGAGAAGGGGGTATCTTACCCCAGCATGTTTACAGAAGCTGTCGGGGGTCATTGGATTTTAATCAGGAGGAGTCTAGTCAGGTAACAGGGTTGCATGGTCGCCTCCAACCTGTGACAGAGGAACAGTGTCACTATTTTGTTCCTGAGCTAACAGTGCCCAGAGCGGGATCTATCAAACAGAGCTGGCCAGAAGGGAGTCCAGAATACTCAAGTGATTCATCGCAGCTGACTTCCTCTGACACTGGTGATTTCCAGTCTCCTCCCCCAACAGTGGGGTCATCTACAGCTTTTGGTTCAGACTTCTCGTTGCCCATTGTCCAAGTCCCTCAGAAGGTATTTCAAGAGTCGCAACTCTTCATCTGTTTCCAACAGGGAGCCTCAGCTCAACAGGCCTTGTCCACCTCGCTTTCATCAGGACCACCTGCATTCTACCCTCAGGTTATGGGAGCAAACCATTCCAGAATGTTTCTGCTGTTTTAAGTCTTCCTTTACACAATTAAGGGCCCAATTTCCCTTCTTTCCTTCCCCTGTATCTTTCCCTTCCATACTCCAAGTTATTCTAGATCTTGGCATTCAGAGGATATGTTTCTGCTATATCTGTAATATATTAGGATCTCAGTAGCTTGCTAGGTCTCACCTCAATAAGTGAGACGTCAGCAGCTACCGGTAATCATTCTACCTTCAGCCCATGCAAAATCTTGGTAGATGGGACTTTCTGATATTTGTAGCAAGTAGTCAGTATTCATCATTATTTTCTAGTTGATGTTCAGCTCAAAGATCCAGGTGACTGAAATGCAGGGTAGGCTTTTCATCCTGGAAAAGTTATGAATTGGGTACAGTAAGGGATGACTCTGATTCTGTGGCAAGAAGTATTGTGACCAGAAAATCATTCTTTTTCTGGTTATGCAGTCAGTGGCTTCAATTGAAGATTTAATACCATTTAACATAATATTATTCGTACAATGTAGGGATAGGAAAACTAAAAATATCAATTGTTCTGTGAACTGTCCAGACATAGAAGAATCTCTTACAACTCTTCAGAGAGATTCCAGGGGATGATTTATTTATTGAAAGAGTAGTCTAAAAATTACTTCTGAATATTTAATTTCCAAGTTAACTATTTGGATGAACTGAAATGTAAACAAGTCCACTTGTATAAATTGTCTGAGATTAATATTCCACATGATGACAGATCATGGTACTGTTAAAAATAAAACAAACTTGAATATTGCTACAATTTACACATAGTATTGCTATTTGTAGTACTTTTACTTGCCAGAGCCAGGAGAGGACTTGCCTAGGAGCAGACTTCTCATCTCCCTCACTCCAGTCATTTCAGCGGTGAAGTTACAACTTTCTTCACTGTGCAAGTTGCACAGGAGATTAGTCCATTTCTTGAAGTGGAGGAAATGGTTAGGAAGAAAAGGAGCTTTGCTGTTATGCAGTACATAAATGTAGAAAGGTCAGGAACCAGGAATTCAGTCTAATGTTTTCCTCATGGAATAGTGCAGACTACTTTTCTTCCCACTTCCCAACATGAGTAGAGGATTGCGGTGATAGCTGTTTCAGAATAGAGCTTTTAAACACCAGTCTGGTGTGGGTTGCTACATTCTAAAGGTACATCTGCACAGCAGGGTTATTTTGGAATAACTGACGTTATTTTGGAATAATATAGCGTGCGTCTACATAAGCCATTATTTTGAAATGTCAGGATGGAGGACTACTTACTCCTGTAACCCTCATTTCAGGAGGAGTAAGGGAAGTTGAAGGAAGTGTTTTTCCTTCAACTTCCTGCTGTGTAGACAGCACCAAAAGCCGAATTAAGCTATTTCATGTTCAGCTACGCAATTGATGTAACTGAAGTTGCGTATCTTGATTCGACTTTTGCTCTGCAGTGTAGATATGCCCTAAGGGAGCCCATGTAGAGCTTAGTGAACCTTCATTGTAAGCAGAGTGGAGTGAAAGTCTAGTGAAGTGCTCGGAAACAGTGTTTATAGGGTAGTATAGACCCAAATTATTTTGGTACACAGGAAACCACTTACTGAAGTTTTTATGTTCAAGACTAAATGAATGGCTGGAAAAATAGCTTAAAATAAGAGAGGTAAAATGCATCTCATGTATGGATTACTAAGAGTGCTTGATTAATGTGTTAAAATAATGAATGATTTAGGATTTTGTGTGGCCTCACATTCAAGCTGCATTACCTTAGTATGTGCCATTTAAATTGTAACTATTGGGCAAAACCTTCAAGGAACTATTAAGAGTAAAAGAAAAAGCTTCCCTGGATGGCACTGTGCTTTCCAAGGGTTTTTCTTAAACCACAGTAATGTTTTCCAAAGTATTTCTGGAAACAATATACTGCAGGTTTGTATGCTAACGGGAATTTTGTAGCTTGAGTAATTTGAAAGAATAATTCTTTACACTATTTTATGCAACTTTCTAAATGCACTAGACATTTTCTACTTTTACAGCCTTCCCACTGAAGTGACATAAACCAAGAAAGGGATCTGAATGATCTTTCCCTTTCTGGGTTATAGTGAAGTGTAGAGATATTTTATGTCCCAGTGTCTGATACAGAAGGATAATATTTAGCCCAATGGGAGGGAAACTGCTGAAGAGGTTTTTGATATACTGTTTCTTCAGACTTTTCTCCATTCGCTGTAATGCCATTCATCCATTCTTTTATTTAATTCATTCAAAGTTGTTTTTTTGTGTTAGCTAGGACTCTGTTCACTGGATCGTCTGTCTCCAATAGCTAACCCAGTTGTTGGGCTCTGAACATTGCAGTGTTGAGAGTCTGGAAATAATTTGGCATGTTTTTTTGACATGCCTTTCAAAGTGAGCCCACACACAGTTTAATATTAGTTTTAAAACTCTATCTTCTATTTATGATCAAGGATACAGTGTTAATATTTTTTCACTTTTTCCTGTTCCTGGCCACCTAAATGTGCTCAGTGTGTAAATGTGAAATTTAATGCTTTTGTTCTTAGCAACTATATGAGGACAGATCCTAAAGAAAGATTAAACTGGTAGGCTAACTTGCCTAATGCAGAGGGCTGTTTGGGTTGTACTTGTTTATATTGGTTGTTTTGGAAATTGTAACAAAAAGAGCGCATCACTTCCCCATAGTGCACTGCACTGCTGAATAGCTCCATAATAAAATTAAGCCATCGTACCGTTGTGCATTCATTAGAATTTTGTTTTAATTAGACCACTCTAGTCAGAAACTATAGATGCAGAAGCCAGTAATTGCCCAGTATGATTGTACCTGTCTCCTTTTCCCCCCTGTAGACACAGGTGCAAGGGCAGCCAACCTCAAGTAGTATATCAGTGGGGGTGCCATCTCAGCCTACACAACAGAGTCAGCAGGTAAGAAAAACAGTTCCTAAGCCAGGACTGATATGTAGTAAGTTTGACTTCCAGTTGGATTTTTATGGGAGAAAGTGAACAGGAAAATATTTTCAGTATTGTTGTCAGATTGTGGGCAAGGGAAGAAGGTTTTAAGTTCAGATAGAAAGGATATAGGCTTCTTGGTGCTGACGCTAGGCATAGCTGTCAACTCTTATATATTCTAGTGATTATTTTATACCTGATGATGACTTATTTTCACCTAAAATATGTTACTGAAGTTTGCCAGAATTGAAAGAGAAATCTATGCATGACATGCTTGAGTAGGAAACGGTCTATTTCTCTACCCTCACAATCTCAAGCTTACTACACCTAATTCCAGTGTATACTTGGTTTTGAAATCGAAATTGTGTAAGCTTAAGTACCAGTGGACTATATTGCTTGCAGAATATCGCTTCTCAAATCTTCCCAATGATTTTTCTCAATGAGGTTCCTTGTGCATGGGTACTTTCTCCTAAGGTATGGTAAAAGGAATTTTGTCTAGATTTTGGGCAAAAAGCTAAATAACTGAAAGACCCATTTTTTGGGGGCACTGATGCAGTTATTTTGTAGGATCTTCTTGTAAATGTAAGACTTCTGGGAAGATGCTTAATCTCTTTGATTTGAAGAGAGAGCTCAGACTAACTCTTGGTGTGAGTAATATAAGATCTAACAAAATGACTGGGTATGTGCAAACATGAAGATGAAACACTAATCTTTTGATAGCTTATCCTTTTTTCCTTTGGGTGAAATCTACTTGAACACATACAAATCTGAGGAACGCTTTTATCTGAAGAGAAAATAATTTCTTGCTATCTTTCCTCCTTGCAACAGAGTGCACAGCAGTTGGCTCCTTCCCAACAGGCAGGGCAGTACCAGTTGCAGCAGTCATCCGTTTCCAGTGGACCTACCCCATCACAACCAGTTAGTCAAATACCACTGATCATGCCGATGCCTCAGGTACCAGTGGGGACTCAGGTAACTAACCTTGGTCTTTTGCAAACTTAGGAGAGTCATTCTTTCTTCCCAGAATTTTTTGGTTACCCCTTTTATTTGTCTGCCCTCTTCCCTAATAGTTCAAAGGTGACATTATGCCATGTTTAAAAATTTGGCAGGAACAGAGATGTATGTCTCAAATCTCTTTCTTTGGAATACATGGCAGAAATTCAGTAGTTCAGTTGAGGAGCAACAGCACTTGAAATGGAGCCTTTGCTTGCATAGAGGTCTTAGACAATGTGACAAATATAACAAGACAAACATCTGGAAAGACTAGTGTCACCTGCAGTTTGAGGAGTTTCATATGGCATTGTTGACACTTCATGAACACAAATGTAATTTGGATGGAGTAGATTTCTCTTACATAATGACAATTTATTCTCCAGTTATGTATACCAAACCAAGTGTACTGCCTCTTCTGAACTGTTGTCCTCTTTTTTTACCAGTCTTCCTCATTCACTACTTGGCCAAGATGCATCTGATACCAAACAGTTATTTCAGATTCTCACATTTTTTGATATCTTGAATGTGAACGGTGATAAGCCACAAAAACCTTTTTAGTTTCATTTGACCTCCTTATCCAATTCTGTTGATTGCTGGCTTCAGCTGACATGACCTTTGCCATTCTGTATATGTTGACAATGGTGGCTAATGCTCTTAATTGCTTCCTGCTCATAACTGAAGTGGGTACATGTTCCCATTTTGTTGTGGGGTTTTCATATTTTCCCAATAGGGAAGGGAGGGAGGACTGGCTGTAGAATTAGAATGAGAGCAGAGTCCATTTATGTACATTTTGATGGTGCAGCAGTGTTGACACCTGGCTGTTCCACCCTAGCACAATGTACAAGTTGCAAAAAGGAATACAGAAGGGATTGTTAAAAGGTGACCCTTTGGAACAGCAGTCAACTCTCAAGCCACTCTGCCAGCTACTCTCCCCACTCCACTCTTACAGGGCATGATAACTTAAGCAATTCTTTTTTTCTTTGACTCATACATAAAAAAAAAAAACCTGCTTTCTGCAACCCCGCTTCCTAAAAAAGCCTATTTCTATTTTCTTTGCATCCCCAGCTTCCTGTTTCCCAAGCAGTGCCGATCATCCAAGGCGAACCTCAGTTACCTGTTGCAGCACCTTCTATCCCTCAGCCTTCAGTTCCCCCGTCCATTCCAATTGGCTCTCATTTTCTTCCTATGGGACAGCCCATGTCAACTTCCCTGCTTCCCCAATTTTCAATCTCTCATGCACCAGTGGCTCAGCCAGGCTTCCAGTCTTTGCCTGTTTCAATGGCAGCTGGCATTAACCAGCCACTGCTCACTCTGGCCACATCAGCTGCAGCAGCTGCTATCCCTGTAGGCTCAACCATTGTCCCTAGCCAGCTTCCAACCGCTCTACAGTCTGCAGCCCAGCTGCCCAGCCAGGTTCTCCCACAGCTCCTGCAGCCAGCTGTTCAGTCCATGGGATTACCAGCCAGTCTTGGACAAGCTGCTGAAGCTGCACTTCCAGCTGGAGATGCTTTGTACCAGGTACTGTTGCAAGTCAGCAAAAGATCTCATCTTCTGTTCCTCTGGGACACTAGACCTGACTTGTGTTGCATATATTTGCCAATACCCAAATTTGGCAGGAAAGTGATCAAAGCACATTTTTTGTGTCTCTTTTTGAACTAACTACTTATAGCTGTATGCAAAAGGACAGAGTTTCATGGATTGTTTTTGGACACCTAACTATGGATTTATCGGCAATGGAGTTTCTGTAAAAGTTAGGTTTTTCTGCCATATGTGACAAATAAGCATCTGAAAATTGGTAATACTTCATCACTCCCTGCCAAAGACATTTAAAATGCTGATCTGTGTCCTGGAAATACAGTGTGTGGGATGTCTGGTGACACCAAAAATTACCTTAGCAATAATCTAGACTGTGAGCCTTGAACGTAAGTGAAGTGTCAGATGCAAACATGGAATGATGCACAGGAGCTAATCTGTGTCTGACTGTAGTAAAGATTTAATTTTATAAGTCAGCAAAGCATTAAAATAAAAATACAGTTGTGGGAAGACAGGCCCACCATGTGATGTTTGCCCCTATTGTAATATATATTATGTTGAAATGTGCTGTCCATCAGCAGGTAATAGCAAGTACTGTTTACTTGCTGTGTGTAATAATGTTGCTTGGCATTCAGGTCATCTCCATTCTTGAGAGTTGAAGGGGGGAGATTACAGGAGCACTGGCCTTCTTTATGAAAGATTCCCATTAGCTGTTGCATATACTAGGTGAATAGTGGTTATTCAGCATGGAAGCTCGTCACATTTTCCATTTTTATGATTTTGTGGATAATTATAGGGGAAGTTCGCTTCTTAGGACTTTGAAACACTTCTTTTGTGAGAGCACAAGAGAACTTGCTGACTCATAATATGTGATTGTTCTGTAGATGAATTTAGGTACCTGGGCAGTCTGCTGTGTTTCCTCTTGCAAAATGGCTTTGAGGTGCTTGAACATTATGAAAGTATGGCAGATTGGAACAGGCCCCGCAGCTTTACTTGCCATGTTTTCTTTTTCAGCCTTTCTTGCTGGTTTCCTAACTTCCCCTAATATGCACTAACTTGGATCCCTCATTTCTGTCGCAGGGCTTTCCACCTCGGCTGCCGCCGCAATACCCAGGAGACTCAAATGTTGCTCCTTCCTCTGCTGTGACCTCTGTTTGCATCCCTACTGCAGTAGTGTCCCCTCCCTTACCCACAGATGCATTGGCACAGCCAGGTTATCTTGCTGCAATGGTGCAGCAGCCTTATGTGGAACAGAACATTTTAGTTCCTCTGAGTGGTGTAGGAGGACAGGTTCAAGTGCCACAGCCTTCACTGAGTTTAGCACAGCAGGTCTCATCTGCATCTTCACAGCAGGGAACTTTAGAGGTAAATGTGATTTCTGCAAGTTGTGTGTATAAACTGAAAATTCCAGAGCATGAATTATATTTGCACTGTTTGGGGGAAATTAACCCCTTCCATGTTGGTATCATTTGGACACTATAAACTAATTTCTCAAATGACTTTTTCTTACAGCAGAATGTCATGCCAATGTGGGGAACTTGTTGCCATTGGCTGTTCTGTTGGGAAGTGAGTGTGCATCCCAAAGGCAAAAATCTGTTAACACTTCACTTCTTGCTAGTACTATAGATCCTTTTTTGTCTTTTCAAAGACACTATGCCCATGAGAATCTCTCATACGTGTTCCTTGCAGATTTGCTGCTGTTGGGGGAGAGATTTGAATTGTCCTTGTGTGCTGCATTGGCTTCCCTGTTGCACATTCTGCTAGTATGGTGCTGGCTGCATGGCAAGCTGTAGAATCACAATGTAGCAGATGGGATGGCTATCCTTACTAGGCACTCTGTATGAGTTTTGCACTAAAGCCCTCTTCCTTGGGTGTCAGATTTGAGCTGACTAGACCCTTGTGGTTATAAATTCATCTGTAGAATTGATGCTTTGTAGCTTGAAAGAATGATTGGGGAAATGTAATAGAGTTGATTTGGTTAGAACTGAAGAAATAATTCATTAGCGTCCTTGAGTGTTCGTTTTTTCTTTGCAGAGTACTCAGGGAGCCTCGCAGGCGGCTCCTTCAGAGTCTGTACCATCAGCACAGCAACAGCCAGCACAGACTACTCCATTGGTCTCCTCATTAGACAGGTAACCCTAGCGTTTTACCAAGCTGAGCTTGTTGGTTGAGACATTTTTCCCTTGGTGGCTCTCTGGCATCTATTCTTTACTGGGAACATTTTCTATATAAATTGAGTGAATAACTAAAATTTTTTTCTATAAGGTTTCTCTCTGAAATTTCTTTCTGAAATTACCATGCCTCAGTGAGTCACAACTGAGAATACCAGATTCGTGTCCAAATGCTGAGAAATAGGGCGCAAACATCCCAAAACTGGGGATCGTTCTTCAATAAGAGATACCAAACCAGCAGCAGAAGTAAACTTCTGTCTCACTACATTGACAAATGACAAGTCAGAAATGTAGTCTCCTTAAGAAGCCCATCCTTGTGCCAATACCTAGATAGTAGACTTAATGATGAATGGTTATTTAACACCAGTTTGATCAACCAAACAAGGGTTCTTATTCCGAATGACCAGCCACATACACAGGTCAATATATAACTTGGATCCTACCCAATAATGAACCTGTTGCCTGTCATCCAGTATATATATCTAAAGGTTTTTTTATAAAAAGAAAGAGGTGAGAAGCTAAAATTGGCAAAATAAATCCTATACATACAGTAATTGCAGAGTTCTTGGATCAGGCATGAAGCAATCATGTCATGAAACTGCTGGCTTGTTAAGTCTGTGGTTCCTTCCAGACTTTTGGAAAGTCTTCGTTCTCTTGTAGTAATGGGAGCATTCTAACCAAGTCCATATTCCAGAGAACAGAGTGGGGAAGAAGCTGAGTAGAGATGTTTCTGGGTCATTTTATACTTTGTGCCATATAGTGGGTCTGCTCTCAATACAGTAAGTGGAAAAATACAGGCACAAGATGGAATCCAGCATCACATGCCCTTGTGTGTTTTGATGAGTCATAGCAGTGGCCATTATCCACAGTCTTGCTGGAAAGTCCATGGGAAAGCCCATTAGGTGGGGATATGCTTCTTTCATGGCTCATTGTGTTTGTAGATGAGCCGTCAGCTTGAATACTCTATTGACAGTGTGCTGGCTAGATGGGCTGTAAACTGCCATGTGGGAGGTACTGCAGTGGAAAAATAGGTATACAGTCAATATTAGGGAAGTGAAGGTTTAACTGGTAAGCCTCACCCTTGATGCTCCCAAGGAGGTTTGCTACGGGCTCGTGCTGCAGAGCCCCCACAGCATGTGTAGTCACTATGGCTTTTAGCAGTTACATGGTTACATTTTAACCATGTTTCTACATCTCTAGCCAATATTCATAGCTTCAGAAATGAAAATCATACATGCATGCTAATAGGATAATCATTCAGCAAATCATATATTTTCCATTGACAACTCTCATGATATGGTTTGTACCATTGTTGCAATTGTATAATGTACATAGTTGTTTCTTAATCAGATAATGTCACACCTGCTATGCTAATCTATTGCAATTACATATTAAGCAAGGGGGTTACTCGTTCCCATGATACTCATACATATTCAAAAGTTGAGCTTTGCGAAGCTTGATGCTTCATCCAGAAGATGCATTTAAATGGATTACTATATCAGATATTTCATGGATCCCTTCTTGTGTGGTTAAATACCCTGTCTTCACAAGAGTAACCAGTATTGATCTTAGAGGCTACCCTCTCTTGGATTAAGAGGGGGATTCAGTCATCGCAAACTGAAGAAGTTCAAATATTATTTGTGTAAATTATTCAACTTAAATTTTGGTTTTAGTGCACATTCTGATGTTGCTTCGGGCATGAGTGATGGCAATGAAAATGTGCCAGGATCTAGTGGGAGACACGAAGGGCGGACCACTAAACGCCATTATCGGAAGTCTGTACGCAGCCGTTCTCGGCATGAGAAGATGGCTAGACCAAAACTGAGAATTCTCAATGTGAGTTATGGCTTATTTCAGTGACTGTAATAATGGTAGTGTCTTTCTTGAGAACTTCACTACCCACCATTCTGAAGAGGGTATCCTTTCCATTTCCCGTGTATCCTAAGTTCTGAGAACAGCCTCCCATACAAAGTGACGAGGCTTCCACTCAAACTCTTCCTCAGGTGCTATACAGTGTTTTGTACACTCCTGTATATTCTTCCTGCTTTGGAGGTCAGATAGTGTCCAAAGGTGAGCTATTAGGTGTGCTGTGTCCAAGAGTGAGCTATTAGGTGTGCTGCAGAGCTGTAAGCACAGCAGAACATGGTCATTCGGGAAGCATTGATAATTGTAGGGGGTACAGAGTATTTGTTGCTTACCTTATCCCTTGGCTGGAGTTTAAGAAACCTCACCCTGTTTTCCCTACTACCACTCTAGTTAATTTACCGAAATGTAATTCTTCTATTTCTGAAATAAGCAGGAAAGGTTTACAGAGTAATCAGTTATAAAGAAAGATGCCCTATGTTGAGCAAGCGGGCTTAAAGTTGTTACAGCTGGAAATCCCTTAGATGTTCATTTAGCAAGTGTACCTTAAAGGATGGTTGCCCTTCAGTATACCTGATCTGTCTGGGAATGGAGAATGAATGGCTCAAGGAGTACAGTTGGCCCTTTGGAGATCTCGTTGCTTTTGTGCACCTGACATTCCCCTGGCTTTAGGAACAAGAGATGTTTGCACACGTGTGTTCGGTAATTCTGTGAGGTTCTATTGTATTCCACAATTCAGGGTGGAAAACACATTTCTTTTTTTCAGGTTTCGAACAAGGGTGATCGTGTGGTTGAATGCCAGCTAGAGACACACAATCGGAAAATGGTTACTTTCAAATTTGACCTGGATGGTGACAACCCAGAGGAAATAGCATCAATTATGGTGAGCTACGTCTCCAGTGAAGATGGAGAATTGACCTTAATCTTGTTAACCATATTAGTTGTACAACCTGTCTTTTGGAATTACTAGAGTTCTCATACTGTCTTTGTGCACTGCAATCTTTGTCTCCTCTTCCAATCATGTTACTAATATTAGAAGCAAAATCTTTCATTAACTAGCCAATTAGCCTGCCATAAGACGGGATTTTCAGGTCGTCTTTCCTGACC
>CM057845.1:98408002-98465460 GCA_030068395.1 Apalone spinifera
CCCCCCCCAGTTCCTCACCCAGGATGCCCTATGCCCTCCAGTGTTACCCCCACTGCTTAGAGCTCCCCAGCACTAGCTGTGCACTGCTTCCCAGCCTTCAGCTGAGTGTTGCTGCCTGGGTCATGGTTGCTCTGAGGCTGCTGTGCTGCGCTCTGCACAGCCCTCCTGCCGCACAGCGAACCACTCTTCTGCATCCAGGAGGAGACCCTTGGTGCTGGTTGGCTGAGGCGGGGCAGCACAGGACATGCCTCTCCCAATAGCCATGGTAAAGGGGAGACTCTGGGCAGTGTACCCCAGCCCCGGCCCCCAGAGCTGCCGCAGCCTGGCAGCCAGTGGTATGCGGACCAGCACAGGTCTGTGGCCTGGCAGTTGGGATCCCGGCTTAAGTATTTTAAAAATTGCTTACTAATAGCTTGTTGTGGGCTGAGCTAATAAACAGTAAACTTCATTTCTGGAAATAAAATTTAAATGTTTCCAAGTGCAGTCATGGTCCTGTTACTGGAGAACTTAATTTTATCCCTAAGGATGCTCTCTTGCAGGAGTATATCTGTGCCCCTGCACCTATACTGGAAGATTTTTTTGGTAACAGTGTCCATTTGGCTTACACATGTGTGCTTGTTCTCTCATGGTCTGCCTAGATAGAATCTAGCGCTGTGTGAGCAAATTGCCCGTGGTTCCTTCTCAAACATCTTTTGTCGTGAATGGAACAAGCAGTTGTCTCCATTCTGTGCATCATTAGCATAAGTAGTAGTAGTTCGTCATCTTGATTCTCTTAATAGTTCGTTTCTGAGATTTTTAAAAAGGGAAAAACCCTTCTATTTCATGTTTCCTGCCCTTTCTGGGGGAATCTTCCTTCCCCTTCCTTGAGGATTTAGCAATTAAGACCTCTCGGTTTTAAACAACAAAAAAAGGAAAAACTTGAGAGATAATATCACTGTGTATAGTTTCTGGGAAAATCACATATCCACAAAAATGCACCTTCGGTTAGCAGCTCAAGGCAAAGTCTCCAAAAACATAACAGCCTTGCTGATGGAGAGAGCACTTCAGCCTCCAGCTGACTCCACTGCACATTTTCTAGGGCACATATTGTCCCAGAGCCTTTGATTTCCAATGGGGTACAATTATGGAAAACCCTCATAAGGGCTCAAGAAAAAGGACTCCACACTAAGATTTTGGCCTTCCGAAGAAGTTCCCCCTGGGCATCTGGGCATGTCTGTACTAGTGGCTCATTGACCAATAGTACCTCAGGAAAAACCTAACAATATTCATCAAAAATCTTTGATACATGTACAGTAAAAGGAAGATTCCTCCAAAGTAGTCATAGAATGTAAACTTATGCACTTTCCATATTATATACCTTCAACATACATCAGTTATCTCAGTAGTTGTTTACAGGGAAGTCTGAATTAATTCCTGTTAGTTTACTTTTTACATGACAAAACCAAGTGGTCAGGATCATACATGCTTTATCCCATTTCATTGGGCATCAGCAAATATAAAATCTTTAAAAGGCTTCTAGCTCAAATAATCATTGATAAATTTTGTCATCTCAAAACTAATTTCACTGGGCTCATGAAATGGAACATCATGACATTGTCATGCCAATATTAATATCTATTCCCAATTGAGTAAAAACAGATGACCACTAAATACACGGAAGTCTTTTGAACAGAAGAGTTTGTAGTGACTGTGTTGGCACAATTAAAATATACAGCTAGTTTACGTGTCTAGCCACATAATTAAGCTTGTGAAGTTTGTCTCTCCTCAGGGAGATATGGGTTCACCTTAAACGTAGTGTGTCAGTGCAGAGTAACTTGATTCATCATGATTGTTTTGGTTCTGGTCATGAAAGACTTGGAATAGGCAGAGAAGAGAATTTGAAATTAATTTCCAATACTAAGGAGAGTATGTAAGTTTCAATTACATTAGTCCCTTATTCCTTTTACTGCATTTGAGATGTTTTGAAGGCTTATGTAATATTAAATCAGTAACTGTAATAGGAAATCAGACTGCTAGATTTCAATTATACAATACTTTCGTAGCCATGTTTGTCCCATGATATTAGTCAAGGTGGGCGAGGTAATATTTTTTTATTGGACCATCTCCTGTGGGTGAGAGATGGGCTACAAACTACATAGAATGGATGTTAAATATCAGTTAATTGAATAGTTGAGTAACCTCATGAATTCTTATTTGTTAGTCAACTAGTCTATAGTCCCTGGGGCAGGGCTGGCAGCCAGCCTCTGATAGAGGCAGCAGCACAGGATGGCAGCAGCCCCTGTCTAGGGGATGTTAGAGCTCCTGGACCTGACGTGGGCTGAAACTGAGCTTGGCTGCCTGCCCATGTGGTTCCTGATATACTTCAAATGTAAAAGCCACAGTGGGGGGTAGGTCCCAGACCCAGCATGAGCCAAGACTGAGCCAGGCTGTCTGCCTGCCCATCTCCTAATACATTTTAAATGCAGAGCTGCAATGGAGTAAGTCTCAGACCCTTCGCAAGCCAGCAGTGAGCTGGGCTGTTGGCCGGCCAGCCTGCTAAAAAATGTATTGGCTGGGGGAAGGAAATGTGTGTAGTCTACAGCATTAACTTATAAGCTTTTGCTTATCAGTTAATCAACTACACTATTACATCCCTACTACATAGAGCTCTTCCTCAGTCTCAGAAAACAGTGTGTCACAGCTAAATATAAGATTAAACACATAGTTTGATAGGAGGAATAAATTTCAATTAACCTAACAAATTATGCCAAGCAGAAATCCTGTAACGAAGTCACAAGAGCTTACCTGGACAAGTGAGACTTTTAGTGCTAGTGTAATAAAAATAGAGGGCCAGACAAGATTCCTGTTACACTGGAGGCTATAAAATGCAGACGACAATCTAAATGAAAGCAAGATGCAACAAAAATGGGCAATGGATAGTAAGAGCGTAACTGACAGGAAGGTATAGTTGCATAGCCAGAATCTATGAACAATGCATAGATTTGAAGGGGGTTAAAATATAAATAGACAAGGGACATGAACAATGACAACAGTCCTTGGTTTGTTTCATTCACAGGTGCAGAATGAATTTATTCTAGCAATTGAGCGAGAGTCATTTGTAGAGCAGGTACGAGAGATCATTGAGAAAGCAGATGAAATGCTCAGTGAGGATGTCAGCGTGGAGCCAGAAGGTGATCAGGGCTTGGAGAGTATGCAGGCAAAAGATGACTGCTTCTTTCCAGGGCCCCAAGTAAGTAGTTCTTAAATTGTCTGTTTTGAATGTAATGGAAGTGGTGTAACTAGAGCTGTCCAGAAACTGGAATTCCTGTTAAGTTAGGGAATTTCAGAAATTCAAAAAATTGCTTTGCAATAAAACAAATTAAATGGTTTAGAAGAAAAACAGACATCTTACTCTGATATTTTCTAAGTGATTCTTCTGCTCCTTCAGTTGTCCACATCCTGGCAGCCCACCAGGCAGGGGAAATGGGTTGTATGGGCTTCTAGTACTGTCTTAGAGCTGGGACAACTGCACGTTATGGGAGTCCTGGCTCCATGGCAGTCTGCCTGGCAGGGAAACAGGTAGGTTTGCAAACTTCCCTGTCCTGGCAATTTAGATACAATATTGATATGTTCCCATGGAACAGGGTTTTGGGGGTGGGGAAGGGTCAAAGTGAGGTTGAACTAGACTAGACTGAAGTACTCAAATTCAGAGTATTGCTTACAATAGCAGCATGCTGAATACCATAGGTATTCCACTAAATTTGTTTGAGCTTTTTTTGGAAGACTGAGGTTATGCTTAAATGTTAACGTTTATTTATCTTTTTGCAGAAATTGGAGGGAGAGTTCAAACAGCCAGACCCTGTATCTTTCATGCCACAGAGAATTGGTAAGCTTTATAATGGTTGTCCAATAGTTTCCTAGTGCTGACTTGGGTCCAACTGAAGAGGGCAGCCTTTTAATGCTTCAGCACATGATCTGGCCGGATGCGCTGTAATGAGATGCAGCACATCACTAAATACCTAACTTCTCTATTGTTTAGGTGGCGCTCCTAGCTCTTTAACCCAAGTTGTTCATTCTGCTGGAAGACGGTTTATTGTCAGTCCTGTCCCAGAGAGTCGGTTAAGAGAGCAGCAGTTTTTCACCTCTGCTATTCCTGTGGGAAAGGAACTTTCAGAGATTAGTAAGTTACCCAAAACTTTCTGAAGTTTAGTTAATATTTATTCATGATACCATCTACAAGAGAGCTTACTCTGAGTGACCAGTTCTTGTTATAGCTGTGTCAGTCGCAGGATATTATGGACACAAAATAAGTGAAGTAATATCTTTTGTTGGAGTAAATTCCATTGGTGAGAGAGACAAACTTTGGAATTTATACCAGGCTCTTCAGGTCTGGGAAATGTACAGATATTCACACCTTATATTTCAGATTGTTTAGTATAAGTAGTTAAAACCTTCAAGGGACCATTATAGGTGAAGTGGCCCATTAGCATGCCTACAGTCATGGGGGAAGGAGGAAAGAAAAGAGGATGGGAAGCTGCCTTTGCCTCCACCCTCTCCTTGTATAGAAAAAGGTTACTGGGATGATCTGAGGAATGGAAAGTCTACCTTATGAAAGGGAACTCAAAGAGCTTGTCTTGTTTAGCCTAACCAAATGAAGGCTGAGGGGAGAGATGATTATTCTCTATAAATACATCCAAGGGATAAATACCTGCAAGGGAGAAGAGTTACTTAAATTATGCTCTGATGTGGACAGAAGAGCAAAAGGATCCAAGCTGGGCTTCAACTAGTTTGGGCTTCATATTACATAAAGGTTTTCAACAAGCAGAGGCATAAAATTCTGGAACAGCCTTTCAAGGGGAATAGTGGAAGCAAGATTTTTCCTCTTCATCTGTTAACTGATTCTACTATTGCTGTTCCAGTGTTAAGCTCCTGTAGATTTCACAGCACATTTTATATTGTGATTTGCAATATATATTCCCTGGCTCTGCATTCCTAGTTCTCTTAGGAATAGCCTCGGTAAATCGTGCCATATTATGCTATCCTGGAATGCTGTTAATCTAGCAATGGTAGATAAACTTCTCTAAGTTGAACTGACTGGATTTTTTTGTTTTCCCTCAGTTGCTTCCTCTCCATCACATGGTCCTGGGATGAACCTGTCTCATTCTGCATCATCACTCAGCCTGCAGCAAGCTTTCTCTGAGATCAGGCATGCTCAAATGACAGAAGGACCCAGTACAGCTCCTCCAGTGTTTAACCAAACAATACCACCATTTCCACCTGCACTTGCTAACATGACTGGGAGTCTACCATCTACATCGGTGGCTCCTCCCACAGCATCCCCCCCCTCCACCACTGGTATTTCTCTTCCAGTAGCTCAGTCTGTTGTTCCCTTGCCTATAGAAAAGGTGCCAGCTGGAGGTGCCTCAAGCGCAGGTGTTTCAGGTTCCAGCTGTCCAACAGCTACATCACAGTCTGGGCACCAATTAATTGGTGGTATGACTTCTAGTCTGAGTACACCTGCTTCTTTTTCATTCCCTTCTACATCACAGACTGCTCAACCACCGACAGAAGAGGCTGTCCCTAATATCAGTGCATCTACCTTGTTAACATTGCCACCAATACAACAAATTCCTGTCATGGCTGGCCCTAGTGTTGGTGTGCCAGGCACTGTATCCCCACCTGTTACGTCTCCTCCTGCCCAACAGATTGCAAGTAGTATGGAATCTGTGACAGCTCCACAAACATCTGTAGCCTCAACTATAGCTCATAATGTGACTTCACAAACTCCTCAGCTCAGCAGCAGTAGATCCATCCCCAGTCTGGCAGAAACTGTTGTAAGTGTGCTACACTCAAAATATGAGGATGGACAGTCAGCAGATAAATCCCATCAGTGCAGTGCAGCTGGCTTGTCACTTCCTATTTCTGCACCATTGTCCTCTGAAGTGACATCAAGTATATCTAGTTCAGTCCCTCAGCCTACTATGGTACATCCTTTACTCATCCCATCAGCAGTTGCATCAACACCAGTCCTACCCCAGGCAGCAGCAGCAATCTCTACCCCCATATTATCCCAGGTTCCTTTATCTGGCATCCTACCACTGACACAGCCAGTTGCTAACTTGCCTGTAGTACAGCAGACTTTGATACATGGTCAGCCTCAACCTGCTCTGCTACCCAATCAACCTCATACTCACTGTCTAGAGGCTGATATTGACACTCAACCCAAAGCTCCTGGCATCGATGACATAAAAACCTTGGAAGAAAAGCTACGATCTCTCTTCAGTGAACATGGCAATGTAGGTGCAACACATCCACCAGTATCTTTGGAGACATCATTGGTAATGGAGACTACAGTCATGCCTGGCGTACCAACCACTGCTGTTGCACCAACTAAACCTATGACAGCCACTACCAGCTCTTGCATACCACCAGCTAGTCTGCCGATTGGACCAGCTGGTTTACCAGTTATGACACCGGTTACCACACCTGGTCAAGTGGGAATTCCTGTCACCTATGTTCCAGCACCAGGCAGCATTGCAACAACAGCAGTGAAACCAGGAACCCCTCCTTCAAAGCCATCTCTTAGCAGGGTACCGGTAAGAAATCCAGCACTCTTGTGAAAGGTGTTAAATATAGAGAATAACCTTTTAGAAATGACTCTTGTTCTGAAGCCAGGCTGACACAGAATGTTTATCCAAATTGATTTATCCAGTCCATTAGTATATGTTCTGCTTTTAGTGTTAGTACAGTGTCTGTATGCTTTTTCTTTCTCAAGTCCAGCTCTTTGTGCTGTACTTAAGTTCTTCCTGACTTGATTACTTCCTATAGCAATCTCAACTTTAGGTGTCCAGTCCTACTTATTTCCCTCTGAATGTCTCAGAGTTCCTAAGATCTCCAGATGTGTGCACAGGCTGAAATTCTAAGATCTGCAGGTTTCCCTGACCCCCAGTGGATCCAGCAGCCCTCATAGCTTCTGTCATCTGCCTCTTAATTCCTTTCTTCCTCACACACATTACATATTCCTGCTCCCTGGATAAAATGTACAGGTTTTGCTGAGGACAGCAATCTGTACTAGGCCTATGGTTTCGCTGACTTATCAAGGTCCACAGTAGATCAGGTAGTTTTCAAGAAGACCTCAGGAAGGTGAATCAAAGACTAGCAGTGTGTCTTACAGCTCTAGCTAGAGGTGTAATTTCCAACGCAAGGAAATATACATGTGCTATCTCTGATCAAGCTGGTGCACTGAAATAAAGTCACTGTGGGGGGGGAAAGTCGGGGAATAGGATGTAGTGGAGGCTAGCCACCTCAGGGAAGTGCTCATTCACCTTGCCATCATGGCTGGGCCAAATAAGTCTCCTTGGGTATGTCTACACTACAGAGAAGATCAACCCTCTGGAAGTTGATCTTCTAACATTTGATTTAGGGGGTCTAATGTAGACCCCCTAAATCAAACTCTGAGGGCAGCCTCTGCTGGTGTCCTGTACTCCTTGTTCCATGAGGAGTAATGGAAGTTGGTAGGAGAGTGTGCTCCTGTCAGTCTACTGCAATGTAGATGCTGCAGCAGCTTGGTTTAAGGTAATCCAAATCCAGCTACACATTTTGTGTAGCTGGATGGAGTACCTTAAGCTGACCTGCTTGGTTTACTAGGCTATATCTACATTGCAGCGCTATTTTGGGATACCAGAGGTATCCCAAAATAGCTATCCTGCATCTTAACAGCAAGCTGGTTATTTTGAAATATAACAGGCTTGCTTTTCCATCGTCCCTGTAAACCTCATTCCCTGAGGAGCAAGGGATGTTTCGGAATAGTGGATTATTTCAAAATTATTACAAAATAAGCTATTTTGAAATAACATTGAAATAAGATGCGCAAGTTGTGTAGTTCAAATTGTGCATCTTATTTTGATCTATGGTGCATTGTAGATGCAGAAATTTCAATATGCTGGACAGAAGTACCCGTTTCTTTCTTTCTCTTTTTTTTTTTAAAGGTTTAAGAGAATTGCCTGCTTTTAATATAAGGAAAAAAGCTTTACAAGAAAGTTGTAGAGGTAGTAGTTTGGTGGGGAGGAACATTTAAAGCATAGGAAATTTAAAACTAGATTAAATTAAAAAGGGAACCAAGCATCCTAAAAAAAGGCAACAAAGAATGATGGGAATCTTTATGATGTCTTAACTATGTAGACAGTTTCAAATGGTTAAACTTAAATCCAAACAACTGAATTCCTTGGATCTGTATTGTTTTTGGAAAATTACATTTTTGTAAAAATGTTTACTTATAAATTACTGATAAGTATTTTAAAGATTAAGTTTAACTTAATGAAATCTGGCTAGGAGTAATTCATACTATTAAGTAATATGAAGATGGAATTTGGGGAGAGCAGGTGGGAGTGTTCTGCCTTCAAATGATTAATGATTTCAGTTGCTGCTGTAAAACAGTACATGTGTATTGCAGTGACAGTGGCTTAAATGTCAGTTTAAGAGTGAATGCACCTTGAATTTTCTTGTGAATTAATAATAATTAGATTCTGCCACTTATTAGTTCTCACTTGCTTAAAGACTGAAGAAGGCTTCATCCAGCAAAGAATGGTCTGTGTCTGTTTCCTGCCATAAAAGGTTACCAGCCAAACATCATTAGGTTATTGTGCCACTTACTATGTACATTTTCTGACATCAAGAAAACATGCCTGTGCTAGCTATGACCAATCTCATTTGCTAGAAATAACAGAATGCAGGCAAGATGGCACAAGAGGTAGGGGAGACTTAGATATAATTGAGGGGAGGAGAGTTGGAAAAAACCTACATACAACCTCTTAAATCTTAGTGTTAGCTTCTTAGTTCTTAGGTCTACCCACTTTTGTAACGGTTTGAGATAACTAACTGGAATGTGCTGTCTGACTTGCGCTGTGAGGCTTGTGCACCTCATTCTTGGTGCTGCTGAGAGGGCAGAAGACTGGGCTCGAGGTCCCTTCCAGTTCTGTGATTCTACCATTTCCAGTTGCTCTTACACTTTGCACATAACCTGGCTGGATTTTTTTCCTTTATCAAGATGCATGTTAATGATCTGCTTGGACAGTCAGCAGCTTCAGGTAGCTGTTCATAATGGGAGAAGGAGGGAAATAACAGGGAGATTAAAAATAAAACATTTCTGAGTGTATGCAGACTACCTCAGATAAAAAAAACATTTCAGGTTCTTTATGAATTGTTTAGAGAGATTTACTACACTCACCTGAATTTTGCCACTCTTAAACAGCAGTGGAATCTTAATATAGAGATGTCAGGGAAAGTGAGTAGGGTTTCTCACTGGATTGCCCTGCTTAGTTGTTACTAAGCTTTCTATTGGAAAATTGTGATTGTAGCAGCAGTTCCCATGTATTTGCTATAAAGAGGTCAAGATTTAAAAAAAAAACACCCAAAAAAAAAACTACTTGCCTTCATCATAAACAGATTGTTTCTCTATGGCTGATCAAATTAAAATGCAAGTGGATATCCCAGTTGAAATGAATTCCCTCTTAATACTGTTCCTTGCTTTCATAGGAAGTTTCCACAGGGAAAATTTTAAAGGTTTCTACTAAGTGATGTGACTTATTGTGACTTGCTGACTGCTCCTACTGTTCTTTGTTTGATGGACTTGCATTTCCTCTTCATTATCCATAGGTGCTACCAGTAGGTTTTGAACTTTCAGCTGGCACTCCATCCAGCGAACAGCTGCCGCCCTTTCCAGGACCTTCACTAACTCAGGTGCTACATGACTTGCAGATTGTCTGCTGCTTCTCCTCCTTTCTTTCTCAAAGAGCATGTTCCAATTAAACTCTCCATTGCATGGTCTTGGCTTCTTCACTTTTTCTTTTGACCAAGTAACCCCTTCTGTATAGCAAGAACTAGAGTCATTCATGCCCTGGAAGACAGCAGGTGCCTATGGACCTTTAATGACTCAAGCTTATGTTTTGATTTCCGTTTTGAGCTTGAGGGAAAGCTTCTTAAAAGCTCTTGTTTTACATACCAGGATGTTCAGTGTTGCACAATAGCTATGTTTCTAAGTTGGTTATGTACCAAATATGTCTTTAAAACAGAATATTTGCAATTCAACGATAATCACTGGATCTTTGAGTGCTGATGTTAGCTACACCACCTGTAGAATATGCATTCTGGGAAAGTTAATTTACTAATTTTGCTTCATTTCACTGTCCTTAAGGCTGGCCATTCACAAATGCATTTCTGCCTGGGATTTGGTGAAAGACATTTGTTTAGGAAAATTAACTTTCCCAGTGGTGCTGAACTGCTCTTGACAAATAAAATACACTTGATGAATTAGTTGTACATAAATGAAGAGAGATGAAATTTCAGAAGTGTTAAACATACCTGTCCCGATTATTAGAATAAAACAAGTATCCGGTAGCAAAGTTCTAGCTTTGCAGGGGGAAAAAAAAATTGCAGTATTCCACTAGGGGCTAATCTAGACTACAGGGAATGGTTGAAAGAATAGAATTTGCATATCTTTCAACCATTCCCTGTAGTCCTAGATGAGCCCTAGCTGTGGAAAACCCAAGCCTACCGACTATGAGAATTGAATTGGTTTTTAATAGTCTCCTTTTCCTAGACTATCAGAATTGGTGCAGTTCTATAAATCTTCTAATAACAATTTAAAGATGGTAGTTGAAGCAAACTGCTGGGATCTGCATTTGGCCATGTTCTGGTATATGAATAACTGAAAATTTCCAGGGAGATTTTAGATGTTCGGCCTTATGAACTTTTGAGAGGTTGTCATATAGTCCCTTATTCCCAAGACAAACTTTTGACTGATAGCTGCTGCTTCTGTACAATAGAAAAAAATTCATACAAGGGGTTACAGAACTCAAGAGAATATTACCAAAAAAAAAAAAAAAAAAGCAGTCAAGACCTGCAATGAAATGGAAATATTTCTAAATATTTTAAATTACTGTGCAATAAGGTAATGTGGAGAAAATTTAAGCATGTAATTAAAGAAACATACAATATGATGAAAGAAAAGCTAAAAATAAAAGTGGTGAACATAGAGACTTGAAAGCAGTCTGTATCCTGTTCTTAATATGTTTTAGAAACAACACATTTACTTACTGAATAAACACAAACTGGACTCTTATTCCAGTGTGTTTGCCTGTATATGTGATCACCATTTGGATGTATAAAGAAGGTTTTATGTTAAAGCAGGCATTGGGCAATATCTGTTTTAAAGCGCTGCAAAACAGTTGCTGTTACAAACTCAATGTTTTCTACACACACAAGTTTCTGAAGTATTAACTTGTTTGAATCTTTTAAATTTTCCATTCGTGGTTTGTGCCAAAAGTGACTGTTTTTGGAACACTTAACTTAAATTTGGCTCAAGGGATTTTGCTTATGACTATAAAATAATGCTGTCTTGTTAAAGCTATTTTTTAAAAGTCATTTTAGGAAAAATTGTAGCCAAAATATCTATAATATAGAACTTTGTTATTGTCTTGTGGGCTATTGTCAGTGGACAAGAGTTGACCGCAGTATATTCAGAGGTATCAGCTAAGACTTCCATTGGCAAAGCTTCATCAGGCTCCCATTGGCATCAGTGTTCTCCCAACTCAGCCTGACATGCTCATGTCTCAGGCTTTTTCTGAGGAAAGTAACACAAAATGGGACCTTCTAACTGATCTTGTTGCCTTTCAGGCCACGTATTAGAAAGGAGCATGTACCCAATCAAGGGAGTTCACTTCTAAGTATCTCCTCCTAATTAAATAATGTGATATAAATGTCAGGTCCTATCTAAAACCATTTAAATGTGCATGTCAAGCATAAAGACATAATCTGTGTTTAGAGTTTGTTTAGGTTGTTTTTTTTTTAAATGATCTGAAAGCTTATTCTACATACTGGAGGAAATACTTGTTCTTGTAAGATACCATTTAGACAGGTTTAATGCTTCCAAATACATGAAAAGTAGAATGACCCAAGTTCTAAAAGTATTTGTCTTCAAAGAACAGAAGTAGTATGGTGTAGTATGACCTGTTTCCATACTAGTTGTCATGCACTTCCTTCTTGATTGTGGATAGCAAAAGAGCACCCTTTATGAACTGTCATTCAGCCACTGTTTTGTCTCTTCAGCCCAACCTGACACACTTTGTTTTGGAGTTGTCTTTTCCTGACTCCCATTAGTCTACATTTCTTCTTCTTTATTGTGATGTTAATGTTCTATTTTCAGAAGTCAAGGCCTTTTGGCTTCCTCTAACCAGGGAGCACTGATAGGTTGCCAGAGAACCAGAAAATCGATGACATATTCTCGCTGTTTTAGGCTTTTGCAAATTGTCTTCTACATGTGCTTGTGGCTCTTTGTCATGCATACAGTTTATCATTAAGATTTTGGTATTGCTTTCTTTGGATTTCTTAAGTTTTCCCAAAGAACTATGGTTAAAGATGGTCATGGCTATTGCCCAAGCTGAGAATGCACCTATGCCTCTAAAAGGATGATCAAGGGCCCACTTTGGAAGCTGTTGAAAGATCTGTCAGTATCATCACTGGGATCACTGGGTGCCTGACAGACAAATGGAGCATATAGTTCAACTCAAAACCTTCCTGTCCTAGGTGAGGAAGAATGCAGGACCTCACCAGTCCAGCAGAAAGGATAAGCCATAACTAGCACCTGACAACTTGGACCATGGTAACAGTGTGTTCATAATAGTCTGAAAGGGAGAACTTGAGTGGATACCAAAATACTAATGGAAGCAAGCAACACAGAAGACTTGTATTGAGTTTTGCAGGAGAATGACTTCCCTGGCTTGGTGTCTGGGGATGTTATCTTCATTTAGGAAATGATATATAAGTAGTAGTGAGTATAGATGCAGCCAGTCTGAGGCGGAAGAATACACACAAGACTCCACATATGGGGATTTCTGTTTTTTGTTTCGTTTTTTTTTTCCTCCCCATGGACAAGTGGTCATCAGGGTTTCAAAAAAGAGCTTTGTGCCTTGAAAGTTTCTCTTAACAGAGGTTGGTCCAATGAAAGACATTACCTCATACACCATATCTTTGTTTATGATATGGCAGATCAGGGTCTTGCAGATAAAATCTTCTGGTATAAAACACAAGGAAGTGAATGCATCTCTTCTGGATTGAGCAAGTACTAGCTGGTCTTTTGATGGCCCATAAAACATTTAGCGAGTGATGTATTCTTCATCCAGTATTTTATGTAGACTTATACCATACTCATCACCTTAGTGTCTGAGTGCTTAATGCATTGCTGGAAAGCAATGTGGCTACATATCATGTATGGTTTGTTCTCTCATCCTGTCACCAAGGGGAGAAGTTCATGCAGTAGAATGTCTAGTTCTGGTAAGGCTTTTTATTTATTAAATAAATATACTTATTGCTGTGTGCATTAGAGAAGTCAGTCAAAGAAATGCACCTGGCACTTGCAGATGACTCTGAGGTTTGTGATGATTCCTTGATCCTGGGGAATGTACTCCAAAGCCTGACCATGTCCAGAAAAGGTTTTGTTCCCCTCACAAGTTTTGCTCTTCTTATTGAGCTCTGTGGTGTGAGAAGAACAAAATTGTGGACTGCAATCTTTGTCCTGGAGTTTTTAGGTGGTATTTTTAAGTATCCTGGGCCTAGATTATGGAGTGCTCTGAAGACCAGGGCCAGCACCCTGAACTTGATTTGAAATTCCATGGCAAGTGAGTGTAGATAATGGAGGGCATGTGTGGCAGTTTGTGGTGTTGAGGCAATTTACTACAGTGCCTCAATGCTATAATTTTTGTACTAACGGAAGTTACCGAAGTGCATGAACGCTTCATTATCCAGGTACGTTGCATTGCTGTAATTCAGCCAAGAGGTGATGAAGGCATAAATAACCAAGGGCTGTGATGGGATGGAATGTCCTATCGAGCTGAAGATCACGGAAAATGTTACCTGAATCTGTTGTGCTGCAAGAACTCAGAGGTAGCAAGGAATCTGAGTACTCCTAGACTACGGACTGAATTCAGTAATTGTGGATGTGAATCTTTGCAGCCATAGAGCATATTCCCTTCAACTAACTTCCTTAATCTAGTCTTCTCTGGCAATCAGAAACACCCCTTTTTTTCTTGATCAGTGACTGATCTCATCCAAGCTGTAGCCCTTCTGGGTATATTTGGTGTGATCGTACGTTAACAAGAGTAAGCAGAGCTGTGGCAGTCAATTCCCTCTTCTCTGACTGTTAACCTAGCAGTTGGAGGGAGATGTTGAAAAGGATTATAGAGATGATTGATCCTTGTGGAACTCAACAGATCAGGGGTCTAGTGGTGCGGGTGCAGTTTTCCATCACTACTCTCTCGGAAAGCTTCCAACTAGTGCTTTATTCTGGATTTTTTTGCCATCTCTCTAATCCAAGACAGCAAGATTTCATGGTCTCCTTTGCTGAATGCTGTAATGCAGTCCAAAACAGAATGGACATCTGTCTTCCCTCTGTGGACAGGAGATGACAATCAGTGTGACTAAACCAATTTCATTTCTGTCATGGCTGAATTCTGATTGAGCCAAGTTTAGGATTTTAGTTTGTAATTGTTCTTTTGATAGCTTCTTTATGAGCTTGCTCAGGAATGGGAGATTTGATGCTGGGTGATCGTTGCCTAGGACTGAAGTGTTGAAAAGGCTTCTTTGGTGTTCATCAGACTATTGCATGTTCGGAAAAAGAGGGGAAGATTCTTTATTTTTCTGAATTAGGCTGTTGGACTCAAGTAATACCAGTTGTTCATAACATATGTCCTTCTGTCTTGTGACAGTTGATTCACGTCTGAAAAATCTGTGGTATGGATCTAGTCTTCATGGAGAGATCTTCTTGATTATCTTGCATAACCTGCTTCTAAACTAGAGTTGAAACTTTCTTGCCTTTTGGACTCTCTTATCTGGGATGTCCTTTTTTAGAAGTCTGTCTTTAGAAACTATCTCAGGCTGTTGAAATGTTAAACCTGCTACTTCTGAAGGTACTTGACCTTTTTTTTTTTTTTTTTAAAGCAGCACCCTATTCGTCTTCACAGTTGGCTTTGGCATAGCTCTTGTCTTAATTGACAATGTAATTTACTTTTTTGTTTAGGGATAATCGTTGAGCTACTTGCCCAGGTGGTATCTTGAAGTAGGCAAATCAATTCACCTGTAACCTGGTTTGGTGCTTTCTGTATCATGTTACTATGTGTGAGGAGGGTTTGGGATGGCCCATGCCAAGAACTGCTGCCCTTACAAATAAAAACCTCCAAGTTCTCTTTTTTTAAATCATTTAGTCCATTTTCAAGAATGAGAACCCAAAAACAATACCTTCAGCAAGAGCTACAAACTGAAATTTCTTTCCTATTTTTGGTTTAAATGTGTAGCTAATTTACCAGCTGTATATGACACAGGAAGTAGCGGTAATGGAGGTATTGAAACAATATTAAGGTTGCAACTTCATATAGAAAAAAGACTAAGTAGCTTTGACATTAAATCATGCCATGTGCGTAGCTGGTTCCAAGGGATAGCAGCTTACTGTTTCCTTGTTGCTTTAGTCCCAGCAGCCTCTAGAAGATCTGGATGCTCAGTTAAGACGAACCCTCAGTCCAGAGACTATCCCAGTGACATCTGCTCCTGCCTGTGTAAGTTTGCAAATAGTGTCATTTAAAGTGTCTATTTAAGAGTATTTCCTTAAAATAAAGAATGATTTGTAAATGTCTTGGACTGAGTCTACAAGAAATTATTCTTGGCACAAAAGGTGCAGCTTGTGATGTATTTTGTATTCCCTGGTTTGCTACCAAATGAAGATCCGGTCCTTAAGCAGATGTGCTGTAAGGTGTGGTTGCAAATTTTAATCTCTAATATGAAAACGAAATTTATAAAAAAATCCTAATTAGTGCTGTTGAGAAAATTGGAGATGTGCCCTAGTCAATTGTAAGACAGATACCATATTCAGATGAATGTAGGATCTTACTACAGTAAATAAAGCTTGTGAGGGTGGGAAGTTGGAATACCTAGTGCAAAGTAGATATTCTGTACTAACTCCTTGTGTGCACACTTATTCCACACCATGGGGTTGTCTACACAAGTACATCCAGGAACATCAATCTGAATTTAAAGATGTGAAATTAAAGTGAATTAGTGAAAATGCAGTAAGCCCTTGTTTGGACAGTTTGATTCAGAATGCAAGTTGCATTAACTTAAATAGCTGTTATCATTTTAACTTGGACTTCTAGCTATTTCATACCAATTTCTCTGAGAGGACCATACTAAAACTCCATCAAGCTTCCTAAAGGAGAAGCTCTGCTGACTCATTGTGAATAAAATTTGAAAGCACAAACGTATATCCTTACAGTTGGTTATTTAAGATTGAAATGACTTGTTGCTCTTGCCCATAGTCATTCCTTTATCCTTAAGGAAGAAGGAAAAATATGGAATGTTGCAGGATGCTTTGTAGGCTGTGGTAAGGATCCATGTAACAGGATTTTCTTTGTGTTGATAGCCTGTGCCAGCAGTGGCTTCTACAACGGTTACTGGAGTGGTGTCTGCATCAGCACAGCCCCTAAACGAAGGTATTTATACTGATGCTTGCCATCTTGGTTTTCTGAAGAATTTGAATGGACTTGCTGAACAAGAGGATTTGATTGTTCTAAAACTGCAGGCTTTATTAGATGAACTGGAAGGGCACTGGCTTTTGATGAACTAGACTTAAATTCTACTTCAGGCCAAGAGAGGCAAGGGATATGCTAGCTTAGTTAATTTTTAAAACTCTCCCAAAAATAAGTTCAAAATTTACAAGGATTGGCTGCTCCCCCTCGGGCCTCTCCATGCAGGCCCAACAGTCAATCCAGTATTTCCCCTTTGATGGGATTGCTCTGTATGCTGGACGGACAGACACAAAGCTGCATGGATTGAAAGACTCTCTCACAACCCTAAGGATGCCGGGCTTGTTTGTCCGTGGGCCTGCATGCAACATGTTCAAGCCACAGCTGTCTGTCCCAAATTTCCCATTCCCACCAGAAGAGGTGCAGAGCAAATACAAGGGCTTAGGAAAATACTGAGTAAAGAGTCCCATGATATAAGCCCACAGTCAAATGCCCTTTTTGAAAGTTCGCATGAGGATGATATACATCACAGTTCCCTGGATCCATCCTCCCTCTAATTTTCCAAACATTTGTACCGTTTCTTCCCTGCCTAGTGCTCTTTAACCATAGACCATGGGGTCCTCAGCATTGTGCAGCAGGGCTATACTTCACAACTAGCCCCCACCCCTTCTTTTCATCCTCCTTCTGTACCTCTCTTCAGGTACCCTTCTCACAAGAATCTGCTCATGCAAGAAGTCAAAGGGTTAATGTTGCTGGGCACAGTAGAGGAGGTTCCACTTCCTTACAGGAACCAAGGGTTTTCTTCCTGCTACATTTTAATCCCCAAAGGCATGGGTAGTCTTTGGCCCATTCTAGACTGGTGAGACCTGGTGAAATTCCAGTTCTGCATGCTTTTCATGGCTTTCCTCATTCCCTCCCTCGATCTGGGAGATGGGTACACAGCCCTTGATCTTAAGGATGTGTACATTCAATTTTTTTTTAAAGGAACACAGGCACTTTCTATGGTTTAGGGTAGGTGCCAACCACTATCAGTTTGCAGTCCTCCCATTTAGTCTGGTAATGGCACCTCAGGTGTTTACCAAATATACGTTATTGATAGCAGCTTACTTCCAGTGCTAAAGCATTCAGATTTATACTTATATGGATGATTGATTTATCAAGGGAAACTCCAATGGCAGGGTCTGGAGGGATGTACATCTGCTGCCCTGCATGTGTCATCACCTCGGACGTTGATAAATGACACACTTGACATTAATACCAGTACAAAGGATAAAATTTATCTGTGCTGCATTTGACTCAACCTTGGTTAACATAAGAACAGCCATAATGGCTTATACCAAAGGTCTATCTAGCCCAGTATCCTGTCTGTAACAGTGGCCAATACCAGATGCCCCAGAGGGAGGGAACAGAACAGGTATCGCAACCACTAGACGGGTTTAGTTCCTTCACTGATCTCATTGTGGAGGTCTCCGCCTTGGCGCTGATGACAGATAAGGTGTGTCTTCACGTACTTGGGCATATGGCAGTGTGGACTTGCACGGTATGCCTTCCCAGGTTCAGGCTGCAACCTATCCAGGAATGGCTGGTATTTATCTACTTTCACCATCTACTTGTCCATCGCAACACTGGTTCTCGACTCGCTGATCTGGTGGGTGACAGAGGAAACATCATGGCAGGCATCCTGTTTGAGGACATCCCTCACTCAGGTAGGCTGGAGTCTGATGCCTTGGATGGGGCGCTCAACAGGTGGGCTCCAGGCCCAGGGCACATGGTCCGCGGAAGAATCGTCCTTCCACATTAAATATCAAGGAGCGCAGGGTATGCAAGTTCTTCCTGCTGCATCTGTTGGATAGAGTGTTAGGAGTCCTCATGGATAACATGGCCATGATGGTCCTACATCAAAAGGAAGGGAGGAATTCAATCATGAGCGTTTTTCCAGGAAATGATATGCATCCTGGGAGTTCTGCATCCTTCATGACATTTATCTGGAGGCATGGCCCCGCAGGAGCCAGGAAATTCTTGACTGGCAAGCTAAGCAGACAGTTCTCTTCTCACCACGAGTCTGACAACTTTACAGACACATGTGGACTAGATTCTCAGTGTGGGTCATGCAAAAAGATTTCTCCTTCTGAGGACCCTATAGAAACTGTCTTGGACTACCTCCTCCATCTGAAGCATCAGAGGCTAGCACATGCTTCAAAGTATGCTTGGCAGCAATCTCTGCCTTCTATGTGCCAAGTCGAAGCCAATTACTATTTTCCTACAACATGACTATCAGGGTTTTGAAAGGTCCTGAGGCTTTTCCCACAGGTACAAGCCCCTGTCCCTCAATAGGTCCTTAACTTGGTCCTCTCCAGACTTATGGGGATTGCCCTTCAAGCCCATGGTCTTGCTCCCTTTTGAACTTGTCTTGGAAGGTAACCTTCTTGTTAATGATCATGTTGGCCAAGTGAGTTTCCAAACTGTCTGCCTTGAGTTCAGAACCACCATATACTGTCTTTATATAAGGATATGGTTCAGCTCTAGCCCCACTCCACCTTCCTCCCCAAGGTGTTTTCTGCATTTCATATGGGCCAAAACATCTTCCGCTCAGTCTTCTTCCCAAAACTGCATATGACTAATGAGGTGAGATGTCTTCACACCCTAGAAGAGCTCTTGACTTTTACCTTGATCAGGCAAAGCCCTTTTGAAGGTCGTCCCACCTCTTCATTGCATAAGCTGAGTGGGTGAAGAGTCCCCCAGTATCTGCACAGAGGATCTCAAACTGGATAATCTCTTGCATCCCGATGTGCAGTGAGTTGGCCACCAGTATGGAAAATGCACTCAACTTGTGCACAGGCTAATTTGCTGGCCTTTCTGGCTCCTATCCCTGTCTAGGACATCTGCAAAGCTACAATGTGGTCTTCATTTCATACACTTATGACCCACTATGGCATCACACAGCAGGCCAGGAATGATGCTGGGTTTAGCAGAGTGGTGTTGCAATCTGCATGTCCTTAAACTGTGTCTACTGCTTGGAGTTACCCACTTTGAGTGGACAAAAGCAAGGATTTGAAGAAAAGACAGTTATCTGTTTCTATAATTGGCTTTCTGCGAGAAGTGTTGTTCATATCAGTTGAACATTCACATGGGTTTTGGAAGTTGTAGCATTAGGTTAGTCTATGCATTTAATCTTTTATCTCCTCAGGATCCCATCTCATGACTGAGATACAATTTTATCCCTTCTCCACATGGGTAGATACTGGTTCTACATCTTAACATAGTGAGGAGAGGTTCTAAGTACATTCTGGTTCTCAAAAAGGGAGGATGGAACTCCATCTCAGATGGCGGAACACTTTCCTAAAAATATTTGTTACATTCAGGTGTCACAGGACTGCTAGGTTTTTAAAAAAAAACAAACACACACAAGTTTGGGATGCTAACACACTCTAGTTCTGGAAGATGGGTTCTCACCTGCTGACGTAGTCAGTATTTTGGTATCATGATACACCCTTTTTACAATAAATTTCTGCACTATTTGGTCAGCTGGGAGCATTTCAAATATTTAGTGTTCCTTTTTGAACTTTCATTCCCCTGGATGATTTGACAGTTCTGGCAATGACAGTTACTCAATTGCAATAAGCCATTGGCTTCTTAAGGGCCACTTTCACAACAAAGTTCTTTATGTAGTGAGAAATGCTACTTTACTCTTAAACAAGCTAAGACTTCAGTTCAACAAAGGAAAGTCTACTTGGATACCTCTTTAATGAATAGAGATTATACAAGCCACATTAGATGCCACAACTTCCAGAGTTTACTTAATGCTATAGGCCTATGCATCAGTAACAAATCTGATCTTGTAGGTCCAGTGAGCCTGCAAATACTAGCCAGAAATTGTATTCAGTTCCTACGTCATCTGGCAGTCTGCACCTCTGTCATGGCATGCTTACACCTACACTGCTTCCAGGGTTAGCTGAGAATAGTTTACATCCCCAGCAATGTCTGAACAAACTAGTGTCATTCTCTTATCAGGTTCTGATTTGCTTAGTTGGTGGAAAGACCTGGATAAGGTCTGTGCCTGGAGTTCCTCTACTTTCCTCGACCACAGCATCAGATGCATCTCTAATAGGATCCAGAAGCTCATTTTCAAATGCATAGTATTCAAGGCTAATGGACTGCCTTAAAATCCACTCTGCATATCAACCTTCTAGTACTTAAATAGGTCAGATTTGTGTGCAAACATTTCCTTCTCATGATCAAGGATCAACTCCACAGGTGACTGTGCCAGCATATTCTGTACACATTTTCCAGGGAACAGGAAGATCTCCCTTGCTTAACTGATCTCTCTTCATTCCTGTACTTGAGAAGTTTAATCTGATGTTAAAGAAAGGGCAGTGACCTCAAGTAAGGATGGCATTACAGAAAGCAGACTGGGTGCAGCAATGCTTTTTAAGACCTTTCACAGATGCAAGATGAGTATAGAACTGGCTGACTCCATCCAGAGAGTCTGTCTCAGTGGGAGATGGAAAAGTTTGTCTTAACTTTTTTCTTGCCACTCTCCTTTTACTCAGTTTCAGCATCACAGGATGCAGAGAGCAGTGCAACAACTACCTCCACAGGAGCTGGAGTTTTTACGATGGGACGATTTCAGGTAGGAAATTGTTGCTTTGTAGATTTATTCTGTAGTCAAGGCATTGATCCAGGAACCTCACTTTATGGCAAAGTAGTAAAACTCAGATTTTTCAACATATTTAGGCATTGCTGCATTCAGTGTTACAATGCTCAATTGGATTTGGAGCCAAAAAAATCTCACTTTCCAAAATCATTTAGGCACTTTGGTGCCTAAACCCTATTGGCTGTCAAATGGATTTAGGCTCCTAAGTGCCCAAATCACTAGAAAATGAGATGTAGATTCCTAAATTAGTTGGGCATTATAACATAGACTGCAGCAGTGCACAAATACTTGGAAAAATCTGATCCTCTTTTACTGAGAGTGCCAGTGTTGAGCTTCACGTGAATTTTTCTATTCATGAACTCTACTACCACTCAGTTAATATCACACTGTATTGTAGCATGTTCTAGCTTGTGACCATGGTATTCTGTGACAACTGAAGCCTTAAAATAAGTCTTAACTATGTGTTGACTTGGCTTGTGTAGCAGTCCAGATCTTTAATTTTAGCCACATAATGGCTAGTGTGATGATGCACTTTGCTGTATAATTATCTAAGTTTGGTTCTGAACGATTCTTATTGAAAGATGTACTTCTTCCAAGAGCAGGGGTGTGTGTGTGTGTGTGTGTGTGTGAGAATGAAATAAGTTAAGATGGCTCAGGTCTACAACAGATGAAATTTTAGCCTGCCTTTACCTAGAACTGTGGCACGAGTTGATACATTGCCAAGAAAAGAGGCAACTTGCTTTGCTGTGCTCAAAGCAGCTGGTCACTTTTCCAAGTTTAACATGCTTCTGACCATAGAGGTCAGCTACAACCAGTCCTATATATTGCTGTGAAGGGTTCAGAATGCGGTGCTCACTTACTGTTTCCATCACTTCTAGGTGTCTGTAGCAGTGGATGATGCATTGAAAGAGTGTGATAGTAAATCTGAAGAAACTAAGCCTGTACCTTTTGATACAACCTCTTCTGACTCGTCTTTGTCTGGCAGCAGCCCAGAGAGTACTCTTGTGAAACAGACTTTGAATGGGACGACAGAGGTTACCACTGGTACCTCCGTAGATGTGACAGATGGCGTTGTTTCACAGACATTACCTCCCATACAATTGCCCTCTGAGGCTGGGCAGCCAACTAAGGTTGGGCGCTTTCAAGTGACTACAGCAACAGACCAAGTGGGTCGCTTTTCTGTGTCCAGGACTCAAGATGAGGTTACCAGTGTGCAGAAAGAACACTCAATGACTTTTCCTCTTTCCGTGGATTCAGAAGAAGTTTCTTCTCACACCATGACTCCAAAGAAAGAGGTGCCAGAATTGGTGGAGCCCAAGCAGTTTCCACTTATGAATGGGCCATCATCTGATGTGGAGGCTGCGTTCCTAAGTGGATTGGCTCAGGACCTGGATGATGGCTCAGGTAGCCCAGACTCTCTCCAACCACTGGGTTCAAAGATAAGCCTCCCCATCCAAAGCCTTAGCAACTCGTTCAATTCTTCCTATGTGAGCAGTGATGAGTCAGAGATTGAAGATGAAGACTTGAAATCAGAGCTACACCGGTTGCGTGAAAAGTAAGATTCATTCTTTCAGAATGATATTTATCATATGTAAATTGTACATAACAATTGCTTAGTTTCAATTTCTCTTCCATATCCAAGTCTGGGCTCTCATAACTAAAAGAGGAAAAAGGACAGATTTTAAAATGAATGTCTTCTTTAAATATATATTTCTGTAGTAATTGCCAGAGTTCATGCAGGGCAAAATTAATTTATTGTTAAATGAATGTGGTGGTTTCTGTAAATACGCACCTACAATTTTTATGCAGCTTTAACTGCTGTCTCTTGTGCATAAACATGTATCATATGTAGGCATAATCTGGTGCCAAAATCACCGTTGAAAATGGAACTAAGGCTCCTGACCCAGCTACAGGCACTTAAAAATTTTCATCCTGACCTTGCAGGGATGAGGCCCAATAGGTCAGAACTCAGATGCTTGAGTTGGTATGGTGTGGGTTTGTTTGTGTGTGTGGTTTTTTTTTTAAAGATAGGCTAGACTTCATGCATAAGCATCTGCGAAGGATAGCTGGCAGTTTTAGATCTTGTACATGTAAAACAAAAGAAGAATCTGAGGCCATAACAAGTCTAGTGGAAATATCAAAGCCCTCGTGTCTTATGAAAGTGAGGGTGAATCTTGCCAGCCCTATAGTGTAAATGCAGAAGCTTCAGACCTTATTGGTGTTCTCCCCCTGCTCCTCTTTTGGTTTGATCATTGCTATGCTAAAATGAATTCTAGACATTGTTACAATTCTTGTCAGCATTTCCACACTCAGAAAACAAGCAGTTCAGTGGGGAGGGACAGGACTATTAAGTTCTTAAATATGTTCTTAATTCTTAAGGCACCTTAAAGAAATTCAAGAGCTGCAGAGTCGCCAGAAGCAGGAGATTGAATTGCTGTATACCAAACTGGGAAAGGTGCCCCCTGCAGTAATCATTCCCCCAGCTGCTCCTCTCTCAGGGAGGAGAAGACGACCTACTAAAGGAAAAGGCAGCAAATCCAGCCGCAGCAGCTCCCAGGGTAATAAGAGTCCTCAGCTGCTAGGTAAGATACCCTGCAGGTTATAATGTGACATGCAGGGCAGATGGTTTATTACCTTTTGATTCTGCCTTAATTTTTTACAATAGATCATAGGACTCCTTCAGATGGATGGGTGGGTTGATTGGTTGGTTGAGATAATCTCTTGGCTGTTTCTCACAGAGGAAGCTGACTTTTTGACGGTCTCATCTGGGTTTGTACATCTCGCTGTTTTTGGTTAGCATAGGAGTCTACTAGGTTCCTATCAGTCTGGCCTTGGAGAATGGCCTTTTTCATAGAACCCTTACTAACGGTGTTTTGTAGTCTCACTGGCCACTTCAGCTTTTTAGATTAGAACTCAAATATAGTGTCTTGCTTCGAAGAGCATTTTGAAAACCATAGTTGCGTTCTTAATTGCTTTTGATAGGTATGTATTCAGTAGAGGTTAGTGATAGTGCTTCTGCTGGCAAGGGCTGGGGATTCCAGTGTCAAAGAATGAATTTTAAAGCATGAGCAAAGTCAGGCAAATTTGGCTTTACTAGGATCTCTTGGATCCCACTTATTTAATTCCTGTATGTTCTTGTCACATTTAAAAAGGGATTTTAACACTGGTGCTAATTTGGTAGCAGAAAATTGTACTTGGTATTTCTGTTCCTTTGCTGCTGCATATGTATTTATTTTTTTTAAGTGATTAACAGCACAGCATCTCTTTAATTCAAGAAAGTGATATCATTTTTTACTTCAGTCTGCTGTGACTGCAATGTCACAAGTTAAGCATATTTGTAATTACAGGATCAAATGGGGGAAAAGGTTGTGAGGGAAGCCATTCTTATTAAAACACAATTTTCCTAACTAGCAACAGTAGTCAGAAAAATAGGTCCATGAAAACCAAAATTCCTTTCCCAGCACATGAGTCCTTCTGAAACTTCTTGAGGGCCATTGACACAGGGATAAGGGAAAGCCAGTGTTGTGAATGGAAATTTGTTGGAAGTGGCTCCAGTGAATCCACAGGACACAGCAGGGCACATGTCTTCAAGTGAATTTTCTTTCCACAAACAGCATCAGTGGTCTTTGTTAAAGGGGTTGATGGTCTGCCTAGCTATTTTATTGTTAATTGCCTATTAGTTGTCTCAATGCAAAAACCCAGAACTGAATGGACAAGGTTGCCAGTGCTATCAGCTTCTCATATGACACACTAAACTTAAAAAAAAAAAACCCAACAGATTTTATAGATGACACTCCCAAAGACATAAACATTTCCCTTTTTTAAGGATGAGATGCAAAAATTCCTGCTGTTGTATCTTCTCTGAGGACTGTTATATGAGCTGTGTGTTCAGCTCTATAGGGCTCACAGAACACAAGATGAATCTCCCTCCTAAAGCAGGCTTTTGCTTTCAAAACAAGATTCTCAGCAATAGACTGGTGTCTGTCCAGGTAATGGCATCTTTTTCCCCCATGCTTTGTCACCTGCACTACTTAATTCTGCTCTTACGTGCAGTGGAGGAGCTATCTTGACACATGCTAGTGAGGCAGAATCTGACTGTCAGAAGCCTTTCTAAAAATCAGTTATTCCAAACACTGCTCCTGACTCCTTTTATCAGCCACTGCAAAGTACACTGTGTTCTTTGGTAAGGCATGACAACCTAGATATAAGAATCCTGGCAAAAACCCTTCCCTAGGGTTTTCCTGCTGATCTTATTTCTCAACTCCCTCATCATTCCTAGAAGTACCTCCAAGTGATAGAGATTTTAATTTATTTATTCACTGTGGATTTTACCTGTTAAATTGCCCAAGGATTCATCAACTTCAGTCAAACTATTCCTTCTCTTCCTTCTGTCCAGTGGGAACAATGGGAAAGCTTCTGAGCTGAGGTGGGGAAGCTTAATGTCTATAATGTTCTGTCCTGATTGTGATTTCTTTTTATAGGCACCCTATCTGCTCAGAGTGCCCCCTCAGTCTTGCCCCCCCAGCAGACCCTTCATCCTCCTGGTAACGTCCCAGAGACTGGACAGAATCATCTATTACAGCCCCTTAAACCATCTCCTTCTAGTGAGAACCTGTACTCTGCCTTCACCAGTGATGGTGCTATTTCGGTACCAAGCCTTTCTGCGCCAGGCCAAGGTAAGAACTTGTCTGGAATTAAAGCTAAGTCATCTATCAGGGAGTTCTCAGCCTGGGGACACGAGACATGAAATACAGTAGATTGAGTGCAGGGTATGGCTCATGCTTAGAGACTGATCAGGGTATTGGTCTCGTCATCAGGCTTAGCACACTACTCATACTTAGATTTCTAAGTTTTCAGATTGAGAAACTTAGAAGTGAGGTAATGAAGGGGTAAAGTATTTCAATGCTGCTATTAGAGGTAAGGTTTGAAAAACTTGAGTGAGGGGAAAAAATCCTTCAGAAAACGCAGCTAACTCTGCAGTCATATTGCCTTAAATTCTGAGATAGGGATGTAAAGCACGGGCACACAGTGGATGGGGGTACATAACAGCACTCTTCCTTATAGCCCTCAGATTGGGCATTTATCCTTCTGATCAGGCATTAGAGCATTAGTCAGTCTCTGGAAGGCTCTGCTTGGTATTTGTGGGGCTTCCTTTTTTCCCACTCATTAAGGACTGTTGGTCTATTTTTTAATAACTTTATTCATGTTTATGATACACAGTTCCATTTTTTTCCATATAAGCTATATTATAAATACACATTGCAAATGTTCCTGTAAGACTAGTTGAATGTAGCAGTCTCAACAAGCTGGTGGTGGTTTTGCAAGAGGAGTTGTATGTGGAGTAAAATGGGCACTGATGGCAAAAAAGAATTAACAAATAAAAGAATGGAAAGTGGAAAGCTGCTCCTTCGGAAACTTTTCATTCTTGAGATTCCCTACCCCTTCTCCATTAACCTGTTTTGGAAATATTGGCGCTACTAATCTGTAACCTCTTTTATCCTGAAGTTGTGCAGTGTCTTATGTAATTGAGAGAGTGCCTTTGCTAGGATTTGGACTCTCCTGTGCAATGCAGCCTTATTGCCACAGGATTAGATATTGTAAGATAGCATTGTTTTAGCAAAAAAACCTTGACATGTAATGATTGGAGGAAGTGTCCTTGTTCCTTGTACTGTGTATATACCCCCTACGCCAGCTCTTGAGGCTTGTTCTTGTGTGCCATGTTACTGCATTTCACCCCTCTAACCTCAAGTTGCTAACATCTTGTAGTTGTGTTCTGTCTCCTCTCCTCTTCTCTCCTTTCTCTGTTCTTCCCTCTTGTTTTATCACAGGCTGTGCGAAGTTTAACTGTGCATCTGAGCGGGTGACGTTCAAGCCTGGTGGCAGGAGGACCCGATTTCTGAGTACGCCCTGCTTGGCTCTTTGTGTGTAACACCTTTACTCCTTCCTTGTCGTCTTTTTTTTTTTTTTTTCTGCTGCTTGGATCTGATGTCTCATGCAGCCCATTTTCTTCTGCCTCCTTGTATTCCCTCCCACTTCATGGCTCGGCTTAACTGCTGTTAATACACCTTAGAAGTTTGGGTTCTCATGTTAAGTGTCCAATAAAATGTAGCCTTTAGCAAGAGCCAAATAACTTAGGTAAACTTTTAGGAAAACTTGCCTGTGGGAAATAGTGTTCAAGGAATTAGCAGAGAATGGGTGGTGTTACGAGTTACAAGGTATATGAATATATAGGTCTTTCCTTATACAATAATTGTTAGACTGTGCTTGTTGATACCTACGAGATTTTTGGGGAACCATCTGGTTCTCCTCAGTGGCACTAATAGGGTGGCAATGAGAGAGGGCTGCCCATTCCAAATTACAGCAATGGGGGTGAATGGTGTGTTGTATCTTTCCTAATAGGACCAAGTAGCTGCTTTAGTGAAAATATTAAATGTGTGAGGCTTCCTCTTATACCCCATCACCATGTAGTGTGGGAAACCTCTGAATACTTGCCCAGAAGTGCTCAGTTTAAATTGAGGTAATCAGCATTGTCTGTCTTAAAATCCCAGAGCTACTGGTGACTAAAACTGGCACTGTTGAAAGGTATTAACCATGTGTGCAAAGAAATATTCAGGCCAAATGATCACGTTCTGTATTAGTAGTCAAGGTACCTATGTTCAGAAAGGGCTGTTCATAATGTGGACTGGAGGCAGATTCTGCGTGCTGGGAGTAGAGGGTTATGGTGATATGAAACCCTCAAAATGGAGGATGGGGGAAAATAGTAGGATGGGTTTTTGATGTATGAGCCTCAAACTTCTGATGTGATTATTTGAAGTGTTTAAATGCATGGACTAAGGCTGCATAAATAATGCTTTTCCCCCCCGGGAGTGATACAACATCCTACTAGCCTTCCAATGTAGATGGGGCCTTTGATTGTTGTGGCACCTAACCACCCCCCCTTCCCCCTCCCGCTCCAAATCACAAGGTATGAGAGAGCTGAAAGCCCTTTCAAATGGCCGCCTTCATTTGCCCCATTTCACACACATTCCACAGACTTGTGGCATTTGTCCTTTTACAGCAAGCAGCAGCTCAGCTGGGCTAGGGAGCTTTGTGGATGAACTCCAGTGAACAGAGCAACTCTAGCAAGCCTTTTACAGAGACAGCTGCAGTAGAACTTACTAAATTATCCTTTATATTGAGAGGAGGGTGAGAAGTCCTTAATTGTGGAGTTTTGCAGTGATACTTCAAACCCTGCCATAAATTTCCCAATATTGAAACTAAATGCACCATGAATGCATAACAGCTTGCATAACTTTTCTCTATTCCCTGCTGCCTGGGCTTCAAAATTCACAGCTTCAAAAGACTTCAGTGGGCAGTTTAAGGTATTGAAGGGATATGCAAAGAATATCCATTTAGATTTCCAAGCTTTCTCGTTTCTTTTCCTGGAAGAAGTTAAATTTCTAGAAAATCTGGGAAAGCATAAAGCTTACTCTTCCTTATGCTATTTGGGGAGGATACTATAAAGCAGTGTTTCTCAACCAGTGGTACGAGTACCCTTAGGGGTATTCGAGAGAAGTCTGGGGGGTATGTCAACACAACTGAGATTTGGAGAACTGATTTTTTTGTTTAAAGTTTTACAGCGCTTTATTTTTGTACTTTTTACACCCAAAAATTTCATCGCCCGCCTGGCTATGATTAAGTTGTTTAAACAAATGTGTTGCAATGGTAGAAGAAAAAATTTGTCTGAAAACTGTAGGTACTGGAGGTACTTATACTTTTTTTTTTAAAGGGGTACTTTTTAAATAAAGGTTGAGAAACACTGCTATAAAGGGCAGTAGGGTGTCAATCTCTGTTTCTGAAATTGGCATTATGAGCTGGATGTACTCATTGTTACTGCTTTCTTACATGGTAGTGTACAGTTACCACCTCAGTCCAGCTGTCAGTTCTCTTGAGACAAACTATTAAACTTCTCCTCAAAAGCAGGTACCAAGGTGTAGTGGGGTGGATTGTTTTCACCCTGAAATTTTGAATTGGTGGATGGACCTTCTGGAAGGTTTATTGTAGCTGTCCTGTACAAGTGGGTAATGCTTCTGATAGAACAGCTTGGCTTGAATGCTCAGTTTGTTTACAGGTTGCTTGCTTCCTGGCATGTGATATGCTGTCTTGGTCACTTCTAGAGGGTAGGAGAAAGAAACAGCAATGAAGATGAACAGTGCATTGATCAATAACATCCTTTTAACTGTGCATCTGGAGGAGCAGATTGGAAATCCATAACTCTAAAATATGGAAGGGAGATATAGTTACAGATGGTGAGAGTACATGATCCACTATTGGACCTCTGAGTAATCCACAAATTCTCAGATGAAAGCCATGAGGGACTCTTTGCCTTCACAGATAGAGGTGGGGGAGAAGTTTTTTTTTTTTTTCTGTTCTTCTTCTGGTAAACACCTGTGATAGATACGTACCAGCACATCCCTAGCATTCTTAAGATACTACTAGATTTCAGAGAACTATTACAGAACAAATATATTAGTCTCCTTTTCTGCATAGAATATCCTACTGGGCTCTCAATGTAAGTGCAGCCCATGGCAGTGTCCAGCTGCACAGTCTTTCTCATTGGGCTTTGTGTGTTGTTTGCTAATATTAAACACTTCTCACTGTTTCTCCTATTTTAACAAATTACTCTTTCTTTGTGCTTCAGGGAAGATGGTGAAAAAAGTCTGTCCTTGCAACCAGCTCTGTAGTAATTATCTTATTTCTATTTATTTCTGGTTCCTATTACAAAGCTGTTCATGAATTTTCCTCTGATCAGTTAAGCCTAACCTCCATGAATCTGTCTCCAGCACAGCATCTGTCTCTGTTATCCCATCTAACGTGTTCCTTTGTTAACATGGTAATAGGTTCTGGCTGCCAGTTCATTTTTGCAGACTAGTGGGAAATGAACTGCTGTTCAGTACAGTAGAGGCTTGCTGGCCCTCAGCTTAGCTGGGTAACTCCTTGCTGATTGCTAATGTTAGTGAATTGTGAAGGAGGGTTATTTGCACACAGCAGAGCTCGTGCTGAAATTACCCCTTTGTGCATCCAGATTTGCTTGTAATGACTTTGCTGAAGGAGTTTGCCTACTCTGTTTCCCAATTCCACTGCAGATTCCTTCAAGGCCTTACAGGGTAAAAACAAGCCATTTAATGGCTTCACCATGTGCCCCCAAAGCATGAACAGTTTAGATATGCCTAATCTAAGTGTGCTGGTATTATCTGATGTGGTCTTTGAGGGTGGGTTCTCAGACTGGTTTCCAAAGGAGGAGATAAAAGGGGGCAGAGAGTGAAAGCATGATGGAGTCACAGGATGAGTAAAAAACACTGTTTTCATTTCAAATCCTTCATTCTGTCACCAGACAAGAAACTAGGACGTTTGCTGTGGCTGAGCAGAACTGGAGGGGGAGGGCTGGTGTGTTTCCATCGAATGCCATGAATTTAAGCACCTCCTTTCAGACTCTTCTGGATGGCTTTAGATTTGGATTAGAGCAGAACTAACTAACTAACTTCTGAAAGTTCAAAATTCCGAAGAGAGTTTAATAAAATGCTGTTAAGAAATGAGCCCTGTCTTGTTATTAGCTCATATTTTACAGCACAGGCCAATCCTAATCTGTCCCTGCTGTGACAGACAGCTGCTCCTTCTTAGTTAACACAATCACTCTATAAATACAGTGCTCAAAGCAAGCATTTCAAAATGTTTGTAAATCCCATTGCACATTTACAGGTGAAAACATTCAGGTGTCTCTTGACTAAATGTGCCTCTCTCTCTCCCACCTCTGTGTTTGTGGATTAGGCTGGAGACACCGTGGGTCTGAGCTATTATTTCTATCCAAAATGTAACTCTGTATTACATATAAATGTATTGAGCAGCAGAGTGCAAATGACTAGCCATCAGGAAGAGGGTGAGAGGGTGCTGGTTCCTGCATGAACTCTTCCCTATGGAATGTGATCTTTCTGTCTGTTTTGGTACCTGAAGTACCTTTTGCTTTGTCACTCTTGCCTGTTTATATGGGTTCCAGCTTCACACCTTCACTTGCCTTTCTGCCATGTCAGTTAATTGTTCCAGGCCCCTTTCACATTATATATGCTTGAGATTCTCATGGTTTCATAAGTTTCCTGAGCACAATTACGTAGTATGACCCCGTTACTCTGTTCCTTTTGAACTCCCACCACACACGTTCATTAGAGAAGCCCTCTGTTCTCTTCCCCCTTCATCTGTAATGCTGCATGGGGCTCCCTGCTCCTCAGGATTGCACCCCTATTATTAGGTGCTATCAGTAGGAGAGGATTTCATGTTTCCTAGGCAATACTGGGAGTGGGAATAGCACTACTTATTCAATAGGCATGTTGCTTAGTTGCTACAGGTAATAAGTATGTTGTACTTATTACCTGCATTGTTTAGTATTGTAACAAGCAACCCATTCCAGATGAGGTTTGGAGAAGCTGATAGTCTTTTCTAGGTATGAGAGTCCTGAAGAGAGATGTCTAGGGAAGTGAATAACATAGTCACTTTCATTGACTTCAGGCAGTGATTTTTGGCTTCGAGACTTATTCAGTAGTAAGATGATGATTTCAGTGTTGGATGTTTTAGTTCTAATAATTTTGTTCAGATATACCTGTTCAGTGCACCTGTTTTCCCAGAGGCTGTCTTAGTTGCAACTTTAATAGAAGTCAGCAAGAATTGTGCAATCCTCTTAGTGGCAGGTATCCAAGGTATGCTGATTCAGCGCAGGTGAAGCTCTCCCCTGTATTTTGAAGAAGAATGGTGGTTCTTTGAGTCCTGGTCCCTGTGTGTACTCCACTTTGGGTACACGTGCACATCAATGGGCTGAGAGTGCAGAGTTATTGCAAATAGTGTCCACTGATCTGTGCCTGTGCCCCAGATCTCTTCATGATCCATACTGAGTGAGACATGATTGACACCTGTTTGTGTTTGTGTGGTGGGGTTGTTTTTTTTTTTACTGCCACAGGACCTAAGTTGGAATCCTCCACAGTATCCAATTCCTTTCTCTTCATCCTGTAAATATATTCAAAGTTACATTCTTAGGAATGTTGTTAGTGTTTTTTGAGATAATAGTTTGTGGCCTACAACTTGGCTTATGCCCAGACCTCTAGGCTTCAAATTCTGTTTCTTGCCCCTTCTCCTTTTTGGTCAGTGACCACCACAGTGCTGCCTCTACCACATGCCCTTGAGGGGCATGTATCTCCACCAAATGCAGTGTCTGTCACTGTTTCTCCAACATAACACAGCCGGGCCATGAGTTCTGATTTCAAAACCAAACTATAAAGTAGGCAACGAGATTCCAATCAGACCAAAGCTGGGGAGACCCTCCCATATTTTGGCTAGAGTTGACAAGGAGCACATCTGCTGGCTCTGAAGACCAGAGGGAAAGACCTTTATGCCTGGGCCCCCTCAATAGAGTAAGGGGCATGCTCATAAACACAAAAGCAGAGCCTCCTCTTAGACCTTGTTAGAGGAGAGATCCCTCCATGACCCCCATTGAAGTCAGAGTGAGTCTTTCTATGCCCAAGCCATAAGGAATTAGGTCCTAAGTTGCATAGGAATAGCCAAAAGACTCATAGGAACAAGACTTCTTCAGTATCCACCTCTGATCCAACCTCAACAGTGACTTCAGTACAATATAACTTGATCCTAAATGGTAGACTGGTAGATGTAATCAGACTCATCTTGCCAAATAATATTCCTTGAACTGCTAATCAATTTCTAGATGTTAAGGGTAAACTGCCCCAGGAAGACATGGCTCTGATGTCAGTAGGTGCTTGAAATTGAATGGTGGCCAGGACCTTTCTATAGGCTGTAATGGGTGTGGCTGATGTGGCAGAGATCCTTGGCAGCTGCCGTTGAGACAGCAGTAGTTACCCTCTTTGGGGTTCAAGATGGAGATTCAGAGTATAGTTAAAGATCTCATTTGATGAAACTAATCTCTTTAACGAAAAACATGAATAAGTCTCTGCACTTACTGAAAAAACCCTTCAATCTCTGCATATTTATACACCTGCCCCAAAGAGAAAATATCAATTTTAGAAACCAAGGCCCTTAGACCAACACTTGTATCATCAAGGCCATCTTACAAACAAGATTTGGGCTCGTTATTGATCCTAGAGTCTTCACAAGTTTTCTAAGTATCACCCATACCCAGTCATAAATAGATGCCTCCCAGATAGATTGAGAAGCCCACATGGGTGATTGTGCATTGCAAGGAACTTGAATGTTTTGAGAAGCTATAATGCACGTCGATCTTTTGGAATTGAGATCACTATGGGAGGTTTGCTAAAACATTTCTACTATTCATACAATCTCAGTATGTCCTCAGAAGACCAAACTCTATGGGAAATTTGAGTAGATGGGGCACAAATCATTCTTCATCATGCAAGATGACCCAAACAATGTGGGTTTGCAAGCCTCCTTCAAATGTCATCCTGTCCATTTAGCATCGTTTGGACTTTCTTGGATCTCTGGACCCAGAAAACTGTCACAATAAGGCATTCTCCCTCCCCTCCGATGCTTTTCATCTTACAGCTTGGTATTTGGATGGGTGTTGAACGTAGACTATTCCTACTCTGAAGTGGTGTAAACCTCTCTTAATACCGACAGAGAGGCCACCAGAAAATGTTACTTAGCATTACAGAAACATTTCTCTGTCTGGCCTAGCAAAATCATAGATCTCCATTAGACAATGAATATTTCTATTGTTTTGGACTTCCATTTTACTATAAAGGTGAATCTTTCTTATAGCTTGCTGTGGGTTTATCTGGCAGCAGTTACTGTGTTTAGCTCACCAGCAGATGACTCTTTATCCAGCCAATAACAGCCCAGTTCCTGAAGGGGCTGATCGGAATCTTCGCTTGCTCTGCTAGCAAAGAAAGATTGTGCGCTTGAATCTTAGTTTAGTGCACTCGCTAAACCTCCTTTGAAGCACTTATTACACATTCCATGGTTCACCTGTTGATGTAGGTTGATGTAGGTTGCCTTTCTCTTTGCTATCACCTTGTCCAGAAGGGTGGGTGAACTTGTGGTCTTAATGGCCAATCATCTGTATACAATAATCTATAAGGTTTAAATCTTGCTACAACTATATCTGAAATTCACTCCTAAAATAGTTTACCCATTTCAAAACAGACTGTCCAAATGGATTTCAGGCTGTATACACTTAGCCTATGCTATATTTCAGAAGGAGCCCCCATCATAACATACGGCCTCACTCCACAAGAGCGATGGCAGCATCAATGGCATTTCTCCAGGGCGTACCAACAGAGGATATCTGCAAGGCCACCACATCACACTTTCATGAAGCATTATGCCATTCAGACCTTTGCAGACTGATACATATTTTGGCCCAACAATACTCTTGGTCGCTGACTCTCCTCCTCCTCCAAAGCACCCACCACCTAGCATGACTACTGCTTTGTAATCACCTAAAGCAGAGCAGCCACAGAGACACTCCTTCAAGAAGGGAAGGTTACTCACCTGGTGCAGTAACTGGAGTTCTTCAAGATGGTTGTTCCTGTGGGTGATCCACCATCCACCACTTCGTTCCCCTCTGCTTTGGACTCCTCTACATCTGGGTCAGAGAAGGAACTGAAGAGACGGCTGGCTGCGTGTGTGGGATAGCTGTTTCAAATGTAATGCGCTGGCATCCTGTGACCAGGGGCACTGCTACCTAAAATCTTCAGTCAGAGGCGCAACAGTGCTCAAGCACCTAAGAGGGAGCACCCACGGGGACAACCATCTAAAACTCCAGTTACTGCACCAGGTGAATAACCTTCCCTTACTTTGGGTGCTTTGAGATGTGTGTTCCCTATCTATGGCCCATATTGGTTTTCTTCCCCTCTGTTTAGGCCAGGACCTGATTTGCATCAGAGAAAGAACTTGAAAGATGGTTAATCTGCTCAGCCCCTTATGTTCATGGTGTAGGAGAGGTAGGTTGCAGGAGCAGACTAATGGACATTACTTGCAAGAACTCTCTGGTCTCAGGTGAATTGTGCTCATAAATACCACAGTGGAATATAGATAGGAACTACACATCTCTAAAACTCTGTTTACGATAAGGTAAGTGTGTTGTTTTTTGTACTGGACAAGGATACAGTAGATTTAGGTTCTGTCACACCTATTGATCATTGGGCAACACATTTAACTACGGTGTGGTGCAGTTTCCCATTTGTAAAATGAAGAAATTCTTTGAGTGCTTGCTCATATAAGTTCCAACTGGGGTGTGTGTGTGTGCTACATGCATGACTGTCAAAGTTTTCCCCTACCAACTACCTATCAGACTGGCTGTGGAACCCACTGGTGCAGCACACTATATGTGATCCTGCTGACCCAGTCACCCCTCAGTTCCTTTTTACCACCAGTGACAGCTTTTTGAACTGTGCCTCTCTTGCATGGCAAGTATCGCAAGTCCCTAATGTTTATGGCTAGACTGTTTCTGAACATCAGTTAGTGGTGTAGTGTTGCAGGAGCTGAAAGGGTGTTTCCCTTCCCACCTGTGTCCCTCTAGGGACCTTGGGGTATGCCGAAGTCACAGATCTTCAAATCCTGAAAGTTTTGTTTAAAATCTATGTCTATAAGTGATCCCCACAACTTGTGTCTGATGCCTGGGGAAGCTCATTGGGTGGACATGTGCAAGATTTGCAAGGCTTTTAAACCACAGAAAGGATCATACTTTTGCCCAAAGCAGCTCCTAATGAAATTTGCCCTTCAGTCTGAGAGGACCCGCTAGTGAGTGTTTCAGTGAGTAGTGCAACATCTTGGGTTCTGAAGAAAGTCTCGTCCTGGCATTAGTACTCTCTGCAGGCCACAACATTCCAGCACTGGTCTCACTCCCCATTGAAGTCCTCCAGAACTGCCAACTTGTCATCATCGGCACTCGTGGCACCTCCTGCTTCAACTACACGGACTGTGTCAGAAGGCCCTGATGGGCTTCAGCCTATGGATGTCAAATAACTAATTGAAAAGTTGATGCATTTTGCATCGACTTTTCAATTTGTTGATGGGGAGATTCCACCTAGGGCTGTTGATACTCTTCAAAGGTGAAAGTGCCATGTGGAGCCTGGGATGAGCTGGGGACTGATCCTGGGCTCCTATTGGTGCTGCCTCTTCAAAACATCCATGCAGCCTAACACCGGGCCCCCCGTGACGTTTCAAAGCGGCAGCGCTGTGTGTCACCCGGGGACTGGCCCGAGGCTTCGAGCTCCACTGCCGCTTTGAAGTACCCCATTTTCTCTCCTGCCCCTCCTCCCCGATGCCTCTTTCTGACAGAGGCAGCAAGGTGGGGAAGCACCTAGTCAACTAGTCCTTCACATCCCTACTTCAGCCCCAGGCATTGAAGTGTTGCGCTTTGTTTCCAAGCCCTATACTCCTGGACTTCCTGAGGATGGAACTGCTCCTCCAGCTGCACAGAGACAAGGCAAACATTATCTTGGTGGCCACGGCCTGGGCCTGTCAGCACTAGTATCCTACTCTGCTGGAGTTGTTTGTGTACCTACCCATTCTGCTACCCCTCCTCCCGGGCCTAATAATGGAGGACCATGGTCACCTCCACCACTTAGATAAAGGGAACAAAGTCCAACGGCATGGAGGCTGTGTGGCTGAACCCTATGAAACAGGCATGCTTGGATCAAGTCTGACATGTCTTTCTCAGTACTAGGAAGCTATCCACTAGATTTAGCCAAATGGAAGCTTTTTTTCATATTGTTGCTCTCAATACAACTTCGCCCCCTTATCCCAGTTGCTCAAATACCTTGTGTCACTTAAACAACACAGTCTGGTGACTTCTTCACTCAAGGTGACTCTGGTGGCCATATCGGTGTCTCGTCTGGGAGAAGTGGGTCACTCTGTCTTCCTGGACTCCCAGGGTGGGTGCTTTCTTAAAGGTATGGACAGGCTCTACCCACCAGTCCAGTGCCCTTTCCCTATGTGGGATCTCAACTTGGTCCTTGCTGTGCTTATGGGACCTCCCACTGAGCCTGTGGCCATATTCTCCCTTTTCTACCTCTCATGGAAAGTAGCCTTTCTGGTAGCTATCACTTCCACATGGTGGGTGTCAGAACTCTGTACCCTGACCTTGGAGCCCCCATATACTCTCTTTCAAAAAGACAAGGTTCAGCTTAAACATCACCCGGCTTTCCTTCCAAAAGTAGTCTCAGGCTTCCATACCAGACAGATATATTTTTACCTTTTTTTATGCAAAGCCCCACAAAAGCTTCAAGGAGGAATAACTACACTCCCCTGATGGCAGAAGGGCACTTCCTTCTACATTGACCGCACCAAACACTTTTGTAACTCCTTGCAGTTGTTTGTGGCAGTGGTATCGCATGAAGGGGCTGCTGATATCACAGCATGTATTCGATGTGCTATGACTTGGCATGGTTCCCTTTCCCCAAGTGTCCTAGCACACGCCAAGTGGGCACAGACCTTCTCATCTGCTTTCCCAGCTTGTGCCTCTTCAGGACATCTGTAGAGCTGTGACATGGTGCTCAGTGCATACCTTCGCATTCTGCTATGCCATTGTGCAACAATCAAGATTGCTTATTGACTCCGACCCATCCCCCTGCGTAAGGCTGATGAATCACCTAATTGGGATTGATATGAGCAAGCACTGAAAGAATTAAAAAAGGTTATTTGCCTTTTGTAATTGTTCTTTGAGATGTTGCTCATTTCTGTTCCATGCCCACTTTCCATCCTCTCTGTCTGAGTAGCTGGCAAGAAGGAGCTGAGGGGTGGGTAGTCATCTATAGTACACCATACTGGCACCACTCGGTGGCTCCACAACCCACCCAGCAGGTATAGAGTGAAACTTTCCGCCAGCTGTTGATGTGGCACACGCACTCCTAATCAGAATAGATATGAGCAACCCATCTTTAAAAACACGTTATAAAAGGCGCGTAATGGTTTTTTTCCTCTCAGGGTTGAGGCTTATTTTATTATGTATGCAAAGTGTTTAGTGATGACTGCCATTCAGAAATGTAATCAAATGCAGCTCTTTATTTTGCAGTTGCAAATGAGGCCTGAGGTTGGTGAAAATACACGAGAGGGAAGGGATGAGTGAGGAGAAGCTCAAAGTCCTCATCTCTTGGAGTAACCTTCAGTGAACTCTGCAGGAGAACTTGAAATTTGCCATTATGTGGACTACTGTATTTTGTGTCAACCATGTGAATAAATAGTTTCTCCATATATGCTCTAGCTGCTCCCCGTTCTCCTGCACTGAACTGAATTTGCTGTTTTCCTGTGAAATACTTGCTGCTCTGAATGGTGATTCTGATCACAGTGGCAAAAAAGACTTCCAGGACCTCAGCACACAGAGAAGGTTTTTTTGAAATACAGACTGCCCTGCTTACTGCAGTTGTTGCCAGATGGATATACTAGGGATCAGTGTGCACTGTCCCCTTGGACATGAGTCATTTAGTTGAGTGCAACAGTGTCTGCCTCTCATCCAGATCTCTCTTCACTTAATCTGGGGTCCTGAGGCATTCTGCACCCTGTAGAGCGGAGTTCATTGGATTACAGAGCAGCTAGCTCTGCTGACTACTGCTTCTTACTTGGCAGTCTGTGTTGTGTGCAGAGTTGAAAAGGAATTGTGTTCAAACAGTAGCTGCTACATACTTTTTTAAAAAGTGGGATGTGAGGGGAAATAGGCAGCTGTTCACAATTACTGCCACTTAATATGAAACCTAATCTTTCCTACTCCCTTGCTGTCAAAGAGGAGCCTGAGGTAGAAATTGAGTGGCTACTGCCCAACTGCTACTTTGCAGCACTTCTTGGAAAACAAACATTTACAAAATACCTTTAATCTGAGAAAATGGCTAAATAAGCCCCTGTAAATTCCCCTTCCAACATGTCCTAGAATCAAAATGTACAATTCATGTGCATGGCTTTTTAAACTCTTGCTCTGTACTATTCCACTGTTGTCATGGTAAATTGTAATCTGGCTTTTGATTGTTTTGGTTGTCTTTGTGATCTCTAGGGACCAGCAGCACCAACACAGTTGGGGGAACTGTGAACAGCCAGGCACCCCAGTCTCAGCCTCCTGCCATAACCTCCAGCCGGAAAGGGACTTTTACAGATGATCTGCACAAGTTGGTAGACAACTGGGCCCGTGATGCCATGAACCTCTCTGGCAAAAGAGGTGGCAAGGGACATAGCAACTATGAGGTAAGAGTGCTCCCTTTATTTCCCCCTTATATATGCGTGGAAGGAGAGCTGTCCCTGCTAACTTACTGGCTGAGTGTCAAGATGCACCTGCAAAGAAGAGTTTCCATGTAGTGTAATCAAGCCAAAATAGTGCTGCAGGAAGGAATGAGCCATAGCTCACATGCAGAGGGCTCCTGCCTCCTGTTCTCTCCAGCACTAGAGAAAGGAGAATCATGATGTCTTTGAGAAGTACCTGTTTAATGCAGTTACATGGAAGGGTCTGTGGATGGAGGGGAACTGCTTCCACCACACTTGAATAACTTCTCTTTTGGGGCTGGGTTTTCTTTCAGGGCCCTGGAATGGCAAGAAAGTTCTCAGCACCAGGCCAGCTATGTATTTCTATGACATCCTCCCTGGGTGCTACGCCTATCTCTGCAGCATCAGCTACCTCTCTAGGTCACTTCACAAAGGCCATGTGCCCTCCACAGCAGTATGGTTACCCAGCAGCACCCTTTGCCACTCCCTGGAGTGGTACAGGTGGTCCAGCACAGCAACCCCTTGGTCAGTTCCAGCCTGTAGGAGCTGCCTCTTTGCAAAGTTTCAACATCAGCAGCTTGCAGAAATCCATCAGCAACCCCCCAGGCTCCAATCTGCGGACCACTTAGCCCGACTCAGAGACTATGCTGGGTAGAACTTGGGACAGGAGATGGGGAGGGAGTTAGGGCCCTGTATCAACTACTATTGCTGCACTGAACTGGCTATTTCTGCCAGAATGGGAATGAGCTTCCCTATTCCAACCATTGCTGTCAGCTCTCAGTAAGGAGAGTTTCCCCATTTCTGAAGGGGGGGGAGGAGGGTGATGAGTATAAACACTCCTGTTCTTGTAGAAGATGAGCAATGAAGATGGAAGTCACTGTATCAATGTGATCTCATTGTAAAAGTACTTCAGTTTGAGTCTGAATCCACACATGCTGAGATAGGAAAGTTTAGTCCTAGCATGAGGTTGTAACACACTTCTCATCTCCTTGAAGAATGAAGGCCAGGAGAGAAGCTGTCCAAATCTCCCTCCTCTCCCCCAAACAATCATCTTTACCTCCTGAGTGGTAGGGCACACAAATGGACTTGCAGTGCAGCCCATGCTTGAGATAGGTCATTACTGCTTTAAATACAAAGATATATTAACAGCTTTGACTGCAGCATTAGAGCAATTTAAATTGTTTAAAAATGAATTTAAAAAGTTCCCTGCGGACATGTACTTACCATCAGTTTTGATGTGGAAACACTGTGATATATAAATGTTGTTGGACAACAGTTTAAAATGAGTGGAAAATAGAGGGTTAAAAAAAGTTAAAAAGAAAAAATGGAAAAAAAGCTAGCTATATCCTATACTTATTGGAGACACTTTAACTTTTTCCTTTGTATTTTCATTGTATTAGATAAATGTGAATGTAAAATTGTATAAATTAATGTACTTGAATACTTGTCTGTTCTCCCAGTATGCTTGCTGGATATTTTAGTGCCTTGGACTTTTATTGCTTCTGCAGTTAGCATCGCTTTCTCAGCAGGTCCCAGCTGGTCAAAGGGCAAGTTAAGGGGAAGAATAGACTATTTTGTACCTAGTGACTGGGATACCAAAGGGTTAACAATTTGGATCTTTATATATACATACATATATATATATATGTCATACTGTAACTTTGGATAGGTGTTGGAGGAGGGAGAGCTATTGTAGGTTGGAACAGAGTTTTGGGTGATGGGAAAACCAGTCCATGTTGACGGATTAAAAAGTTGATGGCACAATGCTGGTGTAACAAAGGGTGATAGGCAAGAGAAATGATGGAGGGGGAAAGAGGAAGCTCAATTGAAACTAACAAACACTGCCTAGAGCCTTAGGAGGCCTGGATCAGAACAGAGAATGGGAAGGAAGTGCATATTTTGGAAAAGTTTAACTTTAATGGTGTTTTGACTATTAAAAACTGTGATATGGAAAGTGGCTAGGTGAGGGTGTGAATGGAGGTGAAGCTATTACCCTAAGGGGATGGGGTTATCTGCTGGGATTGCTTTTCTTACCTTTTTTTATTCATTCGTGCTAGGAGTAGACTTTCCTGGTGCGACGTCCATTGCCGGCAATGGATGCACTTGAAATAGCCGGCATCAAGGAATTCCCTCTGTCAAGCATGAAGAGGACTTATGATTTGTTCATTCTAAAGAATTCAAACTGGTACCAGGACCATAACTAAGTGTGCCATCTTTTAGTAACTGTATTGTACCTTCTATTTCTCAACTCATTTTCCCTTTTTCATACTGAAAAATACTGGTTCCCTGTTCAATGTAATACTGCAACCAACCAGTATTATTCTGTAGTGCTGCAACAAGCTGTGAAGGTCAAAGTACTGCTTTCTAGTACATGGGAGTAGCTCAGTGGTGTCCTGGAAATCTGTGCACCAAGGAAATCTTCCCTGAATTTTCTGAGAGCACCACTCCCTTCTTGGGGGTCTTATTTGTGAATTTATACTTTGTGGATGTTTTGCTCTTGTCTCTAAAAACGAATGCACAAGATCTGTTTCTTTCCCTTTACCTGGTTTTGATGTTTATGGCAGCATTGTCAGCCAGGATATTGTTGGGAGTATACAAGTTGGAAATGAAGAGTGTCCGGGTGGATGCTAGTGGCAAGGTGCCTGGGCTCAAACAGTTTCTCAAAAGATTTTTTTTTAAATTCTTGGTAAGTAACACAGGCTGTGTAGAATACCAGAATGAGAGAAAAGGTTTCATGTTGTGTATGTATGGTTGGAAGAGGAGAAAATGTCTGGGCTGGTAAAAATGAATCAGAAAGCCTTAGTTTTCTGGTTAAAATTGACTGGTGAGGAGGTTCCTGCATACACCAAGTATGGGTAGGAAAAACAGTACCCTGTGTAATGGAGTAATTATATAGTTGAAGCAGTAACAGGAGTGGGGCAACACTTTGTGGCAGAAGAACTGATCGGCTGAATGCAGCACATGGTTGTTTAATTACTTTGATTTAGTAAGTTTGAGGTTGGTTTTCACTTAATGTTATGCAAGAAGTGGTTTTATTTACCATTGATTTCCCTCCTGTGGATGAAATAACTGAAGTCTAGAGGAATAAACTAATGCTACTGAACTGTTAAATTATTTTGTTAATATTACACTTTGAGTACCTTTTTTCCACAATCTTTCTGAATTGCAAATATTTTCTTTACATTATTTAACAATGTACACTGTAAAAAAACAAAAAACCCACACAAATAAAATGAATTCAAACTTTGGGCTTCCCTGGCCATAGTTAATTGTATGTTTTGCACTAAATCCAGGCATTGCGCTTCTTGTATGATTGCGCTTTGTGCTGCCATTTGTTACCTTTGTAGAATATTTAATGAAATCATTTAAATAAACCAAACCTGCTTTTGTTGAACTGTGGGTTTTCATTTTCAGCTGGTTCTACTTCCCTTCCTCCTGTCCCCTGGAGTATTTAATTGCAGATGAGCAGTTTGCCACCAGGAAATACTGAAACCCACACTTTAAAAACCCAAACCTCTCAAAAGCAGTGATCAGTAACAATACTATCTGCTCTTTAACAAACTTAACTCTCCAAGTAATAAGGAACAAAAATTCGATAACCACTTCTACAAAATCTGAGTAAACTTAGAGGAGGTAAAGACAAATGTATTTATTTTACATGCAGAAATGAGAATCTGGCTCTGGGTTGAGTTTTCTTAAGTTACACTCATTTGTAACTTTTGAGTACTGACTGATTTCTCACTAAATTGGATGCAGGTTGATCCTCTTTCTTCTGCCAACATCTATGGTCTAGCATGATTTTAGTTGCATAGATGCCCACTTACCACATGGGTGGGACCAAGTTTCCCTGCAGTCCCATAAAGTTGGTTTACCACCACCAGTCTTAACTCTTGTTTCTGTGCTGTTCCCTAAACGTCTTAAGAGACCAGTAAGTAGTGGAAGTGTTGGTAATACTGCTATACGATGTTGACCTGTGTAGTTCAGCAAATTCTGACTTGGCACTGGTCAGGTCCTGCGGATGCTGGACTAGAGCGGTTCAGGTTGTACTAGCTAACCTGGAAAGGTTTTAAACCACTTATTCTAAACTTTTTGCTGTTCCTGCTGCCCACCTTTATCAGTGATCTCATCGGTCCTGTAGTGATAGTCTGTCTTCAAATTATTACTGTTTACATATACTGATTCTCTGATTAGTTGATTTTGGAATTAAAGTGGGAGTTGACAATGTTTGGTGAGTGATTTTCAGTTGGTCACTTGTAAAGTTATGGTATAAACCTGCTGCTTTCTTCTGGAAGACAGTGAATGTTTGCTTGAGTTGCATTAAACCATGATGTTATGGTACTAGGAATGTGTTCAAGTGACTGTTCTATCTTAAGACAACTGACCCCTCACGCAGTTACAAATGAGATTTATTCACATTTTCCAAAAAATAAAATTTAGTATAAAAACACAAGCCGCTGAAAACTCTTCAGTCAATTATAGTCCTTTAGAACACATTCAGCCAAGTATTGTGTATAAATCTCCATTCAAATAATTCTTTCCAGGAGCTGATCTTAATGAAGGCTATCCACCTTAAAGGAACTACTTCTACAATGAAATACAAAAGTAGAAGGGCATCCTTCAGTTATCAGTAGGGAATCAGGTCATGCCACAGGAATTTAAAATCACAAATCTTTGGTGATCTATAACAAGCCCTGGCACTGGGAAGGCTTCATACAGCTGCACCACTTTAACCACAAGAGAGGCACCGCCTACATTAAAATGGGCTAAAGTTAAGTAAAGTTCTGACTATTTCTATCATCAACAATGCATAAGACAAACCAGAGAATATCTAGTAGATCCATGTAAGACTGAAATGATTAACAGGAAACTAGTATACTTCAGATGTTGTCCTATTAAGAGGGTTCCAGTTTCCTTTTCTTCATGCCTTGAGTCCTCCTGAATGGACTGCATTCTGCTAAGCAAGACAATAGGGTTTTAGTAAGCAAATGATTCTGCCTTTCTCTTGTCAAAACTCAACCATGTTTTTGCCAGTGCTTTTATTCTCCCCTAGATAGGCATACAGGAAAGCCATGTTCTCTTTCTGGGGAGATCCATCTCCCATTTTAATCAAGTAGCTTAAATCTTAAGTGAGGTAGATTTAATTTTGCTTTTACCAGAATTTGAACATAAACAGCCATCCTAAAACCTAAGATTGAAAGAGGAAGTGCTAGCTGGCATTTGAAAGGGTAAAGCAGTCTGTAGGGGAGGACAGCCATGGATGTTGTTGAGACAGTTACAAAACTGAACTCCACAGCAGGAGACTTGCCAGAAGTTGCTCAAAGTTCATAAACTTAATTATGGACCTTATTCAATTTCACATGTGACTGCAGCACTCTGCATGCTCACCTTTACTTTCTGCCTTCTAAAAGTTGTCAGGTGCTTTCTTCTGCCCATTCCTCCTCATAGCCACTTACCTGGTATACCTTGGTTGGAAGAGTGACTGCTAGGCCTGTGGCCAGGGGACTCATGGCACGATGTAGCTCTCATATATGACTTGTTAGGGTTTTTTGTTTGCGGAGTCTTGCTGCGTGTTGTCATGTGATAGTGTCCAAGAGGTGTTGCAGGAGCCTGGATTGTGACAGCTGCTCTTCTGTGGCTCTCAGTATCACTAAGATCAGTGGTCTCCAGAGGAATGTCCCATAATTCAGGGTCATCTGGAACAATTCAAAGAGACCAACAGAAAGAAGACAACATTGTGACATTACAGAGAAGCGTAGCCCTAGTGTCAGCCCTCCCTTTTCCTCACTTTATGGCCCTAGAGCAGTGAAACTATAATGGAGTTTGTTCTTGTATCAAGAAAGGGAACTAAAGCTAAAGTGTAAAAAGAGTGCACAAGCGAAGCTAAGACTTCAGGGATTCTGTGTGCTTAATAGAATGAATGAAGTGGAACTGCACTTGGCTTTCATGTCCAGGCTAAAAGATACAGGTGTAGCCTCAGACACTTCTTGCTGACAAGAATCTGAGTTCAGATGCATATGCACCAAGACTAGAATCTCTCAACTTCACTGGCTACAACAAAAGGTTTCTATAGGCAGGTTCTCCTCTAGTTGTAGGATGTGTTAAATGCCTACTGATGGAAGTGTGGGGCCCTGAATCCATTCACACCTCTGCCCCGGTCTCATCTCTTTCCTCCTCCCTCTACATTACACTTACTTCCCCCTCTAAAGGTTATTGTTGCCACTACTGCTCAAGTGAGAATTGGGTCTATACAACTCCCCCCTCGTTCCTAAATCCTGCCTCCAACTCTGAGCTAACATTCTGCCAGCATTTAGCTACCGCTCTTTTCTGACCTGTAAAGAACTCCTCTTCAGCCATTGGTCCCTGGTGCACTGCTGCTGGAGTGCTATGCTTCATCAGTGACTGAAGAGATGCTTCTGGGCACAGGTAACAAAGAAGAACTATTAGTGCCAGAAAGGCAAAAGACACTACCTGATGCCCCTATCAGGGAAGTGATTCAGGTAATTTCAGAAAGATACTAACTGTCCTACATCCACTCCTTGCCACTTACTAGAAATGGGGGTGGAGAGGGAAAGACAGGAAGTGATACCTGGTCAGATCTACTATGTGCAATGGAAATATCCAGAAATTTCTTGAACTATAAGCAGAGGTTTGGTTTTCTCAGTATTCCCAGTTGGTACTCTACAGCAGCACTGCCTAAGCCTTTCTTAAGAGAACATAATGGCAATTTTGATCATATCTTGTTTGAATCCACAGCCCTGCCCTCTAGGGAACAAGTATTAGACTTGAGATTTCCTTTTTTATAAGCTTTCTTCAGTCAAATGAGGTGGTCAGGGAGCAGAGGGACCTAAATTACACTGACAAGTGTCTATAATCAATGCTATCCCTGCTTGGGCATAGTTTAATTACGTAAAGGGAGAGTTCTCTCTCACTTGCATACAGTAGGTCTATGAGAGCCCTTACTGCAATGCACCTTCTGTGGCACACCTGTGCTGCTGTAATGTTTAGTGTAGATATAGTCCAGGTTGCTGGACTAGCAGATTAGCACTGACCTGCCCTACCCTGCTTGCTGATGGGATTGGCTATTGCCATCTGATGTTTTTTTTCCATTTGCTCCCGGAACTGCTGCTGAAGTTGCTTCTGCCGTAACTTGCGCTGGTAAGTGGCATCGCTCCCACAGGCTAAGATGCTACTTCTGCTCCAAGAAATAAACACACCGTCAGATGGCACTTCAGCTATAATTACACATTAGGAAGGGGGAAGTTTATACCAAGAGCATGCTCAGGAAAATCCAACAGTAGATGGCACACTTTCCAACTAAAGCTGCTTCCCCAACTCGCAACACGCTTTACAAGCATTATCTATTTACAACTTCAGGGTTGTCAGGGAGGTTTAAGTATTACCGTTTCTAGCAAGCACAGGGCTAGGACCTGTCCAAGTTTATACAAGAAATCTGTGGCTGAAACCCTCTCTTGTGCCTGAACCATTTACAAAAACCTGACCCAAACTCGAGTAGCAGACTATTTTGACTGAGACAATATTTATCACCCCTTGGTGCAGGCTCTGGAATGGGAGGAGCTCAAGCCAATGCAAATATTGCATGTACACTCATATGAACTGACTATGACACCTGCTATGATGCCCAATCAGAAGTAGAGTTCTAACCACCTCACCCAATAGTTACAGCCTTGGAACCTCAAGGTTCTGCTCCTGCCTGCTGAGGAGCTGCCTGACTCCTGTACTCTTGGCTCAGAGACACAGTACTGTGCACCTTATAAAGTAGCTCTTAGGACTGAATGCCTCCTAAAAGCTCCTGGAGGAATGTACGGTATAATAGCTATGGATCAAATATAGGGTTGGGTATTGTCTGAATTAAAAGAACTAACCTTCCACTGAACATAGCTCATATATGCTCTGGTCACTAGAGTGATACGGAGTTTTGAGAGTAAATGGAGGAGTTTGTACATTTTAAGAGCAAGGTGACCAGAACTGGGGAGGGGTGCTCATTTATAGTACAATATAAATAAAGTTAAACAGATTAAACACTCACCTGGAGCTATTTTGCTGCTCCTGTTCAGCTGTGCTTAAAGAAGCTGTCTCCTGGCCTTGTTTGTGTGAGGACACGCTCTCAGAGTGCTGGGGTTGCCCTACACTATGTTTCTGCAGACAGCTACTATATCTTGCCTTCTCTATTGCGGGCTCAAAGTCTTGCCTTTTTGCTTTTGTGAAATCCAACTCAGGAGGCAGCTAATATAGGAAAAAATTGTAATTCATTGACCAATTCTCCCCACCCCATTAACTCTAAAGTCACAGAGACTCAAACCATCTTACAACAATATTTCATGTTTCGTGTCTCCCTCTCTAGCGGCTCAAACTAATATCTGGGCAGGTTTTGTCCTTAAAGGACTGGTTTGGTTCTGTATTCTGAAAGGAGTTAGTGGTTGTTTGCAGACCACCATCATTGGCACTGTCTGAATGTTTATTAGCTAGCCTTGCCTCTATACAAACACACAATAGAATTTTTAAATGTAGAAGTGACAGAATCTGGACAATCCCCACCACAGAGAGGTGGGTAACGGAGTGTAAAAAAAAAACAAACCAAAACATCACATCACTTTAAATTTATAGGTGCGTACACAGACATGTGTTAGAGCTCGGCAGACAATTTTTTTCCCTTCAAATGCAGGAGTGGAATCATACATTCCACCCTTTAACTGAGCACATATTGAGGGAAGCTAGACAGAACAATATAAAGTGGTATCAGAGGGATCTTTCTCACCCACATACAACTGGGGAGTTTGCAGTTTCCATATTAATTCCACAGGAAGCTGCAATACTGTGCTTCAGCCACCATTGGTACTGACTGAGATAATAAATCAGCATCTCCAAGCCCACCCACCTGATTCCAATATGGCATTCTCTAGCAATCAGGTACTGATAGCTGCTCCTCCTGGATCCTTCCCTTAGGTAAGCATTCCCAGGGCTCTACATCTGCATGTAAGAATCTCTGGTAAACTGGAACTAAAGTCTATGGCAAGCCGCTCTAATTTCTGCAGCATACTAGATATTCTATGGTGGCTTCCAAGTATATCAAAGTGCAGGGGTTTCATTATAGCAAATATGAAAATGGATAGTCAGTACAGGAGACCAATGCAGTGTTTTTTATATATATTACATTCAGTACATTTTTCTTAGTCCCTAAATTTTCAGTTCTCTGTATACCGAAGATTTCTGCAATGCAGTACTGTCAGAGGACAGCTGAAACTTTCAACAGCTGTGCAGGGGAAAAAGTAGTGGCTGGCAGCACTTTGTTTAGACTAGAGCTCCCACTGTTGTTTACAAATGGTGAAAGCGGACTGGGGGCAGTTGCTGTGGGATCCTATCTGATAATGTTCTAGTTTAAAAGAAGCTCTACTGTACACAGCACAGTACAATACTTCAAGTAACTTGTTTTGATATGGCACTGGAATTAGTTCATCCCTATCTATAATAGTATTTATTTAAACTATTACCAACAAGGGTGCAGCTAGACCCACTAGCAGTAAAGATACAAAATGGGCTGGTGCTCAGAAACTATAGTGATGGGAATGAGATGGGAACCTGACAAGAACAGAGTAAACAAGACCCCTGGAAAGAGAAACAATGGGTTTAAGTTTCAGAATTGTATGATTTTTATGAGATATTAGGAAAAATATTTTACAAAGAATAGTTCAGATAACTAGCAAACAAGGAAGATTGTGGAATCATTGCCACTAGACACATTCATGGTTTCCATCCCTTTCAAAACATGAATTGAACCAGTGACCTACCAATCATTCCAAACCGATCTAGTTTCCTTCTTTGAGTTACCAGCATAGTGGATTAGTAGAAAGCAGTAGATATATTATATCTGGACTTTAAGACTTGACACAGTCACACACTACATTCTTATAATCAAACTAGGGAAATACTGTCTAGATGATGTGAGTATACAACTAGGAACAAGGAGGTTCCTGGCAAACTAAATTATTCTGCTTTCCCCTTCTCCAAAGTCCCACATACTGCACCTGACGAGGAAGTTTATTCACTGATCGCAGGTAATCTTTGTCCAGGATGCAGTTCCCAAGAGCATTTCCAAAGCACCTGAGGGACAAGAGAGCCTGCCATGACTGAGAATTTCATATTTTAATCTTATGCCACCTTTTGAAAATGAGCAAGAAAAGTTCAGGTTCTCCACTTACTTTAGTGCTCTCTTCAGCCCATCTGTCACTGCTTCTTTCCTTGCCTTTTCTAGGGACAATGCCTTGGACTTCAGGCCCTCACTCACTCCGTAACCCACGTCTTCATGGTATGACCCATCCTGTGAGGTGAGTTAAAAAAAATGAAGGAATCAATACAGGAACTTTTGCTTTTAGACAGCTGATTAAAATACTACATCTCTCGTTTGTGGACTACGTGTATTAAGTGGCTTGAAATTTATTCTTTAGTACGTTCAGCTTTCCAGGGGCCCATAGGACTGTCTGGTTTGACACAATAATATGGTGTGTTGCAGTTCACCTCCACACACACAGTAATACTGTCGTTCATGGTACTTAATCAACTAGCAGTTCACCAGCAGATGGAGCAAACAAAAACACATCTATTTACCTTGAGTTGGACTTTTACAAATGCACAAACTCCCACATAGAATTTGCCATTGTTGAGATCAACAAAATCTGGGGAGAAGAGGGAGGAGCTGGAGTTACAACGGAGATCCAAACAGTGTATTATGGGGTGAAATTTCTGCCTCATGCTCATATTCCTACAAAGCTTCAAAATTAAACCTGGTCTATATGTAACATTTAGATCAATCTCATGTGCCAGGATAAACTTTCACTGCTGAGTCTTCCACATCAGCTACCATGCTTGATCCACGGTTTATATTACAACCCACAACAAAAGTAGACCTTTGGCAACAAAATACCACACCAAGTATTGGACTTTCCACTTGAAGGGATGTGGGGCCATACCTTCCTTCCTTGTCTCTTAGATACCAAGTGCCCTGAGGAAATGAAGTCAGCATTTTCATGCATGATCATGATGGCTCCAGCAGGGATGAGGCAGTGCAGTGACAGAATGAGCCAAGCTTTTTGTGGGGGTGGGTGGGGAGTGGAGACACTCCCTGCTCTCCCAGGTCTCTATCAATTCCTCCACTGCCCCCCCCCTTCCTCCTCACTCAAGCAACATTAAGGAGGCCCCTGTCTCCTGCAGCTGCTCTCTCTCCATTCTTGGGACTGAAAATTCTAATTCCCCAAAGGAGCATAGGCTACATTGTGCATTCACATCATCGGGGGTTTTGGTTAACTCAAATGTGGATAAAAACAAACTTTATCTGTACAAAATATGATAGAAAAATAGGAAAATAAACTGCAGGGCATCCTAAAAAGCACCCTGATTGAACCAGCAGTCTGTGTGCCATTCAACCAACTTGCTATCTTTGGCATGCCTGCTACAGGTTTCCAATCCTTGCCAGCTATAAAAAGAATATGATTTCACTAAACACCTGAGGAGCCATTTGGCCTGGGAAGATTTGGACATTACATTGGTGGAAGAGGGGCCAGAGAAGTCAATTCTAGAGAATACTAAGTAATAGTCAACATGTATTTGCCAAGAATCAATCATTCCAAACCAATCTAATTTCCTTCTTTGAAAGGGTTACCAGAATAGTGGATAGGTAGAAAGCAGTAGATACAATATATCTGGACTTTAAGACTTGACACAGTCACACATTACATTCTTGTAATCAAACGAGGGAAATATTGTCTAGATGATATGGGTATACAAATAAATGAAAAAAATCATATTAAGAGATAGTTATTAATTAGGGATGTAAACTATCATTTAAAAAATTAACTGGTTAAACACTGTTTCACATGGAGCAGTCGCCCCTACCTGCGATTAGTGGGTCCAGCCAGACTACTAGGTACAGGAAAGCATCACCTGGCAAGGTTACTGGGGACCCCTTTACATCCCTTTTATTATTAGTAGCAGCAGTAATATAATTGATGTCAAAGTGTGAGGACTGATCAAATGTGGATCTAAATAGGTCTTACGTCTAGTACTATTCAATATTTTAATCAATTATTTGGATAATGGAGTACAGAATATGTTTATAAAATTTGCAAATGACACCAAGTGGGGAGGGGCTGTGACCATGCCTATGGATAGGGATGTAAAATTCAGTTTAACCATTTAATTAGTTAAAAAGGGGCATGCTGGAGCAGCCTCCCTGCCATGGGCAGGGGCTCCTTCAGCGTGGCTGTTTATGACCCCTTGCAGGGCTGCAGGTGCCCAACCCCGTGGAGTGCTGGAAACAACAGCTCTGTGCGGGGCTGCCAGCTCCCAGCCCCTTGTGGGGGCCTGGCAGTGCTGGAGCAGCCCTGACACAGGTGGCAGGGGAGGAGCGGCTGCTCCCCAGGTAACCAGTTACCCATTGACATCCCTAGTTGTGGACTAAGATAAGAATTCAGAAAGACCTCACCAAATTGGAGAACTAATCTGAAATCAACAATGAAATTCAATAAATATACAAAAAGTGATGCACTGAGGAAGGAAAAAAAATCAAATGCAAAACTACAAACTGCAGTAGTATTGCAAAAAAAATCTGGGAGCGATAGCAGATCACAAATTGAGTAAGAGTCAAACATGATGCTGTTATAAAAGGAGGCAAATCTTATTCTAAGATGTATTCATGTAAAAGATGAGCGGTAACTGTTCCGCTCTACCTGGCATTGGTGAGGCCACAGCTGCAGTACTGTGACCATGTTTTCAGGCTTCATGCTTTCAAAAAAATGTGGACAGATTGGGTAGAATCAAGGGGAGACCAACAAAGCTGATAAAAAGTTTAGAGAACATGCTATGAAGACAGGTTGAAGGACTGGGCTTGTTTAGCCTAGAGAAGACTGAGCAGCGACGTAGTCTTCAAATACATAAAAGTCTTACAAAAATAATGGTGATCAATTGTTCTTCACAGTAGAACAAGAAATAAATTTGTTTAGTTGTCAGAAAGGGAAATTTAGGAAAATCTTACTAACCATAAGGATATTTTACCCAGGGAGATTGTGGAATCCATGTAAACAGAAGTTTTTAAGAACAAGGTTAGGTAAAAACCTCTCCGGGATGGTTCAGGTATATCTAATCCTGCCTCAGGGTGGGAAGATGGATTAGAAGATTTCTTGACATCCCTTCTAGCCTTACTTTTGTATCATTTTCATTAATATCTCAACATCACCATTCTATTTTCCAGTAGAATTTTCCAATCCTGTAATGACTCGGGAGTGTTATTCACCGTTTGGATGCTCCCTTGTTCCTGAGACATTTAGCATTAGCAAGATTGGCGGTTCCCTTGTTGAGTCCATAGTAACTTGCTCTCTTTATGACATCAATGAGTATTGCATTTCTTGTAGCTATTACTTCATATAGGAGAGATTCAGGCCCCTGTGTATAGTGTACTAGTTACTCATAGACCTCAGCTGGAGTCCCCTAGGAATTCCACATAAACCAGCCCATTCATCTCTTTTTCCTTCCTAAACTTCACTCTCTCTGGAATGAGGAGATTCACACTTTCAATATAAAGAGAGCATTGTTTTTCCACCTACACAGAGAACAAGATAATTCAGGAGCATACCCAAGGTATTTTTGACATTTTCTGACAAGGCTAAGAGGAAATCTATACTCATACATTCATAATCTGCAGGAGCAGCCCTAGACAAGCTGCCAGCAACTGGTGCCCTAGGCAAAACATGCGATTGGCGCCCCCAACGGCCGTTTATCTTGGCACCCTAGGCGACCACCTAGTTTGTCTGTATTGACAGGCCGCCACTGATTATCTGAATGGGTTTCCAAGTACCTAACAACTTGTTATTAACAATGGCAAGAAAGTTCCACTTGGTCATACTGTAGTTCATTCCACTTGGGTTTTGCTGCCTGTTTGAGGAAGGCTCTCATATCTGAAACATGTAAAGCAGCTACATGGAGCTCCAACCCACATATTAGTCACTATTAACTAATACAGGCATCAGTTTTTATAGGACTGTTTTAGAGTGGATATTCAAATAGGACTCCTAATAACTGCCTCTGAGGAAATAGACACATCCTCATTAAGTCACTCTGAGTGGAATCCATGCAGACAACTGAGAACACATGGTTCCTTACACTTCAGTAACAGCGGGTTTTCAAAATGTGTTGTCCATATAGATTACACAACTCAGATTGCAATATCAGGGAGGCAGTCTCATACCTACAGAAATCTGTACTGATGAAGAAATTGATGGGCAGTTGGGCCCATTCCATCTTTTATGCCCTCTGGGGAGCAACATGTGAGTCTCCAAGATGTCAACATGGCCCCAATAGATGCTGCTGGCCAAAATAATACAATCTCATGCATGTGTGTTCCAAGAGTGGAATCAATGCGGACAGCACATCTTGAAGAACCATAGTTACTATAGGGATGATTGAGTAACTATTCTTTCCCTTGATGTTGAACCATAACTGATCCCAACAGTGGGTATCAAAGTGTGAAATGGTGTAACACTAAGATTCCCTTCTAAGACAGTAGAGACTGCTTAAGTGTTGCTGACACAAAACAGTCCCACTCTGTTTCAGTGTCATGAGAAACATCTAGCTCCAGTAGGCTGTCAGACCCTCGAATTTTTAGGATTTATCAGACTGACACTGTTCTAACAATGTGCATCTCAGATCTTTGCAACACTGAATTAGAATTCTCTTATAAAAATGTATTACTGAAGAAGCCAGCACCAACCTTCCAATCACCAGGCTGTAATGTTGGTGCAGTTTAGGAGCGCCTCACTGTAATCCCTGCATCACATTTAGATTTTCAACATGAAAGTGCTGATCTCTCAGTACAGCACTCTGTTGTGTGAACTTCAACTGTCTTCTCCAGCAGAAGAATTTTGAGGTGGCTCTCCTTCTTTCTAGTATGAGGGGTGAAAATGATGCAAACCAACCATCAACATGGACTTTGCCCTTTAGTAATGCACTTAAAAATACTGCTCATGGTGACTACTGTCACACTGCAGAGAGACGACAACTAGTGGTTTTACTGTTAACTGCCACAACATGAATGATAAATGGAGAGACCACCAGGCCTGAACCATGTTACACCAACCAGTGCCAAAGAACATAGATTTCAGGGCCAATAAACTAGGTTTTAAACAAAGTTGCAATAGTGCATCCTAAAAATTTAAGAGTGCAAACTTCACTGAAATCTAAGGTTACCCTAACAAGTCAAAGGAGAATAGATTGCAGAAAGCACATAACTGAAGTGGGGAACGCATAAGTTAAGAAGTTTACTGCGGGGAGCAGTTGCATGTGATCAAGACAGTTAGCTCAGGCTGCTAGGGTTAATCAGGCAGAAGAGTCCAAATGCAATGATTTGGCCTACCCATCCCTACTTGGCTGAATACACTCATTTTCAGTTACTCAGAAATTCAGTTACACAGACCTGAGCTAGTGAATATAAACAGGGTTTTCTTTACACATAGGACAGGTACTGAAACACAGGAGTTTCCCCTCTACTTTCTCCTGTCAATGAGCCCTTATGCTCCAAAATTTCATCTGTGTTTTTTACAGGGACTGTATCTTTAAAAACACATTTCCTGCTGTTTCAGCTGAACATGTTCCAGGAAAGATGGCTTCTCAAATAGGAACCACATTCTGCCACTTTACAGATCTTCACTGTGAAGCTTTAGGAACACAAATTCTCAAATCCTGGAAAAAGACACTCACCAACATTTTGCTGGGTGACCGAATGAGCCCAGCCATTGTAGCCAAACATCTCATTGGCCAGACTGATGACCCTGTGACCCTCAATATAACAAACCTGAAAAGAGGAAGAGTGAATTTTAAAAAGTCCTGTGGAGTATAGCTAAGAAACCCTGTACTATATATGTACTAAGAAACCCTGTAAATTTCAAGGAACATCTGCCCGTGTGCAAAGAATAAAAAGGGTGCTCCCCTCCTGGCCCAATCTCCAGAAGAAGATGGCATAACAAAGAGGCAGATTTAAATAACACAAAAGAAAGAGTCTCAGAGGGTAGCTGTGTTAGTCTGTAACTTCAGAAACAACTAGTAGTCCTGTGGCACCATACAGATGAACTAAAACATATATATCATGAGTTTTTGTGGGCAAGACCCATTTCATCAGATAAGTTGGAGTGGAAATAACAGAATCCAAGATATATAAAACAGCAAAAGAAGTAATCTGTCAATTGAAGGACCCATTTTAATGAAGCTACAATTGACAGGCACTTTTTCTGTTATATATTTCCACTACAACTCATCTGATGAAGTGGTCTCACCTATGAAAGCTCATGATATTATATATTTTTGTTCATCTCTAAGATGTCACAGGTTCATCTCTAAAGTGCCTACAAAAGAAAGGGAACACCCCTCCTCACATAATTTACACACAATGTGCAATGTTTATTTAGTGCTTTACATGTTCAAAGCACTGAACAATTAAGTAATAAATACCGCTCAACATCCTATGAACTAGATAAATGATTTCCATTTAAAGGATGAAGAAGCTGAAGGAGGAAGTTAAGTGACTTGCCAAATGTGTCAAGAAATCAGTGACTGAACTAAGGACAAACATACAGTTTTTCTTATAGTGAAGAATTCTCTCTCTCTCACTCCCTGCCCACAAAGATTTTGCATACACGCTTGTTTGTACCTTCTGTCCTCCACCAGCCTGCCGGCTGCTGATGTACTCCGGCCCCAGCCTCTGACGTAGAGCATTCTGGATGGCCTGGTATTCATCTGCTGTGTACTGGTACTTTAAGAGAAGCATAGAAGAGTCAAACAGCTTTAGTTTCTTCAATCTATTAGCTTCCTCACCTCTGACTCATCCCACTCTTCTTTATTGCAATCTTCTAGGAGATGAAGAATACATATTGCATTCTCATAATTCAGGATGTAAAGGATAATCAAAGTGCTCAAGAAGGAATTAACTTTGCTGAATTTGGTAGGTGTATTATGCTGGTGATATTGCTTGATCTCACAAGGAACTAGTTTAGATGGATCAATGATCTGTGTTGTACAGAATTTAACTTTGCTCCAATTTTTACAAGCAGCAAACACATTACAAAGTGATAGAAGTCAGCTAAGCACTCCAGTCTGAAAGAGTACTCCTGCCCCCTCCCATCCCTATGAAATTCTATCAAACGTGCAAAGCCCATCTAGTCTGTAGGGGCATGAAGTATTGAAGGATTCTCTATCAGCACCACTCATATTAGTCAGAAGATCAAATAGGTATCACTACTTATTGCACTGGCAGAAATGTTGGTTATAATCAGTGTTCCCTCTAAGCTACTGGGCAGCACAGCTTCGCAGGTAATTAATCAGCACTGGCCAGTCAGTCAGCACCCTGCAAGGAGCTCTGAGCCTCTGACTGGGCAGGGCTGATTAATCACTTGTGAAACTGTTCTGCTTAGAGGGAACACTGGTTATAATCTCTACACACACTGCAAAAAAATACAGATGAGGTTATGTATGCATTACTCTGTGGGAAACAAAAGACAGGATTATGCAGCATTTTAAAGACTAACAAGATGGTTTATTAGGTGATGAGCTTTTGTGGGCCAGATCCACTTCCTCAGATAAATTGTGAAAGAAAATTGTCATGACCATATATACCAAAAGGATACAATAAAAAAAGTGAACACATATAAAATAGACAAATCAGATTTAGAACAGGGGGGAAGAGGGGAGGAGGTTAATGTCTATGAGATAATGATATTAGAGGTAATAATTGGGGAAGCTATCTTTGTAATGGGTAAGGTAATTAGCATCTTTGTTAAGACCCATTCATAAAGTGTCAAATTTAAGCATGAATGACTGTTCAGAGGCTTCTCTTTGAAGTCTTGTGTTAAAGTCTCTTTACTCAGTGTGGAGTTAAGTGTTCTAGTTAAGCAGGAATATGCAGGGCTTGACATATTATGGAAAACCCTACTCGCCAAAAAAGGGACTCACCACCCTCCCCCCCAAAAAGTGTTTTTTAATGGCATAAATTCCTAATAAGAATA
>CM057845.1:98467623-98484640 GCA_030068395.1 Apalone spinifera
AGGACTCCTCGCCGCTTTTGCAGATTCAGACTAACACGGCTGCCCCTCTGATATATGGCAACACAGAAGGCCAGGCCACTTTAGCCTGTAAATATCTAATCTGATACCCTGACATGCCATGACAGGATATATCTACCCTGTGACAAACGGTGGCAAGACAGAGCAGCCAATAAAATAGAACTCCTGCCTGATAGACATGGAAATGGAATGGATTTTTAAGTGGCTGCTGGAGAGCCAGCAGCAAGTGGCATAAGAGCAACATCAGATTAGCTGCTACAACAGATCACAGCAGCAACTCCAGATGGTGCAACAGTAGGACCAGTGACACCAAATGGTGTGGGAACTGGCTGCTCAAGACCAGGTGCACCAACAAGACTAGAGGCAAGGAACATTTTGGCAGGGCTGCCAGTATGTCTGAATAAGATGGGGCTCATTAACAATCTGAGGCATTTCTTGTGACATTCAAATTGGGTCGTCATGCCTGGCCGCCACCAAAACTCTGAGCTGTTCTCTTGGCACCAGCCCAGCCTACCTATCGGGACCTATACTTCTGAGGTGTTGAGATACATAAAAATGAAGGTGGCCAGACTGACATCAGTCCTGAGACATACCACCAACAACTCTACAGTTTACCAAGAGCCTACCCACTAAAGGAAGGATTGGGTGCAATGGCACTGTCCAGCTTGCTGAAACTGTCTCCTTAATGGAAGATTACAAGATTGCTGAGGGTCAGAGCAGCAAGCCCAAGAAACTGGGTCATCCAGCCAAGTGATGACCACACAAGGCCATGGTAGGAGACCCTAACACCAACGTAAGCCACTGGCAACCATGACAAATCCTGGCACAAAGTAACTGACTGATTGAGCTGCCTGGGGCAGAGGAGCTTTATGAGTCATCACACCATCCCTATCATCCAGCTACATAGGAGGCCAGGCCCCTTGGGCTGCTAAAATCTCTACTTTCATCTCCTCACAATCCATTGCCCAATAATGGGGTGTAAGTAACTCGCAACACAGTCTAATCCGTCAGAGAAAGGGAAACATTCTTCCTGTCCTTTTAAAAAAAAAATCCAAGGCCCTTCTCAGATAAAAGCTGCTAGTGCTAGATATACTAGCAGGAGTAAATGTAATGATGAAGATTATCATGGCGAGGATGGCAGGTATGATTTAAACATACCACTAGTGTACTATATTAAAAACAATAAAGTGCTTTGTGAGACTTCCTGAAGTGCAAGAGGAAGACTTCCAGGTCTGTTCTAGATGAAGAGAGACTGACCTGCCCAAAGCACAGAGATGAACTGCTACTGTTGGAATCAATCTTGTTGGTGTGGTTTCCACTATTTGTCCTCTGACTTTCTGACATCCCTAAAAACAAAGGAAAGAAAACAAATAAAAAACCTCAAACTGAATCATCATCTTTGGCAAAAACAAAAACCCGAAAACAAGAGATACGATAGTCCCACTGAAGACTTTCAGGATTGTAGTTTAGAAGAGACTTAGTAAGTAGTTTATCCCATTGCAATCATGCAGCAGAAAATTTCCTCATTAAGGTTCCACTGGATATTATACCAATATTATACTTTAAATTCTAATGAGCAACTGCAATTCCAACGGAAATTCATTTTGTCATTATTAATTCATTATTTACTCTTCAAGAACAAAACAGAATCACTGTAGGTTATGTTAAAAGAAAATTGTTAAATTCTGGTATAGATGGGTCTTTACCACTTTTCCCCTATCTACAGTCTCATTCTGTTTATCTCCCCCATTCATTGTTCCCTCATGGCTTTTTCCATATCGCAAATTAATGCAGAATAAGACAGGGTGTGAATTTAAAACAATATTTATTCTGCATTAACTCTTCCTGTGAACACTGAAATTCTCTACTAAGAACCCTTTGTCTGGTTTATCTTAGTCTACTTTAGAGAGGATTTAGATAAGCCACAAAAAGCACTCTTAGGGCACATCTACAAAAAGCATCATTTCTGGGGTGTGATTTCTAAAGCAGACTAATGTGTTGTATAATAATTGGTCTGAATATGCCAGGGCCATGTAAAATGCAGCCTGTGGGCCATAACCATCCCTCCAAGCCGCTGTATCCGGTGCATGGGAGCCTTAGCCAGGCTCCCTGTTCGGTGCTTAGAAAAGCTGGCTGCGGGGCCATGTGCTTTTGTGAATTTTATCAGGAACAGGTGGTGAGGCTTCTCATGCTGCTCCTGCCCCCAGCACAATCTTGCAGTTCCCACTGGCTGATTTCCAGCCAATAAGAGCTGCCTGTTTGCAGGACAGGCAGCATGTGAAACATCCCACTCCTGGGCTAGTAGTGTCCAGAGCAGCACACATGGTCCCTGCAGTTGCTCTGAGAATTTGCAGGGGAATGTAAGGCCGGGATCCTGGCTAAGGAGCCTGCTGGGCTGCTGGCCAAAAGCTACCCAGGTAAGCACCTCTCAGCCAGAGCCTGCCTCTAGAGCCCCAGGCCTTCCCTCCTCTCAACCTTTTTGTGTCCCTCCTGTACTCCTACCCCCCATGACCCAAAGCCTCATCTCCGCTTCTGCATGTATAACCCTTCCCAGATTCTGCATCCCCTTTTGCACCTCTCCTCCAGGTCACAACCTCTTCTCAGACCTTGCACCCTATCCCCTACCTTCAGTCACAATCCAAATCCCTGCATGCCCTCTTGCACTCCTACCTCAAGTTATAACCCCCTCCCAGACCCTGCACGTCTCCTCTAGATCAGAATCATCTCCTGCACCCATACACCCTCCCATATCCTGCATTCCAGTCCCCTGCCCGAGGTCACAACACCCTCCTTCACCCTAGCTTCCTACCAGATCCTACACCATCTTCTGCATCCCAGTCTTCCTTTTGCACTTCCTTCTGCCCAGACTCCATACTTCTTGAATTAATATCATGGAAGAGTGCTGCCTTGACCACCTGTCAATTCTTGGAGTTGCCCCACATAAAAAATTATTGCTCTTCTGGGGGTAGACTCTGGTGGTGCACAAAGCTAGTTGGTTTAGAAATAACATCCCTAAAGCATGCTCTGCTCTACCATGTAGACAAGCACAAAGTCTTTGTTTTCAATTCTTTTGTTTTATTTATTGACTTAAACTGCTGTTCAAGCTCCTGCATGTTTCAATCAAGAGAGCCACATTTCTTTGTGATGGGCAAAGTGATCCTTTCTATTCCTCTAGAACAGAACCAGCTTGCATTTCACATATGTAGTCCCCTTGGTCTTTATTCAAACAGGAATATTACACACGGGCAACCTTGGATTCATAATTCATCATAAATCGTGATGAAAGTTGGTTGGGGCACTACCAACTTAACAGCCGTTGAAGGTGCAAACAGCTTTTTGTGTAGACTCCTATGTCAGGAAGGATACTATCAATTGACTTTGATTCTTATCTGCTTTGGTTTTAACTATCCAATCATCAGATACTTACTGATTCCCTCTAGCTCCCTGTCTCCCACCCCTTTTCCCCCTCCTCCCTGCCCTTCCCCTCTCCTATTTATTTTGAGTCTGCACATCCTAAATTCAAAACTCTGGTCATCTTAAGAAGTGGGCTGGGCCCACGAAAGCTCATGATATCATCTACATGTTTTGTTAGTCTATAAAGTGCTAACAGACCATTTGTTGTTGTTTTTTTTGGATACACCAGTTATTCTTATAACACCAGTTTGTTCTTTAGGAGGACTCTTCACTTGTTGGAACTTGTCTGTGACAACATGTGTGGCTACCCTAAGAAGTTCCATTTATAATCACCTTTATTTGTAAGAGTATTTAAGTATTCAATATTTTTTCAGCTTCCATCTCAACTAGCCATCATATCATTAACATTTATCACTTAAGATAAACTTATTTTTATTTACATTAGACTAAGATATTATGCTTATTTGATGCTTTCACAAAATTGAATGATTTTTAACAACTGAAATAATTATTTTACTTCAAAAGTCCCCTGCAATTAAGGTGCATAAAGTATTTTTAAAAATCAAGATTTTTTTTTAAATAACCTGGTTAAAATTATATTGACAACCTGTGTGAAGAACTAAATTTATCACCTGTTAAAATAATGTAAATAAAATACAAAAAATAGAGTAGCATTTGTTTTGCCAAAATTTTAAAGAAAGTCAGATGACTACATTGGTGGAAATCATTGGCTAAGCACCTGGAATGTATGTTTGTTGAGGTGCTAATCCAATTTTGACAGCTGTATCATCTTCTGCAGATGAAAACAGTATCATCTTTTCATTTTATTCTGCTAGTTCAATTCTCAATTAAGAAATCAATTGAAAGATGAAAAGGCAGGAACATTTGTTTTCCTCTTCAAATTTATGAATAAAAATTAGATATGAAAGGATGAAATCTACTAGTTTTAAGACTCTTTGCAAACCATAGGCTGTGTCTACACTTACAGTACCACTTCAAGTACAGGCCCTATATATATAGTTACACATTGCAAAGAAAGGCAGGCTGTATCCATTCTTTATCAGTCATGTGTAGATAGATACAAGCTGCAGTGGGGAAAGACTCCTTCAGGAGGGAGCTGCTGGAGCATTTCCCTTCTCCTGGAGCCTTTTTGTTATAGCAGTGATAGTGTTCAGTTTGGAAGCACTACTTCGGTCTGTAGAAGACCTATATAGCCTATATATCTAGGGGGTTCAGAAGTGTAGGTCTTACAACTCCACCTGTGTAAGCCTCTTTCTTCCCCTCCCCCTCATCCACCACCCTGCCCCCGCCCACTATTTTGACACCACTAATTGTTCTTGAGCTCCTTGGTCATATAGTGTGTGTACTCTACCTAAACAATGACTAGAAGTAATCAGTACAATTCATTAACAACAGATAAACTTCCTTTGCTCAATCTGTTAATTTTAAATGCAAAACATGTTTAAACTTTTTTCCTTATGTTTCCAGCGCATTTGAAGTAGTATTAATTAATTAAATACCTACAGTAAAATGCTATATTTGTGCATGTTACTGAATTTCCACCCAAATATCACTGGACACAAATCATAAGTACAAATTTAATTACCTAATACAATTGTTCCCAACCTTTTTGAGAATATGGACCCCTTTTCAATCTATTAAAATTTCATGGACTCCCAATCAATATAGCTCTTTTCAAACATTCCATTATTTGATAATCATTTGAAATGTCTAATAGTTTATGTAATCTAAACAAATACGGAGCCCTGGGGAGAAAAATAAAATAAAATAAAAGTAAGGATCAGGACCACCAGGGAGGGCCCAATCCTTAATTTTAAAGTTTCCGTGGACCCCCTTCAGTACTGTCATGGACCACCAGAGGTCCGTAGACCACAGGTTGGGAAGCACTAATATGATAAATAAGAAATACATCATCTGCAATTTTCTAAAATAAAGATACAATTTTAAAATCTGAATATATATATATATATATATATATATATAAATAAATAAAACCACTTAAATTCATAGAAACATAGCATATCCTCCAGATGAGGTAAAAGAAGCACCAAATTTAGTGTAAAGATAGTTAGTTCAAATTAAAATTTTAATGTTTACCAATCTTTCTCTAGGTAAAAAACTAAAGTACAAATACAAACATAATTAAAACATTATATCAAGGTTTCCTGCTTGCTGACTTAAATGCAATTAAAATAAATTATTTTAAATAATTTTAACTGAAATCAGTCCATTCTGACTGCAGTACTGGAAATCCAACCTCAACAGCTTCATGCTATTGCATATCAATCTGAGAGACTAGAAAGCAAAGTGAGAAATTATTTCACTGCCTAAAACTAGAAATACAAAATGGTAAGAAATAAAACATTTGTGATATACCTGAATGTGGTTTCTAACTCAAGTGAAGATATTTAAAAATATTATTCCCCAATCTCCTTAAACCTTTTCCCTTTAATACTCATATAATACTTAGGATAAAAAAAAAGACAAAATTCCACAGCTGGAATTGACCTAGAGGCCTGACTTCTAGACATTTTGGCCTTCACTTAGGCCAGGTCTATACTACATCTGGAAGGTCAGCTTAAGATACATAATTCCAGCTATGTAGAATACATAGTTGGAGTCGACTTAATTTAAGCCAGTAGTCTCCAACCTTTCACACCCAGGATCACTTTTTAAATGTCATGGCAAGCCAAGATCTACCTCATCCCTTCCCCCAGACTCCACCGCTTATTTGAGGCCTCACCCTCTACAAACCTTTCCGCAGACTACCTGTTGCTAATGGAAACTCACCGTTAATTACGTAAGTACACCCGAGTCATTCTGCTAGAGCTGCAGCTGGGGAGAACAGTTTAATTTAAATTATTAAACAGATTAAGTGTTTTAACTTTCTCATGTTAGTTTCAATTTTTTTTTAATTTATGGCAGGTGTGGGGAACCTTTTTTTGAGTTGGGGGTCACTGACCCACAGAAAAATCAGTTGGGGACCACACAAGTGAGAAGCAAAAAAAACTTCCCAAACCCCAACCTTCACTGATGTGCCCCGCAACTCAGACAATTCACTCTTCTGGCACTCCAGCCCCCACAGAGAAAGGGGGAAGGGACAGGGAGGACTGAGGTTCTCATAGGCCAGATTTACTTTTCTGGGGTTCCAGAGTTAGTGGATTTGGTGGACCCCCTCAGGCTCCGATATGGGAACAAAAATGAAGGGCTGAATGTATGGGGTAGACTGCCATTGAGTGGGATAGGGATGCAGGATGTGGGTGGGAGGTGGGGTACAGGATGGGTGAGAAAAGCAGGGTCTGGAAGGGAGTTTGGTGGCAGGAGGTGGTGTGGGGTGGAGGTACGACAGGGAGTTTGGGAGCGGAAAGGGTTGGGAGAGTAACGCAGAAAAGCTGTATGGCACTGTCTAGGGACAGGTAGATTGACTAACTCCCTTGAATAGAATTCAGAAAGCTGTTTCTAGCAGTGACATCAGTGAAGTGAACCTAACCTATATGCCTATGTATTTCTCAGCCTGGTATCTGAACATCTAGGATCTACCAGTTATTTCCCTTTGATAATATGATAACATCTATTATTTACAGATGATTATTTTTAAATTCACCCTGTAATGGTCAAAGGCATTTTTTACATCATCAAGGAAGGACGTGCACAAGATTTTGTCCATTGTGCTCCAAAAATGGTCTTTGGTTTACCGTTTTTATCCTAATCTGAGCTGACAGAAAATTCTACAACTATTATTCCTATGGATCACAAGTTTCACTGTTCCAACTGAATATAGCTATTGCAGGAATGAACAGTCCAAAGGTCATACATTCACTACGTATACACATGCAAGAAAAATTGGTTTAGGCCAATCTGTATTATTTCGCAATACTATATCTTCTTACTCTCCAGCATGTTACCCCTTTCTTCAGAATGTGATAAGTTTCCTTCACAGTGAGTCTATAGTATTCTGAGTGAAAATATCTTACATTCTTTCAATAACATTCATTCCACAGATCCCACCCTGAGCAAGCTAGTCAAAGTAAGCTCAAAGAGGTACTTAGCTGGTACTGAAGACAGTCCAGCACACTGCATATTGTTCTGAAACTTCTATTTATCCCACTTTTCTTATTTTTAGTTGATCTATAATTATATAGGGCACAGTGTATTTCCTTCCCATGCATGTTGCAGATAGACCAATATATAAACAATGTAGCTTGCTCTAGGGATGTTAGTTATCGGGTAACTGAATAGTCATGTAACCGCTTGAAATCTTTTGATAGTCCTCGGGGGGAGAAGCGGGAGCTGGCAGTCATGCATTCCTGGCCCCACCCTTGGGGAACCCCTTGCTACCTCGCACTGCTGCTTTTCTATCAGAGCCGGCAGCGTGGAGTGGCAGGGGGGAACCAGTCTGCGAGGGAAGCCAGTTTAAAAAATGAGCTCCTCGCATAGACCGGCTGCTTGCTGCCCCATGCTGATGCCTGATACAGAGGCAGCAGTGCAGAGTGGCAGCAGCCGCTATCTGTAGAGGGTCTGAGGTCCCCGCAAACAGAGGCTACTGTGGCAGTGGGGGAAATGAGGGGTCAGGGGAGGCTGCCACAGACAGAGGCTGCTCCATGGGATGTGGAGCAGCATCTATCTGCAGGGAGCTCTGATCCCTTGCGGACAGAGGCTGCTGCTGCAAAGCAGCCTCTGTCCGTGGCAGGCCCAGGCTCTCTGCAGACAGAGGCTGCTCTATGAGATGCAGAGTAGTCTCTGTCTGTGGGGAGCTCGGGCCCACCACAGACAGAGATTGTTTCATGACAGCCTCTGCTCCCCTCCACCATGCTGCTGCTGCTGGGGATGGGGAGGAGGCAGCACTGTGGAGCCGGTGCTAGAGGAACTGGCTTTTAAGCCAAGGTCCTGTCTCAGACGCAACAAAGGAGAAATGCAAGTAGTCAACAAGAGTAACAGATAAGCCTAGGGTTAATTGTATAGTGGACTACTTGTTGAGATTCTTAGTTTGCTCTATCCACCACTGAAATGGAGCCACCTCTGAAGTGGAATATTGCAAATATTTTTACAAGGACATGGCAATACTGAACAATAGTGTCAGATAAACTGGGAATTATACAGTATTAAATTGCAGCAGAATTTAGATGTTAACTTTATAGGCAATTTTTTATAACATGGTTTACTTGCCACAAATAACCTTCCAATTTGGTCACATTTACCATTATAAGTTTCATATTTTTAAAATGATGTAGAACAGGGGTCGGGCCCCTATCATGGACCACTGAACCACGGAAAAAAAATCAATTGTGGGCCACAGAAAGCCCCATAATGGGGGACGCATAGAGGCTTAGGGTGGTAGGCTTAGGGCTCCATAAACTTAATTCGCCTCGAGAGGATTATATTGGCAGGAGGGTGGTTGTGTTAGGTCAGTTAAATTACTATTACTCATGTGAGTAGCTTTTTCCACACCTCTGAGTGATGCAGTTATACCAATACTGTAGATGTCTGTCGTGTAAACTAGACCTGAGCCTGATTTGTAAAGTATTCTGTGTATTAGACCAGTGTTTCTCAACCAGTGGTCTGAGTACCCTTCGGGATACTTGAGAGAAGTCTGGGGGGGAAGGATTCATCAACACAACTGAGGCTTGGAGAAAACTGAATTTTTGTTTTAAGTTTTACAACGCTTTATTATTTTTGTACTTTTTACACTCAAAAATTTCATTGCCTACCCAGCTACCATTAAGTTGTTTGAACAAATGTGTTGCAATGGTAGAAAAGCATTCTGTGTGTCTGAAAACCGTAGGTACTGGGGGTACTTACATTTTTTTTGTAAAGGGAGGTTTTTTTTTTTAAAGGGGTACTTTATAAAAAAAGGTTGAGAAACACCGTATTAGACATCAGAGGGGTAGCCGTGTTAGTCTGAATCTGCAAAAGAGGCGAGGAGTCCTGTGGCACCTTATAGGCTAACCGAAGTGTTGGGAGCATAAGCTTTCGTGGGCAAAGACCCACTTCGTCAGCTGACGAAGTGGGTCTTTGCCCACGAAAGCTTATGCTCCAACATTTCGGTTAGCCTATAAGGTGCCACAGGACTCCTCGACTCTTTTACTGTATTAGACAACACTTGTGTTGGGCTGGGACATAGAAGTAAAGTGTACTGGCCCCTTCTCAATCCCCCCCTCGCCGTTTCTATTTTAATGGTCACAAACGATACAAACCAATGCAGACACATCCACATCAGCCTGGAGCAGTATCGCTGAGAGGTGTGAATTACTTAATCCCGCTCAGCGCCAATATAAATGCCCACAGCATCAGCTACTTCACCCTCCTTCTAAGAAAGAAGCAGGAGGATCCCACATCTACTGCGGCTAGCGCTTGTCGGGCTCTTAAGGGGACTAGCTGTGGGACACGCCCTTGCTCCTCCGCCCCCTCTCACCGTCGATCTGACCGACCTACAGCGAAAGCGTCTCATGTCGCCAGCTCGTCGTTCGGGGCTGGGGGACTACGGCTTTACACTCCGCGGGCGGATGGGGGGACCCCCCCCGGTCGCACCCTTCCCTCCCCTCCCGCTGCATCGCCTGCTGGCGCGGGGTCCCTCTCCTTGCTCAACGTCGCCGATGTGCGCCGCGCGCGGGAAGCCGTTGCAGTTACCCGCCGCGAGAGCGCCGTTTCACCCACGCGACCCCCGCGCGCTCGGCCGGCTCCAGAGCAGACGTGGCGTCGCGTCACTCTCCGTCCCCGTGGGGCCGGGAGCAGCTGCGTCTAGAACCTGCCCCCCGCGGCGCGTTGGGAGTGCGGCGCTGCCCACAAGAGTCAGCCAGCACGGGGGTGTGGGCGGAGGGGACGGCGACCCCTCCCTCTCCGCCACTGGTTCACTCCATACCTGTACGTGAGTGGGGGTGGAGCTGGGTTCCTTTCTCCAGCGGCAGCTCTACCCTATTGACAACGCAGGCAGGTTACGGCAAGCGGGAAAAGACAAAATTCCCGCCCGCACCAGACGCGCCGGGAACGACTTCGAGCTCGTGCCGCAGTCTTTCGCGGCCACTTCGGGGGGCGCGTGCGCGCACGCAAGGTCCGAAGGCAGCTGGCTAGCTGTTAGGAGACGCAACTGCTTCCGAACGGCTCTCGCCCGCGCGGCGCCGATGATTCAGGCGGAGGGGCCCGCGCGCGGGGGGCGGAGCCTTGCTGCGCCGCGCAGCGTAGGGGGCGGGGAAGGCGGGGTTTGCTGGGCTCGCGCCGGAGGCGGGACTTCGTAGTGTCTGGAGCTGGGGGGCGCGGGAGCGAGGCGAGCGTGAGGGAGAAGCGGGTGGGGAGGAGTCGAGCCTGCCTGGTGCTGCCCCCCCCCCCGTCGCTCCCCTCCCCGTCGTTGACAGGCAGCAGCCGGAGCCACCGGCCGGGCGGCAGGTGAGAGACGGGGCCCCAAGACCCGAGGGGGTGGGGGGAGCCTGGGCGGGGCCGGGGGCCCCGGCTGCGGCTGAGGGGGGCAGGATGCGGCCGGGCTGCGCGGCTGGAGCCGGAGGGCGGCCTGGTACTGAGGTATCCGCCGCCGTCGCTAGCTCAGGTGGGTCTCGCCCGGCACCCGCCGCGACCCCTCCCTTTCTACCCCCACCCCCTTCTCCGCGGGTGGGCGGCTTGTCTGCAGGCTGGGAGAGCAGGGGCGCTCGGGGCGGGGGCGGCTGGGAGGGAGCGGTCTCTGCTTGGCCCAGTCTCCTCTCTGATGCTGGGGGAGGCGCGGGGCCTGGGGCAGCTCTGCCGGCGCCCCGCATCTCCTGTCCGCCCCCCGCTCCGTGTCTGGCCGGGGTGCTTCCTTCTGTCCTCACATAGCCCCCGTCCCCTGCGGGACAGCCCGAGGAAAGGAAAAGCCGCGGATCCCATCGTGGCAACCTGCCTCTGTTTTCTCCCGACAGACAAACACAAGGGGGTCTGTGTCTCCTCTGGTGACATTGCTCAGGGCTTGTGGATGTAATAAAAATATATTGAGTCTTATTTTTGTGTCCAACCAAGTAGCTCTTCTCTGTGTCCTCTTCTCCCCGCCCTCCCCCCTCCCCATTATCCATGTAATGTAAACAAAAAAAAATCCTTTATTCTCAAATGGGGCAATCATGTTATCTATGGTATGGATGTCAGATACTCCTTTGCCTTAGGTATTTTATCCAAACCATGCTGAATCTAAAGGTTTATTACTAAATTGAGTTTTTAATTTGTGGTGGTTATAAATTAACCTTCCAATTGAAAAGTGAGCATAAACTGATAGAGTGCTATGTTCCTAGAGTCCTCAGACATCTTGAAACAATAGCTGTGGGAAAAGTGAGTTTGCCTGTTCTCCATATCTCTCTAACTATGGTATTTAATCTAAAGGCCAATTATGAAACAGTACATGTCATCAGCTAATTGTATCATGGATCGTTTAATTATAGGCAGTGGGGAATGGTATAGGAGTAAAGCTGAAGGTTTTAGACAAAATTTGGGAGTGGCTTTAAGATAGCTTGTGCAGAGATAGAAAAAGAGAAGAGAGAGAGTCCCCAAAGACAAAGCAGTAGGGAAACAAAGTAAAGAAGATGGTAAAATAAGCAAAATTACCAGTGTTGTAAAATTTCATATTTGGTCCTAGATTATTTTGCAAAACTTCCCTTTGATATTTGTGGTTGAGTCATAAGTGTAGAAATATGCTGTCAAATTCATTCTTTGAAGCTGACTCCCCATAATGATATTATCAATTTGTCATTCAGTTTATTTCATTCAGTTTATAGAGTTAGATGAGATGGTGCCAGTTACTTTTTGGGTTCTTTAATAACCAAGTTAATTATACTAATATGGCTAGCAATATAATAGTGGACATTATAAATATAACTTGCAGTAAACACAGCCACTTTTGGCTAATCTGGGATTATTTGTAATTGGGGAGCTGTGTGAAACACAGCCCAAGGATATGAGAGGGAGCATGGTTCTTGAATGCCACTTAATATGATTGGATCTTTTGTATTTTGGCTGACCAAAGTTTATTGAAACATGTTTAGCTGTAACCAAGTCAAATATATATGTTACTGAGGGTGCATCTAGACTGAATTGCTCTTTCGGGATACCAGCAGTATCTCGAAATAGCATTGCCACGTCTTTAAAAGCGCCTGCTATTTCCTGAAGTAGTGGGCGCGCTATTCTGGTGTCCGTGTAACCCTTGCTCCATGAGAGCTAAGGGATTTGTAAGAATAGTGCATCATTTTGAAATTTGGCGCTGTATAGACAGCACCAAACTTCAAAATAAGCTCTTTCAATTTACACTCGGAATAAGCTATGCAATTTTGTGTACTGTCTAGATGCACCCTAACAGGCCCTGTTTACATTATAGGAGAACTGCTGTTACAGAATGCTTTACATTTTTACGCAGATAAGTAGTAGCTGTTTCTCTGGTCATGCTGTAAACTTTTATTGGGCTCTTACTTCACCAATGATTGGGTAGTGGCATAACTGGTTAAAAACATGGTTGGTGTCCACGTGACTACTAACTTGTAAATCTTAATCATGGAACCCCTTTGGGGAAGCAAGTCTAAACTCCACCCCTTCTGCCCCCTTCTCTTTCCCAATGGATGGAGCCCTAAGATGCCCTGTCACTCCTTCCCTCTCGTCTGGAGGGCTGGCTGCAGCCCCAAGTCCGTCCTGGCCCCTTACCCTCTGCTTGGACATGCTCTGGGCCAGTTGCAGTTGTGCATCTGCTTCCCACCTCAGACTGGAGCAGCCCTAGGGAAAAACATCTCTTCAAGAGATATTTTTGATATGCTCCATGCAGGATCTGGAGTAGTGGAGGTAGCAGTATTTGCTACTCAGCTTCCTGGGTTTCTCAGTCATCTCCCTGTAATGCAGTTGCAAATATGGTACCTGTTTTTAAGAGGGCGTAAAAAAAAAGTCATCTGGGAAACTACAGGCTCTTTAGTTTGATCTCATTATATTCAAGGTCTTAGAAGGACCCCACACTGCGGTGCAGAGGAATGTTTGGTGGTGATATGGTGGGGTCAGGCCAACCCTCAAGGGGAGGTAGGGATGGCATGCTACCTAGCCGCTCACCACCTCATGCTCTGCTCTGGTCCCATCCCCAAATTGAGCCCCAGGTCATGGTTCTGTTCCTTGTCTGGGGACAAGGCTGGAGGTGGAGGTAGGCCAGGAGTGGAACTGGCCCCTACTGCTGGTCCCTGTTGCAGCCTGGCCACTGGCTCTGCTCCTGCCCCACTGCAAGTCCCAGCACCATCCCAAGTTGCAGCTCCAGCCTTACTCTCCTTCCCCACTGAGCTATGTCCCCACTCCCAGCCCTGGCTCTGGAGAAGAGAAAGGGGCAGGGGCTGGGGCCGGGGCCACAGACCGGGATTGGGGGATGCATTGTCCTCAGAAGTTTGGAGACGACTATCTTGGAACACATTTTGAAAAGGAAAGTAGCTAAGGACATAGAGGTAAACATAATTGGAATAAAATGCAGCATGGTTTTAGAGAAGGTAGATCTAGCCAAACCAACCTGATCTCTTTCTTTGAGAAAATAACTGGTTTTCTAGAGAAAGGAACGGCAACAGATCTAATCTAATCTGAATTTCAGATAGGCATTTGATACAGGTCCTCATGGGATGTTATTAGTTAAAATGGGGATTAATATGAGAATTGAAAGGTGGATAAGGATCTGATTGAATGGGAGGCTACAGCCTGTTACACTGAGAGATGACTTGTCAGTCCAGAGAGAAATTACTAGTGGATTTCCTCAGGGATCAATCTTAGGACCATCCTTATTTAACATTTTTATTAATGAACTTGGTGTACGAAGTGGGAGTGTGCTAATAAAATTTGCAGATGACACAAAATTGGGAGGTATTTCCAGTCTGGGGGACTGGAAAATAGAACCAGAAAATTGGGATGAACTTGAAACTGGAGTAACAAAATGGGATGAAATATAACAATGAACAGAGCAAGGTTATATATTCAGGGACTAACAACAAGAATTTTTGCTAAAAACTGGCGACACGTGAGTTGGAAGTGATAGTAAAGGAGGAAGACCTGGGTGTACTGGTTGATTGGAGCTCATGGTCATCCTGTAAATGTGATGTGGCCATGAGAGAGGCTCATGTAAACCTACAATGTATTAGGTGAGGTATTTCCAATAGAGAGAGGGAAGGGCTGTTCCTATTATATAAGGCACTGATGAGACCTCATCTGGAATACTGTGCAGTTCTGGTCTCCCATGTTTAAGAGACTAATTCCAATCTGGGACAGGTGCAGAGAAGGAATGGAGAACCTACTTTATATGAGAGAGCTTAAGGAGGTTGGCTTGTTTAACTTAACCAAACAATGGCTGAGGAGAGAGATAGGGAGCAGTCATAAGTACATCAGATGGCTAAACACCAGAAATGGGGAGAACAAATTGCTATAAATTGGCGATCAATAACTTTAGGCCTGAAATTAGACAAAGGTCTCTAACAATTGCACTGAAGTTTTGGAATAGCCTCCTAAATGGAGCAATGGAGGGCAATATACCCAACTGGCTTCAAGCCTGAGCTTGATATGTTTGTGCAGGGGATAGTGCATTGAGATTGTCTTCACATTGTCTTATGGTTCATCAGTGACTGTGGATAGCAAATATCTCCAGTGGCTGGAGGTGGGACACGAGGTAGGGAGGAGTCTTTATTACTACAGTGAATTCTTTCTCGGGTGCCTAGATGGTGAATCTTGCCAATGTGCTTAATATCTAATTGATTGCCGTATTTTCCCCAGGTCAGATTGGCAGAGATCCTAGGGTGTTTTTCTTTTGGCCTTTCTCTGTAGCATGGGTCACTTACCAGTTTGAACTAGAGTAAGTGGTGCACTTCTATAACTTGGAAGTCTCACATTTAGTAACTCAACCAGAGGTTATGGGCTCATTACAGAAGTGGCTGAGTGCAGTTATCTGGACTGTGATGTGCTGGAGGTCAGACTAGATTATCATGATGGGCCCTTCTAGTCTTTAAGTCAGTCATTCTTGTATGCCTTTAGTAATCAATTGGTCAATCCTAGGGAGTCTCACAGTAAGTCATGATCAGCAGAATCCCTGCTTGCCCCGTCCTGTTCCCAGGATTGGCCAGAGTGGCCCTGCAGCCCCATGTGTGTGGAGGGAAGGGTGAAGGAGGGGGAGCTCATTGCTCCTGCCTGCAAGCACCGCTCTGGCAGGAGCAGATTGTCCAGGAATAGGGAACTGTTGCTAATGGGAGCTAAGTGGGTTGTGCCAGCAGAGAGAGGCAGCATGTGGAGCCACTCCTGGGACCACAGGTGCACGTTGGCCCCTTCCAGTAGTGGCGTGGTACCGGGACATGCCCAAGCCTCTCTGAGCCATTGACTGGGAGCTGCCAGCGGGGAATATTGCTCGGGAAAGCTGCACGCCAACCTGCAACCCTCTCTTGTAGCCAGCACCTCATACCTCCTCATGCACCTCCTATCCCAGCCTGACCCTCCTCTGAGCTAGCACCTCATACCCCAGGGCTGGGCAAGAGGCTCACCTAAGCACTTTTATCCAGCCTGTGGCAGCTCCTGCCCCTGCCCCCTAACGTGCTGCCGGGGAGATATGAGCTCTTTCCAACTCCTGCTATTTAAGGCGCTCGTGCCTTCCTGATGGCTACCAGGTGTTAGCTGCTGCAGGGAAGGTGTGAGCCCTTTAAATAGCGGGAGTTGAAAGGGCTCACACCTCCCTGGCAGCTCCCAGGCAATGTGTTAGCGGGCAGCCAGGAGCTGTTAGCCCTTTCAGCTGCTTCTATTTAAAGGGCTTGTGCCTTCTGTGTGGCTGCCAGGCAATGCATTAACAGTGGGATCAGGAGATGTGAGCCCTTTCAACTCCCACTATTTAAAGGGCTCACGCCCTGGTAGCCGCCCAGAAGGCGAAAGACCTTTAAATAGCAGGAGTTGAAAGGGCTCCTAGCCTCGCCATTAACGCATTTGCCTGGGAGCTGCGGGGGAGGCACGAGTCCTTTCAACTCCTGCTATGTAAAGGCCATGCCTCTTCTGCCCGAGGTCCCGTCTCTTCCGGGGTGGCCACTTTGGAAATTTGTGAAGTGCCCCTCCCTCCAAATATTGCCCATACCTGTCATACCCCCTCCTGCATCCCTAGCCACAGCCCTAAACTCCCTCTGATTCAGCTCCCCATACTCCTTCCTGCACTCCAAGCCCCAACCCTGAGCCTGCTGTCAGAGCCAGCACACCACATCCCATCTTTCCCTTCAACCTCCTGCTCCAGTTCAGTGAAAGTGAAGGAGAAAGGGGAGCTGGAGAGAGCACGGAAGGGTAAGGTTGAGGGGAGATGGAGCAGGCAGGGTTGATGTTGGATTGTCCTTAAATTCAAAGAGTGATCTTGGGCATAAAAAGGTTGGAGACTACTTCTGTAAGTAACCCAATATCAGCTCTCCCTGTAAGCTGTGCAACCGCTCCAGAAACATTAAAAAGCTGACCAATTGATTAGCAGAGAACCTGCAGTTAGGTTTTTGTTTCTATTACTGGTACACATTCGTACATGCCTCGGTGCACAGATAAAAATTTATTCCCTAAGGGTATGTCTACATTGCATTCCTCCTTCGAGAGAGGAATGCAAATG
>CM057845.1:98498119-98532218 GCA_030068395.1 Apalone spinifera
TACCTTGAGCAATTTAGTATCATCTGCAAACTTTGCCACCTCACTGTTTACCCCATTCTCCAGATCATTTGTGAATAAGTTGAATAGGATTGGTCCTAGGATTGACCCTTGGGGAACACCACTAGTTACCCCTCTCCATTCTGAAAAAGTACCATTTATTCCAACCCTTTGTTTCCTGTCTTTTAACCAGTTCTCAGTCCATGAAAGGACCTTCCCTCTTATCCCATGACAATTTAATTTATGTAAGAGCCTTTAGTGAGGGACCTTGTCAAAGGCTTTCTGGAAATCTAAGTACACTATATCTACTGGATCCCCCTTGTCCACGTGTTTGACTCTTCAAAGAACTTTAATAGATTAGTAAGACATGATTTTCCCTTTACAGAAACCATATTGACTTTTGCTCAACCAATTATATTCTTCTATGTGTCTAAAAAGACAATTTTATTATTTACTATTGTTTCAACTAATTTGCCCGGTACTGACATTAGACTTACTGGTCTGTAATTGCCGGGATCACCTCTCGAGCTCTTTTTAAATATTGGCGTTACATTAGCTATCTTCCAGTCATTGGATACAGAAGCTGATTTGAAGGATAGGTTACAATCCATAGTTAATAGTTCCGCAATTTCACATTTGAGTTCTTCAGAACTGTTGTGTGAATGCCATCTGGTCCCGGTTTTGTGCAGCAATTAATCCTAATTTCCAACATATCTAATTTTTGTTGTTTGGTTTTCAGTTTGGCTTTTTTCTTGTTGCCAGGCATGATCTTAATACAGTCCTGAAATTATGTTTGTCTTAATTCAGTCTTCCTGTCTCCCTTTTGCAACTTTTCCCATCATTGCTTTGGTTATAGGTTGTACACTTCACTTCTTTTTTACTGTTGAGCTTACAAGTAGTGTAAATTTGTAGGTCTAATTATCACAACGGATTATTACATTTGAGAACTTTAGAGTAAGCGCTTACACTGAATTCTTCTAATTAGAGAGTATTTTGTCATCTAAACTTACATCAGCAAGATCAAAGCTGTCTCTTTGAAACCTCAATTTTAATGTTTTTGTTCCTGCTTTTCAGCAAATAACCTCCTTTCGTTTAGATTGTTGTCCTTTATACTTTCTAGCTATTACTTTTGCTAGTTGAGTTGAGGAACCATCTGTCCTCTTTTTAAGAAAAAAAAATGTTTTTACATGGCAAATCAATCCTATATGCAGTCCCAGAGTTTACCCCTGATCTGGTTTGATTTTGCACAGCTATCATGGTATTTCCCTATTGAATTTTCATCCGTCTCACATATTTTTAAGACAACATTTGCCGTACTTCAGATGTTATTAGAGCCATGAAGGTAAACTGGCAAACTCACTTCTTTATGCAAACCTTTGGAAGGTCGGTATAGAGGAAAGTGCCACAAAAATAGTGACTGGCACATGTCTAAGATACATTATTTTCTATTTCTAGGCCAGCACAGTGTAAAGTGAGTTATTTCAAGTCTTCATGTTTCTAAACTGCCACTCATTATGGCATGAAGGCATAAATCAGGAAGGCAACATATTATGGTTGCCTTTTTTTGGAATGGAACAATCAGTGGATTATTATGCTATAAAACATGTGTAGAGATGCACACTGATGTTTTTCCATGTCATTTCTCTCTTCTTTCCTTTCACCAGCACGCTAATTAAACACTTAAGGATATTGCCAGGACTCTGTTCTCTAGGCATCCACTGTAATTATTATCACAATGCTGGGATTGTATAACTTTGGTCCAAAAAAGGAAGGGTGCAATTTAAAAGCTAAGTGAAACATGCAATGAGATGTAGAAACTGGGAATGCTAATTAATAGATTATAGTCAGCTAGCAGTATGCCCTAATTAAACTCTGCATTCATTATACTCTCTATAGCTTTATTGAGTTGGTCATTTCACCCATTATAAGGAAGATAGTTTAATAGGATTTCTTGTAATTAAACAGATTTCTTTGTTTAGGCTATGGACAAGGGATTTTTCTGTGATCTGTGCAGCTTGGATCTGTCCTTTGCATTGATAAAATTTGTTTAATTTGTTCCCCTTTACATTATCTCCAGTAAGTCTCTTTACAGACCAGTAAGGAGATAATGTAAAGGGGAACAAATTAAACAAATTTTATCAATGCGAAGGACAGATCCAAGCTGCACAGATCACAGAAAAATCCCTTGTCCATAGCCTAAACAAAGAAATCTGTTTAATTACAAGAAATCCTATTTAACTATCTTCCTTATAATGGGTGAAATGACCAACTCAATAAAGCTATATAGAGTATAATGCAGGAGTAGGTTTGTTAGATGCCAGCACTTGTATTTCAACAGACCATTTTAATGAAGATCTCAGATTTTCCTTTCTTTTACAGAGTATGTACTTCTGCTTAGCCATCCATCTGGATCTTAGGAAGTACTCATAGGCTGTGTCTAGACTGGCAAGTTTTTCCGCAAAAGCAGCCGCTTTTGCGCAAAAACTTGCCAGCTGTCTACACTGGCCGCTTGAATTTCCGCAAAAGCACTGACTTCCTACTGTATGAAATCAGTGCTTTTTGCGGAAATACTATGCTGCTCCCTTGCACAAAAGGGCCAGTGTAGACAGCTGAGATTTGTTTTGCGCAAAAAAAGCCCCAATGGCTAAAACAGCGATCGGGGCTTTCTTGCGCAAAAGCTCATCTAGACTGGCACGGACACTTTTCAGCAAAAAGTGCTTTGGCGCAAAAGCATCCGTGCCAATCTAGATGCTCTTTTCTGCAAATACTTTTAACAGAAAAACTTTTCTGTTAAAAGCATTTGCGGAAAATCATGCCAGTCTAGACACAGCCAAGATGACATACTGATCTAGTCTTTGTCAGCAAAAGTTATTGCCATGTATACTTCCAGAGGCACTGAAGTTGTTTACAAAGTGCCTAGCTGTGGTGAAAACACACCTGAAAACAAGGGACGTCCATGTCTGCCTTTACCTGAGCAACTTTTTGCTTAATGGCAAAATCTCAGCAGGAGGTGACAGATGTCTTAAATGATGCCCTCTCCCTTATTCTCCTTTCTATGCCTGTTAATGAGCTACTAAACATCTCATATCTCATCACAGATGAGTTCCTAGGAGTCACAATCAGTTCCAGGTTTTCAAGAGTGTTATTTCTTTGAAGATAAATTCTGGTGATACTTTTTCCAGTAGTCGGGACAACAAAATGACAGATGAGTTTTAATGGTGATAAATACTAAGTAATGCATATTGGAAAACCTAATCCTAACTATATGTACAAAATTTGCTGTTACCACTCAAGAGAGATCTTGGAGTTGTGGATATTTCTCTGCAAACATGCACTCAATGTGCAGCAGCAATCAAAAAAGCTAACAAAGTGTTAGGAATAATTAGAAAAGGGAGAGAGAATAAGACAGTGAATATATTATTGCGTCTGTATAAATCCACGGTATGCTCACATCTTGAATACTGTGTGAAGATGTGGTCACCTCATCTCAAAAAGATACCTTGGTATTGGAAAAAGTTCAGAAAAGGGCAACATCTAAGGTGGAGCACCCACAGGGATTCTCCTCAAAGAAGGGAAGGTTACTTACCTTGTGCAGTAACCGAGGTTCTTAGAGATGGTTGTCCCTGTGGATGCTTCACCATGCACCTTTCCTTCCCTCTGCTTTGGAACATGTCATTTTGGGCAGAGAAGGAACTGAAGGCTTTGTTGACTGTGTATTCAGAGTAGCTGCTCCAGGTGGTGCGTCCTGGCTGCCCCATATGCACAGCCTACCCAAGGCACCACTATCTTAATTCTCCAACTAGACGCATAGTGGCACTCAAACGCCTAACCTGGAGCACCTAGAAGGACAATCATCTCGAAGAATCTCAGTTACTGTACAAGGTCAGTAGCGGATGCCATGTGCTATTGTACTGAGTAATAATGGCACTTGGAGAGGTTTGCTGCTTGTCACAAGAAAAGCATTATGAGAGAAAGCCCTGGTTGGAAACTTAAGAGGACACAGAGGTACCCCAATTCCAGGTTGTAACCTAGATATCCTGTCACACATACACAGTCACATGGGATTTAGCCAGTGAGCGTGAATACATCCCCTACACTTCATCCTCTCTAATTCTGTTGGCAGAGATTTAGGTATAATTTAGGGATGTAAGCAACTAGTCGCTTTCCCTCTCTCCCCGCTGCCTCTATCAGAGGGAGGTAGAGGCATAGTAGGAAGGGGTGTGAGCAAAGACTGCTTGACTCTCTCTGCTTGTGCCACTTCTGCTGCAATTCTCCTTTTGAAATATATAAGAGCCCCAGTGGGGCTCTTGTACGTTTCAAAGGCTCAAGCACCTCAGGGAGTGCAGAGCCAGTTCCCTGCTGGCCCCACACTCCCTGCAGGTTTTCCACTTTTGAACTGTAGCAAGAGCGCCCTCAGGGCTTTTGCTACAGTTCAAAGATGGAAGCACCCTTATTGACTAATTGAATAGTCGATGGAAATCCCATCACTATTCGATTGTTAATTAATCTAAATTTAACATCCCTAGTACATTTGTATATTCTCTATTCTCTCAATCTGGAAGGACACACAGTCAGACTTTCTTTGTTTTGGTGGTGGGAGAGGGATCCTTTCTGTACAATTTTGAGCATAGATAGCAGAAACAGAGACCACAACACAGAGGTTTGGGAATTTTGTTTTTTCCATGGATAGCACACTTGTTCTAGTAACAATTGTCAGTGTGTCTGGGGTTTTCATAAGTAAGCAAGAAAACGATCAGCCATATGTCAAAGAATTTTTCTTGGTCTTGGCAAAGTTTCCTGTTGCAAAGCACATTGACCGCTGAGGGAGAAAATGCACACCAAGGTTGACATGGCAGAAATGGTAAAGGGATCCTGCATCCTGAAATATGCATATTCATTGTGAAGCAGCTTGGTGTGTCGGTATTTGCATCTGGAAACAGTAACTAAAATTTCTGTGCATTCTTAAACATTTCTTTTCTTTTGAGGAATGAGGTGAATAGATGTGGCAGACACGATATAAATGGATCATCCAGTATAGGTATAAACATGAACAGCTGAGAATTTGAGTTCATTGTTACGAGGGGGAATTTTCCATGGTTTGCAGTTGGAAATGTTTTTGAGAGTTGTTTTGCCAGATTAAATCTGTTAATTTATTGGAAGCACTTTGACAATTTGACTGTTTTGGTGTTGCTTCCCTGGTGCGTCGCATGTAAATTTTTGGGGCCACATATCCATATAAAAAAAGATTAAAAGTGCTTGCTCTGTGAATTTGTGGAACACACAATAAAAACATTTTACTGTTATAAAACTTTGCCTTTGCCTTTACTGATCAAGAGAAAGCACAGTGACTTTCACCAAAACACACATTTGCTGGTAAAGAAAAAGCTCAGAATGGGCAATAGCTCACAACTGTGTGTAAGTCCAGCTATCATTGCTGAAATTGTGAGAGGGGGTGGAGTGAGGGGGAAACTGAGGAGTCCCAGAAAGTGGGAAGGAATGTGTGGACATCGGGAAGGTGGTGTTGATTGACAAAGAATTGTGCATGTACTGCATATCTGCTCAGTCTGCAGCATTATTAAAGACTTGAGCGTCTGTTTATTTTTCCATTACTTTTCTTATCTGCTCAGCTGTATCCCTAGCAAATGTTTGATTGTCTTTTCTGTCCTGCCTTTTGGCTTCCCAGCACTCCTTCATTCCTTTTTCTCTGTAGAGCAGTGCCGGAGCACCTGCATGAACATGTTGTCTTCTCTGCGTCTTGTCATCTTTCTTATCTGCTGGAAGCAGTTAGCAGTGATGCATGGGGTATACCACAGGAACAAATTTGCTGAGGCACAGACAGACAATGCATAGAAGGATTGTTAAATTCCAGCATAGCATTAAAACATTTTATGAATAAGCACCTTTTGCAGCATACTGTCACTGATCTTTGCCAGGCACACACATCTGCACGAATCTAAAGCGTGAATGTTGTGGGTGGCGAGGTGGGATTGTGCATACGGGCCAAAGAAAATATAAGTGTTTGTAGGGCTTGGCTGTGCAGCTTTGCAGGGAACTCCTTCTAAAATTATCCCTAACTTTTCCACAGGCAGGGATCATTCTAGCAGATAAACCAGGGAACAGCTAAAACATGCTTGCGTCTTTCACCCTGCTTTATATGCAGCTCACCTGTGTGCCATTTTTGTCCCTGCACACGTGGTTGCAGAATGGCTTGGGACAGTGTCCAACAATGGGGGAAGGAACAAAACTCCACTGCCATGGAATCTGTGGCAGTGGATTAACAAGTAACTTCTGGAAACTTTCCTCAAGAACTCTCTGGAAGATTCCCTTGAGATCTTGATGTCCATTAACACCCCATTTGGCTGTACCAATTAGCTACACAGAGCAATGTCCAGTTTACATCAACACGGCCAACCCTCCCACTTTTCTACACCTATCTCTGTACTCCACAAGCCACATGTACTTGGGGTAAGGCTAGATTACACCGGTTTTTCCAGAGGGTATCCTGTGAGGTATCTTGGAAGAACTGTTCTGCGTCCAGAGAACGCGTTTGCTTTACAAGTATCAGAGGGGTAGCCATATTTGTCTGAATCTGCAAAAGCGGCAAGGAGTCCTGTGGCACCTTATAGACTAACCGAAGTGTTGGAGCATAAGCTTTCGTGGATTCACACCTCCAAATCAGCTACTAGAAGTGGGCCTCATCCTCCCTGATTGGATCTACCTCGTGATCTCCAGCCTGATTCTGGCCTGCATATTTATACCTGCCTCTGGAAATTTCCACTGCGTGCATCTGACGAAGTGGGTCTTTGCCCACGAAAGCTTATGCTCCAACACTTCGGTTAGTCTATAAGGTGCCACAGGACTCCTCGCCGCTTTTCGAGATGAGTGTCCCTGCGGGTGCTCTACAACCCTTCCTTCATTCCCTGTACTTTGGGATTCTGGCCTTATCATAGCATCATTCTGGGGTAGAGAAGGAACTGAGGAGGGTGGAGGGGCCCGCACATGCACAATGATTATGACCTAAGAGCTCGTGGCTGCAGGTGGTGCATGTGCAGCTCCAGGGACACTGCTCTGAAATCTCCAATCTGAGACATGGTGGCAGTGTACTGACCGAATGTGGAGCACCCACAAGAATACTCATCTTGAAGAACGTCAGTTACTATTGCAGTGAATAATCTCCTCTTCTGTTTATTTCTCTAACCTTTGGACTAAAATACAGTGTTCAGTTACTAGTGCAGATGGATATATTTTGCTCAGAGCATTATACAAGTATTACAGAAGGACTTAGTGAGTCTTGTTGGTTGGAGTGTGCTATTAAGTGTTCGGTAGAGATTTTTTTTTATGTAAGGGGCATCTTTCTTTGTCTTCAATTTATTCCCAGAACATTTTCAGGCTTCATTTAGCCTATCTGGTTGCCAGATTTAGTTGTTGGTTCTTGTGCAATGCAGTCAGAGTTCAGTTTTTAGGTTAGAAAGCCATTGGTGAATTGAGGCACTAGCTGTTTCTACTGGCATGTCATTAACAATTAAATTCTGCATGGTCTCCTATATAACTGCACACAGGAAGGATGAGATCCTGTTGCGTTTTCTCATTGTTGCCTTCAATCTGTGAATTTCATTTCCACTGAGCCAATAAATATTTCATGAATGCCATATCAAGCACTTATATTTTCATGAAGCGTATAGCTCACTTTACTCCTTAAAGATATTTTTTGACATACAGCTTTCATATATTATGATGAGAGATAAAGGTTTGTGAGGTAATATATTTTATTGGATCAGCTTCTGTTGGTAAGAGAGACAAGCTTCTGAGCCACGCAGAGCTCTTGCTCAGGCCTGGAAAAGGAAGAGCTCTGGGTGGCTCAAAATTTCTCGCTTGCCAACAGCAGTTGAGACAATAAAAGATACTACCTCATCCATCTTGTCTTTCCTTTAAATTCTTTTTTAGGGCAGCAGATATGGATGGTGACAGTTCTGCTATTGTTACCTGCACAGCGTGTGCCATGTTTGTCTTCCTCCTGGAAGAAAGAATGGATTTCATCTGCACTAGGTGCAAGCTGGTCACCATTTTGGAGGAAAAAATTAGAGGACTGGATGCCCAAGTGTCGACTCTACGCTCGATCAGAGAGGATGAAGGCTTCCTAGATACAAGGCAGAGTTTAATCCTGCAAGCAAGACAGGCAAAAGAGCCAGAGGGCGGTACAGAATGAGGAAGAGAACTGGTAGCATGTAACTTCTAGCAGGAAAAAAAGGCCAGCACAGGAATCCCCAATTCCGACAGAGGTAAGTAATTGCTTTCAGGCTCTCTCCACAGGCTCAGCGATGGAGAATGCTTTAAAAGGAACCTCACAAGGAAGAAATCAGAAGGGAACCACTTCAACTGGAAGGCATGGGATGCATAGTCTTAGGGATGGGGATTCCAGGACCACCACCCCCAAAAGAAGGCGGGTAGTGGTAGTCAGGGACTTCCTCCTAAGAGGGACTGAGCCATCCATCTGCTGTCCGGACCTGGATTCTCGAGAGGTGTGCTGCTTACCAGGAGCTTGAGTTCAGGATGTGACTGAGAGGCTTACAAAACTGATCAAACCTTCGGATCGTTACCCCTTCCTGCTTCTCCATGTGGGAACTAATGATACGGCTAAGAACGACCTTGAGCGGATTACTGAGGATTATGTAGAGTTGGGAAGCAGGATCAAAGATTTCAGAGCACAAGTGGTGTTCTCATACATCCTCCCTGTTGAAGGGAAAGGACTGGGTAGGGATCGTCGAATTGAGGAAGTAAATGCGTGGTTGCGCAGGTAGTGTCGCAGAGAGGGCTCTAGTTTCTTCGACCATGGTACTCTGTTCCGGGTGCAAGAATTGTTAGAAAGAGATGGGATCTACTAACAAAGAGAGGAAGAAGCATCTTCGCGGGCAGGCTTGCAAACCTGGTGAGAAGGGCTTTAAACTAGGCTCGTTGGGGGATGGTGACCAAAACCCTGAGGGGGGTGGGGAAGTCGGATACCAGGAAGAAATGCAAAGAGGAACGAGCAACAAAGGAGGATCCATGATTCGAATGGAGAAGATAGGGCAATCAACTAGTTATCTAAGGTGTTTGTACACCAATGCGAGAAGCCTGGGTAACAAACAGGAAGAATTGGAGTCCCTGGCCCAGTCCAAGAACTACGATTTGATTGGGATAACAGAGATGTGGTGGGATGACTTGCATGACTGGAGCGCTGTCATGGAAGGGTATAAACTGTTCAGGAAGAAAAGGCAAGGGAGAAGAGGAGGAGGAGTTGCACTGTATGTAAGAGAGCACTATGATCGCTCAGAACTTCAGTATATAGCGGGAGAAAAGCTTGTTGAGAGTCTGTGGGTCAAATTTAGAGGTGTAAGCAACAGCAGTGATGTTGTGGTTGATGTCTGCTACAGGCCGCCGAATCAGGTGGATGAGGTAAATGAGGATTTCTTCGGACAACTCAGAGAAGCTTCCGGATCTCAGGCCCTGGTTCTCATGGGGGACTTGAATCACCCTGACATCTGTTGGCAGATGAATACGGCAGTACACAGACAATCCAGGAAGTTTTTGGAGAATGTTGGGGATAACTTCTTGGTACAAGTGCTGCCGGATCCGACCAGAGGTTGTGCGCAGCTTGACTTGCTTCTCACAAATAAGGAGGAGCTAATAGGGTAAGTAGAGGTGGATGACAACCTGGGGAGAAGTGAGCACGAGATGGCAGATTTCAGGATCCTGACCAAAGGAAGAAAAGAGTAGTAAAATACACACCTTGAACTTCAGAAAAGCAGACTTCGACTCCCTCAGAGACCTGGTGGGCAGAATCCCCTGGGATGCTAACATGAAGGGGAAAGGAGCCCAGGAGAGCTGGCAGTGTTTTAAAGAAGCCTTATTGAAGGCACAGAAAGAAACCATTCCAATGCGTAGCAAGAGAAGCAAATATGCTAGGAGACCAGATTGGCTTAGCGGGGAAATCCTTGGTGAATTTAAGCACAAAAAGGGAGCTTACAAAAATTGGAAACTTGGACAGATGACCAGAGAGGGGTATAAATGTATAGCTCGAGAATGCAGGGGAGTTATCAGGAAGGCGAAAGCGCAATTGGAATTGATACTTGCAAGGGATGTGAAGGATAACAAGAAAGGTTTCTACAGGCTCGTGAGCAAGAAGAAGGTGATCAGAGAGAGTGTGGGGCCCCTACTGGATGAGGGCAGTAACCTAGTGACAGATGATGTGGGGAAAGCTGAATTACTTAATGCTTTCTTTGCCTCTGTCTTCACGGACAAGGTCAGTTCCCAGACTAATGTGCTAAGTGATGCAACATGGGACGAAGGTGGGACAGCCCTTGGTGGGGAAAGAACAGGTTAGGAACTATTTAGAAAAGCTAAACGTACATAAATCCAGGGGTCTGGACATAATACATCTGAGGGTACTGAGGGAGTTGGCAAATGTCATTGAGGAGCCTTTGGTCATTATCTTTGAAAAGTTATGGAGATTGGGAGAGATCCCGGATGATTGGAAAAAGGTAAATGTAGTGCCCGTGTTTAAGAAAGAGAAGAAGGACGATCCAGGGAACTATAGGCTGGTCAGTTTTACCTCAGTCCCTGGAAAAATCATGGAGGGGATCCTCAAGGAATCCATTTTGAAGCACTTGAAAGAGGGGAAGGTGATCAAGAATAGTCAGCATGGATTCATGAAGGGCAAGTTGTGCCTGACCAATCTGATTAGTTTCTCTGATGAGGTAACTGGCTCTGTGGATATGGGGAAGTCAGTGGCTCTGTGGATGTGATATACCTTGACGTTAGCAAGGCTTTTGATACAGTCTCCCACAACATTCTTGCCAGGAAGTTAAGGGAATGTGGATGGGATAAATGGACGGTAAGATGGATAAAAAGCTGGCTGGAAGGTTGGGCCCAGCGGGTAGTGATCAACGGCTCAGTGTCAGGATGGTGGTCAGTTTCTAGCTGAGTGCCCCAAGGTTCAGTTCTGGGACCGGTTTTGTTCAACATCTTTATTAATGACCTGGATGAGGGGATGGATTGCACCCTCAGCAAGTTTGCAGATGACACTAAGCTAAGGGGAGAGGTAGACACGCTGGAGGGCAGGGATAGAGTCCAGAGTGACTTAGACAAATTGGAGGATTGGGTCACAAGAAATCTGATGAAATTCAACAAGGACAAGTGTAGAGTCCTATACTTGGGACGGAAGAATCTCAAACATTGTTACAGGCTGGGGACCAATTGGCTAAGTAGCAGTTCTGTAGAAAAGGACCTGGGGGTTACACTGGATGAGAAGCTGGATATGAGTCAACAGTGTGCCCTTGTAGCCGAGAAGGCTAATGGCATACTAGGTTGCATTAAGAGAAGCATTGCCAGTCGATCCAGAAATGTGATTATTCCTCTTTACTCAGCTCTGGTGAGGCCACATGTGGAGTATTGCGTCCAGTTCTGGGCCCCCAATTATAGGAAGGATGTGGAGGCACTGGGGAGGGTCCAGCGGAGGGCAACCAAAATGATTTGGGGGCTGGAGCATAAGATCTACGAGGAGAGGCTGAGGGAGTTGGGTCTATTTAGTCTGCAGAAGAGACGAGTGAGGGGGGATTTGATAGCAGCCTTCAGCTTCCTGAAGGGAGGTTCCAAAGAGTCTGGAGAAAGGCTGTTCACAGTAGTGATGGATGGCACAACAAGGAACAATAGTGTCAAGTTGCGGTGGGAGATGTCCAGGTTGGATATTAGGAAAAACGATTTTACTAGGAGAGTGGTGAAGCACTGGAGTAGGTTGCCTAGGGAGGGAGTCTCCATCCCTAGAGGTGTTTAAATCCCAGCTTGACAAAGCCCTGGCTGGGGTTGATTTAATTGGGATTGGTCCTGCTTTGGGCAGGGGGTTTGGATTTAATGGCCTTCTAGGGTCTCTTCCAGCTCTATGATTCTATTATTTTATGATTCTAATGTTGGACTGACACAGGTACAACTACACTGCATACATGGATTTGTATTATTCTTTCCTGAAGAGAAAAGCTGCAGTTTATATTTCTCAGTTCTCCCTTTCAAGTCTTGATGATGCAATCCAGTGATCAGTATTTCTAACTCTGGTAGTCTGCCCTGGATTACAATTTTGAATTTTGACTCCTTTGAAGCACAGGAAATGATTTTTAAAGGATAATAGTTATACAAGAAGACGGAAGTGGAGACAAATTATAGGGTGACCCTAAATTAGCATAATGTCCAACCATATTTAAGGTGTTGTGATACTCCAGTTTTAATGATAAGGTTTTCCTTTTGGAGGAGCATTTTACTGTTTCAATTAATCCCTTTCTCTCCATGGTGTAAATTGTTTCAGCCTGTGAGTATCATATCCCACATTGAGACAAGACTTCTACTTATGCCAGACAGAGAAGTTCTATAGTGAGATTGTAAAAGGGGCAAATTTATTAAGGTCTGCTAAAATTTTCGTATGTATGCACTAACAATATTCAGAAATTATTTTTCAATCCCTTATTTTTAATCTTCTCATCCATGGAGGCCTCTAGAGCTCATGTGGAACTCTGTTCATTCCAAGTTGATAATTTAGAACAGTTTTGAGTGTTTTTTTTGTGTGTGTGCAAACAATTACTATTGCTGGGATCTTTTTACAATTGGAAAATTCATGTTTTCATGCGGGATTTTGCTCTTACCTTAAAAATGTCACCTTCTGATCAAGATCAAGGCTGAGATTTTCTAGGCTTGAAGAGGAATATATTGGAAATGAGTGTTGTACTGAAAGAATGATGCTTTTGTTCATATGATGTCAATGATGCCCATTAAATAAATATCAGGAATTCTAGATTTTTATACCTTTCCTTTAATTTCTATTTCAACTGTTATAATTGAATTAATGGTGTTCATCTGTGATTCTATTCCTGCTTTTTTCAAAGAAAAGTAGTATGTGCAAAAGGGGGGAGGGGTTAAAAAGGGAGTATATATGAATGTGCACCCCGTGCAGAAAAGTGTCTTGATATGAAGTCTACTTCTGTAACTGCATTATCATTACATTTAGATTAAATACTATTAAATGGATATTAAGGTTGCAAAGTCAAGCATTCAAAAGTTAGTAAGTACTAAACTTAAGATTGCTAATAGGGATAATATAGCGTAGTCAATTAACCAATGAGCCGAAGCTTATAGGTTAATGCTATAGACTACACACACATTTCCCTCACCTCACTTCCCCTACAGTAAATTTTTAGCAGGCTAGCCAGCAGCCCAGCTCAGTCCTGTCTGTGACAGGTCTGGGACCTACCCCTGCTGCGGCTCTGCATTTAAAGTGTTTTAGGGACTGGGTGGGCAAGCAGCCCTGCTTAGTTCTGGCCTGCACCAGGAGCTCAGACCACCCACCAGAAGGGCTGTTGCCACTCTGTGCTGCTACCTCTTTATCAGAGGCAGCAGCAGAAGGTGACAGGTGGCTGCTCCACGAGGGGAGCTAGTTTTTAAACTGGTTCCCCTCGTGCACCAGGTCCCTCCTGGTACCCTGCAGGTGGCAGGGGGCTCCCTGGGAGTGAGGTCAGATTACACAGGCTGCCTGCCCTGACCCAGGGGATCAGAGAATAGTCGACTAACTGATAACTAATATTTAACATCCCTAGTTTCCAATGTAATCTTAATTCAGCCCCTCTGCAAATGCATTGTGATGTAGTGTTTCAGGACATTTTCATGTCTTATGTTTTCCCATAGCGCTGTAAAATCATTAAGTGTGTTGAGGCTGTTCCCCACTTTGGCACTCCAAATGCAGAAGATAGGAACCTGCAAGAGAGCTTCAAAACCTTACCTCTACAAGTACAAGGGGTACTTCAAAGTGGTTACAAAAAACTTCCCCTCAGAACCCTAATACACAGATTTTGGGGAATTTGCTGTCACCATCAAGTGCTTTTTGATCCCTAAAAAACAGGTGAACACTTGAAACCATCCTCAGGGTATCCCAGGCTCTTTTGCTTCAAAAGAGCTTGAAAAAGAAAAGAGGAAAACAAGCTGCGGTCTCTGGTAGCTGACCCCTCAGTCAGAGGCATGCAGGTACACACAGACAGACTTTCCAGGACACAAGAATCAAATCATCACCTTAATAGAAGTGATTATTACAAAACAAACATAAACTTGATAAAGTATACTTGGTTGATAGATGTTATAGAGCAACTGAGGAAACCGAATTAAAACAGAAGAAAAAAAAAACTCTAGCACAATGCTTCGATGGTAAGGGGGGCGGGGGCGGCGGCGGCATAGAATCACGCAGAGCAGTTCAAACCAAACCACAAAATAAAGAAAAATTACCCTGAACGCTACTGGACTCTCATTTCCCTGGTACTCACTTCTTATTTGCTCTTTGTTCAGTCTGCTCCCATGCCCTGAGTTTGATGGGGGGGTATGATAGTCCTGTCTGGGTTTAAATCATTCTGTGTGTGGGTCAACTCCTGGTCTAACTCCCACACAAAGAAAGCAGTCATTGAACCTATTTCCAGTTCAAATTTCAACCCTCTACCTTGATTGGTTCTCCCAGCCCCCTTTGCTCGGTACCTGAGTTAGCCCCTTAGTCACTGGGTGCTGGTCAGTACTCCTGTTCATTACAAAATTCAACACAAAGATGGTGCTCACTGAATGGGTAGCTTTCAGTATTTTTTTTTTGTCTGTAATCAGTGTGTGGTTCTGTACCTTACTTTACCACAATTTCCTCATAGGCTTTTTTAAATGGTATTCAACATGGATTTATGGAAAATAGATCCTGTCAAACTTACTTAATATCGTTTCTTGATGCAATTACAGTTTTGGTAGTAGTGTTGATGAAATATGCTAAGACATCTTTAAGGTGATTAACTTGATGCTGCATAACATTTTAATTAAAAATAGAATATAAAATTAATATTCCCCACGTTAAATGAATTAAAAAACTGGTAGGTCTCAAAGCATAATTATGAACTGGAAATTATCAGCAAGTGGCTGTGTTTTTAGTGTTGTCCCACAGGGACAGGTTCTTGGTCCTATGTTCCCTAACTTTTTTATCAATGGCCTGAAAGCAAACATAAAACAATCATTGATTATATTTGCAAATGACCCTAAAATTAGTGTAGTGGTAATAAAAATGAAGAGGATGGGTCACTGAGAGAGTGTGATGTGAAGTGCTTGGGAAGCTGGGTACAAGCAAACTATCTGCATTTTAATACAGAGAAATGTAAATATATACATCTAGTCACAAAAAATGTAGGACACACTTTCAAGACGGGGAACTCTACTCTGGAAGCAGTGACTTTAGAAAAGATTTGGGTGTCCCAGTTAGGGGCATTAAGGACTAGTCTGTTGACTAGTCAATCCCGCCCCCTCCCCCAGCTGCCTCTATGAAATAGATGCAGCAAAGGGGGAGGAAAGGGGTACTTCAGGGTGGCAGCACCGTACAACTGCCCCCTTAAAATGCCAAAGCACCATGGAGCCTGGAGTCAGCTGTGACTCCCCAGCTAACCCCAGGTTTCGAGTGGCATTTCCCTAGAACCCAGGGTCAGCTGGGGTCAGTTTTGCATGGTATTTCCCTGGAACCTGGGGTGGGCTGGGTACTCCCCAGCTGACCCTCGGCTCCATGGCTGTCCCTTTGAAACACGGAGGCAGCGTTTCAAAGGGGCAGTGCCGCACAGCTGAGCCAAGCATCAGTTGTGCGGCGGCTGCCCTTTTGAAACATCGCTTCTGTGTTTCAAAGGGGCAGCCGTGGAGCCCAGGGTCAGCTGGGGGACTCCCCAGATGGTCCTCAGTTCCGTTGAAATGCAGCACAGCATGGAGCCTGGGGTCAGTGGGGACTTTGAGTCCCCTGCTGATCCTGGCCTCCCTGGCTTTGAAATGCACAAGAGCCCCCTGGGGATTCTTGTACATTTCAAAGCAGGCACCCATGTGTAGCCTGGAGTCAGCGGGAGTTCCTACTGGCCCCAGGCTGTACATGGAGTTCTGCATTCCTCCTTTGAAATGTACAAAAGTACATTTCAAAGGAGGAATGCAGAGCTGCCTATCGACTAGTAGTCGATGGAAAGGCCATTGACTACTCGACTAATCAATTAACCACATTTTAACATCCCTAGTTCCAGTGGATAATTAGCAGAACATGAGCTCACAGTGCAATACTGTGGTCAAAATGGCTAATATGATCCTTGGATGCATAAACAGTGGAATCTTGAGTAGGAGTAGATATTTTTTTTTTATCTCTGTAGTTGGCACTGATGCAACCACTACTGGAATGCTGTATCCAGTTCTGGTGTCTGCAGTTCAAGATGATTGTTAATGAATTGGAGAGGTTCAGAGAAGAGTCACCAGAATGACTTAAAAATTAGAAAACATGTCTTAAAGAGCTCAGTTTATTTAGCTGAACAAAGAAAAGTTCTTGATCATGATTGATAAGTATTTACATGGGGAATAAATATTTGATAATGGCCTTTGCAATTTAGCAGAGAAAGGTACAGCACAAGCCAGTGGCCGAAAGTTGAAGATAGATAAATTCATACTGGAAATAATGTGTAATTTTATACAACAATGAGAGTAATTAACCATTGGAACAATTAACCAATGGTCATAGTGTATTCTCTATCACTGACAGTTTCTGAATCATTACAGGATGAATTGTTTTAAGGAAGTTTTATGGCCTGTGTTATATAGGAGTTCAGACTAGGTCTCAATAGTGCTGTCTAGCTTAGGAATCTGATGCTATGATAACATTTAAAATGTCAGCTTGAAAGATTAAAGTTCAAAAGTGCTTTATGAGCAGCTGAAAACCAAGTTTTATAATGGAAAGTTAGCCAACCAGAGCTATAAGCATTACACTGGTTCAACCAGTGATTTCAAGGCATTCATACTTAGAATAGGAGTAGACTGATGTTAACATGAGCTGCATTAGTGTTTCTAATAAATCATTGAATGCATATTTGGGGCTGTGCTCCTCAACCAGAAGGGAAGAGAGGCCTCAATGTTTTTAGAGATCCTTTCTTCCCTGTTAGAACAAGGAAGTGATACTTACTGCTCTCACATTTCACATTTTAAAGGTTCTGGATATTTTAATGGAGTTTGAAGTTCAAGATTTAGATGGGTTAAATGGAATGTTTCACTTGTTGATCATATTCCTTTAAAAATTAAATTAAATGTTGAAGGAGAAACAAGCGAAAATAATAGGTATGGAAAGATGACTAGGTGGTAAGATTTATAGTTTCTGGGGCTATTTAAAGTATGCTAGTGAAGACTGTAGTTTGATTAGTTTTTAATGTGCTTTGACATTAACCTTGGAATTTTGTAATTGTTCTTCATCCTGGAACAAATAAATTATGTGATTCTGTTTCAAAATTTGGCTTTGTTCGGAACATAGTATTATTTGGGCAGAGAAGCAGACTGTGATGGAACTATTATGCTTTTTGTATGAAGGAAACACTTCTTTTTATATTGCGGTTTCCTGTGAAGCTTCAGTAGTTATAGTAGTAGTTTGGGTCTTTCAAAAATTGATTGAAAAGAGCCTTTAGTTTCTGGAGATACTACTTTTGAAAGAGCATTAATCACTGATGCTGTCTGAACGTACAGGAGCTAGAATTGTTGCACATCACCTCTTTCAGGTCTATCCATCTTACTGTATTGTGTCCTCTGACTTTTTAGACACAACTCATAATCTTCTCAGGAAACAGACCAGCAAGTCAACCTGTCCTTTCTACAGTTACTCCAGACTAAGGGGACTTTAGTTGACTTTGGTTGTTTGGCTTAGCATTTAATTACCTTACAGTTTTATTGAAAAAAATCTAAAACCTTTCTTTGCTCCCTCATATAAATCCATATGCAAGAGGAGCACAAAGCAGCCAGGGGATGGGACTTGTGGTCAGATTTCCCCTTGTCCGGCCCAAAAATAAAATAAAGAAAATGCTAGGTAAATCTTCTAGTATGATATGTTAGGGGAAAGTAAACGATATAAAACAATGAATATAACAAACAAAGCACATTTGGCAACTTCTGTTTATCATTCCCACAGTAAAGTGAGAACTTGATTAACTTAAAAGACTAGTTTTTAAAAACTCCATTATTAACAAGTATATAACTTGTGAAACAAGTTGCTGCATAATATTTTGAAAAGAGTGTAGAAAACCCCCCCATACTTAAATGTATTCATTTAATTAGTGGGGAAAAGAAAATATGCTAAATTATGTCCCCTCAGGTAGCCACACTTCCCTGGGTGCTTTGGTATGGGCTATAGGCCCTGAGTTCCTGCTTGCCCCTTTTCCCCCCAGAGAGGAAGTTCAGGTTCTGCTCTTTATGGTTCATGCAATTCGGCTCTTCAGTACCCGTTGGGCTAGTTCTCCCCTAAGGAGTTCACACAGAGTACCACTTCCCCACAGGTTGTTGGGGTCGTTGATCCTTGCTCTCACCTCACACATGGGGAGGTAGGGGGACCCGGGCCCGCCTGCTCCACCAGGTCTCGGCCTAGGGCCTTAAGGGTAAGGACAACAATCACTACCCTGTTGGTGGGGGGGAAAACGCTGAAACCCACCAACAGCTCGGGGAAGCCCCGCCCTGGGCCACTTTCTACTGGTGCCTCACCCGCAGCTCGCCATCGGGTGGGGTGCAACCTTCTCGCCCATGCTGGCGTCCTCGGCTCTGCTCCCATTATGATCTGGGTATGTTAGGCATCTCTTCAGTCCCTGCTGGGGTGTTGCGGGTCTCCCACATCCAGGAGCCTGCGCGGTCCAGTCCTGTCACTGGCTCTCCCTCCGTGCCAGTGACCGCCTCTCCCCACAGGGGGAGGGCCTCAGGGCTCTGTCCCCTGTCCTGAACCCCTCCCAGCGGCAGGGGCAGTCTCAAGTCCTCTAGCTGCAAGGTAGCTGGAGGAGCTGATCTGGCTCCCTCCTGGGGCCAGGAGCCGGGGAGCCAAGGTTGGCCCCGGCATCCGGGGTTACAGCGCAGGCCGGAACCTTCCCGCCATCTCCCCTGTCCGTGCTGACACCTCCCCACTCCCTTTCTCCCCCTGCACAATGCTGTCGGGGTTTAAATCACCCAGTGCGCAGGGGGAGCATTTGCAGCAGTGCTGGGGAGGTGGCATTCGTTCGGGGTGAGCTCCTCCCCGGTCCGAGTGCGGGGCCAGAGCATCCTGTGACAATCAGCATGTGAATTTGGATCTTGGATGTTTGCCAGAGAGGCGTATTTCTTTAGCTTTCAGGTTCTGGTGTTGTGGAAGGCCAGAGTCCTGTTCTTGAAGGGTGCTGTGTCGTCCACCATGATCTTCCTGTCCTTCTCGGTGATGACTATGTCCGGTCATATTTGGCTATCTGTTGTGAGGATGGCAGAGCTCATGGCAACATTTCCCAGTGATGGCAGGATGGCTCTGACCAGGCAATCCTGGATAGCTTTGTGGCACAGCTGCCAGGCTTTGGCATAGGGTGTGCAACTACACAGAACTTTATATAGTATTTTGTTGGCATAGCCACACTTCCTGCATCACTTATCCTGATTTCTGTGGCAGATAGCTCTGTCCAGTGGAACGCAGTTGAGTTAGACTTTGTGGATGCAAATAGGATGAAGCTGCTCCAGAGAGGAAGTGATTGCTGATGTGCCACTTGCAGGTCACTGCAGAAGCTTTACCTTGGTCCAGCTTCCGCTTCAAGTTTTCTGTGTAGTGGGAGCCGATAGCATCCTTCAAGGTGGTTGGGGAGAAGATGGGGTCCATGTGCTTCAATTGTGGCACTAGGACTGCCAGCTCCTGACATTCATTGTGCCATGTCCAGAGGCAGCCAGTTCATTTCACCAGGTATTGCATAGTCTTGTGGGCATGAGTCCATACCAAAGACCGGTCTCCCCTCTTTCTGTCAAAATAATCCACAAATCATTGAGCTACAGTTTCATAATACAGGAGTTAAGGGCAGAGTATTTAGATTAACGATGCCCGCAATGGCAAACAGTATACATGAGGCATCTTTTAATAACAGCATATTCTGCATTCAGTATCAGTGGAACCTTCTCACATATAGGTGGAGTAGTGAGGCAGTGTTTGCCAAGGTTGCAAATGCAAAGCCAGACCTGACAGTCTGCACAAGAGAGGAATCTAGCCTGCTCACATTCCATGAAGAAGAGGAAGAATAAAAGTGGAGGAGAGAGAAAAGGAGATAAGGATTTAATTATATTAACAAATCTTTCAGGCATCCTTTCTCTTCTATTTGTAACGGGGTGCTTGGGGTTCCTTTGACATGTCTTGTAAATAGAGATCCGAATCAGATAGGAAGATTCTGTTTCCTACTGTGTTGATGTGGCAGGTCTGATGCATTCATTCCACTATAGGGATAAGGGAAGTTGGAGTGGCTCCCTGGGGAGATTTGGCTAAGTTTAGGGTTGCCAGATGTCGGGTATTGACCCGGACAGTCCGGTATTTTCTCCTGTCCGGTATTTTTGGAATTTTTTTTACTGGATAGGAGGCGAAAATACTGGACACCTGGCAACTCTACAACACACCCGGCAACTGGGCCCAGCCTCCGACACCCCCAGCCTCTGCCCCCGGCCCTCCTGCTTACCTGGTTCTGCAGGGAAGCTGCGTTTTGGCTTGATTATGAAAACAAAATGGCTGCTGGCAAAAAGCCTAAAGACCAAGGGGAAGCAATGCCTTCCCTGGGTCTTAGTGCTCAATCCCTCCCCTATTCCTATTCTGACTCTACAGGCAGTCTGAAAGGGGCCATGCTGTTTTAATGCTGTTTTATTATTTATTTATTTGCTCAACAACTTTGGTGGTCCTCGTCCCCCCTCTCCCCCATCAACAGAATTTCCCCCCCGGTGGTTTTTTTTGGGGGGGAGGGGGTGTTCGATAGTTTTGGTTAAACCATCTGGCAAACCTAGCTAAGGTCTACTCTATGAGATTACTTTAGGGGAAAGCCAAAGAACATGTAAGTATGGGAGGGGGTGGGAGTTTAGGTTGAGGATTATGCTTTTGTTATGCTACAAGTGAAGCCAATTCCCAGGAAAAATGGTTAATTTTGTACTAAATATAGTGGGTAGATTCTGGTCAGGAACTCCACTTGTTTGCTTGTCTGGCAGTCTCCCAAAAGAAATTCCTTAAATGGTTGACAAGGAACTTCTGTCTGTCTTCATGCAGCTTCATCTGCAGTGGGTAGAGACTTTTGTTTCGTAAGATTAAAAAATCAAGCTCCAAGGGTTTCATTCCCTAAGCTGCCTAGTTCCACTGTGCCATCAGCTCTCCTACTCTGAGGAGGGTGAAATTATTCCAGACCTGGAGGATGAAGCATATCTTGTAAGCCATGCAGGGAAACTGTTAAACAAGGACAAGGAATATATGCGTAACACCTTTTTTTTTTTTTTTAAAGCTGCCTGTTTGAAGGCCACAGCAGAAACTAGATCCCACAGAGTCTGCTTTTCTTTGTAGAAGGACAAGCAAGCAAGAGTGCTCTTTTTTCATACTTTTGTCCAAAAATATGTAAACAGGGAGCTCATCTTCAAATGCCAGACCACTCTTTCTAAGACAACTCAAAACTTTATAAGATTTTACTGGAATTGAAAAAAGTTTTGTCCAAAAGTGGATTCTGTAATGATGTCCTGTTTAAATACAAATTATTTCTCATATCTTCCTCAAGCATCCTTAAGTAGGAAAGTGAGGTGGGAGATATCACTGGAAATATCCGACTTAACTGCGGCTCATTTCTGAGCTGCTACCTATTTGTCATATGTATCTAAATAAGTCGACTGCTCTTATTTTGCAAGATCTGTCAGGATCAATTCTTGTCTACTCTTCCTAAAAGATAAAAGAGAAATCTCTCTAAGGATTCACTTACAGTTAATAATCTTAGACAATTTACATTCTGTCTTCCTAAAATATCCAGTTTCAGCTGGATGATATTTCCGTTTCTTAAAAAAAACCCTAAAAATGGTTGCACACTATTACTGGTGCAGGATGGCTGCAGGTTTTACTTGGTGGTGATTCCTTTTTAGTTTGGATAAACAAAGTATCGTAAGTCAATAAAGCAGGAAAGTAGTTGTGTGGGGGAGGGATAGTGAATTAAAGATATACTGACATTTTAATGGAAATCTTAAATGTGGCAGCCATTGACTGACCGTTAGCAAAGGTTTTACTGTCTATAGTTTGTAAATCACTTTTGGGATTCTTGAGGATAAAAGGTGCAATAAATTCTAACCCACTAATGTTTGTTAATTTATTAGCAGTGAATATTGGAATATAACACTTAAAACTTTTGCAAAAGCAGCGAGGAGTCTTCTGGCACCTTATAGACTAACTGAAGTGTTGGAGCATAAGCTTTCGTGGGCAAAGACCCACTTTGTCAGATGCATGTGACTTAAAACTTTTGTGTGTGTCAAACCAGGATCATTCCTTTTACTGGTAGCAGACAAGAGTTTGGCATCAATTTTCATTACAGAGAATCTGGATGATTTGGTTTTGTGTTTTTTTTAACTTGGTGAAGAGAGAGGGGAATTGTAGAAGGTTTTGTAATCTGAGAGGTTTTGTAATCTTCACAGAAAAGGTTGGCCACTGGCTGATGTGACAGTGAGTCATTGCCCATTTTAGCCCCATGAGAAGAAAGCTAATGTACCAGGCCATTGGTTGTTGCCAGCAGAGAGTGAATAATAGGTTTAAGGGAAATGATGATGTAAATAGGGTGTTAGGGTTACATTCCTCTTAAATTAATCTTTTAGATCTACCATATATATTTTTCAAGTAGTTGCTATAGGAATTGTTGCACAAATCTGTTTGTCCTTTGAGTAGTTATAGCTGTGTGTTCCAGATAATTTTTCATAGTAGTACATCATGGGCTTTGCCCCTCCCCTGACTATATGAGAGATGCTACCCCCAGCCCTCATTTCCTGAAGTTGGAGTCCATGTCGTTTCTAACCTAACAGCCTCTCTGTTTCTAGAGATGTTTCTGGGTGTATATAGTTAACTAGTAAAAACAAGAAGTAGTCCTATGGCACCTTAGAGACTAACGCAAATATATAGAAACGTGCTTCCATGGGTAAGTATTGTCACTACTTTAGTGTTAATTTAAATATTTCTTAGATGATCCTGTCACCAGTGTTTCAGCAATGTCTGTCATGTGGGGGAGTAACCCCCAACAACAATCCCTACACTCAGTGCTTGCTGTGTTCAGGCAAAGCCCACGTTAAGGAGTTGTGTTCACTTTTCTAATCATTCATGAAACTGACTCAGGTGATGAAGGATTTTTCTCTCAAGCAACACCAGCTTGATTAGCCCATACTTCCTGCTTCATTACTCTGGCCTATGCTGGATTGGAGGTCACACTTGGTTTTTGAGATTGCTGATGCTTTGTGTCCTGGTACTGGTACTGGTCCTGGTACTGGTGTCTGAAAAGGAGTTGCTCTCTATTGAGTATTCTGAGGAATAGGTAGCAGAAGACTGATGATGGCCTCTCCAAGTTGTGTGGGGATTCACTAATCTTTTACAGAAGGAGTGCAGAGTGACAGGGTAGAATTCAGGCACATGGGATGGAGCAACGTCCTGTCAAATGCTCCAGAATAGTGCATAGGGAGGTCAGAAACCATTGATTCCAATTCCAGCCTCAGGGCATCCATTGAGTCAATGAAGATGATGTAGGCACCATCTATTTCTGCGCTGGAGGTGTATCAAGTGGTGATGGCCATCCTCTGCCTTTCTGTCCTGACGTCTTCCTTGGTCCAGGACTTTGCCAGTGCTGCATCATTCTACAGTCCTGTTGGCTGGGTGAGCTGTTGAATCTGTAGGTCTGTCTGCACTGAACTTTGGCGTTTCCCTTCAATAGTCAATGGAAATGGGGTGATGCTGGGCTCACCTCCGTAGCATGAGGAACTTCTTTAGCACTCCTGCTTTCAGCTTTACCATGGCAGCACACAATGCCCTCCATTTTAGAACCTTTAGCCACCTTAATATTGTTTCTGAATTTGTTGTCAATACTGCGTCTGGCAGTACCATTTCCATCGTCTGTTACCAATCCCCTTTTAAGTTTGGACTATGGTGTCACTTTTTCCCCCTGGGCCCCAGAACTCTTTGGTGACCAGGTTGGGATTTTCTTCCTTTGATTCACCATCACCTGACGCACTTTGGGGATACATATGGAGCACTGGGTACCAGGATTTGCATTCATCTTGTTGTTGGAGCTGGGCTCTTGGCCCAGTGCCTACTGTTCACCAATGCCCCATCCACACCAGTAGCCTCTATGGAATCTGTGGGAAGTGTCTCAGTTCAGAAGCCCCACTTCTCATCTTGCTCTAAGTCAAGATCACTGAGCAGGTGTCTGATGGTGACTGTTGATCTGCTGCCTACCCAGGTACCAGTAACACTTCCTCTTGTGCACCTTCCAGAGTTGTTCTGTCCAGGTTCATCAGTCCTGGAACAGGATCTGAGTCAAGCCCAGTAAATGGTTTTGTCTTTGTCCTCAGATGATTCTTTGGTACTTGGCTCTTCTCCTTCAGTGCTGGAGAATTTCAAGGTGAACCAGGACCTTTTGCAGCATGTGGTTGGTTACCTGATGCTTCAGCACAATTCCTTTAGGATAACTCATAAATTGTTGGATATCCTGCAGCTTTCTGCCCTTGGGAATGTTGCCCTCCTTGTCAGTGATTCACTCCTAAAGCCTGTTCAGGTTCTCTGGAGCATGCTGGCTTCATTATTGACTACTGTGACTCATAGAGGCTATTTCATACTGGTGCAGGTATTTGAGGATTTTTTTCACATCTGGCCCCAAATTCGTTGGTTGTAATTACAATGAACAATACAGTTCTGCAGGGCAGATTTCAATCCACTCCAAAGGATATGGGCTTTATGGTAGAGAGATTTACATGTTACAGATGTGCATTTCTAACCAGAAGGCATTGATTCTAAATCTGACTTTTTGAACTGGATGGCTATATCTGAGTTTGCAGATCAGCGGCCTGAAGCCTCACTGGAGGAATTTCAGGCATTTATCACTGAAGATTGCTTGTTGGCTAAGAGTTGTTTGCAGTCTACGTTGGATGGTGCATTATACTTCAGCCAGAGTCCTAAGAACTGCCGTTTTTAGGTCAGATTTAAAGGTCCATTTATTATGAATCGCTTTCTTAAAGATTCCTTAAAACAAAAAACAACAACAAATGGTCTGGTAGCACTTTATAGACTAACAAAACATGTGGATAGTATCGTGAACTTTCGTGGGGACAGCCCACTTCTACCGGATCACTTGTTGTTTTTTTCCTGTACAGACTAACTTGGCTAATACCTGAAGCTTAAAGATTCCTAAAATTGTTTGCTTTTTTGACTGCTGCTGCACATTGAATGGATGTTTTCAGAGAACTATCCACAATGACTCCAAGAGCTTTCTTTTGAGTGGTAATAGTATAGTTGGGATTATGTTTTCCAATATGCATTATTTTGCATTTATCAACATTGAATATTATCTGCCATTTTGTTGCCCACTCACCCAGTTTTGTGAGATCTTTTTCAAGCTCTTAGCAGTCTGCTGTGGACTTAACTATCTTGAGCAATGTTGTTATCTTCTGCAAATTTGCTGCCTGTCTGATTACCCTGTTCTCCAAATCCTTTATGAATATGCTGAATAGGATTGATCTAAGTCAGTGGTCCCCAACCTTTTGGGGCTGCTGGCTGCCTGGGCGCGAGGCCACTCACGTGCTGGGCACCCAGGGGCGGGGTTGCACATGCTCTTGGGGGCGGGGCTACACACGTGCCCGGGGCCGGCACCACCCATATGGTGCATGGCCGGTGCCGGCGCCACCCATGCACCGCACTCCTGGGGCCGCCGCTGCTACTGTGCTGCGCGCCCAGGAGCTGACAGCGCCCATGCTCCGCGTGCTTGGGGCCGGCGCCGCTCCTGTGCCACATGCCCAGAGGTGGGGACGCCTATACGCCATGTGCCCAGGGCTGGAACAGCCCATGCGCTGCATTCTCGGGGCTGGCGCTGCTCTTGTGCCGCATACCCAGGAGCCGGCAGCGCTCAGGAGCTGCACGCCTGGGGCTGCCGCCGTTCCTGTGCTGCATGCCCGGGGGCAAGGCCGCCCATGTGCTGCGCGCCCAGGGCTGGCGCCGCCCCTATGCCGCACTTTCGGGGGCAGGGCCGGCCCCGATCACTCAGCGGGCGCACATAAATGTGGCGGGCGCACGGTGTTGGGGACCATTGATCTAAGTACAGACCTCTAGGGGATACCACAAGTTACTTTGCTCCATTCTGAAAACTGGCCTTTTATTCTTTCCCCCTCTCTTCTATCTTTTAACCAATTATCAGTCCATGAGAGGACCTGCCGCCTTATTCCATGACAACTTACTTTACTTAAGAACCTTTGGTGAGGGAACCTGTCAAAAGCTTTCTGGAAATTTAAGTACACTATATCCACTGGATTCCCCATGTCCACCTGCATGTTGTACCCCTCAACAAATTCTAGTGGTTTGGAGAAGCATGATTTCTCTTAATAAAAACCATGTTGATTTTTTTCCCCAAGAAATTGTGTTCATCTATATGTCTGGCAATAGTTTCAACCAGGTTGTGTATTAGTGAAGTTAGGTTTACTTGTCTGTAATTGGCAGGATCAACTCTGAAGCCCTTCTTAAAAATTGGCATCACATAAAAACAAGAACATAAGAATGGCCATACTGAGTCAGACCAAAGGTCCATCTAGCCCAGTATCCTGTCTGCCGACAGTGGCCAGTGCCAGGTGCCCCAGAAGGGGTGGACTGAAGACAATGATCAAGCAATTTGTTTCCTGCCATCCTTCTCCAGCCTGTGACAAACAGAGGCCAGGGCACCATTCCTTACCCCCCTGGTTAATAGCCACATTAGCTATCCTTTAGTCATTTGGTACAGGAGCTGATTTAAGGTTACAGTCTACAGTTAGTAGGACTGCAATTTCACTTTTGATTTTCTTCAGAACTCTTGGATGAATGCTATCTTGCCCTGGTGACTTATTACTGTTTAGTTTATCAATTTGTTCCAGAAATTCCACTAATGACACCTCAGTCTGGGTCAGGATGGTGCCACTACACATAGCAAGGGCATTTTTTCCCCAGAAATCGATGAAAATAATGTATTTTTGTAATAAAATAACCTCCTGTCAAACTTTACAAGACAGATGCCTGGGTGAGTAGAATAACGAGGTTAGAAAGACACTAAGAATTTGTCTAGATTAATCTGTGGCACTATTGTAGCTCTCATTGATTGATTGCAATTTAGTGTGAGTTAGCTAATATGTAAATACTAATGTAGCTACTCTACAAACATTGGTTTGAGGGGAAAAATGTAGATCACAATCAATTAACTTGAGTTACAATAGGGTTACAAACATAAGTCTGTATAAAAAATCTTGGGTACATGTAAAGATGAGAGTTCTTCAAACTATTTTGAGTGTGTTTTTTCCATTTTGCTGAAAAATGCATCTCTTCTCTCCTTTTTTTTTTTTTTTTGGTCCTGGAGCAGGATGCATTTCCTGTTTCTTAGAAGTTGTGTATTTTCTTCACGGGGTTTTTACTTCTCCAGTCTATTGCCACTGATATGGAGAATTTCATCCTCAGTTTTTTTTAATGTATTTTCCAAATTATCAGCCATTATTTTCATAGTGCAAACACTGAGTGAAGTTCGCTAAAAATGGATGCCATCAGCACTGAAACAAATGGTGACCACCACCAGGACCCAAAGCTTGGCACCAAAAGAAAACACTCAGAGAATAATATATTAAGGACATCTAGGCTCTTGTAAGGTTCCAATCATCTCAGTGGTACAAGAAAAATCCAGATGTAAGAAATGTGCCCCTGAAGAGAAAGTGCTAAAGAAACCTGACCTCTTCAAGAGGAAAGCCTACTGTTTTGACTACCATCAATTATTAGGAGTAAATTATCAAGTCCTTCTGGTCAAATATAATTTCCTGATTTGGGACAATGTAATACTCTTTTTGACAGAGCTCCAACTTGATAGTAGTGATTCTCCAAACAGCCACAGACACTGTGGCCAGATCGATGACTACAGTGGTGGCAATGCAAAGGGCCCTGTATGGTATTGAGCACTCTCAAGGAACTACAAGCTGCTACAGAGGATTTATCTTCTGAAGTGAGGGAGTTCAGCAAAAATGGAGACAATACTCTTCATCCCTTGCACTTCTCAATCTCTAATCCAGACTTTTATCATAAACAGTATTGCTTGCAGCCTCGAATGAGACAGAGAAATGTCATAGAATGCCAAACAGCCCAATTATTCTCCTAGAAAAAAACCCAGATAAAATAGGAGATTCCAGTTTTATTCCTTGTTGGTGATGCAGTACACGAGTGCCAGCAAATTTGACAAGACTGTTGGACATCACAGCATATGTTTCCAAATTCACCTCACCCTCTTCTATCAGATGTAGCCTGTCCTATAATTGGGTGGATGGGTGTTTTGAGTCAAACTGGGTATGTTCTCTTACACCCTATATACCTCTCTTCCCTTTCCCTCTTCAGAGGACCACCTTCTTACTCATTTTGCATCCACATAAACTTTGGTGGCTTTTCAGTGTGATAATCAGTGAGACTCAGGGTTGTAGTTGAGTTCCTTAACTGCTCAGCATGTCGTAGAGGGAATACTTCCAAAATATAGGGGGAAAGGATTAAACTTCTGTTGTTTTCTTATTCTGAAGAAGAAAGGGAGTCTTTGTCCTATCTGACTTGAAAAGACTCAGCAAAGACATGTAACATCTAACATTCAAGATGGTAATGCTTACCTCTATCATTGCAGCTCTTAAAGCTCAAAGTCTGGTTTGTGACTTTCAGTTTGTAGGTTAGTCTTAAAGGGGTAGCAGTGTTAGTCTGTAACTGAAAACCATAAAAAAACAAGGGAAATATATAGAATATATAATATGGGGAAAAATTAATGAAAACCTGAATCATGAAAAGCTTTTGAAAATGCACTTGGCATTTGATTTCTTGAGTAAAACATTCTGATATACCTCTATGTGGTGCATTTTGACTGAAACTTCATGGTCAGACTCCATTGTGCCAACATAGTTACTTACAAAGGAAGTGGTGTCTGCCACACGAATGAATGAGAAGTTGAACTTGTACTGAATTGCTTGATTGTAATATTTGAAACTGTGCACATACACAAGTTCACTGTGTTTTGTTATATTAAAAAAAAATCTAAGGCTTCATCTTTGTATAAATGGAAAATTGCTTTATGGTTAATTGATGTGATATTAACCAATCCAGAAAGTCTAATAGATAACAAAATGTGCTTTTAAAATCTCTGGCATTTTTTAGTCTTATTTTTTTAAATGATGCAGAAAATGTCTTGGCTACAAACAGCGATGACAGACTCACATGATAGTTTCTTGCTTTTTAGTATACTTTTAGAAAATTACTTGCATATTTTTTAAATTATATGAATTTATATTTCCCAACTTCTATGGCTTCAGCCCACCTATAGGACACTTCAGTGTTGGGATAGGTCAGAGCTGATGTACTAAAGTGTTCCCTCCACCTCCCCCCTCCCCCACTCCTCCGCTCCCTATATTATCCTATGAAAGAACCATCAGGGAGCTAAAACTGTGAAGATAGTGTACCCTCCCACCCCTTTCCTTCCTCAGTTACTCTGGAATAAACAGCACACAGCTGTGTGCCCAGGTGTCTGATGTTATATATAGTAAAGGAGATCCTGAGTTTCCTAGTGGTGATGTTAGATAGGTGGGAATCCTCTATCCACCCCTCTGCTTTAGTCATTTTAATTGCTAAAGGAAATTAATTTTGGCAGTGCCTGCACCTGTCAGGGTTCTGTACATGCTCACTGGCATGCTTTGGGAACCCCCAGGCATGAACCTGACTCAAAAGTACCAATTATAAACAATATACTTTTAGATTACAGTTAACATACTTTTACTTAATTTAGAAAAAAACATAATAGATTGAGTTTCATTGAAATGTCACAATCAGTAGGGAGCACATCAATAAATCATTTAATACAGTTTATAGTAGTAAATGAAACTTAACCAATTTACATTTACATTGGCATCATTTATGCCACTCCTGACTGTGCATTCCCCTTAATTTCAGTGTTCTAGGTGTGTTGACATTAGAAATGTAAGTGACTAGTTGACTTGACAATCCTTCTTCCCACCCACCCTCCCCATCCCTCTTTGGGGACCCATCTCACGAGAGTGTACTACTCCAAGAGATCAAACACTTTCTCCACTTAAGGGCTAGAAAACCCATACCCCAGCAATACAAGGGCAGGGATTTTTACTCCCATTATTTCCTCACAACAAAGAAATCAGGAGGATGGAGACCAATTCTCGAGCTCAAGAAGTTCATTTGACACACACAACGTCAATGCTTCAAGGTGGTGACCCTAGCTATGATGATACCAGCCTTAAATGAAGGGGATTGGTTATTGATCCTTGACCTCCAGGATGTCTATTTTCATGTATCCATCCACCCAGCACATTGGAAATACCTAAGATTTGCACTCAGCAAGGCACATTTCTAATACACAATCCTACACTTTGGACTCTCCATAGCACCAAGGGTTTTCTCAAAGATCATCACGGTGGTGACTGCGCACCTTCGCAAACGAGGGGTATCCGTATTTCCTATCTCAACGATTGCCTGATAAGAACAAACACAAGCTGAAAGGCCCATGAAGTGGTCTCCTTAGCTATGTTTCTATTCTAGACTCTGGGGCTACAAATAACTCTTTCCAAATGCAAGCTCCAACCAGCTCAGACTATAGGATTTATTGGGGCTTACCCCGACTGCATCCGCACAATAGCCTCTCAGTCTTTCAAGGACCTTATTGAATTGCTTCAGACCAGCCCACAAGTCCCATCCAGAGCTTGCCTCCAATCAGTAGGCTACATGGCAGCGGCCACATCAGTGGTAGCACACCCCAGATTACACATGAGACCGATGTAGCAATGGCTAAGAATAGTATATAGAGCTCATTACAATAGTATCAGCAAACTGATTTCAATTCCAAACAAAATCAGGCAATCACTAAATTGGTGGGTGGATCCAAAAAAGTGTATGCTGGGGTACCCTTTCACAGAAGTCCCCTGACAATCGCGATCATGACGGATGCCTCCATTTTGGGGTGGGGAGCACACTCCAGTTCTCTGAGTCCAGAGCTGATGGGATCCACATGAATGTTCCCTGCACATCAACATATTGGAACCCAGAGCAATACAGTATTCATGCCAGAACTTCCTACACCTAATATGGGGCAACACCATACAGATTTTTACAGATAGTCAAGGCCCAGTATATTACATAAACAGTCAGGGTAGAGCCAGATCTCACCGACTATGCAGAGAGGCAGTCCACCTATGGTCATGGTGCATAGATGAGAGTGTCTGCATACATGCCTCTTACCCCCTGGGCAAGGACAATCTTATAGCAGATATCCTCAGCAGGAAGTTCACCTACAGCCACGAATGGGAGATGGATGACGACATACTACATATGATCTTCAAATGCTGGGGATTCCCCACGGTGGACTTATTTGCAACCAGGGCCTACGTTCCCTGGGAGGTGTCTTTACAATACCTTGGAATGCATCCCTTCTATATGCATTTCCTCTGATCCCACTTCTTCACCAGGTAGTTATCAACAAGATAAGAGCAGATGTAGTGTCAGTAATACCTATCTCTCCAGCATGGTCATGACAGACCTGGTATACTTACCTGCTCCACGTGTCCATGAGACCTTCATGGCATCTTCCATTAGTTCCCCATCTTCTAACACATCAAGATGGTCAAATCCAACATTCCTCCATCCCTCCAGATCCTTTACCTCCGGGCATGGTTCCTCATTGGCACTCCTCAATAGAAGCAGCATTTACAGATCAAGTGAAACAGATCTTAATAAGTAGTTACATTATAACAACAAGGAAGTCTTACTTCTGGGCGGGTCAGAGATCCACAAATCCATCAACAGTCCCACTCTCCGATATATTAGAGAACCTTTTAAACCTAAAATGCTCAGGTCTTTCATTTAGTTCATTGAAAGTACACCTTATGGTTAAGGTAGCTGAATATACCCTGCACAGTTGGATTCTTTCTTTTTTTGACAAGTCAGTTAAACAAAAACTTTTCACTAATTGTGCATTCTTTATTTTTTGAGGATGAACATTCTCATAGCTGAAAAAACTTTAAAAAACAACAAATAATTTTGCAGCACCCTAGAGACTAACAAAAAATCATGTGCTTTTGTGGGCACAACTCACTTCTTCAGAAGAATGGAGTTTAAGGGGTTGGTCCAATTTCAAATAAATAGCACAGAGAAAGGATTGAGGGGCCAGGGAAGAGGAGGAAAAAGGGGAAAAAATTCTCAAGTGTCCATGCTAAATGAAGCTGATAAGAATACTTAGTACCCCCTTTAAGTACCCTTTGTTTGGTTTTTTATGTCATTAGGATGTGGAATGTAGTGGGCCATCCAGCCAATGTCTTTCTTTAGACTTCTTTTGTAGGAATTAAACTTGTAAATAAAATTAAGGCTTTCAAAATTGGTTTGAAATAATACGGTGACTTTGAGATCCATTAATGAGTGCCCAGGCAAGTTAAAATGTTCCACAACAGGTTTCTGTGTGTTGCCTTTTCAGATATCTGATTTGTGTCCATTAATTCTTTTTCTTTTTCCTCCCCTTCCCCCCAAACCCGTGTCTGTGCTATTTATTTGAAAACTGAACTGAACCCTTAAACACCATTCATGTGAAGAAAGGGGTTGTGCCCACGAAAGCTCATGATACCATCTGCATTTTTTGTTAGTCTCTAAGGTGCTGCAAAACTATTGTTTAAATTTTTCCAGCTATGAGAATGTTCATCTCAAAAAATAAAGAACACACAATTAGTGAAAAGTTGTGGTTTAATTGACTTGTCAAGAAAGGAACGAATCCAACTGTCCAGGTTATATTCAGCTGCCTTAACCATAAGACCATTCTTTGTTTTCATGCCGTTTCTAATATATTCAGTATACATCTGCTCACTTCTATAATAAATGAGGACTTGCAGTCAGAAGCCTCATTCACAACATAACCATGATTCATTCCCAGAGCATAGTTCATCATGGAAGAGGCAAGAGACCTATGGAAAGTACAGTAAACTTCCGATAATTCGGAACCTTTGGGACCTAGGTGTTGCTGGATTATTGGATATGCTGGACTAAGAGGAGGTACTATAAGAAGGTTTTTATATATATTAAGGGCTCGACAAAGTATTGAATCTACTCGCCTGTGGCAAGTAGATTTCAACCGGGCGCCCCGTTCATTTGCGGCAAGCGCAATGCGGGTCTTGTGCATGTGCAGAGCGGGGCTGGCGAGTGGCTTTTGCTGTAGTTCGTCAAGCCCTGTGTGTGTGTGTGTGTGTGTGTGTGTGTGTGTGTGTGTGTGTGTGTGTACACTGTATATAAAGTGTTTATAACCCTTTTTATTGTACATACTGTATACAGTATACTGTAATGTTTTAGTTTTTAACCCTTTTTACCATTTTATTGTACATATTATAATGCATAAATTTAGTCATAGAATGAAAGAACAAATGTACAGTACAGTACTCACTATTATTGTTGCAAAGCCTTTGAATACAGAAAGCAGAGGATATTATGTCCTGTAGTATGCAGCACTGGCTAATCACTTTAACTTAAAACACTTAATACAGCACCTTATTCACTTAAACACAAAAAATTATACACTTCAACACTAATATAGTCTATAAATTATTTACTTAAACACTATAAAAACCACGAACTTAAACAAAATACTAAAACTTAAATCTAATTTTGTTTTTGCCATGCTGCACAACTACTCATCATCTGATGAAACCCATGCTTCATCATTGGGAACAGGGTGCCAGTGGGGGCAGGAACAGGGTGCCAGTGGGTGCTGAAGCAGGGGCCAGAGTGCCAGTGGGTGCTGGGGGAGGGAGCAGGGTGCTGCGGCAGGGGACAGGGTATTGATGGGGGCAGGTGGCAGGCTGACGGGGCAGATAGCAAACTGCTGGTGGGTGCTGGGGCAGAGGACAGGGTGTTGGTGGGGGCAGAGGACAGGGAGTCCGCCCACAGGAGGGAAGTCTGCCCATGCGCGCCTCCTCTGGGGATACCTACCCCCTCCCCCCCTGCAGGGGAAGGATGTCCTGGCACATG
>CM057845.1:98552326-98590560 GCA_030068395.1 Apalone spinifera
GTTGCTCAGGATCTCTTTTGGGGTTAAAGCATCAGGCGCCCAGGCACACCTGTGTGACCTGCTCCCCAGTAACCCGGGGAGGAGAAAGGGGGGTTATATAAGAAACACAGAATTCATCATCATCATCATCATCGTCCTTCATGCCCACTGGCGTATAGGGTAGCAACAAAGATCCTCCACTTCTGTCTGTGTCTGGCCAGCCTCTCAATAGTGCCCCAAGTGTAATTGATGCTCTTCATTTCTACTTCAGTGGTCCGGTACCATGTTGTTTTGGGTCGTCCTTGTTTCTGTTTCCCTTCGGGGTCCAGTGCGCAGCAATCTTTGTGATGGAGTTTCCATCTTTCCTGAACACGTGCCCAATCCATCTCCAGCGTCTTTTCATAATGATGGTAGCCATGTCATCTTGTTTACACTGTGCAGGCAGGTCCTGATTAGAAATTATGCTTGGCCAAAATATACGGAGGATCCTCCGAAGACTTCTGGTGTGAAAAGTCGACAATTTATTGAGGTCATTCTCTGTCATCCGCCAGCATTCTGATCCATATAATAATGTTGATAAAACACAACTCTGATAAAACTTCAGTTTGGTATGGATGCTGTACTGTGATGACTTCCATACAGCATTCAGACTCATGAAGACATTTCTGGCTTTACTGAGTCTGCTCTGGATATCACTTCTGACACCTCTGTCTTGACTGATAATACTACCCAAGTATGTAAAGGTCTCTGTGATAGGTAGATCGTGGCCATCGATCTTAACTGATGCTGGTGCCTCAATATTTAGTGTCATGACTTCTTTCTTCTTCTGGCTAACTCTTAGTCTGACGTATTTTCCGAAGGTGCAGAGTCGATTTGTCTTCTCTTGTATATGACGATGCGTATGGGAGAGCAGCACAAGATCATCAGCAAAATCAAGGTCCTCTAATGTGGAGAAGACAGTCCATCTGATGCCTTTTGGCTCATCTTCTGTTGTATGCCGCATAACCCAGTCTATGACTAAGTTAAAGAGCATTGGAGACATGATGCATCCCTGCATCCAGTCTTAACTTTGAAGCGTATATCATTGTTCCCCACGCGGCATGTGAAATAGTTATAAAAGGTCTTAATGAGCTGTACTATTTGTTGTGGTATTCCATATGCTCTCAGAATATGCCAAAGACTATCCCTATAAATGCTGTCAAAGGCTTTTTCGAAATCAATAATGTTGATGAACAACTGCCTCTGCCATTCAATGCATTGCTCAATGATGTTACGCAGTACAAAAATGATGTTACGCAGTACACACCCCCTTCCTTTATGAAAGCCAGCACACAATTAAGTGGCCACCAATCAAGATCTTGGCTTATGAGTTTCCCAGTGTTATATAGAAAGTCAGTGGTAAGGGTAGGGTTAGAATAGATTTCTCTGCTGTGTCATTCACCTCCCTTTACTGTAAATTGCAGCTTCCTAGTATTATCAGTGTGATGCAAATCATGATTCTTCAACACAGCAGCACATACTTTTGCCATTTGAGCATGAGGACTTAGCCTTCTCCTGCTGACTAACAGTTATCATCTGCGATCTATTCATTGGAAATAGTTTGTGATCAGCATTCCCCTTTCACAGACTGCATGTGCAATGACAAAGATAGGGCATTTTCTTTCTGAGAGTCAATGTGGCTAAGACCACGCTATTTGGATTTGATATATTGAAGAGATGAGTTCTGTTCTCTACTCATGTAACCTCTCAATAGGATATAAATCATTGCTTAATAAAAGTTGATCAAGGATACAAAATTAAGTCAGTAGATATTAGATACCAAAATATTAGAACTCACAATCTCCTAGTCCCCTATTGCTTATTTATTATTTGTCTTTTCTCCGATCAATAGTTTTTTTGCTGTACCCCTGTAGGGGATGAGAGATAAGGTTCTAGTGGCATCTGTGGTGTCTTTGAGCCCAGCCTGTCTGTCTCTCCGTTGCTGCAACAAAGGCGGTTGGATTGAGTCTCTGTTACCGGGTTTCCGCTGCAATCAATACTGCAGTTTGGGCAAGAGATCAAAATTAAGCATTGATACCATAATCCAGAGATGAGAAATGTTGATTTTCAACACCTTATAACTCAACCAATTCAGAGTGGAATTTCATTGGCGAAGCAAAAGGCTTCCCTATGTTGGTGTGACATTTTTCTTTGCCAAAGAACAAAGTCCTCTTGAAAATAAGGTAGGTATTAGAGCTTCTCAAATAAAGGCTGTAAGAATCTTGTATAATGGGAAGTGTTGGGCAGTTTAAAGATAGTGGTTGCCTGCTATCAGCATCCCCTCAAAGAAACTGCTTTTATGGTGTGTTATATCTGTTTCCAGCCATTTAGTTGTTCGTTTTTATCCCATTTTTTTATAGTCTTGGGGCAGGCTTTGTCGCATATTTAGGAAGTACGTAGCACAGGGATGGGCAGTAATTTTTGGTGGGGGGCTACTCCAATATTTTGGTAAGTGGTCAGGGGCTGCACTTTTCTGTTCAGGGGGTGCAGGGTTTAGATTGGAGGTTGGGTGCAGAAGGGTGCATGGGTTGAGGGATGGGGGTGCAGGAGAGTGTGGGGTCTGAGAGGGTTCTGAGTAGAGGAGGGGGTTGTAACCTGGGTCGGGATTGGGGTGTAGGGTCACGGCAGGAGTGTGGGTGCAGGAGAGGATTCTGGCCTGGGGTAAGAGTGTAGGAGGGAGTTGTTACCTGAAGAGGGCTTGAATGGTGATCTGGGGGAGGGAGTTGGGATGCAGGAGGGGCTGGGGTGCCAGAGGCAGGTGCTGGCAGGGAGGAGTTTACCAAAGTGTCTCGCCACAAGGCAGGCAGGGTTCCCTTCCTGCTGCAGCCCCAGATGGCTTGAAAATACAGGCTGCATCCTCCTTGTGGTTCTCAACTCCAGCTTCCCCAGTTGCTCAGGCCAATCTCTCAGCTCCGAGTGGCTGGCTGTTTCTAGCCAATAGGAGCTGAGAGATTGGCTGAGGTCAGTTCTTATTGGCCGGTTGTTTCTGGCCAATAGGAGCTGAGGATTGGGCTGGGGGTGGGGAGATTGTATGAAACCTTCTCTCTGCAGAGCAGAGAAACTCAGGAACTGTGATTTAAACTGCGGCAGCTACATTACTGAGGGTCCCGGCAGGATGGTCTGTGGGCCAGATATGGTTGCTTGGTGGGCCGGATCTGGCCTCTAGGCCATATTTTGCCCAGCCCTGATCACATAGTGGGTACTGCTGGAATAAAAATAACATTCTGTACAATACAGTATTTAGGCAGAGTCTCTGTATTTGTCCTGGGCTCTTCCAGGTCTCTCTCTTTCACTGACCATAATGGAAAGATTTTTTTCCCTTTTTGTAATAGTTATTGCATTTCTTCCTTCTGGAAATGGAAGTTATGTAAGTTGTGTGCCAGAAGCAGTTGAAGAAAATTTTTGTTGATCAAAACAGGACACTTTCTATTAACAGGAGTCTTCACATGCTAAACATTTCAATGAATTTTCTTCAGTACTATTTCCTCTTTCCCCTACCTAGATGTTTGAGAACTTAAAAAGTCAAAGAAAGATTAATGATTTTTAATGATAAAATTCAGAGAATTCAAACTCTGTTCTCTTCATCTCCCTTTAAATGTATTTCCACTATTGATGGAGTTGTAAAAAAGGGGTTTTAATCTTAGCATTTTTAAAGATGTAAATTGGGGCTTCTGGTTTCACACAGGTTTTACTCAAAGTCAAGTCACAGATATTTATGGAATTTACACTTGTTATTTTTGTGTGGCTTTTCTTGTGTGTGGCCTTAGTGAAAACATTGATGAGGGACTCTCTGCTTGACTGTCAAGTTTGAGAATAGCACATGTATTTTTAGGAATTTTTCTGGTTTATTTACCTGTTTACTTTTGCTAATGTCAGTCTAAACTAAAAAACTATCTGTAAGGATAGTTTCCCAGAAAGAACACGTAAAATTTATAGACACACCTTATTGGAAGTATCTTTGTCATCATATACAGGTATAGGGCACATTTATACTTGCCGGAAAATCGATGCTGTGGCATTCGGTATTGGATTTAGCGGGCTTAGTATGGACTCGCTAAATGAAATGCTGGGAGCATCCCCCTCAGTGCTGGTATTCCTTGCTGTCATGAGAAGTAATGAAAATTGAGAGGAATATTTTTCCTGTTTACTCTTGCTGTGAAGATGGCACCAAAGCTCAATGTTATTTACATAGCTGAAGTTGCGTACCTTACGCTGACTTTTGGCTATAGGGTAGCCTTGTCTATTTGGAAAATTCTATGTTTTAGAAATGGAGTGATCTAAAAATTTGGAAGTCGTGCATTCCAGAGTGCTAAATCTTGCTCTGACTCAGACTCCCATTCTGACCTTTGTCAAATCAGTTCACTATTCTGCTTCTGTTTCAGCAATAGAGAACTTACCTACCTGACAGAGTTTTAAGCAATACCTTTGCATATCTTTTGAAAGCAGTACATAAATCAGCTTTGCAAGTTCTGCTTGCTTGTTCATTTGAGTTCAAGGACTCTGTGCATTTTGACTAGCAAATAAAATACTGTCTTTTTCATTACCATCTTTATGGAAAGGGTGAGTAAATTTTTGTTTGGTCTGGACTGGGAAATGTTCATGACTTTATGGCTTATACAAATATTTATTTATTAGATAAATTGCAATCACAATTTAGATTTTTGTGCACCCCTGCACAGTAGACTTGGGATATAGCTACATTTTGGTTGACTACATTTCTCTCATTGTATTTAATATCATAGTATATGATTTGAGAGTGATACCTACATTTAACATCTAAGGCCCTGCTGTTCGTTTTTTAAGTTAATACAGAAAAGGGCACACAACTATAACAGATCAATTTTTTTCTCCAGCTATTTATTTGTCTCCTGCAGCAACTTGGAAAGTACGGTGGAGCAGTTCAGCTTGCTGTTATTTGTATTATCTAGGTAGCTCTCTGGAACACTCTAGCAACCTGAGTGCATGCTCTTTTCATATCTACAGAAATATCAGATAGGCATTTGTCAGTCTCCCCTTTGCACTAGAGCAACTTGCTATCCAATCATGTTTTTTCAGCTACACTTTGAGCCTCTGTGGAGGGAGATTTTCATCATAGGTAACTAGGTGGTTGCTACTCTGGGGGTAGAAAATATGGAAAGAAGCGCTATCAACACAGATGCTCACAACAGCGTGTTAAACATAAACCAGATTATTGCTATTTTCGTTAATCTTCTTTTAAATAGTTCTGTCTTCTGTGTGAGGCCAATTGCCTTTAAAAACAACTGAGGATTAATTTATGAACAAGGCAGGGCAGATTTTGTGTGTGTCAGTTTTACAGTTTATTTTGGATATTTTTATTTTTGTGGTCAAAGACCAAGTTTGGATTGTACCTGTGTAACTGAGCTAGAGTTCTATTCGCTAGACTGGAGTCTGCTCTGTGATGTAAGCAAGATTGAAGGACTGGGAACATCAGAATAATGTAGAGGGGTAGAATTCTGCTGCATTAGAGAGAAGGAAGGTTCTGATAACTTTGGCTGAAGTCCATGGAGTGGTACAAAATATCATTTTCACTATTTCCTTCTTGTTCTTCTATTGCAGGAGATGCATCGTCGGTTTGAAAATGCCCCTGACTCAGCCAAGACAAAAGCTCTGCAAACTGTTATTGAGATGAAGGTAAGAGAGTCCACACTGGAAGACAGGAGAGCTATTTTTTTGGAACAGAGTGTGGAGTATTTCAGGTAGCTTAGAGCATGAGAAGTCAGACAGATATAATGCATTTGCCCGTAGTACTAATGGGAAAAAAATGGATCTTTTCTTTGATCAGGCAAGTTAAAGAACTAGTTTGTCTCATCTATCTGGAGTGGGATTTACAGTTTCCAGCTAATTAGCCAAAAGTCCATTGTATTATAAGGATGGTATGGGGAGATAAGTGGGAGCCTTTTAATTATGTGATTTCCGCCCCCCCCTCCACCCAACACAGTATTTTCTGAACTTTGTAAAGGGTATTGGTGGCACACACAGGCTGTGTCTAGACTGCTTTCCTCTTGCGAAAGAGGAAATGCAAATGAGGAAAAAGGAAATGCAAATGAAGTGCTGATTAGAATGTTTGTGTGCTTCATTTGCATATTCTTTTCTGATCCTTTTTTCTGAAGAGGTTTTTTTGAAGGAAAAAAAGCAGTCTATATGTGGTTCTTGCACGGAAAAAAAACCCTTTTTGGGTGAAAGGTTTATGCCACCAGGGGTCTGCATTATATGTTTTATGATTTGGTATTCCTGAAAGAGCAAGGTCTTGCCATTTGTTCTATCAAGTTCCACTTTGCTGCTGTCTCAGTTTTCCTCCCACCAGTGAATTGCTGTCACTTTCCTCAGATTCTGACACAATCAGATTTCCCAAGTAGAGGGTCCTGTTGCCCCATGTGACTTAAATCTGCTGTTAATTAAGCTAATGAGTTCTCCTTTTGACCTGTTGGCTGCCTTTTCATTACTCCCCTTTTAGTGAAGGCAGCTTTTTTATGTCAATTATATCAGCCAGGAGAATGGATGAGTTGCAGGTGGTAGAGTCTGAACCTCCTTATGCAGTCTTCTAAAAGAACAATCTGTATCTATGCTCTCTTCTGAAGTCCCCCACCAAAGCTAATAGCAGGTTTAAGTTCCATATTCATCAGTCTACCTTGGCTTTTTCTCCTAAGCCTCATACTCACAAGGATGAGGAGAGACTTCACATGTTAGATGTCAGGAGACTAGGACAGTGTTGGCATTTTACCTGGATCAGAAGTATATTATACCAATTATCTGCACTGTTGTTTTTGGAAATTGAAAATTGGATGAAGGGAAGTCTAGTATCTTCTCAAAGAATCTCATGCTGGATCTCTTCTTGTATACCTTTATGCTACAATTTGGCCAACATGACCCCTCCAAAAAGAGCGTTAGCACGTTCATTGAATATTGTAGAGGTTGCACATGCCCTTCTGCCCCAAGTACCTCTCTTGGATATTTGGAAACTTGCATACCTTTGCCTCCTCTTGTGATGTTTCCCTGCAATCCAGAGATTATGCCAAATTTGAAGTGTGTTCCTTCGATCTTAATTCAGGTAGACTTCAGTCTTCCCTCCAGATTGAACTGCTTGTGTGAATCACCTGAAGTGGAATGGACATATGCAGTCACTCAAAGAAGAAACAGTTACTAATGTGTTCCATAACTGTTGTTCACAAAGATGTGTTTCATGTATCTATTCCACATCCCACCCTCTATGCCCTCTCTACTAGAATCTGGCGAGGGAAATTGGGTGCAGCTTTGTCTTGTATATCATCATGCAGCAGCAGGCATATGCTCCACCTTGACAGGTACCACTGAGCAAAAAACCTGTGACCATTGTGCACTCTGCTCTAAAGCCACTTGGTTGTGCACACACCTGAAATACAATGGACATATGCAACATATCTTGAAGAAACATGGTTACACAACAGAAACAGTAACCATTTCTTCCTGTTGTTTCTAACACCTGAAACAGGCCATGTCAGCAAAAAAACTAAGTGGATTGACCACTTAGTATGAAAAAGACAATAGATTGCATTGCTCACTTATGACATTATAAAGTCTCAGGGGGGTAGCCATGTTAGTCTGTTACTTTAAAAACAACAGGCCATCCTGTGTCACCTTAGAGACTAACAAATGTATTCAGTCATAAGTTTTCATGGGTAAAACTCACTTCTTCAGATGAGTTGGAGTGGAAATTACAGAATCCAGGGTATATACAATAACAAAAGAAGCTACCTGTCAGTTGCAGGATCAGTGTTAATGAAGCTAATTATATCAGGTGGGATCTGTCTCATTTATAGCTTGTGATGTGGACATGCAAATATCAAAGGTGGGGAAATTGCCTTTGTATTACGTTAACCAGTTTAGGTCTTTATTCAAGCCTAAGTTGATGGTGTTGAACTTGTAAATGAACTCCAGTTCAGATGTCTCCCTCTGTAATTGGGTGATACAGTTCTTTTGTAGAAGAATGGCTACTTTTCAAAATGTTCCCTTACAGGTTTATGTGTGTTACCATTTCTGATGTGTGATTTGTTTCCATTTATTCTTTGATGCAGAGACTGTCCAGGTTGGCCAGTATACACGGCAGGGGAGCATTGCTGGCACTTCATTGCATATATCATATTAGTGGATGTGTAGGTGTATGAGCCCCCTGGTGTTGTGACCTATGTGGTTAGGTCCTGTGATGATGGTGTTGCTTGTATAGCTATATAGACACAGTTGGCAATGAGGTTTGTTGCAGGCATAGTTCCTGGGAAAGAGTATCTCTGGTGTGGTGTGTGGCTGCTGGTAAGTATTTGCTTCAGGTTGGGGGGCTGTCTGTAGGCTAGTACTGGCCTGTCTCCCAAGGTTTGTCAGAGTAAGGAATCATTTTCCAGGATAGGTTGTAATTGTCAATGGTATGTACTGGAGGGTTTTAAGCTAGGGACTGTAGGTGATGACCAGTGGTATTGTGTCTTTCCTTGTTGGACCTGTCTTGAAGTAGGTGACTTCTGGGTACTCATATGGCTCTGTCAGTCTGTTTCCTTACTTCCCCAGGTGGATATTTAAGTTCTAAGAATTCTTGATAAAGATCTTTTACGTATATGTCTGCCTGTGGGATTAGAGCAGATCCAGTTGTATCTTAGGGTTTGACTGTAGACAATGGATTGTGTACGTGTCCTGGATGGAAGCTAGAGGCATGTAGGTAAGAATAGCAGTCCGGAGGTTTCCAGTATAGGGTGGTGGTCATGTGACCATCAGTCAGTGTGTCTTGAAGGTAGCTAGGAGTGCTGGTGGGATAGAGTCTGAAGAGAGAGTCAACATAGCAGGATAATCCTGCTGCAAGGAATCCAATGCCTGAGATAATGATATGTCCAGGATTTCTAGGTTTATGGATCTTGGGTATAAGAACACTCCTGCGTGGGGCTGAGGGGTGTGTCTGTGTAGATTTGGTCCCAGGCTGTAGAAGGAAGTTTCTTGAGCAGATGGTGTAGTTTCTTCTGGTATTCCTCAATGCGATCAGAGCAGAGAGACCTGTAAAATGTGTCAAGTATTAGAGGGGTAGCCGTGTTAGTAGAATGTGGTGGTGGTGTTGCCTGACAGCCTCCAGTTTGTAATCTAATCTACTCATGATGATTACAGCACCCGCTTTGTCAGTCTCTTTGATTGTCAGAGTTGTTTTTGAGACTCTAGATAGCATTGCATTCTGCACAGCTGAGGTTACGTGTCACCTGATGTTCCTTGTTCACAATGTCAGCTTGTGCATGTTTGCAGAAGCAAGCACTGTAGAAGTCCAGGGTATCATTTCAACCCTCTGGAGGTGTCCATACATGTAACATGTATGTATTTTTAACTATATAAAAATGTTTGAAAAAGTCTACATACGACTTGAATTAGCTTAACATCCCCTATAGGTTCGTCCATTCAGGAATAGATTGATGTTGGTACTAGGGATGTAAAATCCCATTTAACTGGCTAACCAGTTAAAGGTTAACTGATTTTTAAAAAAGGTGGTGGGGTGCTCCAGCCTGGCTGGGCTGGACAGCCAGAGCAGCCCCTGCTTGTGATGTGCCTGGGACCAGCCTGCCACACACAGGGGCTACTTGGTGTGGCCATAACAGCACTGTCCATAGTGGGCCCCGGAGGGTTGGAGCAGCCCCCTTCCCGTGGTGGGTGGGGAGGCTATTCCAGCCCCCACTGTTTAACCAGAATGGTAAGCATCACCCATTAAGGGTGATGCTTAACCAGTTAACATTTCACATCCCAAATTGGTGTACCTATTCCCTGCTTTATGCTGTTGATTGTGTTCCTTGTTTGTCACTTAGATCGCATGTGTAGAATCAATGAGAAACTTGTTTCAGAAGCTCTTTTCTCTCATACCTGTGGCACATTTAGGGGTTGCGGTACCTATGTATCTGATGTAGTATTGCTATGGCCATTGTAATTTGTTTTACTGTCACTATAATAATTTCTCTGGTAAATATGGCTTCAGGACTGCCAAGTGACTATTTCATATTCTCTTATTTAGTATTCATTCCATATGCCGCACATAGCCACAACCTAGTTCACAAGATTAAATTTACTTGCAGAATGAAGAACACTGGAGGGAAACAGCTCTTATGGGCAGCCAGTTTTAGCTGCTCAGAGAAATGCTGTTTTAACAGGTGCAGAGTAATTACTAGGAATGTTTAAGATGCATTTACAATACTGGTACATTCATAAACTTTGTTGCCTTTATGGTGTGTTAATTAGACATTTAACAATACACTGCTTTCCCACTCCTCTTACTCTTTTCAGGACTCAAAAATCTCCTCCATGGAACGTGGCCTCCGTGACTTGGAAGAGGAGATTCAAATGCTGAAGTCAAATGGAGCTCTAAGCACCGAAGAGCGTGAGGAGGAAATGAAGCAAATGGAGGTGTACCGTAGTCATTCCAAATTCATGAAAAACAAGGTAATGAGAGAACAATGATAATAACAATGAGCTTTGAGGAACACGTGGGAGAAGAACTCTTATTCAGTCATCAAATCAAGGGATAGAGTTGGGACCTGTCTTGTACTGCAAGCATTGGGAGATAGGAGAGAAGGCATCTGCATTCTACTCTGAAAGCCACTGGACTAGCCTCAGAATATTTAACAGAGGAACATGGAATATTTAAGGAAAAGTGTAGAACTGTGAAAACAATGAGGAGTCTTGTGGCACCTTAAAAACTAACAGATTTATTTGGACTTAAGCTTTCATGGGCAAAACCCAACTTAGGAGTGGGTTTTTTCTCACTGAAGCTTAGTCCAAATAAATCTACTACAGTGCCATAGGATTCCTCAGTGTTTTTGTGGATGCCGACTACCCCTCCAGTACTTATAGAACTGTGTACTAAGTAATACCAGTGGGCCAAATTCTGCATTTAGATTCATACTCACAGCTTTTATTATTTAAATTAGATTTGTGGGTATCTTTCTAGTTCTTTTTATACTGTAGTTCAGGTTAATTAATGGCACATGTACATACACAGCTAATTCGTGGCAAGAAGAGTCATAGATCTACAGTGCTCTAGCACGCCATATGTTGTCTGTGTTAACTCCACTGATGCACACTATAAGTTCCCTAGTGCTCATTAACAAGGTCCATATGGAAAGTTAATATGTTTTATATTGGAGTGCTGTAGGCTGACACCCTAGCTTGCCATGCAGTAAGTGCTCTTAGTTTACCAGCCTTTACAAGTATTTCTACCTATTTGACTTACTGGATCACTGTGGCATGAGATTTAGCATTATTTCAAGACTGGGCTGAGCATGAACTGTAGCAAATAGGTTTCTATTGCACTGTCCTTCCAGTGTTGTCATAAAACGAACAGATTCTACTTCAGCAGTGGTGCCAAGATTCATGCAAACTTATGGGGATGTTTGTGTTGCTAGGCAAGATGGCACTGAGAAATGCAGGTATTTTGGCACTGAGCTTGGTGTAAACACTGCTTGTTGGACTGTGTAGAGGTTAAGGTCATTTCATAGTTTTTCTGCTACATAGTCTGGAACACTCATTACTGTGTTTGTCCTTCAGTGAAATGATTTGTTTAAACAATACAGTTCTAACCTGTTGTAGAAAGTTAAACACAAAGATTACAAGCAGAAATATAAGATGTAATAAGACTTTTTAGTGCCGTCACCACTCCAGTGTTTTGTCTCACTTCAGGAAAAACACCTGTTTTAATAAAGGTTGAACCTCTCTGGTACAGCAACATCTGTAGTCCAGCATGACTTTAGTTAGCCTGATGTCTACTTATTATGGGTGTGGTCAAGTTTTTGCAGTCTCGTAAATTTATTCATTTATAGCCACCACTTTGTTCTGTGCTCTTATATAGTTTTAATTTACCCCTAAATGTCTCCTACAAGTTCAGTAAGCAGAAGGAATGTAAGCAACTAGTTGACTACCTGATAAGCATATGCAGCTCTTTGTATATTTAAAAAGCAGAGGCACAGAATCTGGAACTGAGGCATGAGCCAGGACAGCTGATTCCTGGCGCATCCCACCCCCTTGCCTATTCTTAAATGTATCAAGAGCCTGGTGGTCTTAATTCATTTAAAAGGCAGAGCCACGGTGGGGTTAGCTTTCGGGATCAGGAGCTAACCTGCTGCAGCTCTGCAGTTTCTCCCCTTATTGACTAATTGAGTAGTCAGTGGAAATTCCATCGACTACTCGATTAGCTGATTAAATGCAATTTAACATGCCTAATAAGCAGTGGAAGTGTTGGTAATGCTGCTAGACAATATTGACCTCCTGTGGTTCAGCAAATTCTCTGATTAAGCATAGGGATGTTAGATATCCATTAATTGAATAGTCGAGTAACCTCATGAATTCTTATTGATTAGTCAACTACTCTATAGTCCCCGGGGTTGAGGCTGGCAGCCAGTGCGTTCCGGCCTCACTCCTGAGGAACCCCCTGCCACTGCACACTGCTGTCTCTGTATCAGAGACAGGAGCATGGGGTACCAGGTGGGAGCTTGTCTGTGAGGGGAGCCAGTTTAAAAATCAGTTTCCCTTGTGGACTGGCTGCCTGTCATTGTGTGCTGCTGTCTCTGATAAAGAGGCAGCTGCACAGGGTGGCAGCAGCTCGTGCCCTGGGGTAGGTTTGAGCTCCTGAACCTGGCATGAGCCAGAACTGAGCCGGGCTGCTGGTTCCTAATACACTTTAAATGTTGAGCCGCAGCAGGGGAAGGTCCCAGACCCGGCATGAGCCAGGACTGAGCCTGGCTGCTGGCTTTTGCTTATCGGTTAATCAGCTATCTTATTACATCCCTCCCAGGGTGCCAGGCTAGAGAGATTCAACCTGTATTGCTTTTTATCCTGTTGAGTTACCACTAGCAGATTAAGGGATAGAAGGACGTTTTTGGCATATGCAAAGACTATTTGAATTACTAAGCACTTCACACTGCCTTACCATAGCTAGAGATTTCCCCCTCACCAAGTTAGAAATTCATGTCACCTAGTCCTTCCCCCTTTACAGATCTTATAAGCTTATTCCCTTTGTGACCAATTTCTGGACCTTTTCCATACATAACACACATTTCTCTCCTGCTGATAACTTGTTCCCTACTCCTTGTTTATTTAACAGCTTTATTCCTTTTGTTGCTGATGTCCAGCCACTGTCCTGTTGTTTTGTCGTCATTCCTGTTTTGTCTTGCTTAGTAAATACACATAATTGTCCTTCTAATAATGTATTGTGTTGAAATCAACAGATGCTTCCTGGCATATTACTCCAGTTTACACCTTTTGAAGTGAAAGATTTTTCTCTAGCTATTTCTGTCTTAATTTTCTACTTGGTTCAAATTTCAGAATGGTTGGTTAGTGTGTTCTAGATCAGTGTTTCTCAACCTTTTTAAATAAAGTACCCCCCTTAAAAAAAAAAAAAAGAGAACTCCCAGTACTTACAGTTTTCAGACACACAATTTTTTTTTTCTACCATTGCAACACATTTGTTTAAACAACTTAACTGTAGCCGGGTGGGTGATAAAATTTTTGGGTGTAAAAAGTACAAAAATAATAAAGTACTGTAAAACTTAAAGCAAAAATTCAGTTTTCTCCAAATTTCAGTTGTGTTGACGTACCCCCCAAAGCTTCTCTTGAGTACCCCAAGGGTACTTGTATCACTGCTTGAGAAACACTGCTCTAGATCTCAAATATATACATCTAATTTTAACCATGTTTGTAGTGTCAATTTTTATAAGTATGGTGATAAAACTCTTGCCTCGGAACTTATGAAAATATAAGAACTTGAACAGCAGGGAGGAGGGAAATGATCTTGCTTTATGACATTTAGGCACTATAATGTCTGAAACAGGTCAACTAGAAGACAATAAATGGTAAACACTGAAAAGAATTACAATGTCGTGGCAGGTAGAGCAACTGAAGGAAGAGCTAAGTGCCAAAGAGACCCAAGGGGAGGAGCTGAAAAAGAGAGTGGCTGGTCTCCAGGCTGAGGTCTCTGCCGTAAGATTCATCTCTTTGTGTGCAGTGGCCATTCACTGGGTCTTTGCTAGGTCTGTGGCTTTCTGGTAGCTTACACTTTTCTTCTTTTCTCCACAAATTCACATGACACTAGAACTAACCAGTCTGCTCTGCTCTGTATCTGCCTCTTGTTCACATCAGCTTGGCCTCTGTAGCATCACTGTTCAAAACACACTCTGAATACTTGTATTTGTTGTCTTAAATAGTATGATTCAACTTAATAGTAGTTTGTCCTTTCAAATTGGGACAGATTTTCAAAAGTGCTCAGTATCCACAGTTGGAGTTAGATTTTTCAAAAGAGCTGCAGTTTTAATTTAGGCACCAAAATAAGTGACTAGTTTGTCTAAAACATGTTCTAAGCTCTTTTGAATAACTGCCCAAAAATGTAACCGTGGAAACAGCTGGATGTTGAACACTTTTGAAAATATATTCTTGATGTACTTGCCTAAACGAGAGCTGTGCACTTCTGAAAATCTGGCCCTATAGCTTTTCTGCAGTATGTGTAAGTTTTTGCTTACTGTAAAATACTGTGACTATGCTGGGTGATCAGTGTGTGTCCAAGAGCAGAGAGATGTGAACAGTAACACTTCATACTGCTTTCATTTGCTGTGCAGCTTTGAATGGTATGTGCTGCATTCCTTCCTAAAGAGCTTGAGCATGATAGCTTGGTAGCTCAAGGCTCTAAAATTTTTATTTGTGGGGACAATTAATTTATGGCATTGCCTGTGACTATTAATATTATGTGCTACCTGTATGCAGGTAACACTTCATCAGGTTTAAATATCTATGCTAAACTGGTCTAAATTCTCTCTTCTTCAGGTGGAGTCAAAGTAAATTCTCTCTTTTCTCCCTCCCCCGCCTTCCCTCCAAAAGCTAAACTGACCAGTGATTTTACTCTAATTTGTGTTGCTTCCAAATTGGAGAATGTAATACCAACTGAACCTTATACTTTTTTGGTTGAGAGATGGTAAGAAAACTGAACTGGCCCCAATTGCTATATTTGCTTTCCATTTCTTATGTTGTACTTAAGATAACTAATGCATCTGGTTTTTGCAATGTAGGAAAATAAGTTTGAGAAGCTGATGGCAGAAACTGTTACAGTCTACACTTAAGTGCCACTCTGCTTTATGTAGGGATTTTTTTATTGAAGTATTTGCTATCAGTAAAAAGAATTAAGGTGTCTAGCATCCAGTGTAAGATGAGCATTAAAGTTAGAATTAAATTAATGATTTACCATTTAATAGTAATCTAAAATGAAATTCTCTAACTTCTCTTCCATTTCTCCATTAAAAAAAAATGGAGAAATACATTTTTAATTATCTCTAGTTCCTACACACATGGATTCATCTTCCCTACACACTATTTTTCCACAGGACACACGGGTCTCCGGTGATGTATTAATGGGCTATTGTCAAGATACAAACCTGTCCACTTCCATACTTGGATCCAGGGAATCAAGTTATTATTTTAGGTCATCTATATTGTGAATAACACCCCAGATTATTAAAACTGACTGTTTTAAAAATATAGTTTATTCTTTTAAAAAATATGATTTTTTTTCATGTTGTGTATTTCACTCAGTTTGGAAAACATAATTGGAATGGTCAGTTTTATTTTAGTTTATAATCTGCTTCACTTTCTGGTTTTCATGCATTTAGCATGCTATTGGGCTTCAGTTTCTGGCACTTTTGGGGAAGTTATTTGTAAATTGTTCTAAAACTTTTCTGTTCAGGTTTGGTTTTTATAAAGACCTATTTCTCCTTATTAAATCAATATGTAGGCCTAAATTACCCTTTTTAGGGGAGGAGGCAAAACTGGAAATTTCCAGTTATAATCCTAGGTCACTGTTTCTCAAAGTGGCCCATGGACCCACTCTGAGAGAGCTGCTAACTAGCCGCTCCCATTTGCTTATTTACCGGCTCTGCAGACAAAGAGCCTCACTGCTGCCCTTGGCTGTGGTTCACTGTTGGCAGTCAAAGGGAGCTATGGAAAGCGTTGTGGACATAGGCTGCAAACGGTGAACCACAGCCAAGGGGGGAGCCATGAGGCTCCACAGCTGCGGTGCCTGTAAATAAACAAATGGGAGCGGCTAGTTAGCAGCTCTGAGTGGGTCTGTGGACCACTTTGAGAAACACTGGCCTACATTTGTCAGTTTGTAGCCACAACCAATACATTTCTTTAAGCATATATTCTTGTAGTCATGTTTGAATCAAATGTGTCCTGGGTGATGATTAAGAACATAAGAATGGCCATACTGGGTGAGAGCAAAGGTCCATCCAGCCCAGTACCCTATCTGCCAACAGTGGCCAATGCCAGGTGACCCAGAGGGAGTGAATTGAACAAGTAATAATCAAGCAATCTCTCTCCTGCCATCCATCTCTACCCTCTGACAAACAGAGGCTAGGGACACCATTCCTTACCCATCCTGGCTAATAGCCATTAATGGACTTAACCGCCATGAATTTATCTAGTTCTCTTTTAAACCCCGTGATAGTCCTAGCCTTCACAAACACCTCAGGCAAAGAGTTCCACAGATTTACTATGCGGTGTGTGAAGAAGAACTTCCTTTTATTTGTGTTAAACCTACTGCTCATTACTTTCATTTGTGGCCCCTAGTTCTTATATTATGGGAACAAGTAAATAGCTTTTCCTTATTCACTTTCTGCACACCACTCATAATTTTATATACCTCTATCATATCCCCCCTTAGTCTCCTCTTTTCCAAGCTGAAAAGTCCTAGTCTCTTTAATTTCTCCTCATATGGGACCTGTTCCAAATCCCTAATCATTTTAGTTGCCCTGCTCTGAACCTTTTCTAATGCCAGTATATCTTTTTTGAGATGAGGAGACCACATCTGTACGCAGTATTCAAGATGTGGGCATACCATGGATTTATATAAGGGCAATAAGATATCCTCCGTCTTATTCTCTATCTCTTTTTAGTGATTCCTAACATCCTGTTTGCTTTTTTGACTGCCGCTGTACGCTGCGTGGACGTCTTCAGAGAACTATCCACGAGGACTCCAAGATCTCTTTCCTGATTAGCTGTAGCTAAATTAGCCCCCATCATATTATATGGATAGTTGGGGTTATTTTTTCCAATGTGCATTACTTTACATTTATCCACATTAAATTTCATTTGCCATTTTGTTGCCCAATCACTTAGTTTGGTGAGATCTTTTTGAAGTTCTTCACAGTCTGCTTTGGTTTTAACTACTTTGAGCAATTTAGTATCATCTGCAAACCTTGCCACCTCATTGCTTATCCCTTTCTCCAGATCATTTATGAATAAGTTGAATAGGATTGGTCCTAGGACTGACGCTTGGGGAACACCACTAGTTACCCCTCTCCATTCTGAAAATGTACCATTTATTCCAACCCTTTGTTTCCTGTCTTTTAACCAGTTCTCAGTCCATGAAAGGATCTTCCCTCTTATCCCATGACAACTTAATTTACTTAAGAGCCTTTGGTGATGGACCTTTCTGATTGTTTTTAAACTGAGGTTTAATCATAACTCTACTACTGTGCAGATGAACTTTTTTACTCATTATTCATTGAGACAAAAATCTGATTTGGTGTCTCTTGGAATCAAGGGAATTGTCTTCATGGCAATTCCAAAAGGAGCTTTTTTGTGTGTGCTGTATTATAATCTTGGAGTTAATATTTTTGCACTATACTCAGATTTGCTTTAAGAAAGATTCCTAAATAAAGGAATATTTCTCTCATGCGGAGGGGGAAATGCTAGTTTTACCAAATATAAAAATAAAAGGTATGGTTTCACTGACATTGTCTCTGGAGATAGGTTTGGGATTGGTAGACTGGAAGGGAGAGAAAGGAAAACTGTTCAAGTGACAAAAGGCAAAACACTCATCAAAGAGGTCTTTCAGAAGTATACCCAAACACATGTAATCTCTTAAGGGTGTTTATAATGCACCATTACTACCTGAGCAATGTATGTATCAGTACAGTTCTGTTGTATATTCAGTAAAAGACTACCCTTGTAAACTGTTGTAGGATGGCTGAATATGGATTTTAATCTGTTTAAATGCACACCTTTTACAAACTGAATGGGATTTTTGCTCTGTTGTTCTTTGGAGACATTTCTGCTAGGTTTACAGACAGCTAAATACTTTAAAGTTGTGTGCTGAATGATCTTTAGAATATTATTCTCTTTTATTAACTGTTTTATTAATGTTAATTTTTATTGCTAAAGTATACATTGATAATTATTGATCCTTTCTTTTTTCTCTTCCCCATGTTTGTTTCCTTCTTTAGATTGGTCAGGTGAAACAGGAGCTGTCACGCAAGGATACTGAGCTGCTGGCCTTGCAAACAAAGCTGGAGACCCTCACAAACCAGTTCTCTGACAGCAAGCAGCATATTGAGGTGCTGAAAGAATCCCTTACAGCTAAAGAACAGAGAGCTGCCATCCTGCAGACAGAGGTGAAATACACAGTTTTATATATATATGAACTATTTGAGCCTTTGGAGGGGGGAAGGAAATCCAGAGACAGTTGTGTGTTCTATTTATCATTTGTTTCCTGCTTAGGAACTGCAGTGCATTAAAAATCCTTTTTGCCTCTGGAACAGTTTTGCTGCATTCTGTTACGTCCCATATTGGTGGCTGTATTTAATCTCACTTGCTCTGAACAAATCATTTCCATTTTTTAGGAAATTGGGATTTTGCAGGTAAATTCTATAAGTATGACAAAAATGTGTGCATATGTGTGTGTGAGCTGTACTAATGTGCAGTTAGCAATCTGTTCTTAGATACAGCTATCTTGGAATGTGCCGTCATTGGATTGGGAGGAGGAAAGGGGTTTGCAATTCCTCATCATAGAGCTAAAAGGAGAAGGTGGAGGAACTGAGAGCATTCTTGTCTTCTTTTTGTGGTTTCATTACCACAATCAGCATGTAGTGGAGCTCTTTTGCTTACATCTGAGACGTGCGTTTTATGCTTACAAGAGTGTTCTGAAAACATTTTTTTTTCTTAATGGAACTTCTCGTCTTCATGACAGATCTTTAAAGTCTTGTAGTATATAGGGAAAAGAGGTATATCTGCACTTGGAAAGTTTAATAAGCAATGGAATTAAAATGCTTCTGAAATTCAAGAACAGGCATAAATTGATGTGACTGTAGCATTTCAGTTGAGTAATTTGGATTAATTCAGTGATGGGAAAGATCCAAAAGAGGGCGCCATTGTATCAGAAAATGTTTTTATGACATGCATCACAACAAAATTAGTATAGTCCAAGAGTGGCTTGTGTTTAGAGTGGTGGAAGGGATGAATGTGAAAAAGTTGTAGGATAATGAACAAACCTCTCATATCATAGACTATGAAATAAGTTGTGTGTGTCCCCCCCCCCATTCCCTTTTCCCCCAAGTAGGGACATTTTTATCAGCTGAGTCTGGTAAATTTATGGCTATGATTGGCACATATGGAATAAAAGGTTTATTTACAGTAGATATTTGTGGCTATTCTGTAGTAGCTTTTGTGAGAGATTGAAGCTGCAGAATCACAACTTTCCTATATGTTTGGAACATGGTGGATTGACATAAATCAAATTGATGTAAACCACTAATTGTAATAATGATTTAAATAAGCAAGCAAGAAGCTTGATTTAAATATTTGGTGTTAATCTTGCTTCACATTTGTACTTTTTAGATATCTCTGCCTCTTCTTAAAAAAAAAGTTAATTTTCATTGGATGGTATAATCATTACAATATGTCAATATGCAACTAAATATAGTGTATACCAAATTTAGGGTACTTTTTTTTTTTTTTGCTATCCTGGATGATACACTATATGTATACTTATTTATTTAAGTAATTATGTAGCTCAATATACATTTTTTTTCAGATTTGTAATTTTTACATTTGTATTGTGTTAGAAAATGTTGAATGACTCATTTCTTATTTACTAGATGATAATTTCTAACTTGCAATTTCTGTCAGGCTGCATTTGGATGGAAATTGGATCTCAGCTAAAGATGTACACAGCCAGCATGAATTTAGTTAAAACTACTTCAAATATAGTGAATGTATAAGGAACAGTGTTTATAAACACATGTTTTACATTTAAAAGGCAACAGGTATATTAAACAATGGAAGTGTTAACTATAGTTGGGGAATCGACTGCTGTGTCTGGTAACCATGGGTCAGATTTTCAAAGCTGTTTAGTTGTTTAAAATTACCGATAACATGACTAGTGGGATTTTCAAAAAAGTGCTGAAGGTTAGCTGCCTTATTCCCATTGAAATCAATGACTGTTAGACGCCTAACAAGCATAAATACCTTGTAAAAATTGGTCCCATTTCTTTCAAGATTTTAGAATTAATATCACTCATCCTCTTTCACCTGTTTTTAATTAAATATTGGAAGAGGAAAATAAACTCTACTACTTTTTCAATTCCCAATTGGGATCTCAGTTTTAAATGAACTAGTCCAAAAAAAAGAAAATAGTCTCTTTGCACTTGCCAGCTAAACAGAATCCAGCAGTAATTAAGTAATCCAGTTTTTTCTTTGGAGGAAAAAAAAAATTTACATGTGGAAAAATGTGAATATCAACATGCATGGTGTAACAGACTAAAAATAATATAGATTCTTACTTACTGTAGTATCATAGAACCATAGAGCTGGACGAGACCTTAGAAGGCCATCAAGTCCAGCCCCTGCCCAAGGCAGGACCAATCCCACTTAAATCAACCCAGCCAGGGCTTTGTCAAGATGGGACTATATCACTTGGTGTCATTTATAAAGCTCTAGTTGACCTCAAAAGTTATGATGTTTTTCCCTGATTCAATATAAACATAAAAAAGCAACTCCCCTAGTCATTAAACCATGAGAAGGGTTTCTTTGAGACATACCTTCAAAATTCATCAAAATACCTTCATAGTAAATTTATGCCTTAACATAGTTTGGTCTAATTTCAAATTTAATTTTAAACACATGTATTTAAAAATAAAATATATTAAATTTGCATTTAAGAAATCTGTTTTTTATTTATTTTGTACGTTATTTTTATCCATGTTGATTAGAAATAATATTTGTATCTTAGCTTAATTGGGCTTTGTAACAGCAAAAGTACTTTTGTCTTTTGATTTGGGAAATGATAATACTATGAAATTCTCTCTCCTATAATATTAATCATGTAATGGAAATGGCTCTCCTGCAGTAGTATTCTCCAAGGTACTGCAATGCAAGAACAGATTTGGCTGTTTTTCAAGTCATGAGCACCTTCTTGTTCTCAGGAGAATCAGAGAGATTATAGATCCAGCTCTTCAGTGCCAGTGTAAACTTTAATAACATTAGGATTTGAGAATGGTGATATGAAAACTTTTGCCTCTAGGTTGCTAGTTGAAACCCATTCCAATGTTTTCTTCAGTACAAGTTGTTATAATCTAATAGCTGTTTGGCCTGCATAAAGAGATGCTGATTCTCAGGCTGTTTGTCAGTATTTGTGTAAGGTGAACATTAAAGTGAAAATTAGAGAGATCTATTAATGTTTCTATAAACCCTCTTCTCTTATACTTCTGGGGACATTTGTTCCCTTTCCAGCAACCAAAGTTGTCATTAACTTGCACTTTTTGTAGGCATTTAATGGCTCATTAAATCAGTTATGGTTCCTTTGATTGCTCCAAGCCTTACTTGGATAACTGTGGTAATTCTAGAGCTAATACAGAGTGACCACGGATCCAGAAGTTATGAACAGCCATTTGACACCTTGGTAGAGTTTAGGGTTGGGGAAATTTTCACTATTACCACCAGAGATATACTTGTTCATTAGGTTAAAAAGGGGAGTTTAGTCTCATGCTTGGGAGTTGAACAACTTTCACCACCAGTGAATTCATTAAAAGGGAATTTGGTAATGTGAGGAAGGCTAGAAGAGACTTGTGAGGTGTCTCGCTCTCCAGGATTATAAAATATCTAGGTCATTACTGGAACATGCTTTTTTACTGTCCTAAAATCTTGCTTGTTTTATTGTGCATAAAGTTAGAGCTCAGTTATGTTGATTTAAAATATTTACCTAAGAGGGGGTGTTACCCGGCACGCGCAAAGGTAACAGTGTTTACTAATTGATTGCCAATTAGCCTGATTAATCTATAAGAAAATTACAAATGCGGACCCTCACCCGTATCTATCACCGGGTTAGTCTTAGAAACTGGCGCAGAAATAAAAACCTGAAATTTAGGTATATTTTATAACCACAAGACTATATTAAACAAGTAAAGTAATTTAACAGACACTCTTTGAGGAAGTCTCAAAGAGGAAAAGAAACACCAGAGTCTTACGGCGCGGAGATGATTGGTGGGATGCTGGCGACCTATGAGCCGTTGGTCCTTACAGGCCTCAGGTGAGGAACAGCCAGGAGTCCCTCGGTGGTAGTCTCCGGGTCGAAGCTGGCGACCTCAAGCCTTTGGCCCTGCCGGGCCTCTGGCGAGGAACAGCTAGGCGATCCCTTGAAGAGCCGAGTTGAATTGTTGACCTCGCCTTCTGCGACGTACGATTCTTTGTGTTCTTCGGCGCAGCTGGAACTGACGATGGTGGATGCCTATGCTACCTAACTTAATCCTAACTAAGGAAAGAACCCTATCTATAATCCCGACGCACCAGCCGAACAGTCTCGACGACGGCCAACGTGCATAGACTGACGTGAACCTGACGGACAAGCATGAGGACGGGAACTAATCTATCTAATCCTAACTACCCTAAACCTAGCATGAAGAGTAGGCCTTCCGCCCACCTTCAGAAGAGCGAGCTAGCTCAGATGCCTAACCTGAGTAGACCTAACGCCCCGACGCAACAACGCCAACTGACATTGTGCGGGCTTATATAGGCTGGGTCTATGAATATTCATGAACGTACTGGTTTAAAATGATTGGTCTACCAGAGACGCTCATTTACATAATTTTGAACCTATTGGTCGACTGACCATAACAAATTAACATAAAACAGAGTGTTTATCATAACAAACATTTGAACATGAACAGACAGTTGACCATGCTACGTGTGGTATGTGATAGATCTTAAACCAGTAATGGTTTCCCAATTGATTGACACCTCAGAATGATTGACATTTATAAAGTGATAGACCTTTACAGACAGCTATAGACCAAGTTAACATTTACATAGGCTCAATCATAAGACAAGACTCATTTACATAGATAATGGATGTGAATAATAACAGAATTTACATAATAAATAAATAATACATTTATTTAAAATAGAAGCTTCAATACAGGCTAACGGGTTTCTCGTGTTACATTTACTGTCTCATCCTCTTGAGTGGGCTTTAATAATACACTGTGGTGATCTTTTTTCTTTTTGTGGCTTCAACAAAGGGAAGCCTCAAAAAATTAGGTAGAGACTCATAAATGTTCCTCTCCACGGAAATCTTTAAAAGCCAATCAGTTGGACAGCATTTTAGGAATAGTTTTGGTTAACTTTGGCTGCTGTGCTTTTGGTTTGAGGTAATGACTGTCCAATGATGGCTTAAAAGGAAATGAGAGAGAATTTCATGACCCAGTACTTCTGGCCTTGAACTGGTAACACTGCTGACCAATTAGGAAATAACTTGGTAGCTGTAGGAAACTAAAAGGAAATGTGAAAGAAATAAAATGTTAGTAAGACATTCTCTGCCACTGATGATTCATTAAAACCAGTTTTCATAAGGGGAAGTACTTTAAAGATACTTTTAGATGAGTATTTTTTGGGGAAATGACTTTCTCTCTGAGCCTCTACCTTTTATTTTTCCTTAAAAATAGGGTGCAAAGATGACATAACATGCAGGCTTCATAGCCCAGAGATTAAACTTAGCATCCTGTCATATTTGAACTAAGAGACATAGTGTCCTATTTGGGAGTTGTTTATCTTGAGGGTAAGTGGGTGGAGAGGCTATTGTGGTTAACTTGTCAATATGCAAATGAGTCTTCATAAATAGTTCAGTAAATTTATAATATATTTATAAATAAAGAAAAAGATCAATATTTACTTTGGAGTTCAAAGGCTCTGTCAATATAAGGTTTTTATTCTGTCCTTTTGTTTGGCTCTGTTGGCACATATTCGATTTCAAAGGGAAGTGAGTTCAATTTGTTGAAATACTCTGCGTTATTTGTATACGGTAATTCCTCATTTAACACTATAGATATGTTTCAGAAAACGATCATGTTAAGTGAAAATGTGTTATGCGGGGTCAATTTTCCCACTGAAAATAATGGAACAGGTGGGGGTTGCATTTCAAGCGGTGGTGTCTGTTGGGACCGGGACATAAGGTTGAGGAATAAAGGGGACTGGATTACAGCAGGGAGGGGAAGTGTTTGGCTCTGGGGAAGGTAATGGGGAGGAGAGGGAAGGGGATTGGGTTGGGAGTATGCCCCGTAATGGATCTGCTGGGACCCACACTGCGTCCGGCGAGGGGGAGTCAGCGGGAAACGACGCAGTGAGCGGTGAACCATTTGCTGCTTTGCAGGGAGGCGGAGGAAGCCCTGTGCAGCCGCCGGCGATGGTCCTGCTGAGGAAATCGTGTTATTCCGGGGACGGTCATGTAATTCAAAAAACGTTCCCTAAAAAAAAAAATCGTGCTATTGCGAAAACGTGTTAAGCGGGCATATGTTAAATGAGGAATTACTGTATTTTATCTAAGTTGGCATGATTCTGTGGCCTGAATCTATTCCATAGGGCAAGTGCGGAGATTCATATTCAGAAAATAAATTAATACAGCCCTTAAGAAGTGTATTGTTTACATTGAATGTGTTAAATGAACATATGAATTGTTAAAGCTGTATCCATGTTGGACTTGTAACAGTGTTTTGAAACTATATTAATACACTGTTACACCAAAACATGGGGTTACGAGTCCTGGGTGGTAATCTGTATATAGGTTTAGAAGAATTAGTTTATATGTAAGTGTTGGTAAATGTCGATTTCACTGTACACATGCGCACAGATGAAAACATATTTTTGGTCAGTAATATCAAACTTATAGGTAGGCAAAGCAAAAAAAAAAATGCTGTTTAAAAGCTGGATTTAAGGATGTTTGTATATTTTGACATGTGATATTGGCAATTTGATTTAATGGTTGTAAAGCACTAACTTGCTAAATTGCCACATCTGCTGTCATTCACTAATTATTGCCGGACCCCACTCTTCATAATATCCCACTACAGTGAAAGTTTATTTAAATAAACAGGGAAAAAAGCTTTAAAATAGAATTGATATTATTCAATAAAATGATCAGAAATTGAAATCTGCCAAGCCTATCTACATGATTGTTTCATAAGTAATTGCCTATCTACAATAAAGCTTTGAAGTACCCTCTTCCCTCCCGGCCCCCCACCCCACCAAACACACACACACTTTGCTGTCTGTCTGACCCCAGGTTCTGGGGAAATGACGCGTGGAACCCGCAGGGACTCTTGTACATTTCAAAGGAGGAATGAGGCAGTGCCCATCGAGTAGTCGATGGAAATTCCATTGAGTGGTTGATTAACTGTTACTTAACATCTTTAGTCCAGTTTGTATTTGGAAATAAGACAAGCGCAGAGCTGGGATTAGGGAGGGGTTAGCTGGCACTCCCACCCCAGATGGGGCTGGGCCAGGCCCTGTCACGCCCCCTAAATGGTCCTCCCAATCCCACCAAAGGGAGCATAATCCAAGCTTTGGGGACCTGTAGTCTAATATATAATTAAAGACATGACTACCTATTAATATGGAAATAGGCAGGTTAATTTTAGGTTAAGATAATACTACTTAAGATGCAGAAATCAGGCGAGGGTGGCAAAACCTGGTGGCTGTTTTTACAACCATTTGTGTGTGCAGAAGAAGTCTTACACTGACTTTGTTGAAGTTGGCATCACTTGGCTGCCACAGACCTCAGTTCTTGGCAGTCTGGATGGAAGCCATCCATAAACTGAGCTGGTGTGAATAAACAAGTAGATCATTCTGCCAAGAACAGTGGTAGGATGTTGACTGTGTGCTTTGCTAGTCTTTGAGGAGTTTTGCTGAAAGTGTTTTCTGTGGGTCTCTAAGAAGGGACCTCACACAAAATTAACCAAGGAGTTCAATTTACTCCAAACCATAAGCCAATATAGAGTTCAAAGGGGTCAATCAATCAGGAGTTGGAAAATCTTTTATGGCGAATTCTGTGTTTGCAGATACTGTATATTCACTTAGTATTTCAGTGGATCTGTGTACGAAGGTGTCTCATTTAATATATAACAACCATTTGGGGACATGTGGCATTGCTTATGAGGGGAATTTTTAGTTTATCCTCAAGAATGAATGAAGGCTGTTTATCTGAAGACTGGAAGATTTTGAAACACAACATACTTGATCTATTTATGCAGGCTGACCATGAGGAGCTAGTGAAACCAAAAACTATGTTATTTGAATCTCAAAGACCAATCTTCAGCCACTTGGAGCTGCCTGCTAATTTTTTTTCTTACAAAAATAACTATTCTATTTGGTATTTGAATGGTACTCATCGCACTGATATTCATTCAAAACATCTTTTGTTTCTTTCTCACCCCACACCGCATAGTCTTATGTAATAGATAAGGGATTAGGAATGTGATTTTAATGATGTGGAAGTGAGTGGGAAGACTCCAAGAGTATAGGCAGCCAGGACTGCAATGCTGACTTGAAGACCTGAGCTGCTTTTTCCCCACCAGGGTGGGCTCAGTGTTGCATATAATACAGATCAGACAAAGCAGCAAAGGGTTTTCTGTGAGACTTGTACTATAGTTGTTGTGTCTTTGGCCAGTGTTGCCAGTAAGGAGAAAAAAATTAAGGAAATTGGACTGATACACACAAGTATAAAGCAGCTAATTTACTGTTTGTTTAATTTCTTTCTCCATTTGGAGTTTGTTTACATTTTCTTTTTTACTTCATGTCTGTCAGCCTGAGTTGTGCAGAAGGAGCAAGGGATTGAGTAAGCACCCTGCTTACTCACTGTGACTGATGCCCTGTAATGAATTCAGTTTAACGGGGAGAGGGGGGGGGGGGACCAAATCTGATACTGTCTAATAGGATTAGCAGCCAAGCTAGCTGGTTTGTGCTCTGCCTGAATGCCAAGTGGATAAGGGTCAGTGGATTTCTATAGGTATCTTGAAAAACCTGGTGTAGTCGGATTTCATATTCCAGAGTGGACTTTGAAAGTGTTATTTGCTCTGTTGTGGCCTCTTTCTTCAGATTGAATGTATATTCAAATGTTTGATTCCTTCTCCAATTTTTTCCCCCTTTTGTGCTCTGTCTAATGGATGGAGAAGATTGAGGGGAAAAACAGACTTGTCAGTTTACAACCTTTTGTGGATGCTATGAAAGTTCCATAATTTATTTTTCCTTCAGGTGACACCATGGGAGATCCAAGTGTGCTTATATAATCAAATGGTGGCCCACAAAGTTCTGCGGTGTGGCCCTTGTTCCCTTTTACTTTCAGCATAAAGGTATATCCTGCAGAAATATCCTCTTGTATTAAGGTGCTACATGGTATTAAGGTCCAATAAGACTTGTTGCTCATCTTTGCCACTTATTTGCTATTTTAGCCAGAAATGCTTTTGAATTTCTTTGCGTAACCGTAAGATCATTACCCCTCTTTTCACATATAGACCTGCAGTAGTCAGAGATATATGCTTATATTACCTCCAGGCTTAATTAATAGAGTGTATTGTAAGAGTGGATGATGGAACATGCTATAGTACTCTTTAGCATTTGTATCTCTGTATTTTATGAATGTTTCAAATGGGGGAAGCTTTTCTTAAAATTGAGAGAACTTCCACTACCCACAAGGAAACATATTATAGTGAGGTGGAAAAATTCTGAAATATTAATACAAGATTGTCAGATGAATGTCTGGTAAATTTAGAAGGGATATGCTAAAAGATATGTGGTCAGAGAAAACTGTATATATTACTTAATGCATGGCCAACCTGTGGATTCACTGAGAGGATAATTACACGCTGAAGATTGTGTGAGATCTCATTATAAGACAAGATGATTTCTGTGTGCAGTGTTTTATTGTAGAATGCAGATTGCATATCACTGGGGGCTTAAGAGTGTTGCTGCTGTTCTGAAATATTTGCAATGGCCACCATCAATAACCAGTGAAAAAACACATGTCCTGATCTGCGATGGAAAATCCTATTTTCTGTGATTGTCATATATTTTTACCTCCTTGGTTTTGTAAGAACTGGATTTTAAAATTTCTTCTTAGGCAAATGGTAAATATTCTGATGTATTTACGTTTGCAATCATTTATTTTTCCTTCCCCATAACAAAATATTGCTTAAATTACGGTTTTATGACTTACAGAGATATAGATCAGGTATTTTTAATGAACCTCTCAGCATATACACATAAATGCCAATAGCCAGATGCCATTTGAGGATTAAAATCTATGGTTTAGTTTTGATGTTGAAATATTGATTTTGTACAGGCATAAGGTCTCCACATATTCTTAGTTTGATAAGTCATTCTTAACTGGTAATCATCTTTGCTAAAGAGCTTCAGGGGGTAGCTGAGTTAGTCTGTTACAGAAAAAAAACCCAACAAATGGTCTGGTAGCACTTTATAGACTAAGAAAACATGTAGATGGTATCATGAGCTTTCGTGGGCACAGCCTGCTTCTTCAGATGACCGGAGTTATGATTAGGGGATATGAAAACTCGAAATAAATAGGAGAGGGGAAGGGGAGGGGGGAGAAAAAGAAAAAAGGAAGGGGTGTGTGAGACAGAGCATTATTAAGTATCTGGAGAATGGGTACTTAAGCCTAAGCAGATAAAAATCAAAGTCAATAGATAGATTGCTAAGACAGGAAGGATACCACTCAGAGAGCTGGTTGATTTCACAAGTCTTACTCGGAGATTAGTTATCAGAATCTGTCTGGGGATTGACACCACTCATTTTATTGTGGAAATGTGTGTCTTCTAGTAACTCTTTCCTTTCCTTTCTAACACAGTCTTGTTTCTTCATTTGTAAATTCAGGTGGATGCTCTACGATTACGTCTGGAGGAAAAAGAGACAATGCTAAATAAGAAGACAAAGCAGATTCAGGAGATGGCAGAGGAGAAAGGGACTCAAGCAGGAGAGATACATGACCTCAAAGACATGCTGGATGTGAAAGAACGCAAGGTCAATGTTCTTCAAAAGAAGGCAAGTTTGCAGGTGCACAAGGTTCAGTGCCCTCTGATATATCCTCATTCCTGATACAAAATATCCCAAGGATGCCAAAACATTTCTTTGTTCCTTTATTTACATTTTTGAGGTTTTTGGGTGAATCTGTTGATGTAATTGGAAGATTGTTAATGATAAACTTGTGAGCTTAGTCAAAGTTTTAAAGGGGGGAAAAAAAGCAACAACCCAAAAGCAAAACTGAGCAATCACTAGCGTTAACCTTTCAATGATCCTTTTATGGAGTTTCTGCTTCTAGCCTTCTGTTTGTAATGACTGAAGTATTGGTGTGGTGACCATGTTCCCCTGAGAACTCATCTTTTCCCATGCATTGCCTTAATATAGCCACAGTACTGTGAAGCATCTCACTGCAGGTCACTGACTGCAGATGAATGAAATTAAATGCAAAGAAAAGAGAGGCCGTGGTAATTAATCTCTCTCTTACTGAGAAGAGTTCAAGATCAGGAAGGAATTTATGTTTACAGCTCTTGTTAAAAACACTATCTAAACATACACTTGTGTTTAGCAGTGCTTTAATGAGGGCACCGAAGCATGGGTCACCCCAGTCTTTCTGTTGTTTTGCATCCTTTTTGGTTAAAGAAATATAAACTCCTTCAGTGCATTGAGTGTAGTTTCCACTATGGTTTCCTATCACAGTGAATATCATTGTAGAATGAATTTCAGGTGTCACGCCTCCTATGGAACTGGTGGTGTTGGTTCTTTTCTCCTCTTCCTTCAGGCTCTCCCCCCTATGGCTCTCCCCCTATGGCAGGGGTTCTCAAACTTTTTGATACCACGACCCCCTAAAATACTCATTGAATTTGAGTGACCCCCTCCTCACCAAAGTTGTTAAGCAAAAAAAAAAAAGGACCCACTCACGCTTGACTCGCCCCTCCTGCAGTCACTGTGCTGCAGGGAAGCCGCTGGCGCGTGCTCCACAGCTGTGGGAGGGGAGCACACTTCCAGAATCCCCGGAAGTGACGTGAAGGCCCCCGGGGAAGCCAGCAGCTGCGACACCCCACCCCGGTAAGTTGGTCGCGACCCCCCTTGGGGGTCGCAATCCACACTTCAAGAAATGCTGCCCTATGGTTTTATGTTACAGTATATTTCTTAGCTTTGCAATAAATCACTGAATTAGACAATGTAATTGAGTGTTTGAATCTGAGCCTTGTTTAGAATCTGTGTTAAAATTGTATTGCTTCCTGCTTCACTAATTCTAAATGATAAAGTAGATAAAAGTTTAATTTGTGTTCATTAGTGTTCTTTTTCTATTCGGGCCCAAATCCTTTGTGCTTTCATTCTGTGCCATCTTGATATCCTCTGCCTATCTTGTATCTGGGCTCGTTCTTCACTTGCCTAACTTCTTTTTTATTTGTAGTACTATTTTGGTGAGCTAACAGTTTCCTGCCCTGAGACCTATTCTTCGTACTCTCTGTGCCATAATGAGTTGGTGGGGTGACGTGCCATTCTACATGTAGCTGAATTATTTCAGCAGTTACGTATTTGTAGGGCAGTATTCATCCTCTGACTAGTGAATGACATCAAAGGCATTGTAGGAAAAGAGAACTGCCATTACTGTTTTGACAGGACCAAATTTAATGTGGAATTTAGGGTAATCCCTGATAATAACAAACATTGAAACTCCATTCTTTGTGTTTCTCCAAGTAAACAAGCTTAATCCACAGGTTTGTGGGGGGTTTTCACTTCATGCATTTAAAAATGAATAGCATACATTTTATAATGTTAGTCTGTGATAATCTCCTGGGCATCCTACTTCCACTCTCATTCATGAAGAATGGTGAATAAAAGCTGAGTTGCCTTTTCTAGTTCCAGAATTCACTCTTCACAGTTAATTTTAGGTCACTCAGTTAGGGTGAGCTGCAAAGAATGGGAGAACCACTTCCCAAACATTTACCAAGCCAGCACAAAACAGCTTATGTGATACCTTACTCAAAAGCCAACAATAGCTTGTTTAAAGCAACCCATCCTCAGCCTTCCACCTAGATACCCACATCAAATATGATGAGGATTACTGAAGATCTTATTCATCATTTAAGAAAGTTCTACCAATCCAAAAGGATCAGATGCATTACCTTCAGTATATTGAATACTTTCAGGTTAATGAATATGCACACTTACAACCATATACACACTTACAGCCAATTCATAACCTAAACTAAAATTTATTATCAAAGGAAAAAAAAGAGCGTACTGGTGAAAAGAGACTACTTTGAGACAGGAGTACAGTTCTAAGATTTGTTTCACAGTAGAAATGATGAGCTGTGTATGGGAGTATCTTGAGGAATAGAGCCTCTGCCATTCTTTTGCCAGATGGGCTTCAGCCCTGCGCATTATAGTTTGAACCAAGGGAAATCTTCTCAATGAGCAAGATTTCCTTGTGCTGTCATACTGCATAGTGAAAAGTTATGAAGAAAAGGGGGAAGAAAAGGAGGTGTTGGGGGGGGGGGGGGGGGGGGGGGGGGGGAGAAGGGCCAGCTTAAAAACCGGTTCCCCCTAGCTCCAGCTTCACGGGAGGGGGGCAAGGGCACAGCGATGACATTAAAACTAGATTCATCTACTGCCCGAACTTATTGGCTTTTAAACAGAATTTGGGCTATCCAGGATCTGGTACAGGTCCTCTCCACAAGCCCCATGATATCCGTACTTACATGCCTTCAACTCATGGGGCACATGGCAGCTACCACATATGTCTTAGCGCATGCCAGGCTTCACCTACAGTGCCTCCACCACTGGATAGCCTCGGTCTACGTTCCTGGCAAACATGATGTTCACAGGAGGATTGCAGTACCACCAAAAGTGGTGAAGTCTTTGAGTTGGTGGACCATCCCCGCCAACATGTTAGCAGGCAATACCCTTCCATTGACCTCAACCCACAATCCAAATTACGACCGACGCATCTTTGGTAGGTTGTGGAGCACATCTCAACGGTCATCGCATTCAGAGCTGCTGGTCCATACAAGAAGCTTCCTACCATATCAGCCTCCTATAACTGAGAGCAGTTTTCAATGCATGCAAGCACTTTCTTGCTGTTATCCAAGGCTGCCCTATCAGAGTGCTTACTGACAACATGACCAGTTTTCTACATAAACAGTCAGTGCGGGGCTCAGTCACAGTCCCTCTGTGCAGAGGCAATATGCCTATGGAACTGGTGTATCTGCAAGCTAGCTGAGTTTGGTCTGTTTAGTCTGCAGAAGCGAAGAGTGAGGGGGGATTTGACAGCAGCTTTCAACTTCCTGAAGGGAACTTCCAAAGAGGATGGAGAAAGGCTGTTCTCAGTGGTAACAGATGGCAGAACAAGGAACAATGGTCTCAAGTTGCGGTGGGAGAGGTCCAGGTTGAATATTAGGAAAAACTATTTCACTAGGAGAGTGGTGAAGCACTGGAATGGGTTACCTAGGGAAGTAATGGAATCTCCATCCCTGGAGGTGTTTGTCTCGGCTTGACAAAGCCCTTACTGGGTTGATTTAGTTGGAATTGGTCCTGCCTAGAGCAGGGGGCTGGACTTGATGACCCTCTGAGGTCTTTTCCAACTCTATGATTCTATGATCCATGGAACTCAGAACTTGTCTTGGATGCCCTAATGTGACCACCTTTCAAGCTCTTGGTGACCTGCCTTCTGTTGCTATTAAAAGATTGCCACCAAGATTGCCTTCTTGTTAGCTATAACATCTTCATGTTGGGTAGAGAAGCTCGCCTCTCTCTCCGCTACACCTCCCTATATACTATTTACAAGTCAGGGGGCTATACTCCATCCTCAACCATCCTTCCAGCCAAAAATAAATAATATGTTAGAGGTGCACAGAGCACTGGTCTTCTACATCGATAGGACACTACCTTTTCAGAAATCTCAATGACTGTTGATTTCGATGGCTGATCATTCTAAAGGCGAGTCTCTCTTTGCACAACAGCATGAGGTGCCTGACGCGCATGTGCTGTCTGGCAGACCACTGCCGACGAATCTCCGATTTGCGGTGCCGGGACAAGCCCGACACCTATAGTGGAGCACCCACAGAGACGCACATCTCGAAGAACCGTCGTTACTGCACCAAGCTGAGTAACTTCCTCTTTTCGCTAAGCATATAGTAGTGGTAGCACTCTACCCCCATGAGAGATGCATCCACACGTATTCTTATTTGAACAGTTGGTTGGTTCAGGGTCACTCCAGATGTCAGAGGCAACTGTCCATTTCACTCTCTTACTGTTCAACATCTTGGGCCTGAAAATTAAGACAAGTCAGCATTATCTTCTGTACACATAGAATTAATTGGTGTGATCCTGCACTTAACCTATGTGTGAAGGGGGTGACCCTCTAGACAGGTCCTAACCCCTTTCTCTTCCCTTTCTGGGTATCTCTAGGCCCCGGCCCACTTGGTAGCTGCCATGGCGGCCCAGCAGGATATTACCCTGCTCGGGGTGTGAGGGGAGGGTCTGGGCCCACCCTCTCTCCAGACCCCAGCCCAGGGCCCTAAGTTGGGGGTGTCCTCCTCGTCTGCCCCCGCCTAGCTGATGGGGCTAACCACTGAAACTCATCAGACAGCAAGTGATACTCCCGCCGCCTGCCCTGGGCTTCTTCCTCAACCCCGCTCTCTCTGGTCTCTCCCCGAGCCACCTTTACTTGGCTCCCATCCCTTCTCACCTGTCTCTCCTTCTTCCTTCCCTTACCGTGGAGGCCGTCTTCCTTTTATAGCCCGCCCAGCTCCTCCCTGGCCGGCCCCTGTGCGCTTGCGCAGGTGTCCCTGGACTCGTCCCGCCCGACCTTGCCTCTAGTGCGCGTGCTCCGGCGTCTCCTGAGTTTCCTCCCAGGGCGCATGTGCTGACGTCCGCGGTACCGGCCTCTCGCGCCCCGCTCGCAGTGTACTCCCCAGCATCCACCCTGCCAGTGCCGGCCTTGGCACTGCTTGCGTCTCCCCACCGCGGCTCGGCCGCCGCCGCCCCTCCCTCCTCCGCAGGAAGGGCCAGCCGGACAATGCCGACCACTGGAGTCCTGCCTGGGTCCGTGCGGGGCTTCTCCACCCTGTCACACTATCCTAGGGTTTTTCTGTCTCAGATTCCAAACTATACAAGCCCTCTGTGTGTACAAACTCAAGGATCAGTCACAAACCACAGAAAGGAGCTGCTTCAGATTTCTTGGTCACGAACTGGCCAGTGTACACTATAAGGTATATGTTTGGTTAACCACCCAGGAAAGATTCAGGTGCTGCCTACCTGATGTAGCAGACCTCACAGCATGCAGCATGTGTTTCTGCTGGTGGTCCACATCCACACATGCATCAGTATACATAACAAAATTTATTCTGTACATGGGCGGAAAAAATTGGAGCATTGTTGGTGGAATGCATATGTGACTCCTTCAAGCTAGGCTCCACTGCAGAACAATGCAAGCTTAGCTCAAGTCAAGTCTATCCCTCTTAGGTCCCTAGTGTGAATAAGATGATATGAGCATGTTGTATCCACAGCAGGGTTATTGACTCCTCTTCCAGTTCAGAGATGACAAGAAGACATTCAGAGCTCAGGCATTCTCAGGTCACCTCACCTACCAGGTGTTCAGAATGACTTGGTAGATCACTTGAGTAGATTTTTCAACTTAAACCACAAATGGTTGCTCAAAACAGCCATCCAGCTGCAGTGTTCTCTGTCTGGGTTTGTCCAGTGGTGGATCTGTTTGTGACGCAGCAAAACAGGATCCCATTTCTGTTTCAGGGTCAGACATGGCCACAGGTCAATTTCAGCTACTTTTATGTGACAAGGGCTGTCTGTCTGCATTCCCACTAGTACCCCTGATTCCCAGGTTTATTTTCAAGTTGAAAAAAAGATTGAGGCAGAATGTTCCTTATAACTGCAGCTTGACTGTGGCAGCTATAATATTCCAACCTACACAAGCTATGTATTCAGGAACCCTTGCTCTTGTGACCACAGAATTCCTAACTCAGAATCACAGGCCAGAGTTAAACCTGGATCATTAGGTGCTGTTCCTCACAGCATGGTTCATTGTGGTTAAATGAAGAGGTGGCACTCTTCTCAATGGCAGTCTAGAATGTCCTTCATAATAGTAGAAAACCTTCTACAAAAGCAGCTTATCTTAGTAAATTGAATGCTTCTTCAACTGGGCAGCCTCCCATGATATGTCACTGACTCAAGCTTTGATTGAAGTAATTCTGGACTATCTCTTACATCTTAAAAAAACAGGTCTAGCCCTTTCTTTTTTCCTTTAGGGCCCATCTGGCTGCTATCTCAGCATTTCATCCTAGAATTCTTGGTTGAACAGTTTTTATTAATCTTATCACAACCAGTTTTCTGAAAGGTGTAAATATATTGTTCCCACCTATTCAGGACAACTGGTATTTAAAACTAGTTTTTTGCACTGTTATGGACCACTCCATTTGAGCCTGTAGATTGCTAATCATTTCTGCATCACTTGGCAAAGATGGCCTTATTGGTGACCATTACCTTGGATGGGAGAGTGTGTGCGCTATGTTTACTTGTCATGGCTTCACTGTACACCATTTTCTACAAAGACAAGGGTGAGCTCAAGTGAATACTTGAGCACACACCTTGTCTCACGCACACACACACACACCCCTCCTCCCTCCCCCGCTCCCCCCATTCATGCTGGCAGTTTGGAGGCAGGCTGCAAGTGCGGTGTATGTAGATTGCTTTTGATTTCACTGGTGGCTGCTCCCCGGAGACTCGACCATAATGTTCCTTGGGAGATCCCTTCGGAGCTGCAGAAGGCATTACTTTGTCTGGATCGGTCCCAGGTTTCTGCTGTGATGTTATATTTTGTCCAAGAGAGAGAGGGAGATTTTCTGGCCACTTCTCAGTTAATCTACCTGCTTGCAGGATCTTTGCCTGACTTAAAAGGTCACAGATCCTAAACTGCCTTTCACTGGGTATTTCTCTTTCAGACCTCACATACATTCCACAGGTTACGTACATATACATAAGCAACACGGTTTCTAGGCAAAGCTGGGCCTCACGGCTTTGAGTATAAGAAATTGTATCGTACTAAAGATAACATACCAAGGCATGATAAAAAAACTTAACTAATTATAACTAAGAAAGTTCATGTCAGGGAAGAAGGGAAAAGCAGAGGAGTATGTCCAGTTAGCTAGACTCTAGTGGAGAAGGGGGATGGGGGCATGTCGGACTGGTTACCAAAAACGTCATCCCCCTAAGCCTCATAAATTACCTTGATTTAAAGCAGTGTCTACGTTGCACTACGTTGGCAGGAGACACTCTCCTGCCAATATATCTTCTGCCTCTCATTAAGATGTTGTATTTATGGTGGCAAGAGAACACTCTCCCATTGGCGTAGCACGTTTTCACCTGACATACTACAGTGGTGCAATTGTACTGGTGTAGCTGTGGTGATGTAGCACTTAAGTGTAGGATAGCCCTAAGCGTGTGTCTAAAATCAGTCACTTTATTTTCCTGTTTACTTCATGCAGCCTCATGATTACAAAGATGCATGCTGGATGCATATTGAGCTTTGGCATTTTATTGGACAGAACTGTCCATTTGGGGTTCTTCCAGCTGTTTTTTTCCTATGCAGAATGAAAAAAAGGCCAACCAAATATGGCATACCTACTGTCAGAGTGGATTAGCTGCATCACTGTGTTTTGCTGCCAGTGGCATAATGCTTCCTGAGAAACTGACAGCATGCTCTACAGGGCTACCAACACTCCTAGCTACTTCCGCGATACCACTGACTTCCCGAGGAAACTTCAAAACATCAATAGTCTTCCTGAAAATACCATCCTGGCCACCATGGATGTAGAAGCCCTCTACACCAACATTCTACACGAAGACAGATTACAGGCCATCAGGAACACCCTCCCTGATAACAACACTGCATACCTGATTACAGAGCTCTGTGACTTTGTTCTCATCCACAACTATTTCCAATTTAGAAACAATTTCTATCTCCAAATCAGCGGCATGGCCATGGGCACTCGCATGGCACCACAATATGCCAACATTTTTATGGCTGACCTTGAACAACGTTTGCTCAGCTCTCGCCCCCTAACACTCCTACTTTACTTAATGCTACATTGATGACATCATCATATGGACCCACGGAAAAGAGACTTGAAGAATTCCACAAGGATTTCAACAACTTCCACCCTACTATCCATCTCAGTGTGGACCAGTCCCCAAGGGAAATCCACTTCCTGGACGCTATAGTACAGTTAAATAATGGACAAATTTCCACCACCCTATATAAGAAACCCGCCGACCGCTACACTTGCCTTCATGCTTCCAGCTTCCATCCCAGACACATTTTTCAGTTGATTGTATACAGCCAAGCTCTACGATACAACCAGATTTGCTCCTACTCCACCGTCAGAGACAATCGCCTACAAGATCTTTACAGAGCATTCCTAAAACTGAAATACCCATCTGGGGAAGTGAAAAAACAAATTGACAGAACCAAAAAAATTCCCAGACATGAACTACTTCAAGACAGACCCAAAAGAAAAAATAACAGAACTACTATTGTTGTTACCTACAGTCCCCTCCAACGCGTTATACACAATCTACAACCCGTCTTGGAAAACGATCCCCTCACTCTGAGGCCTTAGGAGAAAAACCTATTCTTGATTACAGACAACCCCCTAATCTGAAACACATTCTTTCTGATAACCATGCCACACAACCACATCATAAGCCTCCAGGAACCCAGCCCTGCAACCAAAAAAGATGCCAACTCTGCCCACATATCTATACCGGCAAATTCATCACTGGCGCAAACAACATAAGCCGCAAAATCGAAAGGTCATTTGACTGCACATCCGGTAATTTGATCTATGCCATCAAATGCCAGCAGTGCCCGACTGCTATATATATTGGACAGACTGGACGGTCTCTGCAGGAAAGAATCAATGGATACAAATCGAATATTCGTAAAGGGAACATACAGAAGCCTGTTGGTGAGCATTTCAGCCTACCAAACCACAGTTTGACCGACCTGCAAGTAACTGTCTTGTCACAAACCAGCTCCACAAGCCAGATCCACAGGGAGGCCCTGGAAT
>CM057845.1:98607601-98643641 GCA_030068395.1 Apalone spinifera
TAGACCTCTATCATATCTCCCCTTAGTCTCCTCTTTTCTAAGATGAAAAGTCCCTGTCTTTTTTCTCTCTCTTCATATGGGACCCGTGCCAAAGCCCTCATCATTTTTCTTGCCCTTTTCTGAAACTTTTCCAATGCCAATATATCTTTTTTGAAATGAGGTGACCACCTCTGTTCTGGGGTTTCCCCTTTGCCGGCCACATGCCTCAGGCGATGGGGTTTAAGTTGTGTGAACCCATGCCAATTAAAGACCCCCCACTCTGCTTGCCTTAAGTTTGTGGGAGCACTGCAGGATTTGTAAAGGTTTCAAACTTAGTACCAAAAAGTACAGGGACCAGACACTACCATGTTCCTCCTTTTGGAGAAGACTCTCTGTCCCCCCTTGAGAGAAATCATGCTGACATGGCACTGAGCACCTTTACCTTGGTTAGATGTTCACTGGCTTCTACGAGAGACAGGCAGCATAGCTCAGCCTGCTTCAGCACTGAAGAAGTACTCCTCATCCACGTGCTGGGACTCTCAACACCATCAGGATTCTCTGGGACAGAGGAAGTCTAACTCCTCATGGGGACATTAGGCACTGATCTCTGTCAGCGGTGCCACAGAAGACGCAAAGAAAAAAGGATGGGACACTCTCCAACTTTGAGACCCATAAAATCATCAGAGTGAGACCAGTGGTGGGCCATTAGGACTCAATGGCTGCCAGCCTAGGTACAGTGACTCTAGATCAAGTGAAGGCCCATTTGAGTCGGTACTGTTTGAGTCTCCTCCATGGAAGATCTTTTGGAACGTGGCTCTGGTGCTTCCATCCATGCGAGGGGCATTTGAGGCATCAAGACAACTACTGTCCTACTGGTACTTCCATCCCCCACCAACTATGAATCAGCACCAGAATTGAGAGCAGTTATGGCACTGAGGCCCTAGGTGCTATCGAAATAAAAATCAGTGGGTATGGCACAACACTGGTCACCCTACTTCTGGCACTGAGCTCAAACACTAGCTAATGCCTCTATGCTGTAGTCACCAAGGGATGACTCCATGTTAAAAAAAAAAATTAAAAAACAACAGATAGTCTAGTAGCACCTTAAAGACTAACAAAACACGTAGATGGTATAAAGAGCTTTTGTGGGCACAAGTGCTTCAGATGATAGGAGTGTCACAAGAGGGCGCTGTTGCATGGGTGATCAGTCTGGAAACATTCCCTTTAACATGGAACAATGAATTCACAGCAGACAAAATATCTTTAACAAACTTTATTACAAGCAATTAAGAAGCAGTTCAAAAGCAGTGTTTAAATTTAATAGTTAGCAATTAAAAAGCAGGTCAAAAGCAATACTTGACTAGAATAGTTAACAGTCTAATTCTTAACCCAGATTTTAAGTACACACTTTCATAAGCACATTCAGACACACCTTTGGGGCTGGCCAAACCCCAGGTAATGTTGGTTAGTTGATTTGATTGAGGCAGAAGTCCGACATGCACGTCACCCCAATATGCGAAATAGCTGGATTCTGACCTGTACGGCAAATTGGTGTTGTATATATCCCCTCGGTGAGGGACAGTTTGAGTGGGGATGAGGTCCGATGATCTCACCCCCTGCAGATGTGTTCACGACCAACGTTGGAACATCCTGCTTACACCACCCAATTCTGCTTGTCTGACCGTGAGCAATAAGCAATGGAATGTCTTTGGTTGAGTTCTTTCCTTGCTGACTCCTCTTATTTGGGAACTTTGCCTCCTTTGTACAATTTTGCTTCTCTCTGCACACAGTCTTTTTCTCAGTGATAAACAAGTCTATATTCCAGCAGAGCACTGACTTGGACCCTAGTATGGCCTCTCTTCAGGTCACTTACTGTTAATTCACTCATGCCAACCATTCACACTACTAATGATTTGTGATAGGAGTATTAGAAATCCAGATCCAAGAATAAATAAAGGAAGGCGGGGTGGGGGAGAGGGAAAGAAGAGAGGAAGAGAGACAGTGAGTAGACGGTTCAAATAGTTATGAGGCTGATAAGAACAATTAGTGCTTCCATTGTTTGTTTGGTTAAGTCATTAGGATGTGGAAGGTAGTGTGCAAGCCAGTTGATGTCCCTGTTCATACCATTTAATTCACAAGAATTAAACTTGGGAATGAAGTTAAGTTCCAACCCTTCTCTGTGTATTTGGCTTGTGGAACTGGCCTGAAACAAACGGTGACTGTTCACACTTTTGTCTGCGCGCGGGGCTCAGTTCGTGCCAATTCCTTCATTGCCACCCTCAGTCACAGACAAAGTGAACTCCTCTCAGAGAATCTAGTCAGATAGAAAAAAATTTATTAGTAGTTTCATCTGTTAGAGTTCACTAATAGTTAGATTAGTTGTTCTTCTAGTTCTGTTTGTTCGCATTTGCTTATTTAAAAAAAAAAGTAGTTAGCCACTGTTAAAGGCCGCAGCACCTAAAAAAAAGAAAGACAATGACCAACTCTTTTGATTAACACTAAGAGAGGACAAAAGAAGACCCTCTCTACTACCATGCCAGAGTCACCTGGCTTCAAAAAGTGCAACAACAGGGTCTTTGAGATTGTGGCTTCTGACTACAGCATCCCATTTACATCCCTCTCTCCAGCTTCCCCACCTTTCCAGTCCCTCTTCAGGGACCCCTCTCATGAAGACCTATTAAAACAATAGGTCCACCACCTCCTTTTCATTGGAGCTATAGAGAGGGTACCAGATGAGTTCAGAGGCAAGGGATTCTATTCTCACTACTTTCTCATACAGAAAAGGATGGGTGGTTGGAGACCCATTCTTAGACAGGCATTCCTCATGCATTATGTGCCCGAGAAAGGCGCACATCCCTCAACAATGTCCCCATTGCTCAAAACTAACTGTGATAGCACACCGAGATAGGGAGATGCGACTCTGCATGCTCCTTTTTGAGAAGACGCTCCAACTATTGGACTCAGAGCCTTCAACATCACGTTTGGACCCAATTAGGGCTTCCCCAGGCCTGAGAACCTCCATTAAGAAATGGGCCTCACTGGCCCAGTCTCTTGCACCTACTTCTTCGAGCCATATCAGCACTGGGGATAAGTTCCCATTCTAAGAGTGCTGTAGAACCAAAGACACAGCATGGAACATCATCAGTGCTGACCATTGTCACATTGTCTCTGCCAGTGGCACAAACGAGACCATAGGAACCGGAGATGCAGTTTCCTGTTCTGGCACCATCAGCGCCAAGCGAGTCACGGGCACCGTCCAAAGCCCATGCAAAAACCAATAAGGAACTGGCCAGGCACCCAGTCTGGAATCGTTAACATTCTCGCCAGCACCACTCTAACCATCACCAATGCATTCCGCAGCCAGACAGGATACGTACTCACAGGAGACACCATAGATCTGTCTCCCCGCAATCTCCAGCACCTTATCATATATTCTCCTGTGGTGCTGTGACCAGGCAGATGTCTTGATCTCCTCCTCCTCCTTCAAGGGCCTCAGTGAGATCTCCTAGGTCTCTGACACTATCAACACACACTGAGTTTCACAAGGATTGCAGCATTGTATTTTCTTCTAGACACTCCTCCCCCACATGGTCATACTATGAGTATTACAAGCATGGGTACTCTTATGACCATCTGCCCCTTTGGATGACACAATACCATTATCCACCGGCCTATTCCAGACACTGATCACCATGCTGTTACCATTCTGCCTTGCGACACCGGTCTACAATTTCTTCCACCCCATCAAACTACCTCATTCGAGTATCTCTCCTCCTTAACAACCAGAGTTAGAGGGACAAATATCTGAGCATGAGGAACAGCCTGATACCTCACCCTCTGACCAGTCCTCCTCGTCCCAAGACAAGGCAGTAATTCCAGGTGATACTTCACCTACGGACAGCCTGAATCAGTTTCAGGATTTGTTTGAAAGGGTGGCTGCTAGTTAGGAGGTTCAGCTGACTGACGTACAGGTGAAATATCACGGTCTTCTCAGAAACCTCTCACCTTCCCAATGGGCCATAATTGCATTGCCCATCGATGAGACCATTATGGAAGTGCCGGAGGAAATCTGATAGACCCCAGCTTCTGCCCTGTCCACCAACAAATGGGCTGACAAGAACTGCTTTGTCCCTGCCAAAGGCATGGACTTGGTATTTTCCCACCCCCAATCAAACTCCTTAATGGTGGACGCAGCCCAACAGAGGTCTAAATTACCATAGTATAAGACAAAGAGTGTAAGCGCATGGACCTCTTAGGCAGGAAAATGTATTCATCATCGACCCTACAACTTCGTATTGAAAATTAGTTGGCCTAGCTAGCGATTCATGATTTTGATAATTATTCCAAACTCACTGAACTCATGGATCACCTATCTGATGATAATAAAAGGCTTGTCCTCAAGTCTATTGTCCACGAGGGCTATACCAGCGCTTGCACCGCCCTCCATTTGACCCTGCATGTTGCCAATACAGTGGCACGCTCCACTACAACCTCATCTCTGCAAATCACCACCTATGCTTCCCTCCTTGGATGGGGCATGCACTTGGACAATCATCTTGCTCAGGGTCATAGGTCTGGCCAAGAAACAGCCTTCCACATAAGTCTTTTGGAATTAAGAGCAGTTGCCAATGCTTGTTAAGTACTTCCGTACGCACATCTGTAACACTGCTGTCAGGGTACTTATGGACAGTGTGAGAACAATGTATTATATAAATTGTCAGGGCGGTACCCTGTCCCTTTCTTTGGGCGCTGAAGCAGCATGTTTATGGAATTGATGCATCCACAACAAAGTAACCTTGGTTGCATAGTACCTACCTGGCATCAACAATGCCACAGTGGATGTGTTGAGCAGGCACTTTGAACCAGAACATGAGTGGGCGTTAAATCACCAAGTGCTTCAACCTATCTTCTGTCATTGGGGCTTTCCCCGGATAGACCTGTTTGCCTCCCATGAGAATGCCAAGTGTCCACAGTACTGCCGGAATTAGCCCTGCATCACTGGGAGACACCTTTTTCCTCAGCTGGAGGGGTCCTTTACTTTACACATTCCTACCAACTCCTCTCATCCCAAGAATTCTCGAGAAGATCAGCATAGACAGCGTGAAAGTAATAATCATAGCCCCCTCCTGGGCCTGGCACATGTGATTTATCTCTCTGATTTCTTCCCAACCACTTTATCCTCTCCCCCGACATCACAATCTATTGAGCCAGGACCACGGGACTCTGCTGCACCCTCAGCCCCACTTTCTGCACCTGACAGCTTGGCTCCTTGTTGGTTCCAAGAATCCAAAATGCTGTGCTCAGACTATTTAAACAAGTATTGATGCATAGTAGAAAGTGCACCACATGCTCCACCTACCTTCCAAAATGGTGCAGATTTGTGTCCTGGTATAATGACAAATAAGTCAATCTATACTGAGTACTGTTAGATGACCTTTTAGACAATATCCTTCTCCTAAAGCAATCTTGCTTAGCCCTGGTTTCTCTTAGAGTGCATCTTGCAGCAATCCCTGCCTTTGCCACACCCTACGCACCACCGTTGCAGTGGAATCTCAGGATGGTGCTGGACACTCTTACCCAACCCCCATTTGCTTCAATTTGCAAGTCAATGAATCAATAGTTCTTCCATCCTTTTATCCTAAACCACACTCATCTCGGCAAGATTCTATCCTTCATACCCTGGATGGTGTATGAAGAGTGCTTTCGTTATACATAGGTGGAATCCAGTTCTTTCTTAGGTTACAACGATTACTAGTTTCCATGCTGGAGCACTCCAAGGGAGATCTGATTTCATGGCAACACATATCGAGACTCATACTATCTTGCTTTACCCAATGCTAAGCCATTCGAAACAAGCCACTTCCTGGGACTCTCAGAGCACATTCCACAAGAGCCGAGGCAACATCTACAGCTTTCCTGCATGGGGATTTGCTGTGCAGCTACATGGTCCTCAAACTATACCTTCATGAAGCATTATGCTATTTCTCAACACCTTACTAATGATACCTCAGTAGCCTTGGCAGTGCTGTTAACAGCCATTAAACGGTGACTCCAAGACCTGCCTACTTTGTGTTCCCAAGTATCGCTACAAAAGTCACCTACAGTGGAGCATCCAAAGGGACATCACTTGAAGAAGAAGAGGAGGAAGTTACTCACCGTATGCAGTAATGATGGTTCTTTGAGATGTGTGTCCCCATGGGTGCTCCACTACCCACCTTTTTCCTTTCTTTCGGAGTCCCTGTTCTTTACATATTTTTCAGATATTCGAGTGTACATGAGGAATTGGTGGGAACTGGGCTGTGCGCATGAAGACAAAAGTGTGCACGGCATGAAGAGACTAGTGTGCATGTGCAGCCCGGCGAGCTAATGCTAGGGAAAACTCCCATCTGCTGCACCAGGACGACCCGACACCTATAGTGGAGCATCCCACAGGGACATGTATCTCAAAGAATCCTTGTTTCTGCATAAGGTGAGTAACTTTCTCTTGACTCTAATTGAGGAGGATAGAGATGTGGCAAAAGCGTCCTTTCAAGCAGCATTGGATTAGGTCACTGTTTCTCAAACTGTGCTCCGCGGAGCCCCAGGGCTCCGTGAGACATTTCCTGGGGCTCCACAAGGTTGACAAACTGGAAATATCGATAGGTACAACACATACAATCAGTGGACCACTGGGGCGCCACATAAATTTTTACGCACGTAAAGGGCTCCGGAGCCCAAAAAGTTTGAGAACCAGTGGATTAGATTGACTCCAGTGTACAAAAGGCTATGGCTATGGTCATGAGGAGGAGCTCATGGCTCCCAGCCTCAGCCCTCACATATGAAGTGCAGCTTCATTCAGGACCTTCCTTTTGAGGATATGTGTCTCTTTGAAAAGAAGAAAGATTCTAGGCTCCACAGCTTGAAGGTATTTAAGGGCCATGCAAAAGTCCCTTGCACTACATACCCGAGCATCATTGAGTAAGCCCTGTAAGTGCCCACCATTACCTTGTTTCTACCAACCTCAGTCAAGGTAGGATTACAGTAGAAGGCAAAACAGGAATTTCAAAACCAGGCCTACTCTCCAGTCCATGTCAGTTCATGGTCCCAAGGCTCACCAGCCATCTTTTTAAGCAGTTCTGTTTGAGGGTATGCCTAAGAACAGTGTACCAGGATAGTGCTTGGATCCACCCTCCCGATATTTTTTTGATTTGGCTTCTATCAGATGTGGACCCATATCCCTATCCCTTTTCAGAGACCGTTTTCAAAACCAGCTTCTATTCCAAGAAATGCAAATGCTCCCATACGTGGGTATGGTAAAGGAGGTTCCTCTGGAACTCAAGGATAGGGATTTTACTACTTAAAAGGTAGTACAAGGTCCTGCTGAAGATCAAAGAGGAAGGAACAACTCTGATCTTGGTATCCCCAGCTTGATCTCACTAACAGCAATTCACCATCTTTCTGGACCTGTCAGTGGAATCACCAGTCGCTGTACCTCTGCTTTCAGATCTCATCTCCAAGGTTCATGGATTTCTGATTCACATGAAACCTGTGTCCCTCCATTTCACAGCTTGGAAATAGAATCCCTTGAAGCTAGCATGCTCACATCCTGTTCCAAAAGTTCTGGGGAGCAGAGAGCTATCCAGTAGGGCCACATACCTGGCAAAATGGAACAAATTCTCAACCTGGTCAGTGGTGAAAGGGGTCTTGCCCTTGCAAGCATCATTATGGTGTGTTCTGGACTTTTTGATGCACTTGAAGCAGTATGGACCATTGGTGTCTTCAATTAGAATCCACCTGGTTGCAATCAGTTTTTCACCCATGTGTGAATGTCAACTCCATCTTGTAAATTTGCTCTGTAGTCATTTTCTCAAGGGGCTGGGAAGGCTGTAGCCACTGGTGGGACAGCTGATTCCACCTTGCAGCTTCGACCCGGTATTGTCAAGGCTCAGAGGTCCTACATTCGAACCCTTGGCAACATGCTCTCTACTTCTCTTGTCCTGGAAAGTTACCTTCCTGGTGGCCATTACCTTGTCAGAAGGTTCTTGGATGTTATGGCCCTTACTTTGGAACCCCCATATACAATCTTCTTCAGGACAAGGTCCAACTGCGCTCGTATCCAGTTTTCATCCCAAAGGTAGTGTCACAATTCCACAATAACCAGGATGTTTTTATTCGGGATGTAAAATCCTGTTTATGTGGATAACTGGTTAAATGTAATGTTTAACTGGTTAATCAGTTTAAAGGGGAGTGGGCTGGAACAGCCTTTCCCACTGCAGATAGGGGCTGCTTTGGCCAGGCTAGAGCACGCCTTCCTCTTGTGTGCCCAAATTGGGTCTGCTGCAGACAGGAACTGTCCCAGCTGGGCTGGAGCATCACTGCCTATAGTGTCCCATGAGGATGGAGCCAGCCCCCTGTGTGTGGAGACAACAGAAACTACTCCAGCCCCCATCAGTTTACCAGTTAACCATTCACATCCCTACTTTGTATCCAATGCTACATGCAAACAGTCAGATGAGGCTGCCACTTCTGGGCCTAGGAGCTGACACTCCTCCTCCACCCCCTGCCCAACTGCTGTTTCTGGCCCTGTGAGAGGCCACTGACTCCCATGCCACATGGGGTGGGAGCCGGCAGCCAAGCAAGGGTTCTGGAGCCAGCTCCTGACCGCGGCATGCCTGCCCCCATTTAATCAGTTGACTGGTTAAACTTAACATTTAACTGGTTAACTGATTAAACAGGACTTTACATCCCTAATGATACAACTTTTTATTTCCCTGGAAGTTGCTTGTACTTACTCTCCATTTTAGAGATTCCTATACTGGATAGAAGCTTTAGAGGGAAAAGTCTATATAAGGGGTAGCTCAGAATGATACCCCTTAAAGAGACTTCGAATCAGATCAAAAGCTAGATTTAAAAAATCCATTGTATTTTCAGTCAAGTATAAAGAAATCAATTGTACTACTTCCCCTACACCCAGAACCTCTCACCACGTCCCTGTGCATTCAGCTTCCCCCAGCCATCCACAGAGGTGCCCATATCCAGATCACGTCAGACAAAACCCTGGTATTTTCAGGGAATGCTGTGGTAAAATTTTAAAATTCTGCAAAGTTCTGTATATTTCATTTGTCAAAATAACATAATAACAATATAATCATTCCTATCTCAGTCGTTTCAGTAATTTATTCAGAATAATTAAAATTTAATTAAAAATAGTATAATCGTATTGTGTTGGTTTGGCAAATAAAATATGCAAAAATTTAAAATGTGTGAAGAGTTTTCAGTATTTTTATTCCGAATTCCCTCTGGAGTATACCATGAACCCAGATATACCTCTGCTTCTGTAGTCCAACGACCTGCTGCATACTGAAGCACTTATGCAATTATTAACTATGAAAAAGCACCCTCCCTGCAAAGTTATTTCTTGAGCTTTACTGAGCTACGCCTGGAATGAATTTGTTCTCTGGGTTTTATTTTAAGTATCTGGTTGTGTTGTGGGTTCTCTGTCATCATTTCTTTTTGTGCCATTGCATTCCTTTCATGCTGTGAAAAGAATTGCTGCTTTTCCTAAAAGGTGTTCCTAGCAGCTGGCCCATTTCCTTTCACTCAGCAGCACTGAATTTTTATATCAAAGAAGAAGTGCTTAGATCTGCTTGAATACAGTCTTAAGAAACTGTAATTGGGTCACTTTCCCTGTGAATGTATGAAAGAGCAACCTTATATGTGAGTCTTCCTTAAACCCTATTTTTTCCCTTAAGTGCTATTCAAATGGTCATTAAAAAAATTTCATGTTTTCAGAATAGATTAGTCTCTTTTTTTGTGTATGTAAAATAGTTAAAAATACATAAACCAGCTCTGATTAAAAAACATTTAAAAACTAAATTTCATAAATCCACTTTAGTAACTTGTGGTAGTGTTAATTACTATAGCTAGGTAAATAGCCTTATAAAAGATATTGTGATCTGTAATGGCATCTGTGGGAGTTGTGGCACCCTTTTCTCCATCACCTTTTGCTGAGAGTAGAACCACACTAATCTTGTGCTACATGAAAGCTCCATGTGAGTGTGTCTCACTCTGTCCTTGTGGTGTTCCTAAACTGGTCAAGGGAATCTCCTTTCAACACAACCCAATTGCAGTTAGAATAGTGATCTCTCACTTGTCAGAATTGTTTCACTTAATTGTGTTTCCAGTCCATACCTCAAATAGTTTCAAATATGGTGCAATGTAGTGCCCTGAAAGCCATTGCCATGGCAGCCGAGGTGAAAGTATTTGGCCCTCAGATGAAAGAGACTTAATCTTTTGCCAGTCCTTTTGACAAATCCTTTATTAATCTCTGAATTGTATGCACTCCTTTGAGAGATCAGCATAGTCATTACAGTCTTCCATTTCTGGCGTGGAAGATATTTAACATTATAGTAAAACTTGAAGATTTACCTGGCATTTCTCAGGTCCTTAACGTAACTAATTTTTAATTTTTGGAAAATAAAATGAAAATGTACATGCTTCATTTAAATCATTGCTTTGGGGCAGGGCTGTGGATGAGAGGTTCAATATGTAGGCTACCCCAGGAGGAGGGGACTGCCTCAGCTCTTTGTCATTGCAGCAGTGTGGGGCCAGCTCACTTTCTATGGCCACTATAGCTCCAGGGTACAGGTGCATGTCTGCTGGGTGGGGCAACTCTAGCTTCCGCTGCCTGCTGCAGGAGGAAAAATGGAGCCCTGGGTGGGAGTTTGCATGAAGGAGGCAGTTGTGACCTAGGGCAGGGCACTGGGATGAAGGATTTTGGGATGTGATCTAGGAAAGGAGGGGATTGTGATCTGGGGCAGGGAATTGGGGTGTCAAATCTGGGAGGGGATAGGAGTGCAGGAGGGGGCAGAGGGTTTGGGTATGTGGGGGCTGAGGGTTGGGGAAGGGAGGTGCTGCTGTGCCAGAGGCAGGCTCTGGCTGGGAGACATTTACCAGCAGAAACCTGAGGCAGACTGTCTGCTGCAAGCTGTTCGCTGCTGCATGTGGCTATCCTCTGGGCATGAGGGGGAGAGGGAGGGGATTGAGGAAGAAGGGAGAAGGCTTTCTACTTTGCCCCTGCTTCCAGGAAAAAAATCTCAGCTCCTATTGGCCAGAAACTGAGATTGCCAATGGGAGCTAAGAGATTTTGCAACCAGAACGGAGAACAGATGGCTTTCAAAGTGTGAGCTGTTTTCTGCCTAAGAGTTCCAGCGAGGTGGCCGTGGGTTGGATCTGGTGGCTTGGCGGGCCAGATTTGGCCTGCTGGCAGCCTATTCCCCACCCCTGCCATAATCTCTGATTTTCATGGTTTCTGTTCGTTTCCTTAATGGTTACTCTTATTATATCTGGTTTCTTGTACGCTCTTTGGGTGACAGTGATAGTTAGTCTGTCTGAATGCAGCTATTTTCATAATCACTGTATCCTTGTTTTTCAGTAATGATCCTCTGACTATACAGATGTCTGTATTCTGAACACTCTAATCCCTCTGCTGTCATTCCCTGCTATACTGAGAACTGTTGAGCTGTTTAACAGTTTGGATTAAAAAAAAAGTGGGAGGAAAAAGAAATAGTGCAGGAGTTTCTGAATACTGAACGGGCATCATGTGTGTCTGTTGAGTTTTCATGTCCAGTGAACGAGGCTAATTGACTAGGTCTCCATATTTACTGGGATGAAAGCAGCTGAAGCTTCAGGGTAGGTGATAGGTATTATGGGACTTTGGTCCAAAAGTTTCTCTTCAGAATTTTTTGCTTCTGCAGAACTGTGCATAGCACCGTTAGAAAATTTAACTTTCAAATATATATGCCGCCTCCTTATATATGTTCAAGTGATGATCTTTTTTCCTTAGTTCTGAGTGTTCTCTTTTCCTGCCTCTTTCCTTACTCCTATATATGAATAAAAGTTTCAGTGGGGTAGCTGCCTTAGTTATATATATAGTTATATAGATATAGTATCATGAGCTTTCTTGGACAAAACCAAGTTCTTCAGATGAGATGAACTTGAGTGGAGAGAGAAATTATAATTTAAAAAAAAAAAGATGAGCTCCACTCTAGCTCAAGTGGATTTTGCCCACATACATATATATATATATATATGTTTGTTAGTTTCTAAGGTTCCACAGGGAATACTCATTGTTCCTATATATCAAGTGCTTTTTGTCTTCTTGGGTAGCCCTAACAATAGAATCTGCTCCAAGAGGAGCAAATCCTCTACCATAGTTGTTGCCAGTTCATAACTTCTCTGCCAACAGTTTCTGAGCTGAGAGCTTTTTCTGCTCACAGATAACCCCATCTGAAAGGGGCTTACTGAACTTGGAGAAGACAAAAATCCTGCAGCAACTTGTAGCCAATTTCCCAATCCAGACCAGTTTTAGAGATTTTGCACCAGGGAAGAATGCTAACGCTAGCTCTATGACAGGAAAATTCCTCCAAAGTTATCAGGTCAATGCTTGGGCATACTTGTGATATTCTCTGCTGCTATGATGTCCTTGCTTCCAGTTAAAGGGTATAATATCTTTCCAGGGACAGAGAATATGTAAAGTCATAAGATCGTGAAGTGTTCATCCAACTTGTGGGTTTCCCAGAATCTGAGTACATTTAGTCTGATTTGGGTTCTATGGCTTTTCTTTGTGAAAGACTTTCTGGTTATGACTAGAAATCTTACAGGCAGGCTTGTAGATTTGGGGGGAAAATGTTGTATTTCATTCATAGCAAAGTAATTTCAGTAGCAGTGATTCATTAAAAAAAACAAAACAAAAAAAACCCCCGAAACAGGTCTAATGGGCTCGACTCTCCAACCCAGGAAGGAAAACTAGAGACTGGTTACTGTGAAAATGAAGCTTTCTATAATTTTTCTTTTCCTTCTACTGTGTTCACCATTGTTTTGTTATTTTTAAGATAATCTCCTGAAATACTTACCTGTTTGATAATTAATCTATATGAGGTATTAGAAGTAACAGTTCTACCCAATCTGTTAAACTGTATGACTTGTCATCTGTAAATCTGAGTATAGCATAAGACAGCAAAGTGAGGGTTGGGTAGAAACAGCTGGAAAGAGAGGGGGAATGAATATTGGGGTATAGCCTTAGTTTTGATAATGCCAAGATTTAAACCATCAAATTTTGTAATATTTCAAAGTTGTTAGGATTTAATACTAAAACCCATAATTTTAAGAGCTGTAATAAATGAATATTTACATCTGCCTTTAAATCGTTTTCTTGTTGCATCTGTTTCTCTCTCACTCTTCCTTTTTTCCCAATTTCCCCTTCCTTTTTCCTATCTTTTATCTCCCTTTAGCATCCTGAAGTTTTATTGAGCGATCCAGCCAAGCCAGTAAGTTCCCTGACAAACAGGAGGACCATTGCCAGCCCCATTTGTTTTTGTGTGTTGCATGCATATTCACTTGTGCTTTTATATTCCTGGACAAATACAAACTCTTTTTGGTGCGATTTTGGTAGTGGGTGTAGAAAATATAGGTGGGAGAAGGGGGTTTCAGGTGCCTGAGCAGCTGTACTCAAAATAGTCTTGAGAGATGCTTGTACTTTTTTGCTGCATTTGCTTAGCTTCACTTTCCATTTGGGTGGTTAGATGTGGTACAACCCTTTTGTTTCCCTTCATGTCAGTTCCTTGTGGCATCCTGTAACATTGCTATAATTGTTCCTGTCTGTACATTGTCACAGCAAGATTGCAGTAACATTTCCACACAAGTAAGGAATCTTGTGCAAAAAAGCATTCTGGTTAATCACTCACATCAGTGCATTGAAAGGTATATGAATGTAGATGAACAGAATTTGTTGAGGGAAAATCAAGTAAAATAAGTTGTTATGGAAGGTCCTTTCGTGGATTGATAACTGGTTAAAAGACAGGAAACAAAAGGTAGGAATAAATGGTAAGTTTTCTGAGTGGAGAGAGGCAACTAGTGGGGTCCCCCAAGGGTCTGTCCTGGGACCAGTCCTGGTCCACTTATTTGTAAATGACCTAGAGAAAAGGGTGAACAGTGAGGTGTCAAAATTTGAAGATGATACCAAACTGCACAAGATAGTTAAGACCAAAGCGGACTGTGAAGAGCTTCAAAAAGATCTCACCAAACTAAGTGATTGGGCAACAAAACGGCAAATGAAATTTAATATTGATAAATGTAAAGTAATGCACATTGGAAAAAATAATCCCAACTATACATACAGTATGATGGGGACTAATTTAGCTATAGCTACTCGAGAGAGAGATCTTGGAGTCTTTGTGGATAGTTCTCTGAAAACATCCACTCAATGTGCAGTGGTAGTCAAAAAAGCAAATAGAATGTTAGGAATCATTAAAAAAGGGATTGAGAATAAGACAGAGAATATCTTATTGCCTCTATATAAAACCATGGTACATCCACATCTTGAATACTGTGTACTCATGTGGTCGTCTCATCTCAAAAAAGGTATATTAGCATTGGAAATGGTTCAGAAAAGGGCAACAAAAATGATTAGGGGTTTGGAACTGGTCCCATATGAGGAGAGAGTAAAATGATTGGGACTTTTTGTCTTAAAAAAGAGGAGACTAAGGGGGTATATGATAGAGGTCTATAAAATCATGACTGCTGTGTAAAAAGCGAATAAGGAAAAGTTATTTCTTTACTCCCATAATATAAGAACTAGGGGATCACCAAATGAAAGTAATAGGTAGCAGGTTTAAAATAAACAAAAGGAAGTTTTGCAGAGTCAACCTGTGAAACACTTTGCCAGAGGATGTGGTGAAGACTAGGACTTTAACAGGGTTCAAAAAAAAGCTAGTTGGATTCATGGAGGTTAGGTCCATCAATAGCTATTAGCCAGGATGGGTAGGAATGGTGTCCCTAGCTTCTGTTTGTCTGTAAATAGGTAACAGGAATCATGTGAAGATTACCTGTTCTGTTCCCTCTCTCTGGGACATCTGGTATTGGACCGTTAGTCTGATCCAGTATGGCCGTTCTTATATTCTTATGCTGAGTAAATCACAGTAAGGAAGTATTAAATAATAGCGATGGGTAACATTATTCCTGGTGATGCTTTCTTAAATTAGCTGTAGACTTCTGCTTAGGAAATAAGGTCTTCACCTTGTAAAACACACTATCCAAGATGCTTTGCATTAAAGATTTTTCTAGGTTTTTTTTTATATTAATTATATTTTTAGACCTCTTAGAGAGTGTGATCTCTACTGGTTTTGACAGTGTTTAGTGAAAATCTATTTGTGTATAAACACACACCAGAATTATTTTTGAGTTTTCTGGCTGATATTCTTTGTGATTGCACACACATACATTCCATTGCAGGTGTTTGTGATCTGGATATGGAGGACAAACTAGGATTCAATGAAAATAAAGATTAAGGTCACCAGTTCTGTTGAATACTGTCTTTTGCCAGCGATACCATCAGGCAGATCTTGTGCCCTTGCTGTTGTGCTCTTAGAGAAGGGCATGTTTACCACCTCCGGGCTCATTTCTTTCTCACCACCTGTGGATAGAGTTGGAGCTATTTGCCTTGATTTATAGACTTTAAGGTCAGAAGGTACTATTGTAAACAGCCAGATAATCTCACCCACTTCTGAAATAACCCTATGACCTCTGGCTGAGTTACTGAATCCCTCAAATCATGGTTTAAAGACTTCAAGGTACAGAGAATTCAGTTTACTCTTGTTTAAACCTGCAAGCAGCAGAAATTGAAAAACCCACATGATCTCAGCCAATCTGAGGTTGGGGGGGGGGCGGGGGGCAAATATGGATATCAGTCCCTGAGGATGTGAGCAGGACCTATACTTGGGAAACAATAATTCTCTAGAAACTGAGAGCCCTCCTCATCTAGTGTTCCATCTTTAGCAGTTGAGGGTTTTTGCTATTGCCAGTCATTGATGGGCCACATGCCATAATAGGCAGTCCCATTATACAATCCCCTCCTTATCAAGTTCAGTCTTGAAGCCATTTTTGCTCCCACTGCTTTCCTTGGAAGGCCGTTCCTGAGCTTCACTCTGATGGTTAGAAACCTTTGTCTAATTTCACGCCTAAACTTGTCGATGGCCACTTTATAGCTATTTGTTTGTTTTTTGTGTCCATGTAAGTGCTTCATTTAAATAACTCCTCTGATGTATTTATAGAGAGAAATCATAGCTCCCCTCGGCCTTCATTTGGTTAGACAAAGCAAGCCCAGCTTTTTGAGTTTCCTTTCATATTGTAGGATTTCCATTCTTTGGATCATCCTAGTAGCCCTTTTCTGTACCTCTTCTTGTTTGAATTTATCACTCTTAAACATGGAGGGACCAGTATTCTACATGAGGCCTCAACAGTGCCTTGTGTAATGGTACTAACATTTTCCTGTCTCTACTGTAAATACCTTGCATTGTAGGATTTCATTAGCATTTTTCACAGCTGCATCACACTGATGAATTGCTACATTCAGGTCTTTTTCCCCCTCTGTAACTTCTAACTGATGAGTCCTCAGCTCACAGCAAAAGTTCTTGTTGTCAGTCCCTAAATGCATGAGCTTGCTTTTTTCACCATCACATTTCATCCCGTTTCTGTTGTTCTAGTTTATAAAATCATCTAAATCTTCTTGGGTGATATTCTGAAACTCCCTTGTATTAGCTATGCCTCCCAATTTTGTGTCATCAGCGAATTTTATTAGCATATGTTCATTTTTTGTGCCAAGGTTAGTAATAAAAATGTAAAATGAGATTGGTCTGAAGACCAGTCCCTGAAGGACTTCACTGGTAATATCTCTCCAGCCTTCCAGTTCACCTTTCAGTATGACCTCTTGTAGTTGCCCCTTCAGCCAGATTTCAATTCTCATATTAATCCCCATCCTCTCCAATTTCATTAAAATATCCTATGCATAACTGTATCAAATGCCTGATGGAAGTCCAGATAGATTAGATTCTTTTACATTTCTGGAATCTAAAAAATCAGTTATCTTCTCAAAGAAGTAGATTAGGTTGATCTGGTGCAATCTACTTTTTGTAAAACCGTATTGTATTTTGTCCTCATTACAGTGAAAGCCAACCAGATAAGCACTCTTTATCAATTAGAGGGAAATGCACAGTGATTGTTCCCCTCAGGAACCAATTATTTATACTAGGCCTGATTGTAAACAAAAGTATAAACAGTAAGATTAAAGTTTTTGCAAGTGAAAATAGACATCAAAGTAAATTACTAAATTAAAATGAATAGAAAATGCATAGCTAGCTCTAATTCACTAAAAAACTTACTGCATATACATTTTTAACCTAAAGAACTGTTTTTGTTTCAGGCATAATCTTCAAGTCAGAGACAAACTCTTTTGCTCTGACTTGGGTTTCCAGCCCTCTTTGTATCTTAGTGTGCCAGGCCATTCCCCAGGCCAGTTAAAGATAAAGGGCTGAGAGATTCTCATTGCTTAAATAGACTCTCCCCCAAGGTGGGAGTTTTTTGTTTTATAGCCCTCCTTCCATGGAAAAACACCAGGATTAAAATGGAATCCCAGTACCAGGTCATATATTTTCCTGGGACCAGCCACCTTCTGGACTTAAGGACAAACAAAGCTGTTTGCAAGTCTTTCAGTTGATCACAAAGTTGTTACGGCTTCGGGAGAAGAGGCTCTAATTAGCACATTTTAAACACTCATATTTCATATTTCTAACTTCATATACAAGAATGATACATGTACCAAAATAGGATATACAGTTCCAGCAGATTATAACATTAAAATTGACAGATTACATGAGGTATTTTGTAAATAGCAAAGCATCTCAGAGTTATGTATATTTATATTCATAAGGCAGTTTTTCATAAAACATGGTGGGGGGGACCATCACATTAATGAAATATTCTGACATGTTCCTTGCACAACGATCAGGAAATTCATAATAAACTATTTCCCAAAAGACACATTTTTTTCTGATCCTTCCTGCACTACTGTCTGCATGCAGGATAGAAATCATCTGTCTTTGCCATTTGCAGCTGCTTTCCATTTTCTTTGTTGCCTTCCATTTTATGGTTGCTTCTTACGGTTTTTCTTGGGTGCTCTCATTTCTTCACACCAGTTGGTTTCTACTTGATTGTTCCTGTTGGCATCTAGATTGCGTGCTCCATATATGTCCTGTATTTACTTCTAATTCTAATGGAAACAGGCTTCTGGCTGGTGATTTACATACCTTTTTTGATGGTGATAAGTCCTTTTAACCAATGTAACGAATATTTCATAGGTACTTATTTTTGAAGGCATCTACATTTTTGTCTAATGTTTTAATAGATTTCCAGCTTTTGCAGCTGCATATTAACACCAATATTTTGTTGGAATTGAAAATTCTTGGTTTTGTTCTGATGCTTTACATATTGATTTTTCACATTATTTAGTAAATGTGTCTGTCTTGTCCTTCATGTCATTTCCTACATGATGTCTCTGTTTTGCCTAATATGATGCTGCCCAGGTATCTTTTATATAAATATTGAACATAAAATGTGATGGATCAGGTTATTTCATAAGAGGTAACATTTCTTTCCCAAAGGCAACTCATTCTACCAAAAAAAAATTGTAGTTACTTTCAACACTTTTATACTAAGGGTTTTAATTTGCTTGTTATGCTCTTCAGTGAAGATTATGGACATACCATATTAAAGCTATCTTTAATTCCTGTATATGGGAGTAAATTTGTAGTAATTTTTGGAATTAAGAGAAAACAAGATGTTTTCCATTGTCATCCTTGCATAGCTTGTTTTCTCCTAATTCCAAAAATTACAAATTTTCTCTGATATACAGGAACTAAAAATAGCTTTATGTACATGCCACATCTTCACTGAGGAGCATCACATTTCCCCTATCTTCAGCTGTTGTTCGAACTCCAAAACTTTCCATTGAATACAGATGATACAGGTTATTTTAGTCTAAAAACAATGTTTCAAAATGTTGTATGTGTGAAAATGAGTTTATAAATGAAATTGTATTGACAGGCTTATTTGTATTGCTTGCTATCACACAGTTGTGATAATGTAAATTAGAGTATGACAGAAAGGGTAGTAATTGCATATTTTAAAAGGTCTTGGTATTTTCTTTCAAGTATATGATCACTTTTTTAACTACAAATGCTATCCCCATTTTAACAATGAAAAAACCTAGACAAATATTTTTTAAACTATTTTCCCATCTTTTACTGCAAGTCAGTGTCCAGAAAAGAATTCTTATCTTACTCCTTGTCTTGCAATTTGACAATCAGAGCATGCTGATTTTTGTACCCAAATGGGAAGAGCTGCTTTGTTGTCTTTTTTACTGTGCTCCATTGTGCACTGAAGATGAAATTAGCAGATTACACCTTAATTGTATACTTTACCTCTGTGTATATCATAGGAATGTATTGTTTGTATTTTAATTTATTTTTTCAGTATAAAAAATGGATTTTTGAAGTGTATCCCATAGTATGAAATTGGAGTTCTGTCCAATTTCTGCTGTTCCAGATATTTATGCGAGTTTGTGGGGGAAAAAAAACCTAAATTAATTAGCTTTCTCTCTCGTAAAATAATTGAATCTAATAGGATTTAAGACACAGTCACATAATATGCATTGTCTGTGTAACCCAGAAATTGGGCCAAAGTTAGTAATTCAGAACCTACAAACTGGTTTCCAATTTCCACAAGCTCACATTCCATTTTTGTTGTGTGTAGTTGAGAGTATCTTAGGTATCAACATCATGTGTTATGAATGCAACCAGCAATGAAGGTAATGTTAACAGTCCTCTAAATCTATAAGAACCAGACAAACTGACTTGTTGGCTAATTTTCTAAAAATAAAATGTTACTTCTTTCTTCTCTGTTTCTTGTGTAATTGTAAAGATTGTTTTATTAATACAAAATAATATTAAATAGGTGATCTCTGGACAGTAGATCTACATTAGCCATGGTACCTTATTTGGGATGAGGGAGCTCAGTAATCTGACTAACGTCCCAGTTTTACATTTTTTCATATATCCTGATTATTTGATTATGTATTTTGGATGCATTAAAGGGCCTGGAGGAGCATTTGTTAAGACAAACATTTTGAGAGGTTGGTCATGCAACCATATTCAGTAGGGAAGAAATCAAGTTGTGTCTGCGATGGAAAAACTAGGCTTAACTCACTACTCTCTTATTGTGGTCTCTCCTAGGAGGTGTATTGCCTTTTATGTTTGCTCTATTAGTACATTACAGTTCCCGCATTGCAAGCAGCAAATCATAATGCTGACATTTATATGGTGCTGTAGCTGTAGCTTTGATTACATTTAAAAATAGCTCTTGGACTATTTAGACAAGTGCAGTGGGTTTAGGTTTGCCACACTGTGGGTCAGAAACTTGGCACCTTGTAAATCCCCTTTCCACAACAGCATAGATAATTTAAACTTCAGCCATGTTATAGATGTCACAATATGCTTTGTAGTCTTAGCTGGCAGAGAAGCTTTTGGGAAACTTCAATCCACTGAAGCAAGTTTGACCAGGCCTGAAGCTGCTTTTACTTGTATCAGGGGCTAGTTTAGCCTCCAAGGCCAAGGAAGAGTCAAAAGGTAGCATAAAGATAAGTATGTCCTCTCCATCTCCCTCATTCCATAGATGCTGAAAACTGTTCTTAGTTAATTGGGAATCTAATCCTTGGTTTGTTTGTTTAAATTCCAGTATGTATATCCATTTCTCTCTAATTTTACCGTGTGTGTTAACTATTGGATTCTGTTTCACTCTACCAATAAGTTAGTGACTTTTCAGTGGAACAAGATTTACTTCCAAATAAATTCATCGTACTGTTCCTGTACGCCAGTTGAAATAGGGTCTTTACTTGGGTCACTTGGTCTTGAGTCTTCTCATTATAATGCTTTAAATGTAATTTCTGGGAGCCCTTGTACTTTCATCTCTCCAAGTTTTAAATATACTCTCAAATACATTCCTTTCTTATGAGTAAGTGTAATTATACTCCTTTATTTCCCCCCATCATTACCCCATTACCCTGCACTGTTTTCTTTCCTCATCAAGAGATCAGCTTCAGTTTTGATTTTGAAAGAACACAGTTAATGCTGCTAACAGGCTGGTGATGGGTACACTGCAGTGTTGTGTCGAGTGCAGATGAGGCTTGTGTGTGCAGACTTTCGTTGAGGTGCTGAAAAATTGCACTAAATAGGCACATATCTGGAAAAATAATTTTTGAAATTACTTGTTTTCTTTCTGAGCTGCCTGCATGGTGCAAATTAAATGTCAACTCTCCCTTTAAAAATCCATACAAAACATCTGTTTCACTCTATTAACTATCCCATTGATAGGAACTTGGTGCCCAGTAAGCCTGCCATTTTAAAGAATACATTTATCATTTAGAGGTAGCTATTTGGCTACTTTCTGCAGCCTTGAAATGATTGTGGATATATTATGTATGTGTGAGAGATGGTTATTGAATGGATTTCTTTGTAGGCTCATGAAGCTACATTGGAGGCCAAGGAAAGTCCAGAGCTCAATGACCGATTCCAGAAGCTGGAGCAGGAAGTGGCACTGTACCAGGAAGAAACCAGTAAGGCTCAAGCTGAAGTGGATCGTCTGCTGGAAATCCTGAAGGAGATGGAAAATGAGAAGAATGATAAAGATAAAAAGATAGCAGAATTGGAGAGGTGAGAGGTATATATGGATACAAGGGAGAAGAGGGGTTGAAGGAAATAGAAATTAATTATTCAGTTTATTCTTTTTCAGTAATCCTTAAGTGCCTGTTTTGGGAACTATAAGGTAAAAGAAGATGGGAAGAAATGTTGTTGAAATAATTGTGCTTATTGGGGAAGAGAAATCAAGAAGTATATGTTGCTGGTTTAATAATATATTGAAATATGTTTGACCTCCAGTGCAGAATGGGCAAATACATTTATAGGGCCAGGAATGCTAATTGTTATTGCAGATCCCTTTGATAGATATTGTGGAATTCTGTGCGCTCTTAGAACTTCCAACTTACATGAAGCAGAGGAAACAAATTTGCTTTTGTCCAACCATATTTAACTACAGCATTTTCTTTTCAGTAATTTCCCTCTTTGTGCATTGGAGCCGTGCTGCTTTGATATTTTACTACATCTTACTCATTTTCTGATTGGGAAATTATGCTGTGTGTGATGCCACTTGCTTTTGGGGATCAGAATTCCTGGCAATAGGTTTTGTGGGAGGCATGGAAACAGCTTGTTGTCTTAATGTTTCCTCAGCAAAATGTCAGGATAGACGATAAGTAGGGATAACAATCTGTTACTTTCTGACCTCCTATTCTGTAATGTGTCAAGCACCTTTTGGGGCTTTTTAAAACTCCATTATTGAAAATAACACATTTTGTGTTTGCTTTGCTATTCACATTGCACATCATCTAGCATGGAGCAACTAAATGATATTAGAATTGTATTGTTTTTACATTATCCCATCAGTATTTAACTGCATTGAATTTAGTGTTAGGGAAAATATACAAGTTGAGGAAGAGACTCAAGCACAACTTTCATTTGTAACATCAGTAAAGCCATGACTGAAGGGCCTTTCAGGTTCTCCTTCTTGCTGTTATTGAGAGCTTTGAAACAGTTCTACAAGAGGAAACCTAATCACTCAGGCACTCTTTGGTATGTGGAGTCCAGACAGTATTATGACTCTAGAGATATAAGATGAATATAATTGATCTGATTCGTTATCAAATTATCAATTATTGTGAGCAGATTTTTCAAGTGGAACTATAATTTAACCCATTTTTCTGCAGCATGAAAAAAATCTGAAGACTTTAAGATCCTTATAATGAGGGTTTTCTTTGAGTGCTAGTTCTTATGTATATTGTACTGTTGGTATGCATGCATTCTACTTTGAGTAGTATCCCTTTGGGTGCTCTGCTGGAGATGTTTGCACCCCTGTACTTCTGATTGGCCTGGACATTCACCTTTGCCATCTCCCCCAATGGTCTGCTTCTAGGCTAGCTGCACATATGACACTCCCTCATTTCCTTCTCAACTGCTTTTGGCTTCAAAGAGGGTGAACAGTTGTCTTTTCCTCCTTTGGTAGTGTTAGGTTAAGTGGTAGCGATTCTTGGAGTTTGTCATTTCCTTTCAGTAAAGAGGAGGTTTTTCTGTTAGATGTTTTTTCTTTCATGTTTTTCCCCTCCTTTTTGGGGAGGGACGGGGGGATCAATCCTCAAGGGCATTTCGTAATTTATAGCTTCCATTTCTTTCCTTTTGGGTCTACCTTCCCCAAACAGACACTGCTACCTAAAATCTTGAATTAGAGCAGTGTTTCAGAGTTGCTAATGGGTGGCTCCAGTTGGTTTACTTAACAGCTCTGCAGATTGTTTCCCTGTGCATAGAAGTGGTCACCTTATGGAACTAGTGAATCCAGAACCGTATAATCCTCTTAGTAGTGTACCCCCAGAAACACAGAATATGTTGGCAGACAGCCTCAGCTGGCATTTCACCATCTATCCTGAGTAGGAGTTACAAATTTCAGAAGTGAATAAAGTTTTCATTTAGTGGGCAACTGCCACTAAGAACCTATTTTCTTCTCGGGCAAACAGGAAATGCAACATATATTGCTCCAGAAGATCTCAAGAAAAGCATTCCAGAGGCAATATTTTCTTATTTTGGACAGATCACTTCAGTTATGTCTTTCTTCCCATCCCCATGCTACCTTTGGTTTTACAGAAAATTTGACTGGACAAGGCATCCTAATCACTGCAAACACCCAGGTAGTTCTCTGATTTCTGAGTCTTCTACAAATGTCCCATCCAGCTATCAGCATTCAGTTCTTCCTGGATCTCTTGACCCAGGACAATGACAAAGTCAAGCTTACCAATCCTGATGCACTTAATCACATGGCTTGGTATTTGGATAGGCATCAAACTTACAGTGTGTCTGTTCTGAAACCATGCAAGCCATTCTTAATTAGATCAAAGCTAACTCCAATCAGGAAATATCTTGCCAAGCGCAAACATTTCTATGTCTGGGTTCAGTAAAACCATATATCTTAAAAAACAGAAGATATTATGGCTCCTTTGGATTATCATCTTACTCTGATGGGCCTTTCCCGTAGCTCGCTGTGGTTCCCCAGTGGCAATCTGTGTGTGTTACCTGATTCGGATAGTTAATCTGTCTTTATTCACCCAGAAGCAGCCAGTTTTCTGAAAGGTCTAATTAGAACCTTCCCATCAGTAAAATAGCCACACCTCACTGGACCTTAACTTAGTGTTTGCTATGCCCACTAAGCCACTGTTTTAACTGCAGATTATATATTCCATGTCTCATATGTTCACGAATGTTGCCATCACCTCACCCAGAAGAGTAGGTGTACTCCAGACTCTACACAGAAGGTACACACAGAGTTACATTAGGACAAAAATCTTTCTGCCACTATGCCCAAAATACATTTCTAATAGTTTTGGAATTTCACATAAACCAGTCAGTTGACCTACCTGGGTTTTTTCTCACGTGCCAAACAGTGTTCCCTCTACGCTGCGCACCTGCGCGGCCATGCACTAAACATTTTAGATTCTCCTATGTCATTTTAAGAGCCACACAGCAGCATTCACTGCTCACCTTCCTGCTGGAATGAAAGGTGAGTGGTGGCAACGGTGGCAGCAACAGCTGCCGCCTGTGACTTGGTAAGTTCCTGGCGGCAGGCAGCTGGCTGGCCTTTTGTTCCACCTGGAGCTTGGGCATGTGAGCTGAGGCTGTTCTGGTAAGGCAGCCCCAGTTGTAATGGGCCACGTGAGGCTGCCACTTTACTCTAGCTGGATCTGGGGCCGCCTCCAGTGCTATTTTTAGTACTGCAGGGGCTGGGACCGCTGTACTAAAAATAGCTCCGTGGACAGCTTCTGTTCCAGTCCCAGCACATGGTCCCACCCCGGGAGCAGCTGGGTCTGGGACTATGGTACTATAAATAGCACTGGGGCCCTGGTTCCAGCCCCCACAAACTGCTTTTCACATAGAAGATAGAAATTTAGGGAAGGGACGGGGGAGAACTAAGGGGAAGAGAGGTGAGGAGAGGAAAGGGGCTTATGCTGAGGGGAGAGGAAGTGACCAGGGCAGGAGAAGAAAGGGGAAGGTACCAAGGGGCAGGGTGGAAGAGAGACAAATGCCAGGGAGCCAAGAGGAGACAATGAGGAAAATGGCCGGAGGAAGGAGAGGAGGAAAGGTGTCAGTGGGTGGTGTGAGAAGGGAGGGGACAGGGTGATGCTGGGAGAGGATAGGGGAGGGACAATGGAGGCAAGAGGGAGGAAGAGCAGAGGGGAGGAGTGGGTGCCAAGACGAGGTGTTGAAAGGAGTGGTCGGTATGAGGAAGGCAGGGATGGAGCAAGTCATGTGTGAGGGCACAGAGGAGCATGAGGAGAATAGGGCAGAGCTTGGTGAGAGGGTGGGCACCAGGGAGCAAGGGAGCAAGGAGGGCAGAACAGTGAGGGAAGGGGGAGGCACCAGGAAGGTGCAGGGGTAAGAGAAGATGCAGGTGCCAGGAGATTCTGGGGGTGAAGCAGAAGGGCAGACATATGGAGGGGAAGGACAGGCAACAGAGGACAGAGGACAGAGGCAGGGCAGGTGGGTAGAGGGAGGTGGTAAGAGGCATGGTTGATAGCTGTAGATAATCAGAGTGAGGCTAGAGGGGGGATGGGCACAGGGGGAAGAAAAGGGCTGGTGCAGGGGTCAAGGATGATGCGGAGGGGGCAGGTCCCTGAAGGGCAGGAGTCAGGACAGCAGAGGAGGGTGAGGGGTTCAGGGCAGTAGCAAGCATTAGGGAAGGAGATGAAGGGAGGAGAGGGGAAGGGAGGAGGCATGGCAGCAGAGGGGAAAAGGGAGAGGTTTATGAGATATTTATTAGTAACTTGGGTGCCACAGCGGCACGCATCTGAGCAAGGGCACATAAACTCAATACTGGTGCACAAGACAAAACTCACTCCGCTCAGGGGTGAAAAATCTTAGAGGGAACACTGGTGCCAAGCTTCTCCCGAACAGAGGAGACTCATTCCTTTGGCATTAGTATTGCAGAAAACAAAATTGATCAGTAAGTCACCTAAGCTGTTTATTGCTATAGCAAAATGAGTCGAAGGTCAAGCTATATCCTCTGAGGATCTCCAATGGATCTCTGGCTGTAACCTACTCTGTTATTAGTTGGCATAGCTCCCTCCAATCTGAAGTGTGGATAGTAAGAGACTCAGGAGTGCAGAGTCATATAATCATAGAGCTGGAAGAGACCTCAGAAGGTCATCAAGTCCAGCCCCCTGCCCAAGGCAGGACCAATCCCAACTAAATCAACCCAGCCAAGGCTTTGTCAAGCCAAGACTTAAAAACCTCTAGGGATGGAGATTCCACCACCTCCCTACGTAACCCATTCGAATACTTTATCACCCTCCTAGTGAAATAGTTTTTCCTAATATCCAACCTAGACCTCCCCCACTGTAACTTGAGACCATTGCTCCTTGTTCTGCTATCCATCAGTACTGTGAACAGCCTCTCTCCATCCTCTTTGAAACCTCCATTCAGGAAGTTGAAGGCTGCTATCAAATCCCCTCTTAGAGTGGGGGAGAAGGGAGACAACAGAGGAGAACGAATTTCCCTTAGAGACAGAGTGTGACTTCTCTCAGAAACTTAGGCAGAAGCAGCCAGCGCACACACCCTGTGTCACTGTCACAAACTCCTACTCTGTGCCACACATACACAGTCAGTGTCACATACTTGCAGTGCACACTCAATCTGTGTGACACTGTCTAACACACACCAAGTGTCTTTCTTTTACATTCACACACCCTCTTTTGTAGCCTCCAGCCCCCCCTCTTCTACCTGAGACCCTGCCCCTTCCCGGGGGCCTGGAGCCCATATCAAAATTATTGCCCATCCTTGGATTAGATGATCAATTAGTCTCTTCTTGTCTTAACAGTCTGCCAATCTCTGCAAACTGCATGTGGCACTAAGCAGCTTCTGATGTTTCCATGTGCAGTCTGCTTGATCCCAGAACTAACATTGAGTGAGTGGGGTGACACAGAGGGAACAGCTCAAACATGCAAAGGAAATTAGGTCAAGTGTAGGTGTGGCAGTGACACCTACACTTTTTGCAGTGCCTTAACTTTATTGGCTGAAGGATGTTGGGAACAGAGACCGTGCAGGGAAGGGGCAGGGTCTCAAGCAGAAGAGGGGGGGCTGGAGGCTACAAAGAGAGTGTGTGAATGTAAAAGAAACAGCCAAATGGAACAGGCTGCAGGACAGTGGCAGTCTGAGACCCCAGTGGCTTTGGTGTAGGGAGTCTCCTTCTTGAGGTCTGCCCTTGAGGTCTGAGAGAAGATTCAGGGTAATGAACATGAGCATGAGGAAGATCCTCTTTCAATATTTTTCCCAGAACTAAGTGGGCTAGAAGACAGATGTCCATGTGAGAGCCATTGAGAGGTTTGGTGCCAGTGCATCTGGTGCTGGCCCAATGGAAGGCATTGGAAACACTAAGTTAAATTGGGAGAATTATTTTCCTGGCTAGGCTTTTGTCTTTGATTTCCACTGGGGACATTGGAATTAGTCTTTTTCATTTCCCTTTTCCCATAGCTTTCTATCCCTCAGAGTCTCACTGCTGATTGGAGGAGCTGTGGGGCCAGTGACAGGGAGAAGACTCAGGACTTGATTGTTCTCCTTAAGGCTCAGCAAATGAGCCAGAGTCAATCATCTGCTTGGTGAATTGTTCTGCTTCACTGCATTGGTTGGCTTGGTCAGTTGGGTGTAACAGTCCTCTCCTACCTGCCCCATGGCTAGGGAGGTTGGGGAGCTGTGTGAGAGTGTCGCTAGCAGCAGTGTTATAATATGAGGTGTCTTATCATGTGGAGTCATTACAGATGTTGAGGGGGTGCAGTAGAGCCCCATTCTTCCAACCTTCTGTTTTGCAGCTTTCTATGTTAATCTAACAACCAGCGCACACAGGACCAGAAGCAGGTGATTCCCCCTGTGGCCACCAGATGGTGACGCAGCCTCACATTTCTCCATTCTCCTGATTATCCCATTTCATTGTGACAAATGGGTCTCTGCTGTGTAATAGCTGGAACAGTCAATTTTATTGGTATTTTATTATGTTTAAATCATTAAGAGGAGCAACTCCTTAGCTCAGGGGTAGGCAAGATTTGGCCCTGCCACGCTTTTCAATTCAGCCCACAGCCACCCTGCCAGGACCCTCAGGAAAGGTGCAGCCCTGGGGCTCAGTGTGGCTGATCCATTGGCCTTTCTGTGAAGGTGGAAGGGTGAATCTTTGTGTACTACCCCACCCCAGCATGATTGTTCAGCTCCCATTGGCTGCCCCTGCCTCCATCACAATCTCTAAGCTCCAGTGCATGTAGATTCCGCCCCCCCCTGTGTGGCACAGAGAGACATGTGGAGCAGCTGATCTGAGCTCTGGGGCTGCAGCAGGCAGAGAACCTGATACAGGGTCCCATTGGGCAGCTGGCTGGGAGCCACCTAGGTAATCACCTCTTGACTTAAGCCTGCCTCTCGCACTTCTCCTGCACCACAACTTCCTGCCTCAGGTCACCACCCTCTCCTACTTCAGGTCAGCACCTAATACTTCTCTACCCCCATACCACAGGTCACAACTCCCTTCCAGACCCCGACCCATCCCACCGTCCAAATTCCTCTCCTGCACCCATATCCCCTCTCTGACCCTACAACCCAATCTCCTGCCCCAGGTCACAACCTCTTCCTTCACCCAAATTCCCTCTAAAACCCCACACCCTCTCCTGCACACTGGTACCTTACCCAGACCTCCTTTCTGCACCCAACCTCCGTCCCAGACCCCACACCCTCTCCATAAAAAAGTGCGGCTCTTGACCACTTCCCCTCTATAAAAAATTACTATCCACCCCTGCCCTTGGTGGTGGTGTTAACTCCAATGGCCACTCTGCAATATAGCTCTCCCCGTGGGGTCGCCGCCCACAGTGGCATCTCTCAGTATCGTGTCCTTCCTCTTTGTGTCCTCTCCTTTTCCATGTTATGGAAAAAAGACCCATTCCCAGCATTTTCTGTTCTTGGCACAACCAAATCTTGACCTTTAAGTTATAATAAGAGGAAGCTGCATATCAAATGTGGTGGTCCTAGCTCTTATTATTTAGGGGAATTTCTTGAACAAACAGACTTATGGACAGACAGATGCACATTCCTAAAATATATATAGATAGAATAAAAAAAATACAGATGGGGGACACAGCATTTAAGTGCAAAGGTAAATAACTTCCCTTCCTACAGATTGATCTGAGTATGTCCCGTACTATTTGATTAATGATTTATTACCTCCCAGATAAGAGCAACCTTTTATCTTATGCCTGAACTGTTCCCATCTTCTCCCTCTCACTGCAAAATCCTTCTTTGTAACTTTTCTTCCTCTGTCATGAGTTTTCAAATACAAGCAGAGATAGCATCATATCTGATAAATGTATAAGTTGTTCCTGTCTTGCACACTTAACTGTCTAGTTCCTGTAGAACATAAGTGCTTGGTGCATTAAAGCAGCCAGTCCCAAACCAAGGCTTACAGAGAATGGGCTAACTTCTGCTACTTGTACATTTGTTCAAAGTCTTCAATTCAGGGAAGGTCTTTGTTGCCTGTATTTAAATAAACAAACCTACCCTCCCTCCCCCCCTAGCAGCTGATGTGGAGGTGTGAAAACCAAGAGAGGAGAAACTGCTTTGGTAGTTGGTTAGCCATTCACAGTCTTTGTTTAATCCTAAACTGATGGTGTCAAATTTGCAGATGAACAGTTTCAGCAGTTTCTCTTTGAAGTCAGTTCTCTCTTTGAAGTCTGTTCTTGAAGTTTTTTTGTTCTATGATGGCTACCTTTAAATCTGCTACTGTGTGTCCAGGGAGATTGAAGTGTTCTCTTATAGGTTTTTGTATATTACCATTCCTCATATCTGATTTGTGTCCGTTTATTCCTTTACATAGGGACTGTCCAGTTTGGCCGATGCATATGGCAGAGGGGCATTGTTGCCACATGATGTTGTATATTACATTGGTAGATGTGCAGGTGAATGAACCCGTGATGGTGTAGCTGATCTGGTTAGGTGCTGGGATAGTGTCACTGGTGTAGATATGTGGGCAGAGTTGGCACTGAGGTTTGTTGCAGGGATGAGTTCCTGAGTTAGAGTTACTGTGGTGTGGTGTATAGTTGCTGGTGAGAATTTGCTTCAGGATGGTGGGTTGACTGTGGCCTGCCTCCCAAGGCCTGTGAAAATGAGGGATCATTGCCCAAGATGGGTTGTAGATCACTGATGATGCTATTGGAGAGGTTTTAGCTGAGGGCTGTAGGTGATGGTGAGTGGTGTTCTGTTGGTTTCTTTGTAGGGCTTGTCTTGTAGTAGGAGGCTTCTGGGTACACGTCTGGCTCTGTTAATCTGTTTCCTCACTTCATTTCATGCAGAGTAGGTGCCTTGGTAATCCTTCCGGCCCACAGACAATGTAGCCTTCATTTGGGCAAAATATGGATACATCGGAATAGGAGTGGCTGGTGAGGGGTGCATCTGTATGTATAAAATTATTCTATAAATATGATAGATGACACTAAGTGCACTCAATATATATTATTTTAGAGCAGTGGGTGGGAGTGTGTGAGTATGTGTATATATACACACCTCTCTATTAAAAAACATATATACTGAAAGTATATAATGTTACTTATTATATGTATATACATTTTTAAATAGCATATGAGAGCAGTGATTAAAACTCCATATTTAGGGCTGAGTTGAGGTTTGCACTTTCACTATGTAGGAAAAATTGGGTGATTCACTTCCATTGGGAATAATGAGAGTCATTGTCCATCTTTAAGGGCAGTCAGTGCTGTGGGTCCTTTTGAGAACAATAGGAGATGATGGTCATTTGGAAAAAGTTGTGGCTTTGGTCCAGGATATTAGAAGGAGAATGAGGGTGAAGTAGTATTTTTTTTTTATTGGACCAACTTCTGTTGGTGAGACACAAGCTTTCAGCTATGTGGACCTGAGGAAGGGCTTGGTGTAGATCAAAAGCTTGTCTTTTTCATCAACTGAAATTGGTCCATTAAAATATACTACCTCACCCATTTTGTGTCTCATTTTGAAAGAGGGCAGTTCATGGTAAACTTCTCAAGATTATTTAAGGTGAAAGAGAAATTTGATCTTGAAGAATAACAGCAAAAAAATAGTCTTAACCCTAATTATCTTTTTTCAAATACTACCCATTGCACAAAATTTTAATGAGGGCAGGGGAAGCAGTATGAGAATACTATGTCATCAAGGGGAAGTGATGACGTGCAAAATGGGATTGAAGGGAAGATTGAGTTGTGTGTGACAGGAGTGATTAGGGCAGAAGGGGTGTGGATTTGTGCTGTATTTTTAGAAGGCAGGGGACAAAGAAAAACTGAATTGTGCACTCCAGTTGCTTTATGCTGCTCCTGGGTGGTGTAACACAAATAGTTTATTGGTAAATCAGGTCATAAAAGTTCATTTTTAAATGGCTTTAGTTGGGTAGTACATAGTTATCTTTGAGTGCTTGCTCATAATCATTCATTGTTAAGTGTGTGCATACCCAGGTGCACAGCTGGTAGAGAGTCTTCTCTTAGTGGTATATGTAGGGCTGGCTGTGACGCACCATGAAGACTCACATTCATGCACTTGTAAAAGGCGTGTCACCAGCTCTGCATCCTCTGTTTCTTCTTACTGCCTATGACTTTTGCTGGAACATCTCTTGCAATTGCAAGCTCCATTGTGGTTTGTGTCTGTGAACTTTCGTAGACTTTTTTCTGTGCATAGTTTGTAGTGATAGTAGTATTTCAGTTAGATATGTGCAGCCTGCCAGAAGCCCATGCCAGTGAGCGGTCCACATACAAACTGCTTAAAGTGCCCCAGGAAAGCTCACATTAAGAAAAAGTGCAGGATCTGCAAGGGCTTCATATTGCGCACTCTTAAGGATAGGGACATTAGTTTGAAGACTCTGTTAATGGAGGCTGCACTTTGTCTCGCTTCAGAGCTATGCTGCTCCGACTCAACACTGAGCAAGTCAGCCTTAGTCTCTCGTGACCTTAGGCTGTTCCCATCACTCTTCCCTTTTCACATGTGCCAAAAAAGGCTGTCCTGGCTCATTAGTGGTCTCAGCCACCAGCGACTGAGACAGGCAACTGCTAAAAATGAAACTGCTAAAAAGCTGAAGTTATTTGAGAGAGAGGTTTAATCAGTGGTCAGTCTGCAACTGCATAGCTCCAACCAAAAAGAGTCACTGGGGAGATGCAACTTCACTGTGTGGGACTCAATGGCCAAATTTAAGGACTCCCAGCCTCAGGTGTCGAGACAAGAATTCTTGGCTGTCCTGGAAGAGGGCAGGCAGTGGGCAGGGCTGAGGCCGCTCTGGCCCCAGCTTCCCCACCTTGCCACTGGGGAAGGCCCAGGGCCAAGGCCAGCCCTGTCCCTGGCTTCTCCCAGCAGCGGGTGGGGCCAGGCCAAGGCCGTGCCAGTCCTGGCTCTCCCCCTGAGCTAGGAGGTGTGTGAGGGGGGCCGGGATGCAAGGAGGGGGCATGGCTCCTGCTCCCCTGGACCACTGGAGAGAGGGAGTCCTTGCGCTGCGCCTGGTGCTGCTCCTGGGCTGCTCAGGTCAGTGCTGCTGTGTGCCTCCTCACCTGCCTAGCTGGGCGGGAGGGAGCTAGTGTGGTCTGGGGAGACGGGCTGGGCTTGGGTCTCCTCCAAGGCACCCTTAATGGGATCTGAGTGAGCAGGCTGGGGGTTGTGGGTTGTTGGCAGGGGAGTGTGAGTGAGGGGGCTGCGGTGCTGCATGGGGAGGAGGGGCCGCAGCAGGTAGAGCCAATAGCATGAGGGGAGGCTTGGAGCTGGACGGTGGGGCGATGTGAGTGATGTGCTGACATCATTCTGTAGTCCCGCAGGAGAAGTTTTTATATATATATTTTTATATATATATGAGAGAGAGAGAGAGAGAGAGAGAGAGAGAGAGAATGAATAACATTTCAAATCTGGATTTCTAGATATTCATTGAGCATATCACTCTTACTAGAGAAATTGATGATTAGTGTCTGTGAATGGGGGGCATTGAAGTTTTACACTAAAAAGGGCAACAGTGAACTTATGGGGACTCTTACTATACAGGAAACTTCAGCGTAGCATCTTAGTCAGCCTTGTTGTAAAACATAGTTGGCGAGAATTGTCAAAAGGATTTGCCTTTTGTTCATTATTGTTTTCAGATAGCACCTTATGTGAAATTTGGTAACTCTGCTGCTGTCTTCACTCAATGTTGGAAGAAGGGGTTGATGATTCTTTCCCTGTTGAGAAGTTGTTCTAGTGTGAAAGCTAATAAAAGTGGGCTGGATTTCCTTTTAGCTATGATAGAATAAACGAAGACATGTAACCATATGCACTGAATTTTGTGATTCCATGCCTCCCCACAAACCTGAGTCATCTGCACAGGGATGTGGTTGCAGATGATGCATTTTTCTTTCTCATTGAAAGAAAAGTAAAGCCTAAAAGAAGAATAGCCTAAAGAAACTTATCAGAGTTGTAGAGCCACGTTGGAGTTAATAGCCACACTTTTAAAGAAAAAGTCCAGTTAACATTCCTGAAGCAAGCTGACAGATGGTGTTCCAGTGCAATTCCAGAGGTATCTGAAGTTGGTTCATTCTCCTGCTCCAAGAAACAATTTATACCTGTGAAAATGTGCCCTAGAAAAGCTCATCTCTGAGTAGAATGGAATAATCTATTTAGAATGTGTTCCTGTTAACTGCAAGGGTGCAGTCCTTGTTGCACTTTGTTCTGTGAAGAACTTTCTGTGTTGTTCTGTTTCTAATACTGTACTTTTTGTATTGTCCTGTCCTGTTTTCTTGGTGATTCTCATTAACACTTTCTCTAACTCTTTCTCTTTCACATCTCTGTCCTGGATTTGCTGTTCTCTTCAGTCTCACCTCAAGGTCAGTATCCACATTTAAGAAAGATGTTTATTAGATTGCTATAGGTTGGTCTAAAACTGAGCTCTAACAAAAGGCCAAAACCAAACCACTTAAGGCATAAAACAGAGAATCAGGAGTCTGATCCAATCTGTTGAAATATGTATGCTGGCTTTAAAAGGTAAAGAATGAGTTTTAGAGGAGCACAAAACTAGAACAACAGACACAACTGTTTGTCCCCAAACCACTGTACATCAAAGGGCATCACAAGAGTTCAGTATGCTGGAGATATGGAACTTGGGGGGAAGAAAATTGCTTGTTGTTTAAATCTTGAGGTCATGTGATGGTGGACATGGCAAATTTTTATAAAAGGCAGAAAAAAACTGAATTGTGACACTTAGGGTAGGTCTGTATGTGCAGTGTTGCAGTGGCGCAGCTGTACCATATAGATAGCATCTGTTGAAGATGCTGTGCTAATGGAAGAGGGCTCACTTTTTGGCATAAAAAAGGCATGAAGGGGCAGGGCAGACAAGGAGCCTAACTGAGGTACCTGCTGGGATGCTCTCCGGGAAGCTGTTTAGGCAAGCACCTCCTCCCTGAACTTGCCTCTGACACCAACCCTTTGCCCCTCTCCTGCTTCTCTACGCCCTGTTACCAAAACCCTCTTCACCCCTGCTCCTGGACCCATGCCTCCCTCCCAGACACTGCACCCCAATCCTCTGCCTTCTGTCACAACGCAAAACCCTGCCCTTTCTCCTGGACCCCTGCCCTAGGTCACTCCTGCACCTATATCCATACTAGGGATGTAAGTGAGTAGTCGACTATTTGACTACCCGATAAGTTTAAGCTCCCCCCCACACTTTCTGTCTCTCTATGAAAGGCAGCAAAGGGTGGGGAACAGGAGCCAGTGCTGGGGGAGTTAAAAGCCCGTTGCCTCTAGTACTGTCTCCACGGTGCTGCCTGCTCCCTCCCTACGCGGCCTCTATCAGAGGCATCAGTGGGAGAGATAGGGGAAGCTGCTCTGGCAGCAGCCTCTGTCTGTGAGGTCCCAGTGAGGAGCTGGGCCTCCCCGTGGACCGGGACTGCTGCCACCAATCAGCCCCTGTTCACGGCAGCCCTGGCGGTCTTTGGTTGGGCTGCTTCCGCAGCAGCCCCTGTTTGCGGCCAGCCCTGGCCACGGTGAACAGAGGCTGCTGTGACTCACGTTGGGCCAGAATGCTGCACCTCTGCATTTTAAATGTAGTAAAAGCCTGGTAGTTCTTACTATATTTAAAATGCAGAGCCATAGCGGTCCAGAGCTGGTGTGAGTTGGGATTGCTTAGTCCTGGTTACAGCCGGCTCCCACTGCAGCTCTGCGGAGGACCCCCTTATCGACTAATCATGTAGTTGATACAAATTGTATCAACTACATGATTAGCCAGATAATTACAATTTAACAGCCTAAACCCATAACTACTCCTAACCCCCCTCCTGCACTCCAATCTTCTACCCCAGGTTACAACCCAAATCCCTGCACCCATTCCTGCCCCAGCTCACAACAACCCCCTCCCCAACCCTGCACTCTCTCCTGTACCACTCCTCCAGGTGAGAATTCTTTCTTGTACCCGTACCCCCTCCCCAACCCTGCGTCCCAGGTCACAACCTCCTCCTAGACCCCGCACTAGTGATATTAGATATTGTGTACTGGAATAGCCATGTAACCACATGAAATTTTAGTGGTTACATAGCTATTCGATAGTTCCTTGGGGCAGAGCCGACAGCCATTATGCTCCGACCCCACTACCAGGAAACCTTCTATCAGAGGCAGCAGTGTGAGGTGGCAGGCAGAAGCTGGTCCACGACGGGAGCCAGTCTAAAAACTAGCTCGCCTTGGGGACCTGCTGCCCTATGCTGCTGTTTCTGATACAGACATGGATAGAAGTTGCTCCACTGGAAGTTTGGACCCCCCCCCCGCAGACAAGGGCTGCTGTCATGAAGCAGCCTATGCCCACCGTGGTCCCAGGCTTGCCACTGACGGGCTGCTGCTGCAAAGCAGCTTCTGTCCATGGCAGGCCCAGGCTCGCCACAGACAGAAGCAGCTCCATGGCCTGTGGAACAGGCTCAGTCCATGGGGAGCTCAGACTGCACCCCATGGACAGAGGTGCTTTTGCAGCAGACCCCTCTACCCTGTCCTCCCAGTCCTCCCGCTGCTGCCTCAGATAAAGGCAGCAGTGTGTGGGGGGGGGG
>CM057845.1:98643741-98684964 GCA_030068395.1 Apalone spinifera
CCCCCCCCCCCCCCACTTGCTGCCTCTGATACAGAGGCAGCAGGGGTGAGGGGAACTGTGTGTAGTTAAGCCTAGGCTTATCAGTTAATTGTTTACTTGACTATACACTAACATCCCTACTCTGCACCCTCTCCAACAGGTCAGAATCTACCTCAAATCCTGCATCCCCTCTTGCACCCCAGTCCCTTACTCTGAGCTCCATTCTCTACCCAGCCTCCATCCCAGATTCTACACCTCCTCCATTAACATAATGGAAGAGTTCAGCCCTTGACCACTTGCCAGATTCTTGGAATGTTCCCCCCCCTTTCAAAAATTACTGGGCTACAGTGTAGACATAGCATTAGTTCTGGTTCTGTTTGTTTTGTTTGGTACCTCAGGAAAAATATATTTAATGGTGATCATTGCTTCTGATTCATATTGAATGTAACCCCAATGAGTTAATATAAAACATCAACTATCCATGTTTTAGTAAATGTTGGAGGCCCCCATTTTGCATGTATTGCTGTGCCCAGATATCCAAACTGGTTCTGCAATAGTTAATTCTGTCTGAGTAATTAGTAAATTTTGAATCTAAGGGGAGTCATAAAGGATATGTATGACTATGCTGTTCCCTGTTTCAACAGTGATTCTGATGGTCCCTTCTGACCTGTGTTCTCTGTAAGTTATGCACTTTGGTGGCCATCCAGGAGAGATTTAGGTGCCACCCTACTATTAGCAGAGTGCCCACTGTAACTCTCAGCCAGCAGCATCTGTTTCTACTAGTGGTGCACATATGCACATGCCTTGATGATGCACATAACAAAGCAAATTCTGCATGTGGATAGAAAAAATGAGGGAACATTACTTCTGACCTTAAAATCTGAGTCTCCTGCACTGAAATTAGACCCTGTGATGTATCTGTTTGGTGTGCTATTCCTAGGCTGGATTAGCAAGTGAAGATTTGAATACAATGCCCATGTCATGGAATGAAGAGTGACTTCTGTGTTCTGAGATTAGGGCACAAAGCATACTGTTGGGACAAGGGACCTGCTTTCATGGTCCTCTCCCAGGACTACTAATTAAACTTGAGTGATTCAAAAGGACTCTGAAGGAGAGTACAGCATTGCTAACATATTATAATTATAGCTATAATAATCCCTAGGCTTCATCTGTACAAGTTTCCATGTGTTACAGATGACCTGTGAATGAGGAAGTAAGAGGGAAGATTGTACAGAACTGGTGCCAGAACTCTTTTGTAGAACATAGAATTATAGAATGCTAGACTGGAAGGTACCTCAAGAGATCATCAAGTCCAGTCCCTTGTCCTCATGGCAGGACCAAGCACCATCTAGATCAGCAGTGGCCAACCTGTGGCTCATCAACTACCGGCGTGGTGGGGTTTTTTTTTTGTGTTTTGGGGTTGGTTTTTTTGTCAACAACTCTCCCCCCCATACGTGGCTCTTTGCACTCTATCCATCGCTATTTTGGCTCTTCGTCTCTAACGGGTTAGACATCCCTAAGAGATGTCTGTCTAACATGCTCTTAAATCTCTCCAGTAATGGAAATTCCACAGACTACCCAGCAGTCTATTCCAGTGTTTAACTCCCCTGACCATTAGGAAGGTTTTCCTAATGTCCAACCTAAACCTCCCTTGCTGCAATTTAAGCCCATTGCTGCTTGTCCTATCATCAAAGGCCAAGGAGAAGAATTTCCCCCCTCCTCCATGTGACATCCTATTAGATACCTGAAAACTGCTATCATGTCCCCTCTCAGTCTTCTCTTTTGCAAACTAAACAAGCCCAATTCTTTCAGCCTTCCCTCATAGCTCATATTTTCTAGGCCTTTAATAATTTTTGTTGCTCTTCTTTGGACCTTCTGCATTTTCTACTTTTCTTTCTTGAAGTGTGATGCCCAGAACTAGACACAATACCCCAATTGAGGCCTAATCAGTGCAGAGTAGAACTGAAAAATGACTTCTCATGTCTTGCTCACAAAACTCCTGTTAAAATAGTTGATTGAGTCATAAAGTTGGTTTGAATCCTGATATTCTGGCTGTGTAAGATGCAAAGAAGTGAAGTCTTTGCTTCATTATATCATTAGCAAAGTCTCAGTAGATTTGTCTGCCTTGATAGTCTACTTAACTTGGACTGACTGACTAATGCTATAAATCCTTCCTGTGAAGAAATTGTGGGTATTTTTTTTAGTGAGGGGAGAGATCTGATTCAGACCAAAATGTCTGCATTTGTGGAGGTGAGAGAATATCTAGAGGAGCTAAATACCAGGTCCTCCTTTGTGTGAATTTCAGCAAGTGTTGTTCTCAGAGGATCTTGCCATGTTGGGAGAACTTTGTCGTGACCTATGTCTGGACTTGAATGTGTGTCATGCACTTGGAGTTTCATGTAGCTGATAGTAAAACATTAAAGCTAGTAAAAAGTATATGAGGTAACTTTCTAACAAAAAGATATTTCACCCAACAGGAGTTAACTCTTTTTTGGACCTCATTATGATAATATCAATTGACCATTGAACTGGAGGTTGTTGGTTGCCTTGGCACCATTGATCATGGCTTGATTGCATTAAATATAGGCAAACAGTGATGTCTCTGTGTGTGTTTGCATATAAATATGCTTGTGCATGCCACATAAACTCTTGGTGATTCAAAAGACTAATTTTCTGAAGCTAAATGAAAACTGGAAAGAGTTTGAGGAATTTACAAGATGGCCCAAAAGCCACAATTCCACAATCATGAAGGAGGCCAACATAGGTTAAAAGAAAGTTAGTAAAGATGATCCAAAACTGAGAGAGAATCCAAAAAAACTTAGCTGAGGAGATGTCAGGACAGCTTATGTTAATTTTTAATAAATCTTGGAATGCTGGAGAAATTCCAAAGACCAGAAAAATGTTAATGTGCAAATATTCAAGAAGTGAGGTGACCTAGATAGTTACCCTGACATTAGTCGTTGGTAAAATAATGGAAATGCCGAAACAGGATTCAACCAGTAAAGCATTTTAAATGGTCAGTGTATAATTGAGAGTCAACATATCTTTATGGAAGAAAGGTCTTGTCAAATCTGGTTTCATTTTTGAGAAGGTTACAAATGTGATTGATAAGGAAGGGTCACTGCATATATGTAACACACCTTTTTGTAAGGTATACCTGTTTGTAAGGCATACCACTCTACATTCTGATTTTAAAATTATCACTGTCCAGTATCAGTGAAGTATATTTGAAAAGGATTAGGAATGGGCTAATTGATAGATGTCAGAGAGGAATTGTTATCAGATGTGGGTGCTTCTAAAGGTGTACTGCAGGGATTAGTGCTAGACACATGGTATTCAATAATTTTATTAATGATCTGGAAGTACATATCTAACCAGTACAGATATAATTTGCAGATGATAACAAGATTACTTGAGTGGCAAATAAGTAACGAGGGCAGAACTTTCCTACAGAGGAAATTTGATAAACAAAATGTGATTTTTAATACAGTCAAATGAAAGTTCATATATATCTGGGAACAAAGAAAGCAGACCATACCTGTGGAATGAGGGAATGGAAAACAAAATAGTGACTATGAAAGGACTTAGAGTTCACAGTAGAGACATAGCATATTGTAATGGAGTGTAATAATCTGAAGACAATGAGTTTTCAGCAGGTGTATTGGTTGATCCTCAGCAAAACAGCCCACTGTTGTATAACCTCCCTCACGGTACTGATTTCTGGCTTACAAGGAGAATATGATCTTTTACCTGTGAGGAAGAACAATGGATCAATTACAGATGCTTTTGCATAGGGCATTGGAAAGAGATAGTACAACATCATCAAACAAGTTTATTAATGAATTTTTTTTGACCAGTAATAGTGACAGTTGTATTGCATAGCATCAAAGACAGTGAGGGATAGAATACTTTTATACCTAATGGCATAAATCATTTTGAGATTAGGAAAATTTTAGGTCAGGGATTTGGCTTCCTTTATATCTTTACTCCCTACTTGGGGCCTGGTAGTATTATCACAATTACAAATTAAAGATAGTAGCCATTCTGTACTTAATATTTTTCTATATTTTTTTCTGTTTAATATTAAAAATCATCTTACTGTTAGTTTATGATGACCACTCCGTGATCTCCTTTCTAGCTGATGACACCAAAACATATACATGTGTAGCAGGTCTTCCCAAAGCTTTGAAGTCAGTCACACCAGGGATCAAAATAACCTTATTAGTGTTTCCTGTCATAGGATACTGGTGATAATTATTCTCTACATAACTAAAATACTTCTTTTAATGTGCTTTTTGCATGCAATAGAATCTTGAAACAAGTGGAGAATCATATAGAAGACATTAAACACCAGGATGTGTTTGAGGCAGGCCTGGACAAAATACAGCCTGTGGGCTGGATGCAGCCCACTAAGCCACCAAATCTGGCCAGTGGAGACAGCAGGGAGTCTCAGGCAGGCTCCCCTGCTTGCCCTGCATGCCACTCAGAAATGCAGCTGCCTGGCCCTATTTCCCTTTTAAAACTGTAATTCTGGAGAGAAGGAGGGGGAAAGCTTCAGGTGCTGCCTCAGCCCCCACCACAATACCATTGGCAGGTTTCAAAGTACCACGCCCCCTCCCCTCCAGCTCAGTTATGGCTGGGCAGGTAGGCTGGCTGGCTGAGGAACATTTCAAGCTCTGCAAGTTTGAACGCTTGCAGAGCGTTTGCTGGTATGCTGGTTTGGCTGCTAGCTGGTAAGTCTTCTGGCCAGAGCCTGCCTCTGGCACCCCGGCCCCTCCCTTCCCCAACTCTCTGCCTACTGTCCAGTCCTACCCCCCTCCTGTACCTATACCCCCTCGCAGATCTGGTACCCCAATCTCCTGAGCCCCAGGCCATAATCCCCTCTTCCCCTAGGTCACACCTCAAAACCCTGCACCCCATTCCCCTGCCCTAGGTCACAACTGCCTCTTTTACCCAGACTCCCTCCCAAACTCCATTTTTCCTCCTGCACAGCAGTCCCTTCCCCCACTCTCCCTTCTGCATCCAGTCTCCATCCCAGGCCCCACACCACCTCCATGAATATCATGGAAGAGCACGGCCCTCGACTGCTTTCCAAAATCTTGGGGTGCCCCCCCCCCCGCCGTCAAATATTATTGCCTACTCCTTGTCTGAGGCTATGTAGTGCATCAGTGATTGAGCCATTATTAAAACTCCTGACTCAGTTCCGTGTTCATTCTTTTACATTCTCATAGGGATATTGAATTTAGATTAATGGGCTAATCAAATAGTCAATACAATTTGCATCTACTATTCGATTAGTTGGTAAGGGCACCTCTGCCTTTGAAGTGTAGCAACAGTCTTAGGGCTGTTGCTACACTTCAAAGGTGAAAGAGCTGGCTCCGTTCTCCCCACGACATTTCAAAGTGACAGCACCACATGGATCCCGGAGTCCCCAGCTGATCCCGGGCTCTGCGCAGTGCTGCCACTTTGAAACATTGTGGGGAGCCCGGCGTCAGGCTCCACATGGCATTTCAAAGTGGCAGCGCCGCATGGAGTCCAGGATCAGTGGGGGAGTCTCCAGCAGACCCTGGGCTCCACGTGGCGCTGCTGCTTTGAAACCCCATATGCAGCCCAGGCCGGGCTCCATGCAGCACTGCCACTTGGAAACACCATATGCAGCCCCGAGTCAGGCTGCACTTGGCGTTTCAAAGCAGCAGTGCTGCATGGAGTTCAGGGTCTGGCCTTGGGCTCCACGTGGCGTTGCTGCTTTTAAGCACCCCGCCTTATAGAGGCAGTAAGGAGGGGAAGTGACTAGTCGACTAAGTGTCGACTCTCCGATAAGCATTTGCTTATGAGGTAGTCGACTAGTTGTTCACGTCTCTACCTTCTAAATCTTGGTTACTAGGGTTGATGAGAAGTCTCAGCTTCCATTCAGTTCAGTTGCTCTTGTGCACATTCAGCACTTCTGAAATCCAGCTCCTTTTTTTCAAGTTGTACAACCAGGAAATAAGAAACACTGGCAATCTATGAAAATTTCAGTTTAAATGACTTGGCTAGCATTATATCTGAAGTCTGTGGGAGAAATAGAGATAAAATTGAGTTGTTGTTTATGGTATTGATCTGTCTTAACCAAAAGCCCATCTGTGCTATTGTGGCAGTCCCCTCATTTGCTGTACATCTTCTATACTGAATCAGACAAAAATGTCTAGATTAGGAATGTTAAATTTAGATTAATCAACTAACTGAATAGTCAATGGAATTTGCATTTGATTAGTCAAGAAAGGCACCTTCGCCTTTGAAATGTAGCAAAAGCCCCATCAGCTTTGCTACATTTCAAAGGCGGAAGCACCGCGGGGAGCACAGGGCCAGCAGGGGACTCAAGCTTTGCTTTTGAAATGTAGCAAGAGCCCCCACTCTTGCTACATTTCAAAGGCAGACATGCCACCAGTTCCCTGCCGCTTCCCTGTTCGTCCCCCCCTCCTCCCCCCGTGGAGACAGTGCTGGGGGGAACTGGCTTTTAATCTGGCTCCCCCCCTTGCTGCCTCTCTCTGATAAAGGCAGTAATGGTGGTGGAAGTGACAAGTTGAGTCACTAGTTGACTAGCTGCTTACATCACTAGTCTAGACTGAATGACAAAGTAATTATAGCATGCTGTCACCCACCCCTTACCTCTATACGTAGTTACAGACACATTGTTGGACAAACTGCCATTTACTATGACATTCTTAATGTAACTTAAGCAGCTTTTTGTTCTTCGTAAGAAGTTGGGCGTGTTAGTGTCATTTCACGGGCGGTGACTGGTTCTCTTCTCAACTTCATGCTTCACTAGTGGTATCGGCTACTTCATCAGGTAATGATGAAAATGCCTTGCACGTTAAATCTATAATGACACCAATGTCAAGCAGGCTGTTTTTTTATCTCTGTGGTAGTATTCAGCTCTCATAGCAAATCACCCAGTGATCTTAGCATTTGAAGGCATATTTTACCATTGAGATTATTTCAATGCTACATAGTCCTGTTTTTTGTTTCAGCTAGACTAGACTAACACGGCTACGTCTCTATGTCTTTTTAGTGGCCATTACATAAGCTTGAAGTATAAAGGAGATGCAGGCTTTCATGATAATCCCCCTTACACCGTTTTTCAGGGGATGGGAATACTGTTAGGGCTCATACCAACTACCTGCCCAAAATTGTTTCGAATTTCATATAAAATAGTATATTCATCTCCCAGTTTTCTTCCCCAAGACTTACTCATCCATAGATGAAACTAAACTTAATACTCTTGATGTAGTAAGAGTATTGTCATGTTATTTTAACAACAGAAATTATTTGGGAACACACCTAGGGCTACTCCTATACTTACCCTTGGATTGATGCTCTGGAGATCGATCTTCTGGTGTACAATTTACTGTTTCTAGTAAGGACCTGTTAAATCAAATGCTCAGGGCATCCCCATTGGTGCTGGTGGTACTACTCCTTGCGAGAAGTAAGGGAAGTCTATGGAATCGTTTCTCCCGTCAACCTCCTGCTTTGGGGACAGCATAAAAGTTCAAATCACGGTGCATCGACTCCAGCTATGCAATTAACATAGCTCGAGTTGTGTATCTTGGTTCAAATTTATCTCCTAGCGTAAATATGGCCCTAGATTGTTTGTGGCCTTTGCTGGATGGGTTAAGGGTCAGGCAGTGTCCTCACAGATTATCAACATGAATAGCCGCTTGTAAAAGATATGTTATGAGCTAAACACATTAAAGCTCATTTCAGTAGGGTTCAGACAGCCTCAGCTGCCTTTCAGAAGACTGCATATTTCTGATATTTGTAGGGCAACTTCACAGAGCTCAGTCCACATATCAGCAGGATATTATTCTTTGGTAGAGGTTTCCTAGATCGGATGCCCATTTTGACAGGGTTGTCATTCAGTCATTGTTCAAGTAGAAATCCTGTTATCTGCTTCCAGACAGACAACTGTTTATTAATCACAAGTCTTGGAATTCTTGTGGATAAACACTTGGGCTGTGTCTACACTGGCAGCTTCTTCCGGAAGAACAGCTGTTCTTCTGCAAAAACTTACTGGCTTTCTACACTGCACGAGCGTTTTTCCAGAAGTAAATTTACAGTATAGCATTGTAAAACAGGGCTTCTTCCAGAAGAGTTATTCCTCTCCCGATGAGGAATAAGCCCTCTTGAGCAAGAGCTCTTCCAGAAGAGGCCAGTGTAGACAGGCAACATGAATTTCTTGCACAAGAAGCCCTTATGGTTAAAATGGCCATCAGAGCTTTCTTGTGGAAGAGAGCATCTACACTGGCATGGATGCTCTTGCGCAAAAGCACATCTCTTGTGCAAAAGCACATGCCAGTATAGACGTGCTCTTGTGGAAGAGTTTTTGCACAAGAACTCTTCCGCAAAAGAGTTCTTGCGCAAAAAGCTGCCAGTGTAGACGTAGCCTTGAAGAAAAACGAACAGCTACTTAACTGACAGTAACTGTTGTTATCTGCAGTATGTTGCCTACCCACCTTCCTTCTCCATTACTAGAGAAGGAAGTCTGCAGTTCTAATGGGGAAAAAAGCACTGAGGAATGGTTGGACTTCTCTGCTCTTTGTCTTTGGGTGGTGGTTGTGGGCGAGGACATTTAGGGCACAACCATGGCCCTGGCAGACACTGCTGGCCAACAGAATCTAGTCTGTAGTGTGTAGTAGAGATATTAAATTTAGATTAATTGGCTAATCAAATAGTTGATGCAATTTACATCGACTATTCGATTAGTCAATAAGGGGGCCTGCACCTTTGAAGTGTAGCAACAGTCCTAGGGCTGTTGCTATACTTCAAAGGCAAAAGCGCAGCAGGGAGCATGGGGCCAGCAGGGGCCTGTGCTCCCTGCAGCGTTTCAAAGCAGCAGCTCTGCATGGAGTTGAAGTCAGCTGGGGACTCTGAGTCTGCAGCTGACCCCGGGTTGAAAAGTCACGTGCAACCTGGGGCAGCTGGGGGGACTCCAAGCTGGCCTTAGGGTTGCCAGATGGTTTCAACAAAAATACCGGACACACTTGACATTACATCACAATCTATTTTACATCTTATTTAGAAAATACCAGATATTTATATTTTCTCGTTTATATTTTGTCAACTTGTTCCCGAACAGAAAGCTCAAATACTGGACTGTCTGGTTCAAAACTGGACACCTGACAACCCTAGCTGGCCCTGGACCAGGGCTGGCCCGAGCCATTTGTGCTCTCCGGGCTCCGGAAGCGCGGCGCCTGCCCCCGGGAGTGCGACGCATGTGCGGCCTTGCCCCCGGGTGCCCGGCGCATGCGTGGCACCACACTGGGCGTGCAGAGCATGCACGGTGCCACTCCTGCCCGGCCAGGCAGCCCCGCGCGGCGCCCACTACACTGGGGGTGCTCTGGGCGGTAGCCCGGTTGGCCCGTACCTTGGGCTGGCTCTGACCCGGACTGCACACAGCATTTGAAAGCGGTAGACCACACAGCCCTACTGCTTTGAAGCACCCTCTCTTCTAACCCTCCCTTGCTGCTTCTTTCTGATAGAGGCAGTGGGGATGGGGAGTGGACCAACTAGTCGACTAGTGTGTCGACTGTCCGGTAAGTATTTGCTTATTGGATAGTCAATTAATTGTTCACATCCCTAGTGTGTAAGGCACATGCATAGCAAAAGTTGAATCCATGTGAGTAACGTATATCAAAGAACCATAATTGCAGTATGCTCTGATTATTTTCTTTAGCTGTAATCTTGTATGGCTGCTACCATTTCTGGAGATAAGATTTAATAACACCCAAAACAAATCATTACAAGACCACAAAAATAGTGATTATTGTTTCTGAGTGTTTCAAGTTTCTCAGCTACTATGGTAGACTTTCAAAACTATATGTATTTAAAGGTAGGGGATATTTTGTTAGTGATAATTTCTTTAATATGTGCCATATTCTGGGTTTATTCTATTTTAGCATAGCTCCTTTCAGGCTTTGTTTTTAAAATGTACGCTGCCCAAATTACATTTCATGTTTTAAAGTTAGATCTTTAAGTTCTTATTTGGTAAAAAATAAGATTTCATTGGTTATAGTATAGAAACAAATGACTGAATACTCTCATTAAGGAAAAGAAACTATGGTGTGTTTTGACTTTTTATTTTCTGGCTAGTAGGAGCTGAGTTAAAAGCAGATGCATGTGATCTCAGATCACAAAAATGCTCTCTAGAATCTTAATAAAATGTCGATCATTGAGAAGATTTAATTGCGTTTTAGAAAATACTTGTTTAGCCAAAGTGTGCAGTAGCTTACAGGCCTCTTGAGCAGAGAATAAAGGGCTTTGTGTCATCTATTCACAGGTAATTTGGTCATTCACCAGAGTTAAAATAAGAGAGAACACCACTTCGGGGAGTTTTTCCTGCACTGTTAGGGCCAAATACAATTAACTCAGCATGTATGAGAGGGAAGGAATCTACAGTGAGACCCAAACAGCCATTTTACAAATATCATTTTTGGCTTTGCATCTGTTTGTACAATGAACAAAAACAAAAGAAAGCAAGCAACAAAACAAATTTAACTGTTGGATTCTGACTGTTTTTGTTAAGCCTGTCCATAAATTATTTGTTGTATTAGCATTTTTTCTAATAAATGAACCCCCAAATTTCTATCTGCTATTTCAGGGTTCACCTTGAGTTTAAATTTTATCTAGTGCAATAGAAGTTAAAAGCTACTGGAAATTGTTTTTTTTCTTTAATTCATTTGCTATTAGATTCCAAACATTAAAAATGGTAAACTCTGCCCCCAAACAATTAATACATTAGTTTAATTTCTGAGAACTTGGTTTCAGTTACGAAATGTGGCTGTTGATCACATATTTACTACTTAGTAGATGCTGAGAATTTGAGTAGGTAAGACTGAAGCAGATGAGATTTAATATGTATTGGCAGAGCTGGAGGGGAAAGGGAAGGGTTGCAATTATTAGACAGGGTGCTGCAGGATAGGCAAAAGGTTCTTGGAGCTGTTGGAGTGAAGCTTTCACAATGCCTGCTTTTAGTGTATGTTGAACCAGAACCTATCATTTTTCAACAGTTTAATAATTTATCAAAATCTAAAAGTGAAGGTTTGGCTTGTTTACGTAGTTTTGTTGTTTTGAAAATAAAATTTAAAAAACTATTCTAATCTACAGATTTAAAATCTTAGTCTCCTAGCAGATCATTCGGTTTTTACCTGGTTGGCTGAATACTTAAAAATAAATAAATAAATAAACTAAACAGGTGTGTCTACTCATCAGCTGGGAGACAGTTGCACTGCTTAAAAAAATAGTGATGTGAGATTTGCTACTTTGGTGGCAACTTCAAATAGCTATCTAAGTTCAGACCTTGGTGTCAGATGGGCTTAACAACTTGAGCCACCACTTCATTCATTGAGTCCACACTCAAGCTCTGCTACCATGAGTTTGTCTATCCTGGCTGGGAGGCATGCTCTCATCTGCAGTGCAGAGTAACACTATAAAGGGTAAAATTACATGTCCAGTACTTGTCTTCACTAATGATTGTATCTAACATGGTTACTAAGCTGCTTTATAGGGGAAAAGCCTAAAAGCCTAGCATCACTAAGTCTTGATCTGAGCAGGGAGGTTGAAGATGAATAATCCCTGTTAATCTGGAAAAAAATAAATAGAGGACTGATACTTCATTATTTAGGCCCAGTCCATTCATAGTATGAATTCAGCTTTCATTCTTTGTATCTTTTTCTAAATCCATTGGTCCAATAAGATTGTATCTTCTGTAACTGCACTGATAAAAGCTATTTTTTTAATGTTATGCTCCCTACTTACCATCCCATTGCATATTCTTTGTGCTTGTAAGCAGTGCAGTGTTGGCTATAAACAGTACCTCACAATTGGAGCCTCTGTAACATGAAGATTTTGAGGTTTTTAATTTTATTTACATTACTCGATTTTACACCTATACATTCAAAGAGTTCAGTACAAGGAGGTGAAAAAAATCCTAAAAATTGCTTCTGAGCTCTGGTTAGGCTATATATGGCAAGCTGTGGGAAGCAGTCAGTGCTCCAGAAGACTAGAGTAGTTTGTTTGTTCTTCCTGGAAACCTCTTCCACCATGAGGGGCAGTAAAAGGACATTATCATGCTTTAAGAGAAGACATTGTAACATTCACTTCATTCCATATTCCTGCAGGAGAGCTGGTCTAGAAACATAGACTGGCATCATGTCTATTTCTTAAACTTCTCAGTATAGTTGCATTTTTCCAAGTACCTAAATCTAATTAATGGGACCAACTCTTTATGCTAAATTATGCACAAACTCTTTTTTCCTGGGATCCTTGTGCATACAGTTCTTAGTGTGTTACTAAGCAATGCATTGCAAATTTACAGTATTGAATACATGTGCTTTAAATATTTGGTTCTGCTTTAGACTAGGGATGTTAGATATCGTGTAATTGAATAGTCGTGTAACCACATGAACTCTTAGTGGTTAGATGATTATTCGATAGTCCCTGGAGGTGGGCCAGAAGCCAGTGTGCTCCCGGCCCCACTCCTGGGGAGCCCCCTGTAGCCTCATGGCAAACAAAGCCGAGATGGTAAACAAAGCCGGTTCACGAGGAGAGCCAGTTTAAAAACCAGCTCTCTTTGGAGGCCTGCTGCCCTGCACTGCTGCCTCTGGGTCCCATTTCTCCATGGACAGAGGCTGCTCTATGGGATGCGGAGCAACCTCTATCCGCAGGGAGTTCGAACCCCCCGCTGACAGGCTGCTATGGCAAAGCAGCCTCTGTCCATGGCGGGCCCAGGCTTGCCATTGACAGAAGTGTCTCTGTGGGATGCAGAACAGCTGCTGTCCACGGAGCTCTCGGAGTTGCTTCTGATGGAGGCAGCAACATGGGAGGGGTCAGATGGCACCACAGAGCTGGTGCTAGGGGGAACCAGCTCCTGCCTGGCCTCCCCACCATCTCTGTGAGGCAGCAAGGGGGGGTGGGCGGGTCCATGGAGCTGACTCCCTGCACGTATCAGCTCCCGTCTACCCCCTCACCATCTGCGCTGCTGCTGCCTCTCTATCAGAGGCAGCAGTGTGGGTGGGGGGCAGGCAAATCTGATGCTCAGTCATGCTTATCAGTTAATCATATAGTCGACTACACACTGACATCCCTACTTAAGGCATATAAATATGCAGGAAAGATTTTTAAAGCTAAGGTCTGAATAAAAGTGTAAACAAAATGCGCTGAAATTTTATTCTCATTCTTTTCCGTGTTTAACAAGGTTGTCAACTTCTATTTAACAAACCTAGGATTCCATCTAATATAACTTGAAAAGATAGTCAGTGCTAAGTCACTTTAACAAGTAGCAAGAACATTCCAATAAGGAAAAGAAGAGCTTCTTATAATTATTTCTGCTGGTGTGTGCATTACTATTAAAGGTGGAGAAATTGAGATTAATATTTAAAAGCAAAAAATGCAGATTTAATATAGAAGACAATACAAAAGCATCCACGTTTTACTGAATGAAAGGGAGCTGAAAAAGAAAAGGAATAAACCTTAATTAAATTTAAAAAATATCTTCCTAAGTGTTTTCAGATAATAAAACAGTTATATTAGACCTTCCGTGCCTCTCCCCCCCCCCCCCCACATTACTTACGTATCCAAATATGGAAAACAAAAAAATTAAAGAAGTCTTTCCTCCATTGATGTCCCAGCAAATATAGTACTTTTAATGATAAATAACCCTGAGCTTTACTGGGAGTTTCTATTGTTTCTGTCTCTGCCAATTCATATTGTTACTTGATTATAACTTATTTGACACCTGGCCATTGTAACAAGGCTCAAGTAAGAAAAAAAATCAGAATTTTCTTATTGTTACATATTTTATGACACTAACTGCTTTTAAGATTTTTTTTTCTTTGTGCGCAATGCTAGATGAAAAGGAAAGATAGTCCAGTAATTAGGATAACAAGCCTAGCAATCAGGAGACCTTTCTTCCCCAATCACAGACTTCCTGTGTACCTTTGGGCTAGTCAAGTAGACTCCTATGCCTTAGTCACCCATTTTTTTTAATAATGATAATACAGTAGCTTTCTCCTGTGAGAATAAAGCTTTTTGAAGCATTCAAATACTATGGCAATGAGGGCCAAGAAGTGTGACTGATGATAAATTGATTGATTAAAAATACAAGTGCTCTGGGGCACTTGAAGCAGGGGAAAGGTTGGGGAAGGAGTGGAGCAGAGGCGGGGCATGCATTAGGGGCATATGCCCAAGACCCTGCACCACGGCGCACTGGGGGAAGGTTGCCCCAAATCCTGCAGCCCCCTCAGGATGGCCTTGTAATTAAAGACTAATTCAGACTGCATTGACACCTTAAATCTAGTGAGTCCTAAATTTTGGGTGTTTGACTTTGCAATGTGAACATTTTTCTAATGTAGGATTTTTCATGTAATTTCTTATGGGTTTTTTGTGTGCTTGCTTGTTTTTGTTTTGTTTTAAGCTGATGGGGGAAAACAGCATCGTATGAAACCATACTGATACCCCTAAATACTTTGGGAGCTGTCCTCTGTTAATTGTAACAGTTCTGCCCTCTCCCCTCTTAGCTTGTCTTTCTCTCTGCTTTCCCCACCAACTCCTGCCCCATCCAGCCCCATTCCTTCTTTTTCTACCCTCCTTTGCTCCCATCTTTGTCCCTGATAATTTCTGACACTGTGCCCTAAGCCATTTTGTACATTTTAGTGTCCTTTATTAAAAAGGTGATATTAAAAAATGCTTAATAAGGATAAAAGTATTTGTCACATTCTCTCTGGCTGGTAATTATTGGCATATGGTTGAGGTTATTGCCAGGTTTGTATTTTTGCTCATAATCAATGTACCAAGATTAAGAGTATGTCTTCTACTCAGCAAGGTTGATGCACTTGATATTATGGTAGATTTTTTTCAGTTTGAAGTTGAAGTTGGAGAATTTTTACTCAACTTTACCACTACTAAGTATTCCTGCTACAAAATGAAGTGTGGGATGAATCACCTTGTACAAATAACTATAGGTCCCACAGCTAAGGATTTAGAGTTTTCAATCCTGGGTTATCTTTCTTAGTGGTAGGGAATCTCTGCAGCAGACACAGAGGAAGGTTTCTACTCTTTCTTTATTCCTTTTCAGTTTCCCCTTAAAATCTGTACATTTCTTGATGGTATTTTTATCCTAAGATACTAACACAATGTAGAATATGTTGTTCTTCTAGTGATGTCCCCGTGGGTACTCCACTGTTAGTGTCGGGCTCATCCTGGCGCTAGTTATCGGATATTTTTACAGATGTGTCCAGTCTGCTGCGCATGCACGAGAGGAGTGCAGTGTTCCTGCCTTTGAAGTTAGCACGTGCAGCCTGATTCCTCTCAGTTCCTTTTTCATCGCCCTCGGCTATGGACGGCGCTCCAACCTCACTCCTCCTTGTGTCACTTCTGTGGAAACAAAAGAGAGAAAATTTAGATAGATATTATAGATTTACCTATTCTGGTTAGTTTTTCCTTTATTAAACAGTTCATAGTTTTTTTTAAAAAAAATTCTCTACTTCAGCTTATCTATAATTAGTCAGCCTGTTTACCACCGCATAGCGCCAAGCCACGGTGCACCAAAAAAAATTTTTTTTAAAAGAGCAAAAGATAGAAAGGGAGCCTTTACTCATAGATAAGAGCCATGAGTGGCACAACCTGGTGAAATGCCAGGTTCTGGTTTCAAAAAATATGAGAAATGCCGGGACTCTATGCCAGTCTCTGATGGCCACAGTGAATGCACATGCTGCTTAGGGGAGATGCGTGTTTCACAAAAATGCGTTCAATGTTGCAGCCTAACAGCGAGAGCTTGCAAGGATAGGAAGCTCAGAATATGCATGCTGTGTTTTGACAAAGCCCTAGACTCCAGTTCGCAAAATGGGGGCAATAAAGGCTTGGTTGCGACCTCCCCTCAAGGGAACCTCCCAAGCCCCTCACAGCAAAAACCACATTAAAAAACAAAGCCCTCACCAGCCCATTCCCTCCCATCATGAATTGGCAAGGGAGATGAACCAGGCACCTCGGGCATTAAAAAAGTGCAAGCCTCCTCATTAGTAGGCTCAAAAATGCATGCTAAACAGCCTGCAAGCTGGCTCCCTGCCCATCTAAAAGGGCACCTACTAAGGGCCCTGAATTAGCAAAGGCACCACCAGCACCTGTGGCGCTGCTGGCACTGACACTATCCCTGGCACCCTGCAAGCCACCAGCATGTCTTTTGCCTCTGGTACTGACAAAACACTAGGCAAATCCCAACCCTCCTCTCACAGTTCAGACTGACCCCAGATCTCCTGGGGTTCCAACAGCACTAATGCCTCCACTGCCAGCACTGGCAGACTCAACACTGAGGCATGAATCATTAAGCCACCGCTCCTCAACGTGCAGCGCAGCACGTGCTCCAACAGTTACTGACAAGAGACCAAGAACCAGGCCTCCAAGAGAGTCTTCGGCACAGCATCAATGAGAGGCTCTATGCCCTCGCCACGCTCACCTATTCTATCTTAAATCTGTGCCTACCTGGGGGATATAAGGAGTGTGTTCTCCTCATAACACTTTTCCTCAGAGAGAGCAGATGCATCACCGAGGGCACAAAAACTATGACCATATCAGTACCCCCAGTGACATCCCAACTGGCGTTACTATCCTCAGCAAGATCGCTAGTCCCCCTATCATTATTGGGCACCATGACACAGCTCCACTGCCCCTCCCACACCAGCACAGAGAGCACCATCTTCTACACACTTTAACCCCTCACACTCTGCCACAGAGGGCATTGACCCCAAGGAAGAGGAGACTGAGGATGATCTGACCATCCAACAAGCAGACATGCCATCAAATAACTCATCTTCTGTATCTGATGAAGCAGTTATCCTAGATAATTCCTCACCTACTGATGACCTAAAGCAATTTCAAGATTTATTCAAAGGGATGGCCATCAGTCAGGAGGTTGTGATATCAGAAGTACAGGAAAAACAGCATAAGCTTCTAAAGAACCTCTAGCTTGCTACAAAATGCAAAATTGCACTAACCCTAGACGAGGCAATACTCGAAGCAACGGATGAAGTATGGCAAATGCCAGCCATAGGGTCCCACCTGTCCCCCAACCAACAAAAGGGCAGATAGAAAATATTTCGTTCCATTGAAAGGTATGGACTTTTTATTCTTGCACCCTCAACCCAATTCCTTAGTGGTGGATGCTGCAAAGGTCTAAAAATCCTCAATACAAAACAAATATACAAGACAAAAACCACAAATGTATGGACATTTGTGGGGAGGAAAATGTACTCCTCCTCAACCCTTCAACTTCTTATTGCTAACTACACAGCCCTACTTGCGAATCACAACGTTGACAATTACGTAAAACTAACAATGCTCATGCACCATCTCCCAGATGATGAGACCCATCCTCAAAGCCATCATTAAAGAGGAGTATACTGTATCTCGTACAGCCCTGCAGATGGCCCTTGATAATGCCGACACCGCAGCAAGAGTTATGGCAACATCCATAGCAATGAGGCATTCATCTTGGCTTCAAGGAAGAGGAGTTCCGAGGGACCTCCAGACCAAGGTAAAGGATCTACCATTTGTAAAGGACAAATGGTTTGCTGCAAAGACCAATGAAGCGTTGCATTCTACCAAAGACTCACGCACCACGTTGCGCACATTGAGGAAGTATACTCCCGGCTACTGAAGGAAATGCTATAATCCCTGCCAAAGACATAGGAACGCAACCTTTGGCAGACAGCAGTAGCACCGACCATTTGACCAAACTTGATTCAGACCACGAAACCAATGAAGAGGAGCCCCAAACATACACTTTTCCATGACTCGGGCCTTTAGACAACAGGTTTGAGAATTTGGTTGAGGATCTGCCTGACCTCCCCTCCACACCAGTGCCAGGTGAAACCAACATCTTCCACCACTGCTTGTGCCCTTTTTACAATCAATGGGCAGCAATCACCACAGATTGGTGGGTTTTAGAAATCATCAGTTCTGGATATTCTATCCCCTTACGAAACCATGCTCCACCAAGAAGTCAAACACCTTCTCAGCATAGGAGCTATCGAACGGGTCCCCAAAAAATACCAAGGGAGAGGTTTTTACTCAAATTACTTTTTCATCGAAAAGAGAACAGGGAGTTGAAGGCCTATTTTAGACCTCTGTAAATTTAACAGATACCTGTGCAAGCAGCGCTTCAAGGTGGTTACTCTCACCATGATTATTCCTGAACTGGACAGAGGGGACTGGTTTGCAGCCCTTGACCTCCAAGACGCATACTTCCAAGATTCGTACATCCCTCGCACAGATGTTTCCTATGCTTCACATTAGCGTCAGACCCTTTCCAATACAGAGTCCTCTGCCATTCAGACCTTTTTCTGCCCCCAGATTCTTCTCCAAGACCTTGGCAGTGGCAGCAATGCACCTTCGACGAGAAGGCATCATAATCTTCCCTTATTTGGAAAATTGCCTCATTCAGGGCCCCTCCCAACGGACCACAAGGGACATGATCAGATATGGGGCTCTCATAGATTCTACGACAGCACACACCCACACACCTATCTTCCCAGTCAACATTGAGAAACTATAAAAAGCCTGGTCACAATCATGACCACCAGCCCAACTTTGCTCATTATAACCTGTCTCAAACTCAGGGGTCATATGGCAGCTACTACATGTGTCGTCCTATATGCCTGACTATAATTTCGATGTTACCAACACTAGATTGCCTCAGTCTATACACCAACCAGGCAAGTTTTGCCTCCTCAGAAAGTACTTACTACTTTGCAGTAGTGGACCCAGGCACAGAACCTCTGCAGTGGGATACCCTTCCATTGAGTTCAGCCATCCAAAGAAATCACTACGGATACATCACTTCTAGGTTGGGGTGCCCACTTCCAGCAACAGTATGCCCAAGGGAAGTGGTCCAGCAACAAATGCAAGCTCCACATCAACCTGCTCGAGCTTCGAGCAGTTCACAATGCCTGCAAACACTTCCTTCCACACATTCAGGGATTATCGGTGCATATCATCACCAACTATTTGACCACGATGTTCAACATCAATCGCCAAGGGGGCTCCAGATCCCCTTCACTATGTGCAGAGTCAGTTCAGCTCTGAAATTGGTATATCCACTACAACATAACTATCATGGCGGCATACCTGGGGAAAAGAATACCATGGTCGATACCCTCAGCTGCCACTTTGCCACCGAGTACGAATGGGAACTGCACAGTCAGGTCACCTGCACTCTAGTTCAATGTTGGAGTCAACTGCAGATAGACCCCTGCAACCAGCCAAAATTCCAAATGCCCCCCCCAATGCTGCTTGAGAGCAGGCATAGGGCACAACTCATTGGGAGATGCAGTGCTATTCCCGTGGCATACTTACCTGCTATATGCCTTTCCTCCTATCCCTCTGATCTCCAGAATTCTCCAGAAGATACAGACAGATGGGGCCCAGGTAATTCTAATAGCCCCCAGCTTGGCATCAGTAGACATGGTCTCCATGTCTCTATCAGCTGTCTCTGCGATCTCCCTGGCCACTTCCGACGCACCCTGACCTCCTCTCCCAGAGCAAGGGTGTGATCCTTTACCCCCAGCTGCAAACACTGTACCTGACGGCATGGTACCTATCTGGTTCTCGGAAGCTGAGCAACCGTGCCAACAAGTGAGAACTGTACTGCTACCATGGACACCCATACCCCCCATGTGGGATTTAGAGCTGGTTCTCCACTCGCTCACAAAGCCACCCTTTGAGCCACTGGCAACTTCATCACTTACCTTTCTCTCCATGAAAATGGTGTTACTGTTGGCAATCACATCTGCAGGTAGGGCTAGTGAATTCTCACTTCACCTCCATATACGATGTTTCACAAACATAGTTATTCTGCGACTTCACTTCTCCTTCTTACCCAAATTTTGTTCTGAATTTCATATCAATGAACCCATAGTCCTTCTGACTTTCCCTGAAACTGCATCATTCTAGGGATGAAACCATATTACACACCCTAGATGTGAGAAGGGCCATTGCCTTCTATTTAGACAGGATGCAGTCTTTTCGACTGACAGAGATTGCTCATATCTATTGCTGAAAGATCCAAGGGGAAACCACTTTCTTTCCAGCTCTTACCAAAATTGATAACATCCTGTATTACCACCTGCTACTCACTCCAGAATAGAGCAGTACCTACACCTTCCAAAGCTCATTCCACCAGAGCGGTGGCAACATCAACAGCCTTCTTCGGGAGTGTGTCACTAAGAAATACGTCAAGCAGCCACATGGCCATCAAACCACACGTTCATGAAGCATTATGTGATTCCATCATGTTAGACAATGGATGCCGCAGTAGCTATGGCGGTCCTCTCCAGGGCTGGCAACAAACAGACAAAGCCCACCTACCATCTAACTGGGCACTGCTACACAGTCACCAACGGTGGAGCACCCATGGGGGGACACCACTCGAAGAAGAAAGAGAAGTTACTTATTCTGTGCAGTAATGATGGATTCTTTGAGATGTGTGTCCCCGGGAGTGCTCCACTATCCACCCTCCTCCGTACTTCTTTGTGTACTAACAATGTGCCAGGAAGGCATCAAAGAAGAAACAGAAAGGAATCAGGCTGCGCATGCTAATTTCAGGCAGGAACACTGTGCACCTCTCGCGCATGCGCAGCCTGACTGGATACTGTTGTAAAGATCTCCGATCCATGGCGCCAGGACAAGCCTGACACCAACAGTAGAGTACCCATGAGGACACACATCTTGAAAAACCATTGTTACTGCACAGAGTGAGTAACTTCCCTTTTTGTCTTAACATTAAAATATCCCACTGTAGTTTTTTGTAAGACTGTTTTCCCTCTTGTCCATGATCAAAAGTTTCTCTTCCCCAGTGTTATGCAGTGTTTTGTATGCAAAACGTCTGTTTAACTGTAGCTTCTACCATAGAAACTATTTAATTTCTCTATTAGATAGATTGTTTCTTCTTCAAATGCTTGCTCATATGAATTCCAAGTAGCTGTGTGTGCACCATATGTACATTCAGATGGGTTTTCCCCTCTCAATAACCAATGGGTCACCTGTGAAGCCCTCTGGAGTCGTCTTCATAGAGGTATATATAGGCCCCTTCTGACCTACCATCTCTTAGTTCTTTCTTACCGCCTGTGACACTTGTTGGTGCTGCTTTTTTCTCTCTGGCTACAAAAGCGATCCCGTTGTGGACTTTCTATTTATACCTTAAATAGATAACTTAGTTAATGTTTTCAAGTAGTTTTACAATTAGATAAGTTTCTGTTGGGATTTTCCCAGCTATGTCCTTTCCCTTCCAGAGAATGCCCTGGTCTCAAAGGTTCAAACCGTGCAGGTCCTGTCAGAAGACTGTACCCACGAGCAGCCCTCACAACTCCTGCTTAAAGTGCTTGGAGGGAGGCCCACCAAACTGACAGTAGTGCTGGAAGAGCTCAAGAGATCATGAAGTCCAACTCTGTGTGTTGAGGCAGGACCAAATATACCTGGATTGGTCCTGGCGTGTTTTTTTTCCAGTCTGTTTTTAAAAATCTACGATGATGGGTATTCCCTAAGTTTCCTTCCATGGTATATATTCCAGAGTTTAACTACATTATAATTAGAAAGTTTTCCTAATATCTTATCTAAATCTCTCTTGTGACATCCAGAATTGTACATAATATTCCAGTTGAGACCTCACTAATGCCAAGTAGAGCAAGGACCGATATCTCCCACATCTTACATATGATACTTCTGTTAATACACTCCAGAATATTATTAGCCTTTTTGGCAGTTGAACCACATTGTTTACTTGTACTGAGTATATAATTCACTATTCAGAATCTTTTTATGTCCCCCATTTCGTAGTTTTGAATTTGATTTGTCTTTCTAACTGAAGTACCTGCCACTTGTCTTGATTTAATTTCATCTTCTTGATTTCAGACCAATTCTCCAATGTATCATAGTCGTTTTAAATTCTAATCCTTTCCTCCAAAGTGCTTGCAACCCTTCCCAATTTGATAATATCTGCAGATGTTATAAGCATACTCTCCACTCCATTATCCGAGTCACAGACTCCTCTGAGAGCCCATTAGATGTGTTCTCCTATTTTGACACCAAACCATCAATAACTGCTCTTTGACTTCAATCTTTCAATTAGTTGTGCAGCCACTTTATGATTTAATCTAGACCACATTTCCTTAGTTTGCTTATGAGAATGTCATGTGGGACTGTGTAAAAAGCCTTGCTAAAATCAAGATGTCACATCTGCTGCTTCCCACACACACCCCATCCACGAGGCCAGTGAACTGGCCAGAGGGGAAAAAAGTAGTTTATTTGGCTTGATTTGTTTTTGAGAAATTCATGCTGGCTATTCCTTATAATCCTGTCGTCCTCTAAGTATTGTGACAGGGTCAGGCCAGGGGAGTACAGGAGAGTGGGAGAAGGGATTTATATCAGCTCTTGATTAAGTCTCTGTACCTAGGGTAATAAGATCTAAGCTAGAACCAGCAGGAATTTGCCAGTACCAGTCAGGGCAATTAAGTCACCTGGAGCCAATTAGGGGGTTTCCCAAGTCAAGTGAGTTAGACTAATTAGAATACTTGGGGCCAGTGAAGAACCAGTTGAGACTCGTTCAAAAGGGCTCCCTTTCCAGTAGCTCAGAGTGTGTGAGAAGTTTGAGGCAAGAAGAAGCTGCGGAGTGTCTGAGAAGAGAAAGTGAAAGCAGGTACCAGGAGGAAGAGCCTGCAGTAAGGAAGGTGCTGGGAAAGGAAAGGCTGTGGGGAAGTGGCTCAGGGATTCATAGCTGTTGCGGAACTGTCACCAAAGACATTAAAGACAGCAGCTGGGCTGGTACCTGGAGTAGAGGTGGGCCTGGGTTCCCCTCCTCTTCACCAATTCCTCCTTCCAGTACAAGAAAGAGACTGGGCCTTAGAATAGGGTGCCCTATATCACTTGGAGAGGCCAAAGAGATTATGAAGTTTGGTTTTCTCCTCTTTTTCCCATACTGGCCAATGAGGAGAGTGGCTCAACAAACAACAATCTGGTGTCTAAATTGAGGGCTACTGTGAGCCTCTGAGGCAAGTCATTTGCCTTAAAGTATGGGACCCACCAAGGTTGAGGAGGCACTTTGTCACAGTATTTATAAATTAATTGTTCATTGGTTTAGTCCAGTAATTTTCCAGGTATTGACATTAGGCTATCTGTTCTATAACTCTTCAGGTCCTCTTTGTTCCACTTTTTAAAGACAGGTACTATATTTCCAGTCCTCCATGAGCCCTGAAAATGAATTGCCACCAGTTCTAAGATTGCTTCAGAAAGTTCATTAACTATTCTAGGATGAATTTCACCAGACCCTGTTAACTTGAAGACATCTAACTCATCTAAGTATTCTTTAACTCAGGGCTTACATTCCTCCCTTTGTTCTTAATATTAATTTTCTTGAGTATCTTGTCATAATTAACTTCTTTAGTGAACACTGAAGCAGAATAGGTATTAACCATCTCAGCCTGTTTGATGTTTTCAGTTATTAGTTCTCCTCCCACACTAAGTAGAAGACTACACTTTCCTTCATCTTGCTCTTGTTCTTGTATTTAAAGAAGCTTCTGCTACTACATTTTTATGTCCCTTCTTGGGTTTTGTGTCTTAGCCTTTCTGATTTTGTTCCTATAGGGCTCTACTTTTAATTTGTTCTTCTCACTAGCAACTGGTCTGTTTTTCCACTTTTTGTAGGGTTCCTTTTTGATTTTCAATGAGGAGTTTTTGATGAAGCCATTGTAGCCTCTTACTGTTCTTTCTATTTTTATTTTGCATTGGAATAGTTGACAGTTGTATTTAATAGTGTCGTTGCTTAAATATTCTTCCCATGGATCTTACCTACCAGTCTTCTAATATTTTTAAGTTTGCTTTTTTAATCTTAATTGCCCTTGTTCTATTTATGATCATCTGTGCTTGTGTTGGCAGGGTAAAAGGCAACATGCATTTCATCTGAGCAATGAAGGAGGCTGGGACATGTCCCCAATACCCTCCCAATTACTACTTCACTTTTTCAAGTTATAGGTTCCTTTACCCAAAGCACATGTGACTTGTTCTGTTTTTTTCCCAATAGCTGAATTATCACAGCAAAATTGGCTATACATCCCTATTTCATTCAAAATCTTCACTAGACTCACATGATTTTTTTCCATCAAAGATATAGTAAGATTGCCCTAGGCTGCACTTTATGCAGCTTCTATAAATCTTGCTTGGATCAAGTGGTTTAACACTCTAGGGAGTGACATGGGTTCTCTCTAAATCTGCCTTTAGGAAGTGCTTATGTTTGCTTTAGAATTTCTGGCTGTCTGCTTCTTCAACTTTCAGATGATCCTTCACACACACAATGGGAGCCAATTCATTAGCAAGTCTTGCTTTTTGGCTCAGACCTTGGGCAGCAAACTTCATGTCAAAAGTTAATTTAATCAGCTTTCTCTTCAGGAGATATGTTTAATTAAGAGGACTTGGACACTGCACAAGATTAGGTACTTTTTTATTCTAATTAGTAGTGCACCTTTATTTTTATATTTGAGTGTTCCAGAAAATAGTGACTAACACTATTTTCTGATGGAATAAACTTAGTTTTTCTAATGGATAAACTTAGTTTCTTCAATTGTATCAAAACAAATCCATACACCTACCATCAAATTAGAATGCCCATGTGAAACTCTGTGTGTTGGGATTAGTTAACTGCATTTTCTATCATAAGTGAGCTCTACTTTCTATAGTTATTTGACAGTACAGAAATAACTCTGTATAAGTTCAGTTTAGTGCTGACAAAGTATTTTGGAAAAGTTATGTAATCAGTGAGCAAATCAGCTTTCTGTATGTACTCAGTGTCCATCAGGTCCGCTGAGAGGGGGAGCAAAGGGAACAACTGCCCCACGGTCCAACGATTCTAAAGGGCCTGGGACTCCTGGCCACCTGTAGCAGGAGCAGCTGGAGCCACGAGCCCTTTAAATTGCCACTGGACTGCTGCTCAGCTTGGTTCCAGATGTTTCTAAGGGCTGGCAGAAGGGCATCCTTGGGTGACGATGGGAACTGGCTGCCCTGGTCCTGCCCATTCCACCTGAGGCCCTGTCTCTTCTGGGAGCACAGAACTGCCGCTCCCTCTCCCTCCCCCCCCTTCTCCCACCCCCCCACACACACCTTGCCTAGGGGCCTGGCATGGCTGTTGACTCTCCTAGTTTCCATTACCATAATGCAGTAATGTCCCAGAGAAGCTTACTGATTATACTACTTGTGTTCTATGTAGTATCCCAAGTAGAATCAACTATAGTTTTTTGGAAAGGGGACTTATAGTTACACCAATTATTCTTTAATGTAATAAGCAAAGTTTCCAAATTTCTCAAGACATCTCTCTTGGTCATCTTACTTTACTGAGAAAAGCTGGAAGAGACTATCTGGAGGTTTTCAGCACTGTTCCTTTCTCTGTGATGAGAGTTTCTGCATAGGAACACCAAGGGAATTTGCTATCTATGGAGTTACTCCAGGCCCAACTATCTCGGGGAGCAAAAGCTACAGCCTAGGATTTGAAGCAAAATACCTTGTGTGGCACTGAAAAGCACCAAGTAGCCCATAGTTTGGGTATACGGCAAAAGGTAATCTTTTTGCTCTGATCTCTGAAGGAAATATCAAAGCAGACAAAGTTGTTTGCGACCTGTTATAAATGTCTCTGTGAAATGCTTTCAGTTGGAAGCTAGTTTATGATTTTTTTCTAAACAGTAAATTACAGAGATCTCTATGCTAGTTGTATGATATTTGGGGGGAAAAGCTTGGGACTAAAGAATTTGTCTTTTATTCCAAATTCCAGATGTAATTATAGAGAAAAGGGCTGAGGAAGCAAAGCTGGTCTGTTTTATTTTGATTGGACTTAAGCTTTGTGGTCAGAAGACAGAGATTAAAGGGTCTGTAATTAGGTTCCATACTTCATGTGTCTTAATGCCCAGAAAGGCCAAACCCCTGCTGCGGGCAATAGTGGTTGCCAGAACCATCAAGAATAATTCACAGATGCAAGTGAAAAAGGAGATTATGCACACTTTCTGAAATAATATGTTTTATCTTTCTTGTCTCTGTAAGAGGGCCTGGGTGGGGGGGAATCCCACAAAATATCTAGTAAACAAGTCAAATTTGAGGTTGGAGGAAATAGTTTTACTGCTTGAAGCAGATGGCCTGGACCTTGCAGATGTTCCTATATTTTTGAGTTGTGGGTTTTTAAAAAAAATTCCTCTTCCTCCTATGCCACCTCCTCCTTGAATAAACTGCAACAGTGTGCCCAAGGAAATATGGGTTTCTGTGTAAGTGTATAAAGCACTGTGACAAGTCAACAGGTATGACTCTGTAGCAGCACCCACCTAGGTGTTGGTACCTCCCTTGTCATTGTCTCTGTAGAGCTAGTATTTGGGGCGCCTTCTCCTCCCCCCCCCCAACATATTTTAGTGAAAACCATAAAACACAATTCTTACAATTTCATATTGATAATTATATTCAAATTTAGATTAAAATGACTTTCAGCATATCATAACCTTTCCCCTGATAGCTCACATGGCATGCTCTATATGCAATATCACAATTATATACAGATGAGGAATATGAGGCTTACAGGGTGCCTCCCCCAAGGTATAGAATATCACTCAGAGAAAGGTATATCTTTTGAGCAACAGTTCCTACAGATGTAGCTATTTGAAATTTTAGACTAAGTGGTGAAGCATCTGAGATTACTCCAACAATTTCCAGTCACTTCTCTTAATAGCAGTGGGTAAAATGACATTTTCTTTAAATTGAGTTTACAGTTGAGTATGGGTTAGAAGCTGGAGTGTTTGTAGAATTTTACAGTTGACTGAAAACATATTCTGGTCTGTGCTGAGTGTATGTTCTTCACTTCACAGGCAAGTCAAAGACCAAAATAAGAAGGTAGCAAACCTTAAGCACAAAGAACAAGTGGAGAAAAAGAAGAGTGCACAAATGCTAGAAGAGGCCAGACGGAGGGAGGATAATCTCAGTGACAGCTCGCAACAGCTTCAGGTATCATAAAAATTTTAATTGGGAGTATATGGCTGATAGCCAGTTTTCTCTCCTTGGTCTGGGTATGAACCTTCTCTCACACCTCCCACTCCCCTCCCCACCTCGCACCTGCTGCCTTGCTTTTGAACTTGTTGCATAATAAAGGAATTGATTTGTGTTTAAAAAAAACAAACAAGCCAGTTTTGTTCCACAGCATTTGAGAGATAGCTGCCTCTAGCTTCTGCTTCTGCAGTTTCATTCACGTTTATGGTAAGTAAACAGGGATCCATTTGAACTGTAAGGTGGATTGCTGGAATGGTTTTATCACATGGGTATTAAGATTGGAATATTGATTTCTGTCTCATTGTTATATCTAAAAACTTCTTTCTTTAGTTGTTTTGGGGTATTTTTCCAAAGGATTGAACCTTATTTTGCTGGATTTTCTTCATTAAATGAAGGATGAAACACATGACAACATCAGTAAGTATTCCTATAGCAGTGGAAATGTATTGTGGGACATGTGGAGGATCACATGTTTTCTGTGATTACCAAGAACATCCAGTTGGCACCAAATCCTACTCCACTTCTCATCAGTTCCAGATATACCCTCTACTCTGCTACATATTTCCCTCTACCCATTAAACTGTCAACGCACTGTGGTATCACCACCTATAAAGTCACTAGCCTCCCACAAAATGGTAAAGACAAAATAAAGTTGGAAATTTAAAAGCAGGAGAAATGTTTTTCCATTCACTGAACTTTGATACCAACATCCCAAGTTATGTCAAACAGTGAATAATCAAGTGCTGTAATGTCATTGTTATAATTGCTTCAATGAGTAAGCATAGAGAATGAAGAGAGTCATTCAAAAAACTTTCAAGTATAATTGCTTTATATCAAAATAATTTGCAGCTTTTAAAAATCATTTCCTTTTCTTTCCCCATCGTAAGTATAATGTGGAAGAAGTAGTCTGCCTTTTAAGTCATATTCTGAAACTTGTGATTTCTGACTCTTTATAGGTCATTCCTGTTTGTAAACATTTAGCTTTACTTTAAGTGGTCTAGTCCTGACCAGCGGTATCTCATTATTTGTTATTTGATATCATCCAGCTAATAAAAACACAGGATATAATCCTGATTGTTCATTGGAAGGCAAATTCCCCAGATAATGTAAATTTCCTGTTTCTTCCGCTATTCTGTGAGGTCATGGAAGGGGTGATTTCAACTTTTCAGTACTTCAAAGACCAACGAGACATGGATCTGTCTGTGTGTACAGCATTCTCAGACATACCATCTTGTGGTTTTTATAGTACTGTACACAATGTGCACTCAGAGAATTAACTTCCAAGTGCATGGAGTGATCTCATGACTAGACTTTTTAAAAGCCTTGGATATGGGAATGCTACAGCTCTAATGCATTCTATACAGAATGTTACAGAAATCCACAAGGCACTAATTAATGTGACAGTACATATTCACTCTACAGAATCCTCTTTGACTTTTCAAAGTCTCTTAAAAATTTCCCATGAAGATGTTTTTGTGTACTTAGATTTATGAACTATGCTTATGTAAATATTTTAACTCTGAGTGTGTGTCTATTTGACATCTGAGCTAATAACCTAGTGTGTAGTGTACTTCTCAAGTTGTGCCATGCCATGTAGATTATTGTTTCTGTAGTATTTATGGATTATTTTGCAGTAGAGTTGTTATGGAAAAGTGTTTTTCTAAAAATATATATGAATATTTCTAAAATATGTGCAAATATGAATTAGCATAATTTTAGTATGAAAATTTACAGATTTAAAATTTGAATCTGCAAATAAGTAACCAATTTAAATCTATGGATTAGAGTCTAGGAATAAGTAACCAGTTTCCTCCTAATAGGGAAGAAAATTAAATGACTTGGATGACCTTTTTATTCTACTCCTGTTATTTGAAAGGTTGGCTTTTTCAGTCTTGATTTGGATTCCTATAATTAGCACCAAGACTATTGAATAAAAAAAGAAAACAAACTGAGAAGGGGAATGCTACAGTATATAATTTGCTAACATATTATCTGCTCTATGTAATGATTCAGCACTTCCACATTGAGGCAGATCACAACAGTGACTTTATGTACTGTCCATCTTGGCAGTGGTTCTTGATGTGTGTTATATTCTGCTTAATGAGGCTTAAATTAAATTCAGATAAAAATGTGTTTTGGAAGATCCATTTGTGAATTCAGGATTGGCATAGCATGGGCTGATAGGTCAGACTTTAAGATACACACAGAAATCTGTACAGCATTGGTGTTCCTTGGTTCTGAACAGCATCATTCTCACTTTAATGACCTAACTTCTCCACACCGAAAGCCTTAAAAAATGCACATCGTAATGATATTATAAAATATGATTGTTTATTTGACAAGGACAAAGGAGCAATTTCCAACTTGTTTGCGGTTCTTTTTGTTTTGTTTCGCTGTGATATGTTGTCTAGTGGGATAGTTTTTCTATTGGCTCTGTGTGTGGCTTTTTCAGGGTTTATAATGGTTCCCAGCAGTTAGCCATTCACTGTAAACTGCAACACTCATAAAGGTCATTTGGATGAAACAGAGGTAAGAATCTTCATGAAAACCAGCCCCTTTGTTACCAGTGTGCCAGCTTCCTGTCACCTGGATGCTTCTCATGTTCACAGAAGGATGGAGGGAATACTTTCATTCAGAGATGAAAAAGGGTTTTAGATGTTAATGAAAATATCAGACTAAAGTAAAATATGGAGTGTTTAATGGCAAGTGACAGCTCCAACAAAACCCTTTCCTTTAGGAGGGCTCTTTTCTTGCAGTTTGCCTTTCTAGGACTTTAGCGTTTGGTTTCCTGGAAGTAGAATCTACCAAATACCACATTTCAGTTCCTTACACATGGAGGTCTGTCTTTTCCTTAGTCTCTAAGAACACTGTTTGCTAATTGATTAAAAAAATTAAATCTGGGGAGAAAATATATATCTTACATGCAAACATTATTGGGTTTGGGGTCAGGATACACAAGCACCAATTTCAGATAATTTTGGTCTTGGTGGTTTTGGCTGGAATTAATAATAAGGCATTATGAAACACTTAAAAATATGATATCCGTGTTCCTAAGCTGGCCATCTGCAATCCAGCCAAATAAACATACTTCCAAGCATATATTCCACTCCTCCTGTCTCTGTCCCTAACAGACCTGTGGTTTCTTTCTTCCTGAGTCCAGTAACAAAGTATTCGTTTTTAGAGAGAGCTCTGATGATGGAAATTTGGCATTTTGGGGAGTGCGGGTGGGGAAAGTGTGTGTGCAGGGGAGCCAGCGGAAGAATGGAAACCATAACATCTCAATTCTAGTGAACTAGATGAACGGGATTCTAAATTTGTTTCTCCTTTCTGAGTTCTCTTAAAACCACAATTCCCAGAGTTAGACGTTAACGAGCGCCTGCTCTGTAACTGAATGATAAAATAGACTTCTGGTCCTAAGTAGAAAAGGGCAACATAAAAACTTGTGCTTTAAGAAGCTGAAAAATCACCACAGACCCATTGAAAAATATCTGAAATAGTGAGAAATGGCATCTTGTTTGCATTGTCTTTGTAAGGTGACATTTGGTGAAGTTTCATAAAATATTGAATGGACATTAAGAGCAGGTCTGTTGGAGTTTTCAGACAAAATTAGTAAGATGCTGTCAGTGTTTCTTTTGTAGCATCATATCTGTCACCTTAGTGACCTTTGCTGAGCATTTGTGTATTGAAGTATCATGAGTGTATTGCTCCCTGTCTACATTTATGCTTAGATAACAAATGTATAATACCTAGAGCATTTAGGGAGAGAATATATCCTGAAAAGAATTTTCAGTCCATTCAGTTGTGCATTTTTTAATAGTCCTTGTACAGCAAATGGTAGGTCATTATCCAGTGCACTGGGACTCAAGCAGAGCTACGGGAAATTTGATGGATAGCAATTCAATCAGGATAAAATGTTCAGGTTTGTTACTTGAAGTAACAAACCTGAAGTAATTTTAAGTAGTTATCATGAGGCCAGATTTTACACACAGTCATGTATGTACACACATACCCAGTGAGTTCAAGCAACTCAAAAATCTGAGCGCCAAAGTAGAATACATCTAGTCTTGAATTTCTAAAGTGAAAATTTAAATCCCAACGAACAGTCATTTTTAAGGATTTTGCCAGGGAGAGTGACAGAACTTGTTGCTTCTATTTCTTGAGTAAGTAACCACAATAACATTAGTTAAACAACAGGAGGAAAGGTGATGTTTTCTTTCAGGATAATCCTTCTTCATTCATCAATTAACTTACTTTTGGACAACATGAGTATAACTGTGGTGTTTGGTCAGTGCCGTGTAGATCATTATGCTGAAGGAGGCTGAATAGTTAAAGGAGTGTTTTGTGAGGGCTACGAAAATCTATTGTAAGAATTCTAGTACTCTCCCTCAAGGTAGGTCACTTTATAGACAGATGCTGGGAAGGAAACCGATTAGTTAGATATAGATCTCAAGATGCAAGAACATGTAGGACAGGAGTTAAGGAAGGAATATTTAGGGTACAAAGTACCATAGAAAGCTGAAACCCAAGACAGAAGTATTACTAAGGTACATACTTAAGATCAGTCAGAAAACTAAAGTGTTCCCATGCATGGACAAGAAGAGAAGGAAAGTGAAAGTTTTAAGTCACTGAGGTTCTTGCACTATGGGAAGGGGCTCATTCTAAGCTTTAAGCATACCAGATTGCTGCTGGTGAATACACAAGATTTGGCGTATAATTTAAAACTAGGATTTGAAGGAAAGCTAGCAGGTGCAGAGAACAGTTGAGGCTGGACATAAATGCTATATTTGGCTATAGATGTGATGAGAAACAGAGTTCAACCTGTTTACAATGCAAAGACAGTTGATGATCAGTCAGATGGTTCATAATTGTACTGTAGTCAGGAATACATTTGTGCATTTATAAAATGAAATAAAATTTTTAAAATGAAAGCTTTAAATACTATGCTGGAAGGTTTGACTTGTCAAGGAGACCACAATAATTGTTGTCTTCAAGATGTGAACTAATTTTAAAAAATAAATTAAGAAAAGGGAGGGAAAAGTGTTGCATTTATTCATAAGGGAGAACATCATGATATGGTTAAAAACTGTAAAATCACAGGTAACAAGAAGTGCAAAAAGTAAAAGTACTTTACTGGGATCAGAATGCTAAGGAACATAATGTATCAAAAGAGATTTTAAGAAAAGTTTTCAAATGTACTGGAACAGTAAAATTGAAGGATTTTTAAGTGCTGTAATAACTAGTTGAATAACATATTAATGCATGGATAATTAAAGCAAATTATTGATATCATAAATAGCTGTTTTTCAGCCATTTGTTTTAGAGCCTAGTAGAACAAGGTGAAATTAATTTTGGTGGTATATGTTGAAGTTCCAATGGATAACAGTAACCACTGCACTGTTGTTAGATTTTACATTTGCAAAGTAGCATCTCCTCCTTTAGTACAGTCAAGTGCATTAAGTCACCAGAACTAGATGGTTTCTTCTTTAGTTAAAAAGGGAGAGTGCAGAATAGTGGCAATAGTTATTTTTGATTCTCTATTAACTTTTTCAAAATTTCCTTCAACATGAAACCCAATATAATTAGTTTTAGTTAAAATAGTTGAGACTAACAGATCTAGTCTTTTTTTTAATTATTGACTTGGAAAATGCAGCTTTTTTACTATTATAAATAGCTTTTTTAGGATATTGTAATGCACATGGCTAGCTTTCAAAATATCAAAACTTGAAATGTACTTACTGTTCTACGGGATATAGTATAGATGTTAGTTTAAAGAAATTTTGTTCAAAAATAAAATTTAAGATTTCCTTGTAAACTGACTATGCTTCATCAGCTCTGAAAGCAAATTGGTAGTTCATCAGCATCACTAGTTAACTGGATGTGCATCAGAGAACTGATATAAATCTGAAGTGGAGAAAGGATGACACAGGACTAGTTATTGTACAAATGTAATCTTCACAGCAGGTTTGGTCTCCATCAACAACTGCAGTGTACTGCAAATTATATAATGTTCTGAATACACTATAGTCTAGTTTAGTAGATTGTACAGCCACTCCCCGAGTTGTGAACGGTCGAGTTACGACTGTTCTCACTTACGACCAAAGCTCCCATGGAGCGGTCGTAAAGGCGGTCCCCAAGTTACGAACACGACTTGCACTCACGAACAGCGCGGTTGAGTGTAACTCAGTGGGGTCCGAGTTATAAACAGTTTGAGTTACGGACCAAGTGTTGGTCCGTAACTTGGAGAACGGCTGTAGTTTCTAGTTTAGTACAGAATATCCAATTAGAACCGATACTGGATTAGTGTTTTATAAAAATCAGCAGGTGCATGGAAAAAAATTAGGTCCTGCTCTTGCCATTTCCAAGCTCCCTGCATGCAGGCAAGGAAGATTAGTAACACCTTTGCCAATGGCCTATGGAAAGCCAGTAGACTATGTCCTTTTGGCAGCCTACCACGTGGTTTATTGTGAGGGATTTTCCTCTGCTGGGAATATACAGCATGTACTGGGAATTGTTTCAATGCATTATTCCATGTAACATCTGGGACATTGTTTTTCAAGCTTTTCAGCCTGAGGGCTGAACATCTTATTTCAAAAGGTTCCATCAGTACTTAGGGTCTCTGTGGCTGCCCTATTCTGCTTCTTTTTCACTGCTCAGGTAGTAAAAAGAGAGTATTGTAAATATGTAGCACAAAAAGATGTCTGCAAAGAGAAGTTATTCGTTGGACTAGTTGAGAACTAATGCATAGTATCAAGAATTAGAATAAAGTGAAATACCAGATTAATTTTTCATTTTGGAACTAAACTATGGGACTTTGGTTCCAGGAAATGTAATATTGAACATTGGGAATGATGGACTCATAGGTTTTCATTTAAAATAAACATTTCTTCCATTTTCACTGCAGAAAGAGCATACAATATAACTTAATCTGGAGGAAGATCCAGTATATCACCTTGGGTAAAAAAGGGATGGAATAGGGAACATATCTGGAGGTCCACAGAAAAGGAGGAAATCTTTCCAGACCCCTTGTTCTCACCTAGTCCACCTTACTTGTGAACCTATACGTGTTTGAATTTTCAGTTTTTCTTCAAGGAGTGTCCCTGGGGGTGCTCTACTTTGGGTGCTACGCTTCTAATAGGAGATTTTAGGTAGCAGTGCTCGCAGTTGGTTGCTCATGAAGAGCCACTGGCGCACATCGTTTGACACGGCTACCCTCTGTATGCAGTTCCTTCTCTACCACCATTGACTTTGGTCAGAACCCAGCAGTTGCCCAAATATCAATGAGGGTGCTCTACTCTCATGAACAACCCTACCGGCCACATTAGATTCTTCTGTCGCTGTGGCTAGATCTATCACATCTGCAGTGGTGATGAGACAGGCATCATGGCTGCAGTTCTCTGGGTTCCCCAGTGAGGTGCAGTCCACAGTCGAAGACCTGCCCTTTGAGGACACTAAGCTCTTCGCCGAGTCTACCAACGCCTTGCTCCATGCTTTGGAAGACTCATGAGTCTCACTCAAAATGTCCCCGTCACAAAAAGAAAGCAGGAAAGGTTGTTTACACAGATATAAACCAACATCTTTTAACAAACAGCAGAAGCAATATGACAACAAGTGCTAGCCCTGCCAGATTAGGCTTAGATATGCATCCGACCAGACATCAGCCTTACAACCATCCACTGCATGTCAGGCCTTTTGAAGTGTTGGTTGACAGGGTGCCCTAGAAAATGTACCCCCAGAGCACAGAGGCAAGGGATTCTACTCTGATTACTTTCACCCAAAAAGACCTGAGGATGGAGGCCTATCCTGGACTCCTCCACAAACTCAATTGTTTCATTCGAACCCAGCACTTCAAAATGGTAATCCTAGTCACCATAATTCCTGCCTTGGAGAAAGGAGACTGGCTATCTATCTTCCACCTCCAGGATGCCTATTTTCATATCTCTGTATACCCAGTACAAGGCGCTTCCTCTGATTTGTCATCTGAGACCTCCACTTCCAATACAGAGTGCTGCCATTTGGACTTTCAGCAGCCCCATGGGTCTTTTCCAAGATCTTGGCAGTGGTGGCAGCACACCTGCGAAAGATGGGAATTACAATCTTCCCATACCAAGATGACCGTCTGCTGGAGGGTCTCTCAGAACATAGCAGAGAACAGGCAGTCCCTAACACCAGAGCCCTATTCAACACGTTAAGGCACCAAATAAATCTTCAGAAATGCACGCTCATTCCCACTCAGAGCTTAGAATTCATTGGGGCACATCTGGACTGCTTAACTGCACTAGCATCTTTACCAAAACAAAGATTTTCCACAATCACGGACTTCATATAATTAGCATAGGCTAGTCCGCACATCACTGTGTGTCACTGCCTTCAACTTTTGGGACACATGGCAGCAGCCACATTTGTGGTACTATGTGTGTGCCTTTCTGAGACCACTACAGACTTGGTTACACATGGTATACAGACCACATGTCTGCCATTTAAACAAACAGCTCACCATGCCCTGCAATATAAAGAACCCTCTGTCTTGGTTTACCATTTGCGACAATGTTTGCAAGAGTGTGCCCTTTCACCCTTAGCCATCTATAACAATCAGTACTGATGCCTTCCTGATAGGATTGGGAGCCCACCTAGACCATCAGGTCATCCAAGCACAGTGGTAGTGGGAGAATGCCAAGCAGCACATCAGTCTGCTGGAACTCAGAGCAGTTTGCAATGCCTGCTTGCATTTCTTCTCATTAATTCAAGATAGTACAGCGCAAATACTCATGGATAACCTCATCACAATGTTTTATATAAACCGGCAGGGTGGATCCTGGTCCTACCCACTGTGCCGGGAAGCAGTCTGTCTATGGGAATGGTGCATTCCATGACATATCCACCTTAATTGCAGCTTACCTGCAGAGCAAAGAAAACATTCTGGCAGACAACCTCAGCAGGCACTTTCCACAGAACCATGAGCGGGAACTCAACCCTTCAGTGCTGGTTCCTCTACTCAGAATGTTGGGATTCCGCACCATGAACTTGTTCACAATCCAGATGAACACCTAATGCTGCAACTATTGCTTCAGGGTGGGGATAGGCTTCCACTCTCTAAAGGAGGTGTTCAGCATAAAATGGGAAGTGCCCCTGCTTTCTTCATTTCCCCCGTTTGCACTTCTCCAGGGGTAATCCTCAAAATCAAACAGGACAAGGCCAGTCATTCTCATAGTCCACGATCAGCCCAGACAAACATGGTACCAGTACCTGCTACATATGAGCATAGCTCCTCCGTGGCGTTTCCCACCAGTGTTATCCCTGCTCATGCAATGGAATGAGCAGATACATCATCTCAAGGCATGGCTTCTGGCTGGCTGGGTGACTCTTTGTGAAGCTGCATGTCCTGCATCTGTACAAAAGGCCTTCATGAACTGCTATAGACACATGGCAAGAAAGACATATAAACATAAATGGCATCATTTCACAGTATAGCGCTCTGAACGCAACTGTTCTCTAACATCCACAGACCTCCTACAGATTCTGCAATACTTACTGTGTCTGAAGCATTCCGGTCTCTCCCTCGCATCTGTCAGGGTGCACTTGGCCATAATCACAGTGTTACATCCCCCCATAGACGGCCACTCCATCTTCACACACCCACCGGTCAAGCCATCTCTCAGGGTCCTACACAATGTTTCTACCAGTGAGACCTCCAACTCCAGCAAGGGACTTAAACTTAGTGCTAAGCGCAATAACATGCAAACCTTTTGAACTCCTTGCCACCTGCTCACTGCTTCACCTCTCGATTAAGGTTTCCCTTCTTCTGTCAATTATGTCAGCACATAGAGTGGGCAAGTTAAGGGCCCTCATGATGGACCCTTCTTATATGATGTTTCATAAAGACAAAGTGGTCCTCTGTGCACATCCAAAATTCCTCCCAAAGTACTTACCTTATTCCATTGCAATGAACTGATTTACTTACTCATCTTCTTTCCTAAACCTCATAAGGACTGCAGGGTTAGCGGCCTTGCATACCTTAGATATCCACAGGGTAATTGCATTCTACCTACAACTCTCAAAACCTTTCCACGGATCTCCAAGACTCTTCATTTCAACCACAGAGAGATCTCAGGGCTTATCTATTTCAAAACCGAGACTATCCAGATGGATCTCAGGATGCATACATCTGGCATACATCATATTCCAACAAAAGCCCCCAGCGGCTATTCACTCTCATTCCACAAGAGCAATGGCAGCATCCACGGCTTTCCTCCAGGGTGTACCAACTAAGGAAATCTGCAGAGCTGCCATTTGGGCTTCGGCACATGCATTCGCTGATCACTATGCCATTCAGACCTATTCCACTTCCGACAATACTCTCTGTAACCAGTTCAGGTCTCCCAAAAGTTCCTCCATCAAGCATGACTCCTGCTTCATAATCACCTAAAGTGGACCACCCTCAGGGATATTCCTTGAAGAAGAAGGGAAGTTTACTCACCTGGTGCAGTAACTGGAATTCTTTGAGATTGTTGTCCCTGTGGGTGCTCAACCACCCACCTTTCCTCCCCTCTGCTTCGGAATCTCCCATGTCTGGGGCAGAGAAGGAACTGAAGGGATGGTTGGCTGTGCCCGTGGAGCAGCCATTTCACACAACACTCACCTGTGGCTCCGTGTGCACAGCCAAACATGGGCACTGCTACCTTAAAAAGCATCCTAAGGTATGTGATTCTGCCTTTCTGAAATATTAAAAAAAAAAAAGTCTGTATGGAGAAATTGTGTGTAAGGGTAAACACTGCTTATTCCAGAAATAGGCAGCACCTCAGTTATCCCAGTGCTTGCTAACTATAGCAATATGTTGCAGGCCCATACACAAGAATTTTTGGGGGGGGAGTGTCTTTTTTTTTTGTAAATGTGGACTGTGATTTTTTTTTAATATAAAGAGGTTCAAAATATCCATGTTTACACACACAGGGACAGCCCCTGTTGCAAAGAGTTTACTCTTTAACTATGTGATAAGAGACAAGTCATACAACAATCAAGGTTGGGGACGAAAGGGAACAGCAAAATAGATCTCATTAACAGAAGCAGTGGTTGCAGAGCACCAGCTATTTAGGAATGTGTTGCCTCATTTCAAAGCAATGTCTGCAGAAATTGTCTGCTGCATTAATTCAGGGCACCTCCATGTACTCCTGCTTTGACAGCCTTTATCCCACCCCTAAGAGGAGAGAGGGGAGACAGCCTGTCACAGTACTGCAGCAGCAAGCCTAGGAACCCAAGTCAACACACTTGGACTTGTACTAAAATCAGCTACGTAGGAAATGCCTGTTGCAGCCGCCCTCACCGTTGTCTCTGGTAGAATGGTTTCCGCAGGTATCTCCCTGGAACTGAGCAAGTTCGGGACAACACATGCCATGCAATGTTCTTTCTGATAGGTTAGCTGGAGCCAGCCTGAGGAGAGAAGGGAGGAAGATGGTTGCAAGGAAACGCATTGATCCCCATTATTGCAGGCAAGAGATTAAACATTGTGAAGATAGTACTGCCAATTGTTTGCTAACAATATAAACTACTCTTTGGGTTGCAAGTGTGGGTGTTGCAGGGGTTTGGTTTTGTTTTGTTTCGTTTTAAGATTAGTATCTTAGTTCAAAAACCTTTGCTGAAATTTGTCAGAGAGATTAATGTGACTGTTGTGAGAGAACTCTCCTGGGAATAGAAATCATGAAGGGCTAGGTTTAAGCAAAACAATAGAAATACATTCAGGGAGAAAACCAGCTCTTTACATTGTGGTACTTTGTTTCATGGGCTCAAAAGATGGTAATAAATTTTGCATTTTACCATCTTCTGTTTTTTCTGTGTTTTTTAAATCTGTGTTTCATTTGCTGTTTTGAAATCTCTCCCTGACTAGTGAATTCTGTACTTTCATTGCTGAAGGCTGTTGAGGCCAGTGGGGGCGTAAGAGAGGTTCATTGTGCAGCTCACATGAAGTTTGGAATTTACTCTTTCTTAATCATATTAAATCAATTTAAATACATTATTTGAGTTTCATTTTCTTAAGTATTTGCTCTAAAACTTTTAACATAATTGATTTGCCCATGGTAATAAACGGAAACATTCCTTTAATTGTCCTTTTATGTTCTTTCTGGTCTCGTTTATCAAGCTTTCCAGGCTCTCCCCCGCTCCCTTTATTTTGTCCTTTCTTTAAAACTAATCCTATTCCATATCTTATCAGTGTTTTCCCTATTAAATTTCTGTTTCGGCAAACGTGCACACACTTTAGGATATATGAAAGCATTTATTCTTCTTGTGGAATGTTGTATAAATATTAACTGGAGTTGAGAATTAGTTTAGAAATTGGTGTCCCGAGTGCTGAAAAAGTGACTGACAAAAGTCTGCAAAACATGGCAAGTCAGCATCAATTCTTTAACTTACCTGCAAAATTGTTGAACTTTTAGCTGCAAAAGAAGAATTTACTGAATTGGATGGTGTGTATTTTTTTTCTGAGTTCTCAACCTTAGGAGTACCACTTTTTTCATTAAGGCTATGTCTAAACTACATCCCTCTTTTGAAACGGATGTAAATTAGATTGAAATTGCAAATGAAACTGGGATTTTTTTAATTAATATATGGAGATAGGTATATCTCATAGAGCTGGAAGGGACCTTGAGAGGTTATCAAGTCCAGTCCCCTGCCCTCATGGCAGGACCAAGTACCATCCCTGACAGATTTGCCCTAGATTCCTGCATGGCCCTCTCAAGGATTGAACTCAGAACCCTGGGTTTAGCAGGCCAAAGCTCAAACCACTGAGCTATCCTTCCCCCTCTTTTTTTAGGAGCACTCATTTTTTGAGGAGTATGGGATCTTTCAAAAAAGGGTTTTTTTCCCCTAAAGAGCCACGTGTAGACGGCGGTTTGACTTTGGAAATACCCTTTTTCGAAAGACCACGCGGCTGCCATTATGCAGTTAAAGCACAGGAAATTCAAATCCCGGCTTCATTTGCAATTTCGATCTGTCTAATTTATGTTCCTCTTTCGAAAGAGGGATGTAGTTTAGACATGCCCTACTAAACTTAATTGGTATACTACATTTTGTTGTTATATGCAGGGCTCGACAAATAATGTAATCTACTCTCCCATGGCGGGTACAACCCGGAAAAGCCAGCTTAGAGCGATCTGTGCATGCGCAGAACACAGAACCGCGCGGCTGGCGAGTGGGGTTCGCCGCCGCTTGGTGAGCCCTGGTTGTATGTACGCGCTAAAAAAACACATTTCATGCGTCCCAACTCAAAAAGAACAGAAAGAGAATGCTGTGTACTCTTCTGGGTTTTGAGTACCTTTATACTAACCTACCACCAAGTGCATTTGTCATGACAGTTGCTTATGAGAGAGCAACATAGGCATTAAGCTGTCACACCCAAATCAAAAACATACTGAGAGGCTGCTTTTATTATGAGGAAGATTTATTTCATGGGGGCTTGCAACTGTATTTTTCTAACCAACAATCTCTGCTGTGTTGGTATGATATTAATTTATGGAGCTCCATATTGAACTTTCAGAGAAATACTTCCAGAGAATGCGAGGCAAAATGGTTTTTTTCCCTGGTCAATGAGGGCATATAAATCACAGAAACATCATGGCAAGTAGGACTGCATGCAGCAGACTCAGCAGCTAGAACCAGGACTTCCATGATTGCCATTTTCAGATCATTCTGGTTGTAGTCTTCTGGTCTATCCTACATGCAGAATACAGTCCTAAACTTATTATTTGAGGTTCCTTCTATCTTCTTGGATCAAATAGAGAGCAAGCGCCTCCCAAGAACTGTAGCGCCAACTTGAAGCTCTTAGACTTGTAACCCAGTCAGAAAGCACTATCATTCCCAGTAGACACACCAGTATTTTGCTCCACTTCCCTGACAGGACCTTTGAAAAAAGAGATCTATAGAGTTTTATGTGTAGGCCTATCACTCAGGCTACTTCAGCTCCAGCTCTGGTTCCTTCATAACATCTAGGAAATACAAAGTAGCTATTTTGTTGGTCTGATTAAGGACACCATACCACTCTGCATATCTCCTGGTCACAGATTGTCCAGGTCACCTTCACAAACCATCAATACCCAGTGCTTGGTCCTGAATTCATAGAATCATCATAGAATACTAGGACTGGAAGGGACCTCGAGAGGTCATCGA